>OU015757.1:60244597-60327429 GCA_907169655.1 Acomys percivali
GAAGAAGAAGAAGAAGAAGAAGAAGAAGAAGAAGAAGAAGAAGAAGATCCAGATTTGGACAAACTACTAAGTGACTTAACTCAGGGTATCTTAAAGTTTTCCATTTGTGACTCTTCTTTATCCAAGGAATTTTTATATGACCCTGAGTATATAAATCTGTAAAAACATTTGCTGATAACAAATCATAAAGAAATTTATTTTAGAATAATTCTTTGATGTGTATATAATTTTACTATTTATTAAAGAGTAAAGAAAATCTGTATATTCACGATATTGATGTGTTTGTTTTTATATAAAGAACTGACTCTTGGCTGAACATTTGATCCTGCAGGAAGTGATTTTTTTTTACAGCTGATATTTTGATTTTGTGATCATCGATTCTGAGACTACTGTTTCGCATAAATATGTAACAAGAAATGGCATAAGTATGTTTAGGGCCATTTCAGAGAGTATTGGAACTCTGATCTAATCCCAATTCAAATTCATTTAATAATTTTTGTGAATCAAAAATCAGTAACTCAAACTGTAATTTTCATCATATTTTTTTTTAGGGGAACTACACATCCCATGATGTGGCACTCATATGGAGGTCAGAGGAAAGCTTTCAGGAGTTGGTTCTCTCTTTCTATCATGTGGGTCCCAGGAATAAAACTGGGGTCATCATGCTTGGCAGCAAGAGTTTTTACTTGCTGAGCCACCTCACCGACTCAAACAGTAACTTTCTACATCAACATTCTAACACAAAGTAATCCGAAGTCACATGCTTTGATGCTCACATGCTGGGAATGGAGATAGGAGAACATTAAAGTCTTTGCTTTCTGTTATTAAACTATATGTTTCTGTAAAAGCAGAAAGTACTTCAATAAAAACGCTGCAATTTAAATGTAACAATATTCTTGAATTTGGGGACAAGGTGCTCCAGGCAGCCTTCGGTGAGGGTGCATGGTGTGACAGCACGTGCAGCACAAAGGATGCATGTTACATGTGCAGTATCAAGTGAAGTTACAGGACATGGCACAGGTGAGCCTGACCAGAGTTGACCTCAAATACCTCAAATTCATTTGTGTTTGATTTTTAATTGATGTTTGGTTGTTCTGTGTCCAGAAATATTTTGCTGTGGCCAAGATCTTCATGACCCTTCTTTCTGTTATGTGACCCCTCATAAAAAGTTGTGATCTCACTCTATGCTCTCCCGGCTTCACACTTGAAACGTCAATACTTTCACTCTAGGTGTTCCTTATAAAGTCCTTTACCGAACAGGATGAGGTTCTATACTCCAGGGCAGTCCTGGGCTCCACTGCCAGTTCTGTCCCTTGTCACTGTGTGATCTTGTGGGAAGCTCCTTAGATTTTTCAAACTTTTGAGACCTCACCTGCCAAGTGGGTATAATAATAATATCTATGCTTTTCTTCTGCTGGGAAGCTGGAGCGGACGTGTGTAAAGATGCTGTGCAGGTAGCTGCAGTAAACTCTATCACTGTTAACTGTGTGACTTCAAGAAAAGGTCACACAGCTCCTCGGAGTCTCATTTTCATGGACATGGCAACTCTAACATGTGTAAGGTTATAGGATGGGATGCTTTATAAAGCATCAGCAAAAGTAAAAAAAAATCTTAGTGGCTGCTTGAAGAGCTTAGGAAGAGCCTCACTATTTTGTATATACACCAAACCTAAGGAGATGCCCCAAGTTAGGGATACAGGGATAATCCTTTGTGGGCTATGTCTGTGATGCTTTCAGAATTGTCTGCAAAGCACGTTCCACACACAACGTAGAGTCTATAACTTTAATTGCGTTTTTTTCCAAAGGGGCCCACAACCCATCGAATATTAAATAGCACTATCCTAGGCAAACAAGTCAAACCATAGTTCTACAATGTTGCCGTTCTGTCTGGGTTGTGACGTTCCTTTGGGGTATAGAAAGACAACAAAGTCAGCACCATGCACATCCTAGGGTCCATTTCCCCCTGGATCTTTCTCCAGCATCAGGGAATCTACTCAAGGTCAGAGTTTGCTTTGACCCTGCTTGCTCCTGGGAGCACAGGATGTGAGCCTTCGCCACAGGCCTCCTCATTTGCAAAGGCGTCTATCTCCTGTCCCGGATAATCCCAAGCAGGCCTGCAAGCTCGATGAGCGCTAGGGCCCCACACTCTGTCAGCTGTGATGCTTAGAGAAGCTCAGAACAGTGGTCCCCAGAGATTTTACACACAGGGTCTGGCTGTGGAACTGGTGGATCACTGATTTCAAGAACTGTTTGATAGCCACCGGGACCTTGTAGGAGAGGCAGAGGGATCTTGGGGGTCCTTTATCCAATGCTTTTACTCATGCCCCGAGGACTGTGAAACTGAGTATGGCCCAGCACCTGCAGCTCATGTGAGGGGAATGTGCCATGACTTCTCCCTGCTTCCCTGTCTCCCCATAACGGTCTCATCCTTGTTATTCCTAGACCCCAGGAGCTCCTCCTTAGAGTCTAGCTTTGCTCCAGGTAATGGAATAAGCACTCTTCTTGCTTTCTTTCTTTTTCCTTTGCCATGGTTCATCCTTGGTTTAGACCCAAATTTGTGTGCTGAGGAGGGTAGATGGTCTCTTTTGGTGTAAGGAGCAAGTGTCCCGCACAGTTCACCCATGGGGGAGAGGTTAAAACTCCAGAGTCATGGCAAAATGACTAATGTGTGTGCAGTTACGCAGTATGGTTTTGCCAACAATAAATGCATGTATGCTCCCCACCAAACCTGTCATGTGATGGTACCCTGCTAAGAGAGAAGGGAACTGAGGCATGGGGAGGGGAAGCTCAAGGCAGGTGTCTGTGACAGGATCCAGGCCCTGTGAATGTGGCTTGGTAAACACATATGCTTAACTACTGTGATACTTCGCCGCCTCAGGAGGAGAGCACTGTTTCCGGGCCCTCGCCCTCATCTCTGCATACAGCCATTCAGGGATCTTGCGGGGACAAGGGGCCCCGAGCCAAGGCTCTGTTTCTACACTTCTGTCTTGAATGATGTGTCTGACCCATTTCCTTATTTGTAAAGTGGAGACTCATGTCCAACCCTTACGGAGGTTGTATGGGGCAAATGAGCCCCTAGTAGGAAGTTTCTGTAAACACCGGGCATTGCTCAATAAAGGATAATAAACCATTGTTCCCTGGTGAACACACCTACCCCTGTGGTCTGCTAATCTGGTGATTTAGACCTTTCCATCTATTTGATCCAAGGCCCAGACGCGCCACCTCCCAGTTCTCCTTCAGACGAATTGACAGGAGACATTTTGTCCTCCAGCCTAGAACTCTTCCCGAATCCCAGGAGGAGATGTGCCAGGACACCGACCTGTTTGCCAACCCCCTTTGCCCAGGTGCCCTGGCCAGCTCCCAACACTGTAATCAGTCATGGCCAGCGTCTAGCAGCCACTTGATGCATTATAGCACCACTGTGCTTGTCTGTCCTTGTTCTCATCCTGTGTATGGCACCAACCTGACACAAATGATGCTGAGCTGCACTGCTTACAAGGCTGAACTCCAGGGAATGGTGAAAATGGTAAGGAAAGTACAGGGGGGAAAAATGGAAGGCGCCTGTGTCATGTCTCTAAGATTGATTTTTCTCATGCCCACCTGCCACAGTGAAGAATCGGATGGTAGGGCTACACTGTAGGAGTCACGCTGTATCCAAATGGAGAGACCCTCGGTGGGACTGCAGCACTTCCTGTTTGCTATGTAGGGATCTCACTTCTAGAGAGGTGGGCTATCCAAGCAGAAAGGACTAATGAGGGCCTACCTTAATGGGAGGACAGATCCCTTGAACTAAGACTGTCCTAGGTGGGTAATCTGTGAGCTCCTTGCTTTACAGATGGGGAAACTGAGGCCAGGATCACATGGATAGTGATGGAACCAAAACTAGAGCTGGGCTTTAGCCAGCAAGATGGTCTGGCTGACATTCCACCCTCCTTCCTCCCACTGGACATATCTACCTTCCAGGATGGTGTCTCTGTCATTGGAAGGATCTCAAAGCTTGAAAGAATAACAACGGTGTCGTTTTGAAGGCAGGTTTTTGGCAGAGTTGAGGAGCATAGATAGGGGTCAGAGAGTCTGTAGGGGAAAGCAGACCTCCCCCCCCCCCCCACTGTGGCACTCGGCTCGTCCTGATTCTCTGTCTCCTTCTGGCCGTCTTGATGACTTTCCTTCCTGTGTCTCCTCCCGTGACCACTCTTACTCAGCCATAAATAGAAGTACATTCATCATTACTTTCTGTTTTTAATGAATAATACACTATAGCCCCTGATCTGAATTTTAAAATCTCTCTTTCTCTCTGTCTGTCAACTTACAGCACTTACTTGTCTACTAAGAACTGATTAGACTTAGTGGCTAGCGCTGGGCTACATGAGGTCCAGCTGCGAATGAGGCTGCCTGCGAGAGAGAGATCCTTCTTGTCTGGCGTGGGCAGTATGATGACCACAGGCAGAAAGCAGAGTAGGTCCAGTCAATGGACTCTTCCTATGTCCTTGATACAGGACCCGATGGCTGTTTCCCAGGACTTGATGGCTATCATAGTTTGGATAAACTGTCTCCAGGGGCCTCTCCAAAGGCAGTTTGAGGAAGGGTGCTGGACGGGAAGCATAGTGCTGGGCATGTAGCAGACGGCTCAGGAAGATTTGCTGAATAAACTTGAGTAGGCGAAAGCTCAGTGGAAGTGCGTGGGAGCAAGACTAGGCCTAGTGATGTGTGATCATCACAGAACTGTATCCCAGAGCCACAGGATCCTGGGCCTTCACTGTATGGCCCTTTACTTCGTGTATGTCTTTCTTTCCTAGGAGCCTTGTTCCTGCCTTCCCTGCAGCTGCTGGGGTTTGCAAAGTCTTAGGGGAGGGTCCTGTTTCTTCCAGAAATGCTCCTCTCCAGAGCAGACAGGCCCTGGGAGACAAGGCTGGCTGCTACTTGCACAGTAAGTGCCTATAATCCGCTCAGGGACGCAAACCCAGAGCCTCATCCTCTGAGCCAGAGATTAAAGGCCTGGACTTATGATTGCAGCTCGGCTGGGGATCTCTGCCACACACCCACAGGGAGCCCCAAGAGCACAGCTGCCGCTGGAGGAAGTCAGCGTGGGGGACTGCCAGTGGCAGGCTGTTGAAAACAAATGGGGCAAAGAAACGATTCCGATGCTATCGATTGGAGCTGATGTTTGCAGAACAGCCGGAAATGACTTACTTGGCTTCAAAGCCAATAGGGAAACTGAAGTCAATGAGCCTAGGACAGATCTTGCTGAACCTTGTGAAGGGGTTTTGATATCCCTAGCCCCTCCCCCAACACCCCCACACACCATCCTACCCACTCCCACACCATTGAGGAGGGATGACACCACAGGAGCTCTCCTGGCTGGCCCAGCTTCTTTCTCCCTCCCTTTACCTCAGATGGCCTTAATGCCTTCCTCAGCCTCCCACGAGCTGGCTGGCTGCCTCACCACCACATCTGGCCTCTGGTCCCCCTGGCTACTGTCATCAAGGCTCCATAGTGTGAGGAGATGTGGATGAGAGCTCTCACCCCTCAGCTTCGACAGACAAATGGAGGTTTTGTAGTTGTTTAGTTAAAAGAAACTCCACTAGTAAATTAAAAGAACAACAACAACAACAACAACAACAACAACAACAACAACAACAACACAACCAGGGAAGTGAATTTCAGAGGCTAGGGATGGTGAGTTTACAGAGCAGGGATACCTGAGTCTCCAGAGCTGCCTTTCGCCTCCATCTTCCCCTTGCCTTCTCCCTCCCTGTTTGCCACCACCTCGTGTTAGTTTGAGGTGTCGAGGTAGCGCATGCCAACATAGGTTTAAAGGAGTATGGATGTGGTAGGAGAAATGCCTGTGGGAAGAGAAGCCTCAGAATGACTAGAAGCAACGTCACAGGTTTGCCTTCCAAGTGTAAGAGGGGAGGAGGGAAGATAAGGGGAGCAGCTTGGCTCCTCTGCCATTTCGGAGTGCCTCCGCAGCGAAGCTGCTGAGGAGCACTGGAACCACAGTGGGCTGCCTGCCTTTCCCCCAGCGCAGCTCCCTCCTGGGCTAAGAGCCGGCCGTGGGAGGCATGATCTCAGTGTAAACTGGTGATGGAGTTCACCACGAGCCATAACACAGTCTGCTCCACTCCTCAGGAGCCTGCCTGGTGCGTTCTGTGAGCCTAGGCAAGCCGGAAGCCAGCGCACAGGCTGAGTGTGGGCTGTGACTCTGCCTCATTTCTTTCTGCACCCATGTGTTTTGTTCTCATTGTCCCCTCCCCCACAAGGCCTTCATGATCAGAAGGCCTCAGACTGCTTATTTTCCCCCCCACATCCCTTCCCAGCCATTTCTTTCTTGCTATCACTGTTAACCTACTCTCTTTGTTTCTAATTTATTGGGTTTACTGTCTCTCTTCCTAGGATAAATTTTTTAAAATTACCTTTATTATTTTTAAGTGTGTGTGTATATATGCATACACACAGATGTGTGCATGCACCAACAGTGCACATGTAGGTAGGTATGTGCACATGAGTGCAGGTGCCCACCGAGTCCAGAGGCATCAGATCCCCTTGGAGCTACTGAGTTACAGGCAGTTGCAAGCTACCAGATACAGGTGCTGGGAATCAAACTCAAGTCCTCTGCAAGAACAGTAAGTGCTTTTAACCACGAGCCATCTTTCCAGCTTCAGGGTACACGTTTCTTGTGGGGCAAAGACTTTTGTCTGCTTCAGTGTCAAGTCCTCAAAGTAAAGTGAGTGCCTGGAACTTGATAACACTTTTTGAAAGAATGGAAGAGTGGCTATTCTTCCGAACAACCTTTGGGCTCCACACCCCTATAGCAAGCTGAACCTCAGAGAGGGCACCCCCTTTAGAACCTGACAGCATCACATCCCTTCCAGGGAGCTGCATTGGTAGGTGCTATGCTGCAAGGGTTGAAGGCATTGGATAGATTCATGTCCTGGTTCCAGATCCAGAATTTACCAACTGTGTGACCCTGGCAAGACATTTGACCTCTCTGATCCACAGCTTGCTCATCAGTGTTACAAGGACAAGAATCCACCATTATCAAAATGACTATGAGGTCTCGGGGTTGGGGATGATGGTGCTGATGAACTCAATTAAGCCTTGAAGAAGTTCTTCCTGTTTAAGAGGCAGTACTCACTAATGACTACTTGGTAGAGGGAGAACTGGTCAACCCAGTTGCCCAGGGTGTTGAGAAGGCACTCAGTGATCCTGCTAAGTCATCCTAGCCAAATGGGAGGGTGTTATTGTCATCCCTGGTTATAAACATGAGAACTTGGGTTCACTCATGGTAGATCCAGGACCTTCTGGATGAAAAGAGGAGGGTTTCTATTTTATGGATCTGCACAGGCATGGTCTTTTGTGACATCTCACCCAGAGGGAGAGATTGGGATGCAGGCTCAGACTCACAATAGTCCTCTAGCTTGCGGTTATAGGATGTATGGGTTACTTCAGTTCAGTGTAGGGGGACAGCATGGCCTCACAAACACCGTGCCCACTGACTTTATTGCAAGCACATTCTTTTCCAGGTTGAGTGAATCATCCTTGGTTGGCAGGTAGGCCTCTCTTAATTTTTTTTTTTTTTTTTAGCTGCTCCTGAATTCTTGACGATGTTGAGTCATTCCTTGGCAGGACATTGCCAATGTTATGGCAGTTGGGACAATTGATGTAGGCCAAGTGGCTTAGTTAGCTAACCTATCTATTTTCTTTATACATGGCCGAGTTTACCCCTGTTCTGGGGAGTCACTGAAAGATCAATGGCAGTCCTTTGGTCCCTGCAGAATGCATTTGCAATTTCAAGGGCGGGTGGAGGTGGGTGGCAGATGGAGGGGTATATTTGTAAACTGTAAGTGATGAAGCCTTTTAACAATGCAGGCTAGGTTATTTGTGCTTAAAAGAGGCTCAGGCATGCACAAAAATACACAAACATTCTGTGATGAAAAGCTTTGGTGTTTATTATACAAACAGCTGTGTTTGCCTGTAAATGGTGCAATTAGAGTGGTGTTAGGGATAATAAGTAGATTGTGGCCTTAACTGGGGGTCATCTCTTTGAGCTTCCCAGAAAAGAGCTGCTGAAGAGGAATGGCATGAGAGGAGCACCCCAAAGGCAATTCTTCCCCTAATTCACCCAAACTCAGTTCTGTTTTCAGTCAAACTCGTTATGGCTTTTGCTCATTGGTCACTGACAAATGGTTGTTTGGGTCTTTCATAAAAGATCAAGAGTACAAACACATGATAGCTGGTAGCTTATTAATGCACTCTGAACAATAGCATATGAGGCATGGTATTATCACTCTAGTCAGCCAATGTTCTGGAAGAACTGAGAGCACACAGGTGGTAAGATGTAGATAATTGTCTCTGTTACCACCCCGCCCCCAAGAACAAGATCTCAATTTTTCTTGGGGGAAGCTATCCTTTGTTTGAACTTTCTTATTCCATGATATTTCAGTGGGCAGTGATTGGGTGAAAATGCATATGTGACCTAGGGTTAGTCAATCAGAGCAATCGTTGCAATCTTTTGGCTTTTGTAATTGGTTCAAGAGTATACCCGTGACTTGAATCGAGCCAATGGTGGAGTATCTTAGACTTGTGCTGTTACCGACGAGATGGAGCTATATCCTTGAAGGTTGCTAAGCTTGTAGAATATAAATCTGGGCCATCTAGTTTTGGGTGGGAGACGAGAAGGAAGAACAGCCTGCCTGAGAGTCAAGGAAGACAGAGAAACAGGGTTGAGGAAGGAGAGGGACAAGTCCCTCAGGACATCATTAGAAGCCCTGGATCATGTCATGCCTGCAGCCAATTTATCTGTCAACTTTTAAGTTACATGATATGGCGAACTAGTAAATTTTCTCTCCCTCCATTTCTCCCTCCCTCCCTAGGCCCTCCCTTTCTCCCCAGCCCCAAGGTTGTCATTCAGAAGCCGAATCCTGCCTGATAATGTTTTGCCTGTGTGGTCTGTTTTCTATCCACCAGGCCATAAGCGTCCAAAAGCAGAGATGTTTGCCTAGTCCATCTCTGTACCCTCATTGCCTAGTACAGCTTCAGAACCGAACAGAGGCAGCCAAAAAATAAAGGTACCAAAAAAAAAAAAATCACACCAAGCAAGTGGCTAGGGTCAAGAAGATGCTGTATTTGTCTTCCTAAGGCAGGAGAAAATTGAAAAGATAGACCTTTTCTGAACCATTGTATAAGGCGCCTTGGGAAATGTAGAAAGTGGACTGTAGAGAGATGGAGGTAGAGCTGGGTGGGGTTTCCATGTTGGCCATCAGTGGACAGTGGGGTTAGTATCCAGAGACAAGATGCAGAAACAAATGGGAAACTTGGATGCTCACGAATGCACATCCAGATGAAAGCTGGCAAACAAGAGACTGCTAGATGGATCTTAGACACCAAAGTCAGCGTTTGTGGCCCGGTGTTTTATAGAGAAGTTGGGACCATTCAAAGGGGACAAGTTGGGGGAGGGCCTCTGCTTAGTAGACATAAGGCCCTGGATCTAAGCCTCAGCATCACAAAGAGAAACAAAACAAAACAAACAAACAAAACTTAAAATGTGTCAAAGAGGACAACCTGTGATAAAAGGCGTGCTTTCCCAGGGGACTTATGGGGGTCAATACTGTGATTCATCAAGTTGACAGAATTGAGAGTCACCTGGGAGACACGCCATTTGCTATACCTGTGAGAGCTTATCTAGATGCTATGCCTGTGAGGGATTGTCTTGAATAGGTTGAGATGGGAAGACACACCTTAAAAGTGGGTGTCACCATTCCCTGGGTTTTGGCCTTGGACTGCAACAAAGAAGGAGAACACCAGCTATCACTGCCCTCTGCCTTCTGTCTAGGGATGAATGCAACGTGACTACATTTTCCAACACAGGCCCAGTCCATTGAGCCATTGTGTCATTCCTACCTCCCAACCAGAACGCACTATTGCATTTAGAACAATTTAGGATCTTGTACGTCCATACACCTGGAGTGCTTCAAATTGTTCCGAGCTTTGCCTCTATATACAATGCTTGCTTCTGAGCAGGGAAGGATGTCCCTATTGCTTGAGGAAGTCAAACATTAATAAGCCTGAGCAGTAAGCGCTACTGGGAGTGATGGAGGGCTCAGCAGTTGACAGTCACCCTCTTTAGAATTCTTAACCATGTTCCACAGGAAAACCTGGTCAATGTCCTTTTTTTCTTTACCTTCTGGCTCCTCTAAGTCCTCATGCCCACAGCAGTCAAGAGCTACCTGGAAGGTGCATCAGCAAGGTTCTGCTTCTGCACTACCTTGTAGAGGTCATAAAGAGCCAAGAGATTCAGAGTCTAATTCCAGCTCCTCGAGCCTTTATCCATCAGCCTTTGGAGAGAGTCTTCCCTCCCTTCGTGCCTGCAGCTGGTTGATGGTGTAATTCTGGGAACTAGTGATGAAGTGACGTCTTGAATCTTCCCAACCCCATGAATGGGATGAAGTGCAACTCAGAATGCAGGCCGAGCATTTGGCCTCCGTGGGTGGGTTGTGCCTTTGCGGGCTAACTGCGATCTCTTCAGGCTGACCCTGCCTTCTGTATGTGCCCTCTTGGATGTACCTCCCAGAAGGTGCCTGGGGTTTAGTTGGGAAATCTAAAATTGGCAATAACTAAAAGGGAGACAAAAAATGTTGGGCCACCAGAGACCAAAAGGGGTTCCAATAAATGAGGCTTCAACATTTAAATGACTCAAGCTAAATTCCTCCAGAAAGTTCCTGAAAATAAAGATGATTCACTTAAACACCCAAAGATAGCATTTACGAAAAAGGCACTCTGCAGAGAAATCAATCTCAATGTTGCCTTCCACATTCCAAACCCTTACACTCTATTAAGAGATGATCTTTTAACCTTTCCCTGGTTCTCCATTACCAGGACCCTCCCCAACTGGACCTTGTTCTGCCTCAGATGTGAAGATGTAGGGGGGTGACAGTGGGAGAGCCAGTAGCCCTATGCTGACACAGAACCCAGGAAAGGTTCTGGTCATTTGGTCCCATCTAGGAGGGAAAAGCAGAGTCATTAGAAAGCACAGTGTCCAGAAAGTCCTGAATTTTGGAATTTTCTCTCAAAACTCTTAGTCTGAGAATGGTCTTTTGGTATCCTCGGCCACCATGTGTGCACATATTTCTGCTTATCTCAAGGAAAGAAGAAGCAAAACTTTCATCTGTCTTTGGATTAATTTTAGGTAGCTTTGAAGTTGGGACAACATCAAGTGATGAAGTGAACAATGATATTCTTGTCCTGCCTTAGATCATAGTCTTCTTATTACAGAAGCACTTATATCTATCTGAAAAATAGCCAGACAGGTATATGAGAAACATATTATTTATTCATTCTATGGACGTTTCTTTGTTGTCATGCAGAATCCTTTGTCATAATCTGGGGTCCTACCAGGTCTGTCATTCAGATATTGGGAATTGCTTAATATTTTTCTTTTTTTTAAGTCAACACACACACACACACAATAACAGCACATATAGAGTGTTTCCTAGATGTCCACTACCATGCTCTTTTGCATGGACAATTCCACCTGAGTCTCATGACTACCTTATGAAAAGAGACATCTTATACTGTCTCCAGTTTTTGGATGAGGAAACACACACTTAGGCATGTAAATCAATTCCTTCAAGGCCACAGGAATAGTTAGTGGCAGAGTTAGAATTTAGATGCATATATTTCTGGTTTCAAGCCTCCTGTTCTTAACCGTGGCATTAGCATAGGTAACAATGTAACCTCTGTTACTTTACATCTTCAGGTTTACCACAAAGAACTAGCTCAACAAATGCCTTGTAATCTGTCGATTTGTGGAGAGGAGTTTTGCCTTTAGTCCTGTGATTTCATTATCTCTTCCCAAATGTGGCATATTAACTTTCTTGCGTATACAACATTGACAATCTTGGATAGCCTTGATTGCCAAGTGTTGCTCTAAGTTCTGAATTTCAAATCAGGAATTAATAGATAGATGCCAGAGAAGTAACTGAGCTAGAACTCCTGACTCTCAGTCTAATTAGGGAGCCTGATGATGATGATCTTGTTTACAAACTTATGAGTCATCCATCCCATTACCCAGGGCATTCAGCTAAGTTTCCTCATTACCATCACCACCATCACCACCATCATCAATCAGCATAGATTTACAGAGCCCTTTTTTGCTTGCCAGGCACTTTTCTAGATTCCGCGCATAGATACAAAGAAGTATAATCTAAGTCATAGCGTAGACCTTCCTATCGGATGGGAAACCAGAGAGGGCTTCACGGCAGAGGTGATTTACCGGACCTCCAGGGGAGAGTTGCTTGTAAAGAGAGGAGGAATCTTGTTAGCATTATGCTATCCTACAAAGAAGAAGGAGCAATATATGCAAAGGCAGAGCGTATGGATGCCTATGTTTAATGAAAACAATTGAAAGACATTTAAAAGTTGTTTCCCACCCTAATTTATTTTATGGTGTGTGCAGCAGGGATCTGGCTGCTTTACTCCATATGGATTGCTAAGGCCACAGTATAACTTAGCAAATCATTGCTCCTTCCTCTCATAATTAAAAACATTCCTTAAAAAAAAAAAAATAAATATATTCCTTTTTTTTTTTTTACAACCAAATTCCCTCAAAGGCTTACCTGTTTCTGAACTCTGTGCTGCGTCATTGTCCTCTCTGTCTGTCCCAGGGCCAGTACCACATTATTTAGATTCATACAGTTTGGTAATGTGTCTTAACATGTGGTAGAACAAGAACCTTTTCTTTATTCTGTTTCAAGATAGTTATGGCTATTCTCGCCCATTGCATTCTCCATACACATTTTAGACATTGCTAATCAAGTTCCCTGAAAAATCACGGGAGGCAGGAAGGGGATGCTGCGAAGCATAGAGGGAGTGTAATGGACCATGAGACTAGTGAAGTAGTTTGAAGGTCAAATATTGGAAGCTCCAGTTGTCCAGCTAAGACAGGCAGAGCCAACAGCACTTCTAGGTACTTATAAAGATGTGGTAGTAACCTCCATCATCCAGACCCTTTCTCTCTTAAATAGCTTGTCTACAGTGCTTTGCACATAGGTATCTACAGACCAGTTCAAGCAACCATGACCGCTTAGTCTGCGGGGTGGGCTGAGCAGAGAGGCTCAGGCAGTGCCGGAGGGGCAAAGAAAGGCTTGTCCATCTTGCGTATTCAGAACTCAGACGTGACCTGGTTCTGAAGGCCCGAGGCAGATCCTTTTTCTCTGCCTTGGTGTTTTCATTGCCTCTGCCCCTCTTCACATGCAACCCTCCCTGGCTGCCATCTGTCACAGTTACAGATGATTGGACAAGGATAAGGAGAGAGAGTCAGCTGCCCATTGTGTCTTCCCTCTGAGAACTGATGTCAGCCCTGGATCAGAAATCACGGGAAGCAATCCTGGCCTTTGGGCAAGGAGAGGGAGCACATGAGGCCCCCTAGGACAAGCCTCTGAGGACCCCTTGTCCTCTCATCCATCCCATTCCATTAGCTACCAGACAAAGACATGCAGCAGAGACACGCCTCCCTCTACATGCCTCTCTTGTTTCTCTCTTCAGCTTTTATTTGTGTCTCCACTATAAAAGTATTGGTTGAACTCTTGTTATGAGCCGAGCACTTAGCAGACAGGGTGGACAAAATCAACTTGGCTTCTGTCCTCAAGGAGCTAATAGTCTAGTGGAGGAGACCTCTGTAGGTAAGCTGGCTACCAAACATATGCAGACTTTTCTTCCTCTCCAAGCACAGCTCTCCTCAGGAAGCCTCTGCCAGAACAGAAGACAAGGATGGGACGAGGAGGTGTATCAGGATGGAAGGAGCCCGGGGCTAAAAAGCATGTTTGGGAACCTCATCTGGGTTCCCATTTGCTTGGGAGAATGTCCAATGTTTACAAAGCTTCCCTCACTAAATGGCAGTAGCCAGTGTAGGAAGATGAACTTTTGTATTATAAGCAAAAGAGGGGATGGAATATTCTGGTATATCCAGAATCCCAAGAGATCATATGTAAAACACCTCTCTCAGAGGTGTTCCTGGGACCTGTAACAACCGTGTGATGTGTATGGCTGAAATTCTGTGCTAGCTCTTTTGCTGGGCCAATCTGAGAGACTGTAAGAGTAGGGGCTGCTTAAATGAAAGATGGTGCCACAGCTTTTAACACAAGGCCCAGGTGCTTTCATGCCTTGAGAAAGGAAAAGAGCATCAATCAGTTTCTGCATTTCTATATAATTAAGTTATGGTGGGAACGAAGGAGTAGGGTGTTTAAGAATGGTCTTTAAGCCGGGCGGTGGTGGCGCACACCTTTAATCCCAGCACTCGGGAGGCAGAGGCAGGTGGATCCCTGTGAGTTCGAGGTCAGCCTGGTCTACAAAGTGAGTCCAGGACAGCCAGGGCTACACAGAGAGACCCTGTGTCGAAAAACAAAAACAAAACAAAACAAAACAAACAAAAAACAAAACCAGGTATTTAAAATCTCTATAAATTTTCTGCCTTCAATATTGTGATTCTATTTGCATTTCCATGGTAATAAAATAGGTGTAGTAGGGTCAGTGATGGGAAGTTTTTGTTTCATTTTATGTTATATTTTTTGGAGTCTGTAAGCTCTTAGATGCTTTCTTTGTATAAAGGTCACACGATGTTTTGTTGAATAATGGGAAGAATGAGAAATAATAACAGACGAAAACAGTGTATTTTACTTCCAGGTTGACCAGCCCAGATAATACACTCAGAACATAGGCCATCCATATTAGCTTCAACACTCCCACTCCAGCTGCAAGGCGAACTGTGGACAGCCCATACTGCTGAATGTGGAGTTATAATGAGGCGTGTGCTCTTTCCAATTCACTGTTCACCAATCCATTCACCCCACAAACATTTGCTGAGAGCCGTTTACATGCGGGGAGCATCCAGATACAGGAGGGAAGGAGAAGTCATTGAGCATTTTTAAGTTGATTCTCACCTGAGAGGGAAATGGCTGGAATCTATTACAACACAGCTTTCAAAAAAAAAAAAAAGAAGAAACAAACACAGAAAACACCGAGACAATTTCAGTCTAGAGAATCAAGTTAAGAAAGCTGAGGACCAGCAGGCAAAGGGAGAGGGTCCAAGAGAGGGAAGGGGGCAGTGAAACATAGAATCAAAGCACATTATACACGTATATGAAGATATAATGGAATGAGTTATTTTGTAGGACGAATATGTGGTAATAAAAATTTAAAAATAGTAAACTAATAGAAGGAAAGATTGGGGAAGTTTTCACAACTGCTGTCATTAATTGAATGTCTACTATAAGCCAGGCTCCGTATATACATTATTTCTAACAGTTCACAAGAAAACCACCCAGGAGGGCGTGGGTCTGAGATCACATGACATAAATAGTGGAACAGCCCAGAGGTCCAGGTTGTTTCCCTCTGAAGCCCAGGCTCTTGCTCCACCTTCACGATCCACTAAGAAAGTTATTTTCACCTTGGGGAAGAAGGAGAATGGCTGTGTGGCTGCTGGGATTCTAAAGGAGTAGCTGGGCCCCTTTGTTCCCTCCTCCCCTAGGTGGCCCCTTGCCCTGGGAGAACACCTGATAGAGGGGGTAGAGGCTCTAGGACTGTTTGAGATGTGTGTTGAATGCTCATCAGACATCTTGCAGGAGGATGAGTTTCCCTATCTCAGATAAGCCTCGCCGAGACATCATTAGGCCATGGGATCGGGCAGTCTGTTGTGGATGAGGCTTCAGATAGGCTGAACCTTGTGGAGAAGATACCATGTTCTCTCAGCATGACTATGTCCTTCTCACCCCCACCCCTGCCCCCAGACCTCCTCCTTCTCTGACCATGGAAACAAGATGGCTTCTAAGAGTCCCAGAATCCCATCCTCTTTGCTTTGCAACACCAAAATAAAAACATCTTCTCTCTTTCGTCTCCAAGCATCAATCACAGGTGAGACACTGAGTGGCCCTGCATAGGATAAATACTGCACATGCTCTGATGGGTCAACCTGAACTGCACAGCTTCACCTGTGGGAAACACTAGACGAAAGACAACGAGGAATCAAGCTAGATAAAAACAAATGGCAAACACCCAGTAAAAAATAGCCCATATAATCAGGTTAGGACTTCCTGTGTAGTTTTCACCTTCTGAGGAGAAGCAGGGGGAGCTATGGGAAACTAAGTACAGGAAAACAAGAGGCTCTGCTGTGTAGATTCCGGGTCTTCTGGCGTCACTGCAGAACTCATCGTTCTAATGTTGATGATCAAGCCTAGCCATTTCTCAGTCCTTGACCAAAGGCTGTTTGGCCACATCCCTTTCAGATCTTCAAAATAGCTTTACAGGGAACAAGGGCAGGCATCACTTCCCCATTTTACAGGCAAGGAAACTGAGGCAGTGGGATTCTAAAATGACCTTTTCAAGGTCACTCAGTTGGTTAAGTTGCAAGGCTGTAACTTAACCAGCTCTCCAGCATAAGAATTAATTAAAAGGCTAAGAAAAAATATCCAACAGGAAACAAGATTGGTTAAGTGATAAAGGACAAATCTCATTGGCCAGACAAAAAGCTGCAGAGAGAACAGGCTGCTCTCTGCCAGTTGGAAAGGCAAAATCAGGAAGCTTGGCCCAATTGCCCAAGAAGAGAACAAAGAAATTGCTAGAATTTATAGGCATAAGAAGAGAAAAATCAAAGGAAGAAATGAGATGCGACCTGCAAAAACACATAAAAGGAAATAGAAAAAACATTCTTTAAAATACACTGGGAACAAGAGAAAGATAAGGGGGAATGTTCTTCCCTAATAGATGATGAGGGGAGGCTGATAATAGATGACACCAGAAATGCATAGGTTTTTAATGCTCTATTCCTTGAGTAGCTGGAACTAACTGCATACAGACTAGAAGGCAAGGACAAGGGCCAGAGAGTGGAGGGCAAAGAACAGCACCTGCAAGGAACAAAAAAGCTTGGGGTTACTCAGGGCCTGGGGGGACCTAGATGTTGTCATCCTCCCCTGCTCTCACTTCACTGAGAGCGAGGCTGAACATCAGGGACCGAGATTGTGCTGCTCAAGGTCACTCGGTTAGAGTTGGCAGAGCAGACCCAGACCCTGGGCTTCTGGCTCTCAGTGCAGCATGGCCCTCTCCCTTGTGGGAGATGGAGAGGAGAGAGACAGTGATGGATAAGCCAAGGCATATACAGTCTAGTGCCAGAGTCAGGCAGGTGCACAAAGAGCTGGCTGGAGCTGCGGTGAAGGACAAAGCTTAGGAAGTGCTGGAGGCACCAGGTGAGGAAGACAATGATATCGGGCTCGAAGGCTCCGAGGAGTGTGATTCGTCAGCTTCTTGGTCTCCAAGTCCCTCATGTTCCAGAGCTTCTGAGCCACGGACTCTTGTCTGGTGTTGGGACTCTGCCTGTCTCACTTTGTGTCCCACACTGGCTTCCTGTTGTCACAGAAAAGTAATGACAACTAGCAAACCACCCCAATACCCCAAAGCTTAACATTGAGCATTTGTTTACTTTGTTGTGGGCCAGTGATTGAGGCTGGACTTGGCTGGGAGGGGATCCTGTAGTAGCTGAGTTTTTTACTTTCTGGGGGAGGTTAGGCTGCTGTTATCTGATCTAGGACAGCCTTAGCTTGATGACTTGGATGACTGGGACAAACGAGATGAATGAGTTAATGAATGCCTGGCAAGCTAGCCCAGGTGCATTCTCATGGCACGGCAGGGGCACGTGACTAGCAAACCCAGGTGTACAAGACTTGGGAACATGTAGGCACTTTCCAGTGTTCTGTCAACAAATATATTTGCTTCATTTCATTGGCCAGAGCAAATTCCACAGCCAAATCCAAGGACAATGTTGTTGGAGTCAGTGCTCTCCTTCCACTCTGTGGGTTCTAGGGATTGAACTCGGGTCCTTAGGCTTTGCGGCAGGCTCCTGTACTGGCTGAGCCACCTTGCTTGCCCTAGGCTGCTGCTTCTGAGCTGCTGTCTACAGCAGCATATTATGGCAGCCCCAGTAGCCTAGTAAAGGTGTCTTGGCCTTGGATGTTCCACCAAAGACATCAGGAGGTTTTGAGACAGCTCTTCTTTGGTAGCACAGCTCACCCAGACAGGAAAACACTCAGCGGAGACGCCATCTGTGTGAAACACCTGCTGGTCTACATGCTGGCAGCTGAGCATGGCCAGTCTCTCTTTCTCAGGAGCTCTTGATCTGAGCATACTTCCTGTGGGACAACAGATCCTAACTCTTATCTTTGCTTCTTGGATTAGGTGAAGGCTCCCCAATTCTACATACTCAATTCTCCTCTGCCTCCATCTCTGTCTGGGCCTGTACCCCTCCTGCGTCTCCTCATCCCCTTGCCACTGGCTAAGTGGGTACATTCATTTCTTAACCTAGGATCCTATTGCCAGGAGGATATCTGAGTCTTCATCCTTTTAGGATGTCTAATCCCGTTCTCTCCTTTCTGTCACCCTCAACAAGACAGACTATTTGGGGTGTTGTTTCTGGAAGAACTTGATGTCCATGTAGTCTTGGGAGAAGTATGCGCCTCTTGCAAACTGAGTTGGTACCCAATGTGAAGTTCTGAGGCAGGAGGCCAGCATGCCGAGGGATGAACTGATTGGATGCTGAGCACAGTTCAGATGAAAGGGGCTAAGTGGAGGCTGGTGATGGGCCGTGCAGCCTAAGAATTGGCAGGTATAAAGAGCACTGGCCCAGAAGTCAGAAGACCCTGCTTAGAACCTGGTTCCATCCGTTGTGCCTGTGCTCGTTGAGTGCTGTGCATCGTACCACCTTGATAGGTACTACGAACACAGTTACACATGGCAGGCATAGATCTTGACACCTTGGAGGTACTCAATCTGAGTGTAACACTGAGAAAGTTCACTTCTGAACCTCTAAAATAAGAAATTTGGGTTATCATTTTTTACGTTCTTTCCTGTTCTGGCATGGACCTTGAAGTCTTAGAGGTACTCAATCTGAGTGTAACACTGAGAAAGTTCGCTTCTGAACCTCTAAAGTAAGAAGTTTGGGTTACCATGTCTCATGTTCTTTCCTGGTCCAGAATTCCTTAAGGGATTGCCCTGAACTAAGATGGGGTGGGGATCTACAAGATGACCGCTGCAACTCTGAACATGAAGTGGGAAGTGTGGTTCTGCAACACTCCCAGGAACCAACTGACTGATGAGTATGGAGAGGGCATAGAAAGGGCATATAGTGCTGAGGTGTTTTTTGTTGCTGTTTGATTTTGGTTGTTTGCAGTGGTGGGTTGTTTGTTTGTTGAGACAGGGTTTCTCTGTGTACTGTTGGCTGTCCTGGAACTCACTCTGTAGATCAGGCTGGCCTTGAACTCAGAGATCTGCCTGTCTCAGTCTCCCAAGTGCTGGACACCACCACTGCCCAGCAAGTGCTGAGATTTTTTTTTAAACCTGAAAGTGTCATTAAAAAGGAAAGATAAACCAGCAGTGGTGGCGCACGCCTTTAATCTCAGCACTCGGAAGGCAGAGGCAGGCAGATCTCTGTGAGTTCGAGCCCAGCCTGGTCTACAAAGTGAGTCCAGGACAGCCAGGACTACACAGAGAAACCCTGTCTTGAAAAACCAAATAAATAAATAAATAAATAAATAAATAAATAAAATAAAAAGGAAAATAGAAGTGGACATAGAAAAAGGTTGAACACTGGCTCACATGAGATAATCTTCTGGGATATGAAAGTGAGGCAAACTGTGCAATTTTTATTTAAATAAGGAGAAATAAACAATATGGATTAAGATGTGTGCATATATAAATCTGAGTGTGCATGTGTGGGAGAAGGGAGCCCTCGGTGGCTACAGCCTCATGGGGATGAAAAAGATCTGAACTCCACAAACTCCAAACCACAGGTGAGTGTTTCATAGGACAGCCATTATGCAGAGATACAGTGACAGACGGGAATTGCACATACAGTGGATATGACCCCTTGTGCATCTGAGCCCCACAAGGCTGGAGAAGAAACCAGCCAGGTCATCACTCACTGTTTCTTCTCTGGGGGATTAGGAGCCTGAAACACCATCTTTCTTGACAATCAACTTTTCATCTTCTAAGGCAGCTGAGTGCCTGGCAACCTGATGCAAGCAAGATGTTAGGTGCCAAGGAAGCAGAGATGTGAGTAAGAGGGTCCCTGTTCTAAAATTAGGGTTTGGGGCTGGGGGGAGGCAGACAAGACACATGTCTGACTCATGCAGGAAGCCTGAGACTCTTGGAAGTGTTGTGAGCAAAGTGAGTTATTTTGAAAGCTAAGTTCTGGGAGGGCCTCGTGGAGGAGGTGGCATCTGAGCCTTTGCTTTTGTGCTATCTATAATGCAAGAGGCAGAGAAATACAGGAAATTAGAGAGGCGTTATCTATAGGCTTTGGCAGGAGAAGAAGGGCACAGGGTGACAAGAGGAGTAGAGAGTGTTCTGGTCCAAGGATGTGACTAAATTTGGAGGTGGTTTAGGGTGGAAGTTTTCTACCCTGGGTGTCTTAGTGTCCACAGAGAACAGGAGGTGATGATGCTCTGATTTAATTCTAAGCTAAGTGGAACCCCCACCCAAGTGATGGATGGGAGAAGTCCCTGGTAGTGGCGGTGGGACAGGCAGGGGGCGGGGCCCGGGAAGAACCAGTTACAAGCAGGCAGGTGGATCTGGAAGGTTTCGCCAGTGCAGCCTCAGAGGGTGAAACAGGCCAAGCCGCAAAGGCGTGCAAGGCTCCAAAGCCTGAGGGACAGCACAGCAATGAGCTGCTTGGGCAGTGAAGCAAGGAGAGCCGAGATGGCAGCTGAAAAGATCCACGGGGTCAGATGAGGAGGGAGGCAGGAAGCATCTGGGGACCTCAGCTTCTACCTCCATTGCCACCTGAGGCCTGGGGCTGCAGGGGAGGGGGCTCCGAGCCTTCGCCAACATCTGCACAGATGAACTGTGGAGCAGCTGTGGTACTCTAAGTGACACACGCAGCTAAGCTTCAGCTGATGCAGAGTGCTCACCTGGCAGGTATTACAGGCAGGGAGCACGTGCGCACCCAGACCCCCCCAGCTGCTCCTCCTAACCTCCTCTGTAGGCTTCCCTCTCACTCTTTCTCTCCTCCTCTCTGCTTCTTCCAGCTCATCCTATCTTCTTTCCTTCTGAGCAACAAAAAATGTATTAAGCATTTATTACATGCATGCTAGGCTTCTGCACTGAGGTTTAGAGATCCTTAGAGAGAGGAAAAACCCAGGCTTACTTTCTGCTTTTCTCTTCCTGACTCCCAGCTGGAGTCTTTTGAAGACCCCATGAGTACCCAACCTGGGCTGGGCAAGATAAACCTTGAGGCTACTCCATTCTGATGCTCACTGACCTGGCAGATGGCGCGCCAAAGGGGATTTGAAGTAGGACTCTCAAGTTCTCACACAAAGTCTACCCTTTATGTGAGCATATTTTCTTCTTGGCCATGATTATCTTGCTAATGTCAATCTCACGCTCTTTCTGTTTGCTTTGCTCTAATTCCTGGCCTTCCCACATGGTTTAGAGAGAAAGCAGGAAACTTTTTAGCTTGGAGGATTAATAACAACAACAACAACAACAACAACAACAACAACAACAACAATAATAATAATAATAATAATAGCAGCAGCAGCTACCACTTATGAAGTAGTCATAAAAATGCCAGGCACTGTGTTAGACAAATAACTTTATCTAGTTTTTAGGAGGAACTATGTTAGCAATACATCATTCCCCTCAACGTTCAGATGAGCACAGAGAGATTAAGTTACTTTGCCCAAGGTCACACAGCTACCAAGCAATAGCTCCCATATTGGATGCTGGAGCTACTGCATCCGGTATCGGTCCTAGTAAGTATCCTAGTTTGACTCCTTTTAGTCTTCAAATGTTCATGAGTACCTGTTCCTTGGTATGAGAGCCCTGATGGGCTCCTTCCTTTCTAACCCATGCCCCTCCCCAATAATTTAGACATCTTCATTTCCAGTCTCCTCTTTATAATTCAGGTCCAGTCCCCTCCCCTATGATTCAGGCATCTTTAGTCCCTGCGCCATGCAGACCTTTTAATACCCACTGCAGAACAGCTGCCCGGGAGGAGAGCTTGGGGGTGGGCATCCTACCACCTAGGAGCGAGGGGCGGCCAAGATAACTTAGCAGCATAAAGGACAGAGCTCAGACACAAAGAACACCCAAGGACAAGGACAAGGGAGGGAGCTGGTTTCATTTTTCAATCCTGGTGACTTTATTGGCAGGGCAAGGTAACCAAGCGTTGCCAAAGCTAGTTCATCAACCTGCACTTTTCTTTCTAGCAGGAGCTGACTCTTCCATTCCCATCAAAGCAGGTTGGTGTCCCAGGGCAGCTGTTGGCTCTGGTTATGCATCTATATCTGCTGCCTTCTCTCCTTCTCAAGTCCCCAGTTTCCTTCCCAGATAGTCCAGAGATGACCAAAAGATGTGCTGCAATCTATCAGCCCTCATGGTGCCTTTCCCAAGTATTCTCATCCCTAGTGTATTTAATCCACTCGGCATCAACATCAAGACTTTGTTTCAGTACATGCTGGGTAGCTCCTGGAAGGCCTGGTCACATTCTGAAATGCTCTTTACCCGGCTTCAACTGCATCTATCACTTTACCTTCAGTTAGGATAAAGAGATACTTCCCATTGTAGTAGTACATAGACCTGGGTTATACAGTGAAAGCATGCCTCAAAAACAAACAAACAAATATGAGGCACCAGAGTTTGTGTGAAAGTCATACCCCACTCTCCACTCAACTGTGGAGACTGTTCTGACCATTGGCTAGATCTGGGTAGGGGTTTAAAGCTTACTGCCTGTATTGTCCTTGGCTGGTGCCTTAGTTTGAGCGGGACCCCTGGGTCCAAATCTGCCTATCATAATGTTCTACTTGTGGGTTTCTAGGACCCTCTGGATCCTTCTACTTTGCTATTCTCCCATGCTTCAAATTAAGACATAGGGATGCTTAGGGCCCTATCAAGTGACATCAAATAGTTTTTAAGTAGAGATGCCAAGAGCCCAGGTCTCTCCATGCAGACTGTGCTGTCCCCTTCTTGAAGGCCATGTCTGAGTTGGGACATGATATTCAAACAGGGTATCAATGCTGAGTTAACAGCAAGGAAAGCCATGAAGATGGAACACTCCACAGTGAGCGGTTCTAGAAAAGGAGACAGTTTCTTTTCAAAGGACCTTCTCTGCCATGTTAATGACCTTGACCTTCACTGCAGGCATGGCCCATGAGGAGGTGTTGCAGACAATACATTCTACTCACCCCAGGTAGGGGGTCCCCCGACAGACCAAAGTTCAGATTCCACCAAAGTCCAATTTGGTGAACCCATAAGTTTTATTGGGGGTTACTTACAGGAGCAAAAATAACTCAAAGACAGCTGTATCATCAGGGCCCACCCCAGCTTCCTAACGAAAGCTAGGAACCTGGAGCACCCTGCACAGCCTGCAGGTAGCTCAACAGTTTGGACAGTGTCCTTTCCCAGTGCCTCTGGTCTAAACCTCTTCCAGGCAACTTGACTGGTTTCATCCAGGGCAACTGTCAGCTTCCTTCAGTCTGAGGGGGGATGCTCAGCTTTTATTGCTGAGGGGCTTAATGAATCTGGTCAGTTTCAGGGTCTTCCTGAAGCTATTTTGAGTTATTTACCTTTCTTCTTAAGGAGATTCTTGCAGGATAGAATGTTTTAATCTTGAAGGAAACTGTTGTACAACAGGAGGGAAGTTGTTATCACCTAATTGTGTTTAAAGAAATAGGGATTCAAAAGGAAAGGCCTGACATTCCAGTATTTGGAGATTCAAATGAAAGAATTAAAGTTGAATTGAGTGGTTTCGTCCAATGAGATATCCTTGAAGCTGAGGCAAGTCTGAAGCTTATTGGTCAACCTAAGAAAAACATAAAAAACTGTTAATCTGAGCTGTTGGAACATGCTATGTACCCATAATCCCAGCACTAAGGAGCCTGTGGGCTCAAGTGTTTCAAGCTCAAGGGCAACCTGAGATAGAGAGAGATCAAATTCAGCCGGGGCTACTTAATAAGATATTGTCTCAAAAAAAAAAAAAAAGTGTTTGGGTAGAGCAGCTGCCTAGCACATGCGAAGCCCTGGAGTATTAGAAGAAAAGAGACTCATGTCTTCCCAGAAGCTCTTGAAGCTGACCATTGCCTTGGTCAGTGCAGAAAGCTTGGGGACTATCCCATGGGGATCGGAGGCAAGAACGGTTCCCAGGTTTTTATCGGCTGAAAGCACAGATGCCTGGACTTCAGGAAACAGCCCAGGGTCCTGAGAACAGTGACTTTTTAAAAACTTCTTTAGGGAAGTCTATGAGGACTAGTTCCCATGGAGGCAGAGAAGAGTCCAGGGCTCTGAGGACAGTGTTGAAGGTCTTTATGGGAAGAAGGAATAAAGAGAGCCTGAGATCTGATCTCCATGATCACCTGGGGGGGGCGTGGCAAAGAGAGGGGGCTTTATCTTTTACCATTGGTTCCCCAGAGGAGGAGATTCAACAGGAGCTCCCCAGCCTGAAGAGCTTGTCCTCCTGCCTGGATGTCATCTCTTTCCCTACTCACTCACTGTCGAGGTCCGTTCAGCATTTGCAATTTAGAGACCGCTGTGTATGTTTGGCATCTGTCCCCTCCGCTAGAGCACACACTCTGCCTGAGTTGTTTCCTGGTATACCTGCGCCTGGTGCGGAGTGGGCACGCAGCAAAGGCAGGCAGCCTCTGCGTGGTTGACGCTTCCTGCCTGGCACTGAGCCACATGCGAGAGCAACCCGTGCCCTTGTGATAGCTTCAGGTCCCTGAGGTTGTAGGGCAGCTACTCAGGTTTCGGTGGCCTGGCAGGGCTGCCACAGTCCTTGGGAAGTGTGAAGAATTCCCAGAGGGCTTTGGGGCCATTCCAAGGCATCTGAAGAGCATTTACTGGATCATTTAAGAGACTAATTCTTCTTAAGTGGATTCTTGTTGTGGTTGTCTTCCAGAAGCCTGAAGTGCTCACTCATATTCCCTCCCACTTTTCCTGTCTTTCTCCCTCTCCCTGCCTCCCACCCTCCCTTCCTCCCTCCCCCCTCCTCTCCTCTCCTGCTCCTTCTCCTCTCCCTCCCTCCCCCCCTCTCCCTGCAGTTATTCCTATAACACAATGCAGTAAGGATTATGCAGTGTTGCCACAATCCTTAAGACTGTCCTCCTCTCACTTGATACAGCAACCTGTGGGGTGAGCAAGGGCCCTATTACAATCCCTGTTTGACAGGAGTGACATGGGACGGGCAGTAGGGGAGCCACTGTGCGCTGTCCTATGGGCTCTTCAGATGCAAGCCGGTGGCCCCATTTTTTCCTCTTGTGAGGAGAAGTACCCCTTTTCTTTTTACCTATGACACCCTCACTGGAAATGCTGTCACTGGGGCACACTTTTACCTTTCCCCCAGGATCTCAGCTCACGTTTTTCCCTTAATCCAGGGCAGCCATGTAATTCCATAGCGGGGCAAGGGTGATCGACAAGGAGAGCCACGCTTCCTCCATGTTTGCATGTCTACGCATGGGAAACTAAGCCCCTGGGCACTGCCTGCGTGTCTGGCACAGCTCTAAGGCTGATGTCCTTACTGCTGTTTTGACTCTTCAACAGTGCAATGAGGTAGTGCTCACGCTGAGAACCCATGTACAGTAAGTAGGGAGAATGGGAACCCGTTACAGCAGAGAAACAGAGGCCTAGAGAAGATCAGTGGCTTGTCCACGGTCACACTTTTGGTAGCACAACGAGGATCAGCTTTCATCTATTGACGCCAAAGCCGACGGGCTGTTCATTACAATCACATTGCTTCTGACCCAACTCTCTGAGAAGAGTCCCAGAGCATGGGCCTGGGCAGCAGGGAATGCTGGGTAAATAATTACCCCCAGCTGTTCTGACAAGCACGATTCGGTCCTTCAGCCTCCAAAAGTTTGTGAGTGAACCTAACCCTAGGGAAGTCCTCCTCAGTCTGTCACTGTTCTCTTCATAGGGACAACTGGAACGTTTATGTACAAGCTCCAGGTGTGTCTGACCCTGGAAGAGATGTGAACACGCGGTGGGGACATTTGTCAAGTGAGAAAAACAGGACAGAAGAACAAAGAGAAGTTAGGGGCACTAGCGAGAAGGACCAGGAGTCGAGGGGATAGTCGCTGACAGAGAAAGACAGAGTGACTCTGGAAGAGGGATGGGTGCCCTGGGGGGAGGGGTTGGAAACAGGACTGGATTGTCTAGCTGCAATTTGTGAAGTTTACAGATAAATCTTGGTCCTTTCAGCAAAGCTTATCTGTAATGGGCTCGGCTCGCTGAGGCCCCGTCTCCTGTAGACATAAATCATTTTCTAATTTATAACATGAATAATTGATTTTGCCTCTGTAGCCTCAACAATAAATCTCCCGATCACACATGCATAAGAAAATAATAATAATGAAAGCGATCAGGATATGCCGCCATCGATTAACTGTGAGAGGGGCCACTTGACTCGCAATTCATGTTTTAAGTATTCCAGGTGGCACTGTGCCCACTGGCCACTTCTGCCCTTGGGCCCTGGGCCCTGCCTGTCACTTGTGGGGTGCAAGGAAGGGGGGGCGGTGGTTTGCTGAAAGGAGGGAAATCAATATGGACACAACTGGGATCGTTTCAAATGTTTTCTTGATGGTTCACACTTGTTCACTCGGCAGCTGTTCATGGAACGTATTGTACCTGGTAGGCCTTGTCCAGAGCTGCACAGAACTGGTCTCTGGCTTCGAGGTGGGGTGTGCATGACCCTGGTAAGGGAATAGCAAAGCTGAGAACATATGACCAGGTGTTCAGGAGAGACTGGAGGGGAAGAGGGCCTTCACTTTCCTACTATAGCTGCCACCAAGCCAGGGACTCTGCAATCTACTGACTTCCTCCTCCACCCCTAAGGAGCGCCTACAGATTCTGTCTCCCAACTCAGCGGCTCTCCACCCCATGCTGTAGCCTAGCACTGCTCTCCTCAGCTTCCCCACATGGTAATGGCCTTCTACATGGCTGCCCTGCTTCCCCCCTCCCCTGTTTTTTTTTTTTTTTTATCCCAGTTCTCATCCATTCTTTTAGAGAAGATCTTTAAAACTGTAGGTTGGTTTTCCCACAGCTCCTGCCAGACTAGACAAGACCTCCCTGATAAGCATGCCTATCAACTAAACACTTTGCTCCTTCCTGTCACTCATCTCATTAGCCGTTTCCTGAGGATGCTTAGGGTGTTTAGGACCCAGCACAGTGCCTGGCGCACAGTAAGTGATTGATAAATGCTTGTTGAACTCACTCATCACTTTTGCTGACTCCAGCACCTCCTCTGGATCATCCCATATTGAGCAATTTGACAATATGTATTTATTACTGTGTGCATGCGAGCGCAGCCACATGTGCCATGGTGCACGTGAAGAGGTCAGGGGATAACTTCCAGGAGTCCGCTCTCTCCTTGCGTTCTCACCATGAGTTGCAAGGATCAAACTCAGATTCCCAGGCTTGTTTGTACAGAGAGCACCTTGACCCACTGAGCCATCTTGCCTGCACACACACACACACACACACACACACACACACACACACACACAGGTCATTTTGTTGTTATTGTTGCTAAAAAAGTGTATAATTATTTGCTGTGGCCTACCGATGAAATCCAAATATCTAGCTTAGCCCTGACAGGACAAACATGGGCCTCTTTCTTATCTGGGCTCCCATTTCTAGTGTTTGCAGTGGGCCCATTGCTTCATTAACCCTCACCCGCCTTGCCTGGGATAAAGGCCAGCTCTATCAGAGCGTTGGTTCCCTTGCGTACTCTGGTCCATGGCTCCCCAAGCTGCCAGGTGAAAAGAGAGGGGCTGCAAAGTTTGAAGTGAAGAATGATGTGGCCAGCTCTGGCTTGGGTTGAGGGTGTCTACATTAGAGGGATTGGGGGGGGAGATCAACAGCACCTGAATACTTATGGAAGTAGGGTTCCCTCTGGCCACAGTGACCCCAACTGATGTCAAGGCTGCTGCCATTTTAGCTACTCAGTTCTGCTCTGCTCTGGCCCCTGGGACTGTGGTTTCCTAGCTCCCAAGATCCCTGGCCTGAATCCCAGGGTCTCTCTTACAATGGAGCCTAAAAATAGAAGCTGTGCTTATAGAGGAAGAAAAAAGGCGAAGGACCTAGGTAATGTTCAAATAGACAGCCGTGGTCCCTGGGGGGCTCTCTGGGGAGCCTGAAGATTGTCCCATGAGGCACTGAGCACAGGGGCAGGCTCTCTGGCAGGAGACAGAGTATGGCTCAAATTGCTTTGAGAAGGCTTTGCCTCTGCCTCACTAAGTCGCTCACTGCAGTCCTAGTTGGGTGCTCAGGCCTCAGTCAGTGTTTGTGCTCACTGGAGGTAGCTCTCTAGCCATGGAACCACCACACCAGCATTGAGGATAGGGAAGGAGATGTGAAAGCAAGCCCGAGGGGTGGAGCTGAGGGCGACAATGTGGAGGGGCTGGCAAGGCAAGGCTGGTGAAAACACAGTCACCCCGGGCCACCTGGAAGAACACAGCTCTCTCTCACTGACATTCTCTGCACAGTGTTGCTCTACCCAGAGTCACTGAAGATACCACTGAGCTGAGGTACCAGAGGGACCGTGTCATACAGTCCTGACAGAATGATCTTAGGACTGGTTAATTTGCTGGTAAAATGTCCTCATGTTTAATTTTAAGATACAGTTGTGATTAGCCAGACATGGTGGCTCATGCCTCTAATTCTAGCACTTGAAAAGCTGAAAGGGAGGAAGATTGCTGCAAATTTGAGGCCAGCCTGGGCTATAGAGTGAGTTCCAGGACAGCCTGGGCTACAGAGTGAGTGATTTTTCTCAATAAACATTTCTTGTGCGTGTGCATGCGTATGCGTGTGTGCATGTATGTGTGCATGTGTGTGTGTGCATGCATGTGTGTGTGTGTATGCGTGCGTGTGTGCGCGGTGTGTGTGTGTGTGTGTGTGTGGTGTGTGTGTGTGTGTGTGTGTGTGTGTGTGTGTGTGTGTGTGTGTCGGGGGATGGGGCACATGCCACAGTTTGTGTATAGGCATCTGTTCTCTCCTCCTACCACATAAGTCCTGGGGCTCAAACTTAGGTTGTCAAATTTGGCAGCAAGTGCCTTTACCTGCTGAGCCGCCTCACCAGTCCTCCAAAAACAAATTTTGATTGAAGAAAAACCACAGTAGAATTTGAAATTAAAACAAGGAAATATAATAAGTCACACAGGCATTAACGATACAGCCTGGTGGCTTTTTACATACTTGTGCAGCTGTGTAATCCTCAACCAGACCTATACAGAGCATTGCCAGCACATGACTCCTTCCCAGTGGAAAAAGTACCATCCCCCACTAACATGAAGGATAACTATTATTTCTGAATCCTATCCCAACATATTTACTATAGGTTGATAGATGCTGAAATGCATCTAGATTCACACAGAATGCACTTGAATTTTTTTCCTTCCCAGAGTTCTGTCAAATCTAAATGACTCCACAGTCCTTAGCATGGTAGTTGACACAGCTCCTGCTACACTGTGGGCACCCCCCTCAAACCTCCAAGGAAGCATGTGGTAGTTTGACACCAGTTCTGTCTTGTCAGCCATATGCAATTCCCATCTCATTCTTCCCATCCATGTAAAAGCGACCATTGTTATCTCATGGGCTGTCGCGGGAGTTAAAGGAAACCATGAAGGCATAGGATATGGCGTTATGTGTTCGTTCAGTGTCCATTCTGTGTCCCTTCCCACCATGGGGCTGAAGCCCCAGACAGTCGGCAGCACTGACTGTAGACAGGCAGTTAGCTTCCTATAGCCTGTGGTTTTCAGCTTGTGCTTGCTAGTCACGCGTCAGACCTCAAGGGCTTGTAACTTACTGCACACACCACAGTCTTGTCCAACCAGCCGGTCGGATATTGTGTGAAAGGGAAGGCAAAGGAGAATGTACCCCGTACTGATTGGCCAGAACTTCCCCAAACCTCTCCAGATAAACTACACTTCAGGGCAGGATGCAAGCCAAGGCGAAAAGGCAGTTTTTTCATTTCTCTGTTTTCTCAGTTGTATATGGCAGCATATACATACACACACATATATATGTATATATATATACAGGTATATATATGTGTGTGTGTATATATATACATATATATATATATACATATACATATATATCCCTGATCTCAGGAAGTGGAGGCAAAAGGATCAAGAGTTTCAGAGCCTGAGCTACACAGTGAAGCACTGTCCCAGAAGACTAAGCGCTGGGGATGAGGCTCAGTGATGGAATGGTTTTAACATGGATAAAGCCATGGGTTCAATTCCCAGCACCCTGCCAAAGCCTTTCCTCAACCTATAGATTGCTTTTATAGATCTCTATATATCTTCTGGAAAATTAAAGTAAGGGTTAGAGAGACATCTCCATGGTTAAGAGCACTTGTTGTTCTTACAGAGGACTCAGATCAGTTCCTAGTACCTACACAGAGGCTCTCAGCCACCTGTAACTCCAGTTCCAGGACTCTAATGCCCCCTCCAAGCCTCTGAGGGCACCAGACGTGCACTGCTGCATGTGCACACATTCATGCAGGCAAACACGAATGCACATAAAGTAAAAATAAATACTTTTAAAAAGAATTAAAGCAAGCCAAGTGTGGCAGCACAGGCTTGTAATCTCACCTCCCGCAAAGCTGAAACACAGTATTGGGAGTTCAAGGCTAGACTGAGCTTTCGAGCAAGACAATATCGCACAGAAAATGAAAGAAAGGAAGGGATGGAGCGATGGAGGGATGGAGGGATGGAGGGAGAAAATATTTTTTATGATTCTATCACTTCACATTCATGCAGGGTGAGCATAGTTCCAAGAATACAAATATGACCCAAGAAATTCTGTATCTTTGATCTTTGGCCATGGTCACATGTAGCTGAGTCACTGACACTCTGACCTGAGGCTTCTGTTGAAACTTGTGATAAAGAGAAACTCTACTTCAATGGATTCTAAGGCCACCATATTCAGGTCTGCCTGATGGAGAGAAAACAAGACAAGAAACAGGAAAAGATCTGAGAGACGGGCCACAGGGAGACAGCTTAGTTGGTAAAGCACTTGACATGGAAAGCACTGGAACTTGAGTTCAATCTCCAGGACTCAAGATAAAAAAGCCAAAACCTGGACCTTATGCAATATGCTTAACCTCAGCACCCGAAAAGTGGGGACAAGACGATCCCCAGGGATCAGTAGCTGACAGGAGGAGCCTACCTGGAGAGCCCCAGAGAAATGGGAAGTGATGACTCAAATCAATGTGGGTAGCTCCTAAGGAACAACAAAGGTTCACACACACACACACACACACACACACACACACACACACACACACACACACTATCTGAGAGGACAAGGGAGATCAAATGCCCAGGTTCCAATGGCTAGATCATGTCATCTCTGCCCCTAGATCCAGCTGTGTCTGAAATAAGATCTAACAGAGAGTGTTTCTGTCCCTGTACTGATAAATTATTTTTCCACTTAAGCCAGTTTGAGTGAATCTCTTTTTACCTGCCACCAATAAACCCCTGCTTAATACCTAGTCAGATCAAAGCTTATTCCTGGAAGGGCACTTCCCTTTAAAGCCGTGGTCTGGAGAAGCAATACTTACTAAAAAGTAGTTTAGAAACTTAGTGAGATAACCTGTAGCACCAACTTAACAACAAAGCCATCCCCTTACTTCACTGTCACCGGGAGGGGGAGATTATTCTGTTTGATCCCTGATGGTTCACTGGACTTGGCTGTGAATGACCGGTTCCTAAACTCGGGTCTACCCCAACTCAGATGGTGAGGATTTACTGATGAAGATAGGATGCCAGGCAGCAGAGGATGCGTGGCGGGCACATCTTTGAATTTGTGCTTTGCTTTTCAAGGTGAATAGGAGAGAATTAATTTGCATAAATGAGTTGTAGTATGAATTACCAACCTCATTATCTTTGGTCATACTTTAAAGATAACAGCAGTTCCCCTGGCCTCTTTTGCTTAGAGAGCCATATGGATCCCATTTCCAGTGTGCCTTTAATGGGAGAACTCATATTCCCATTTCACAAAGAAGAAGAGCGAGGCTAACTGAAATTCCAAACAGCTCTTCTGTCCAGCTGCATGTGTCAGGATCCAGATAACATACAGAATTACTGACTAAAAAGGGCCCCCCGAGATAAATGGGGGGACACGACGGGGGAGAGGGGCAGCAGAGAGCAGGATATACAATGCAGGAGGGGAAACTGGAACAGAAGCGGGATCAGACAGAGCCCAGGTGAGCTAAACAACAGAGGGGCAGGGCCCCACCGCAGTGGCGTCTCTTGTGTAGCTGGCAGTGGGCTGGGAGCTCACCTGAGTTACAGCCAGTTAGTCTCCAGCTCTGTGGGGGTGCTGCCACTGTGTGCATGACCTGAGTAGAGAGGAGGGACATCAGGGCTCCTGGCCTCCAAATTCTGTTTGGAGAAGAGGTTTCTCACCCCCTAGAGAGGTTTACTGCATCCAGGCAGTTTAATCCTCCCAAGTAGTTGGGCAGGCCCTGGAGATAATAAAGAAAGAAGGTAACAGAGTGGATCTGCAAAGCCTTTAATACACAGCATTAAAGGGTAATGGGAAAATCGATGGGACTATACAACAGGGTCACCCCAACTGCCAGCAGCTGTCATTAATGGGACACTGTAAGATGGCTGGGCAAGGTCCTAGCACCAGGGCCCCAGATGACCTATTCAGAGCTCAAATGGTTTTGTGTGCTCTCTAGCTTCTCACTTGAGCTAGAACACAGGAGGATGCTCTCTCTGGCACACTCCACCCTCGCACCTTGGGCCAAGTGACTTAATAATCACTGTCACATATTGATTAGTTGCTATGGGCCAAGCTGGAGGCCAAGAGATTTCTGGATTGTCATTTAATCCTTACACAAACTCTATGAATCACCTACTGTTACCGTAGTTTCCATTTAACATGTATGTAAAGTGAGCTCCTGGTCATTGGCCAGGAGAAAAGCTGGATGTCTTAACATAGGACACGAGATATGGAAAAGCTGGGAAGAGTCTCATAGAACACGTGGCCTGACCCCTCAGGGCAGAGATGGAGTGGCTTTCCCTGGCTTTGACTTCTCCAATGGGTCAGAAGATGATATGAAATTATAAAGCAGGCGTCTACCATTTAGTTCTGTGCTCCCTGTCCCCACTATATCATCTGTTCATCTCCATCCACAGAGCACACACTCCACTGGCTTTGGTACTTCAGAGTCATTTGTTGTAATTAAACGGATGGCCATAGAGGAATTGTTACAATTCAGTGCAAAGTCACTAAAGCCACTCTCTGTGTCCTGGGTGTGTCAGTGCTAAAGATCAAAAGAGTCTGGTTACTGCCCCCCCCCCCCCCCAAAAAAAAAAAAACCCTATGCCATCTGGCTGGGGAGAGAAAAACACATGGACCAAAAAAGAGCCTTTGAATAACTCTCGGACAACAAGGAAGTACATGTGAGAATCTGTGATGCGATGGACATGGAACACTGAGAAGTCAGGAGTGAAGGGAGGCGGGTCTGTGAAGGAGAAGGTTTTGAACTTGGCTGTTAAAGGCAATGAGGCGCTGGGATAGAGAGAATGAGCAAGAGGAGCTTGTCTGATGGGGACACTGCATGGGCAAAGTCCTAGTGGGGGGAAGTGACATACTATGTATGATGTGATGGTTGTGCAGAAAGGAGAATCCACACTGTAGAAGCAGAGGCTGGCTCGGGTGGCAAGGGTGTGGGCGGCAGTGTGGAGGGCAGCATGCTGGAGGACTGCAGTGGGTTTAGAAAGATGTAACGGGTAGTAGGTATCTCGAAACCTTGAGGCTCAAGTGACTGGATTCTTGTCTACATAGAGGGAAGTTTCGAAGGTGTGAGGTAGTGACAGGGGCTGGTACGAATGCCAGAAACCAGTTAAAGGGGTAAAGCTAGTTGTGATGGCCCAGCCTCCTGGTTTTGGTGTAATGGCTGTGTGTGAGAGAGAGAGACAGCTGAGGGAATCTCTACAGCCTCTCTGTAGGCAAGCTGGACAGCAGGCAAGGAGGCAGGGAGAGGCAGGCCACTCAGGAGGAAGGACAGAAGGACAAACACAGGAAGGCCCATGGGTAAGTGGCAACTGAGAAAACAGCCCTTTTTCTCTTCAAGATAATTCTGTCTGGGGGAAAAGAAACCACCGCAGTGGCTCTGCTCAGGTGTCTCCTCCCTTTTTGCCAACTCCAACGTACTTGTGCTAATGAGCAGTGTGAAGCGTTAGGGTTGTGCCCGGCAGACCAGCAGCTTGGATGGCGGTCCTGGCTGACTTTGCCAGCCTAGAGTCCTGGTCGCATCATGCAACGGCAATTAAGGGAAGAGAAAGCCATCCTGAGCACCTTGAGATGACATGGGAGTTGTGTGGAGTGTTGGCTTGGGTTTCTAACATATACACGCTGAGCACGTATTAGCCACTCTTTCCACAAAACCAGTTCCAGCACAGCATATACAGTTCAAGTTCCCAGTGCACCAACGTGAGTTAGGACTCAACTGTGTATGAGTTAGGAAAAGGATATTAGGTGGGATCAGAGAGGGATAGGAGGGTGGGAAGTGACAGATAGGGATTGGGGGAGGAGAGGAGAGGGGAGGGGAGGGAGAGGAGAGAGAGAGGAGAGGAGAGGAGAGGAGAGAGAGAGAGAGAGAGAGAGAGAGAGAGAGAGAGAGAGAGAGAGAGAGAGTCTGAACCTGCTTCTTGTTCCCCCCCCCCCGCCCCATCTCTGAGGCTTTCAGATGTGAGGATAGCCTCCTGCCTGTGTTCCAAGGGGTGGTGGGGACTGCGGTTCTCTGGAGTCTCTGCAGAGCTAGCCAGCGGAAGCTCTGGACGGCATTCATCTACAGCTGTCATTAGTAAGCGCTCTAGGTGATTGAAATGCAAGCTGAAGTCCAGTGACACAAAGCTTCTGGGGTGAGGTCTCCTGCTTATGTCGTCATTGCATGATGACAAGGAGCTTACCTTCTGTTTCCGGTCGATAAGGTCTGTCCCAGGCCTGTGGGCTTCTCAGAGAAAGGAGGAGTAAAGGAAAGGAAGAAGGGAAAGCAGGCGAGGGATCTGGTGGCAGGGGCAAGAAGGATACTGAGGGAGGAAGGAGGAAAAGATGTTAGCCGGAGGGGGTATGGGTGTGGCGGGGCTGCTGCACTGAGACAGGGCCCAAGCCTGCTGCTCCCTCTGCGGTACAGTTGCCCTGGGTTATTAACAGGAAGAAGAATGGGCCTCTGTATCTCAGTGGAACAGGGCAAGAGTCATCAGCAGACGTTATTAAAATCTTTTCCTCCTCAGTGAAAGACACTTATCACTCTTCATCAGCACCGCTCGCTCGGTCTGAAAAGGAAAATCAACTTCACAGGTGGGGACTGTCCTTCCAGTCCTGTAAAAGAGAATAAAGATGCCTCCTGTCTGCCTGAAACCCTGGCCGGGGGCTCACGGTGCTTCCCAGGATGGCAGTGGGGGGTCTTGAGACCCCCCACAGTCTTGACCTGTGTGCAAGAGAGAGCCTGCAACAGGGGCTGTCTGTCTGAATGGCAGTTGGTGGCAATTGTAGCTGGATGCAGTGGTACCAGTGATGGCTAACTCCCGCAGAGAAACGCTGGGGCTAGCGCTGCAGTGTGACTGCAGGGGCAGGGCCTGGTCTAAGCTGCAGCCTCCTTCCTGGTGTCCCTGTACCTCTGCCTTCCTTCTTTCTTCATTGTGGCTTCTGTCTCATCAGAGCCCTGTGGTCTGAATAGAGCCACCCCTGCAAACAAATGCCCAGGGCAAATAGGAGCACAGTCACCATCAGCCCAGTGGGCCAGCCTGACACATAGACCAGCACTGAGAGCCCCAAGCCATCTTCCAGGCTACTGCTGCCTCCTTGCCAAGCTGCAGGCTGGCAGCTGGTTGGATGGCTCTTCCTCAAACCTTGCTGCCCTTCCTGGGCTGCCTCCCTCCCCTTTTCCACCAGGTGATCCACTTAATGGGCCAGCTCTAGTGTCCCCTCCTGGGAAAGCCCTCCTGCCCTCTCCAGGCAGAACTAATTACTCCTCCTCATGGTTCCTGCACAAAAGCTCCTGCTGTGACAATGGCCATGCTCTATGCTCTGGTGTACTTGTTGCCGTCCGTGTCTCCTCATTAGGTACAAGAAGGGCAGGAGGACCACAGGACTTGGCATAGTTTTTGTTTGTTTGCTAGAAACAGGGTCTCCCTATGTAGCAGCAAGGGGCTTGTGCATACATGTGAGTACTGAATTCCCAGCTCCAACTCTTCAAAAACCAGATACCTGTAATTCTAATGCTAGGAAGCAGTGACAAGAGGACCCCTGGGACCTGGTAGCTAGGCTAATTGGTGGGAGAGACCTTGCCTCAAAATATGAGGGGGAGGAGTGGTTGTGCATACCTTTGAACTTGACCTATGGCTTGACCTATTTAACCATGGGTATACACCTTCCCTTTCTCTCTGTCTCTGTGTCTCTGTTTCTGTCTCTCTCTGTCTCTCTCTCTCTGTCTCTCTCTGTTTCTCTCTGTCTCTCTCTGTCTCTGTCTCTGTCTCTCTGTCTCTGTCTCTCTCTGTCTCTCTCTGTCTCTCTCTGTCTCTCTCTCTGTCTCTCTCTGTCTCTCTCTGTCTGTCTCTGTCTCTCTCTCTCTCTCTCTCTCTCTCTCTCTCTCTCTCTCTCACACACACACACACACACACACACACACACACATACACCTCAAAACAAAACAAGCACAGCTAGAACTCTGGGACCTTAATATATATATATATTATTTCACATGCTCCTCCAAACAACCCTTCAAAGGTTTTTAGGCTCATTTTACAGATGAGGAAAACAGGCTTGGGGAAGTTATGTGAACTGCCCAAGAGCATGCCACAAGTAGGGGGCAGAACTAGACTGAGTATGGTAAGGATTTGTTGACTGACTAATCAAGCCTGCTGCCTGTTCCCCAACCCTAGTGCTAGCTGCCCGTCAGGTAAACTAGCAGAGGGTCTGGCTCCTGAGCCAGGTGTCATCAACTCATTCCTTTCCCTGTCTCTGAGTTTAGGCTTTCTTTGCTCTGGGGTGTCTCACCAGTGCTCTGAATCTATTGTCATTTTCGCAAGGAGAAGGGGCAAAGTCTGAGGAAAAAGTCTCTGTCATGGTCCCAGAGCTCAGCTCCATCATTAAACCCTCTTGGTTCCTCCATTCCATTAATCCAACTGGCTACACCCTTCCTGCCTCCTCTCTCAAACCCTGTGTAGTCTAACTTCTCTCCAGCAGCCCACTCCCCAGTGTTCCTCAGGCCTCCAGCTAAGCCTTGGAAAACCTGTGCAAACAGCATTCTTGTTTCTGCCTCCAGATCCCAGGTAACCTGGAGGGGACAGAGCCCTGGGCAGTTGTCAGCATCTTTCTCCGCTGGGGGATCAGAAACAGCTTCTGCATAAGCCCCAGTTTTCAAGACCAATTCCAATTTTACAACCTTGTAAACATTGTAACCACAGAAGCTATTTTTCCCCATTCTGTGGACCCCACAATTTCTTGTGGGAAAGAGAAGGCATAGTAAATGTCCAGTGAGTGGCAAATAAAGGAGGCTCATAAAACACTAAAAATATTCTGTAAGAAACCGAGCGTGGTGGTACATGACTATAGTCCCAGCACTTGGGGAGGCAGAGACAGGTGGATCTCTGTGAGTTCAAAGCCAGCCTGGTGTACAGAGTGGAGTGGGTCCAGCTAGGACAGCCAAGGCTACACAGAGAAACCCTGTCTCAAAAAACAAAACAAAACAAAACAAAACACAAATCCATGAGGATTGAGAGGTGGCTCAGCTAATAAAAGTGCTTGGTGTGCAAGATTAACAACTGAATTCAGTCTTCAGATCTCACAGTGGAAGGAGAGAACAGACTTACATACACACACACACACACACACACACACATACACATACACACACACAACACACACACACCAGTAATAATAAAAATACAAGTCCAAAAGGCATGTTTTCATGAGCCTTCATACTGAATGTTCAGCAAGGCTGATTCATTGATCAGAGCTTTGGTGATTATGAAAGGTTTGGCATGTTGCAAGTCTAGAGCCTAATTCTCTTGGGTTACCTTTGGCCTCATGAGAACCACCTATTGTCCTCCTGTGTTCTCAACCTAAGAGCTTTGTGGCCATTGGGTAAATCTTTTGAAAGTACAGAGCACCAATTTCCTTACAATGTGTTAGCATAGCAGATAACCAGTTTCCATTGGTACACAAGCTAAGAGTGCCATCAGACTGCATCCAAAGGCTGTTCCAGAGTTTCCTGATTTGCCGTAACCTACCTCTCTGATGACTCCACCAATGTATTTGAAAAGTGTCTTGGATTACAACTCTCTTTAATCTGTTCATATAAAAACTTGACAAAACTCCTTCTATGTTGGAACATGCATTTGGGTTAATCTAAATCTGTCTTCCCAGGCCATAGTTGCTCAAATTTGGCTCCAGAGTAAAATAGCTCTTATAACCTTAGTTTCTTTTTTCATGAATGCCTTCTCAAATCTAGGATTTAATCCGAACACTTTATAGTCTGTGCCAACCCTTTTGTTCTTCCTTCCGGTTCTGGAAGGGATGGTCTCTCTTTGCCAAGTCTGTTGTGCCCACCTCCCTGGACCGCAACTCTTCAACTACCCTCATCACCTATTCTCTGGCACAAGCCCATGGGTCCCATGTTTCCCTCACCATGCTCCAACTATCTCTTGCTTCAGATGACCAGCAAGCATTCTCCTCATTTCTACATCCACTCTACAATAGCTGACTGAGTGTCGACCCTGCTCTAGGAAGGAACAAGGGATCTGGCTCTGTGTCATCTGGTGAGACATAGTCCATGGTGGGACAAGTCACACTGTTTTGTTTACCATTGTTTTTCTGATGCCCGGAACAGTGCTGAGTGCAAAGGAGATTCAACATACACTTGCTGGGTGAAGAAAGCAGCGAGTGGCTGTTGTGTGTAGTGTGTTGTTCATTTCCAACTCAACTCTCTATCCATCAGCCTCTTGTACTCCAGGAATCTCAATCCAGCTTTCCCCTCAAGGATCTTTGTCCCCACCATCCCAATGGCCTCCAGTATTATAACACCCGCCTCAGGGGCCCAGAGCTCCTGCTCATTCCTTGCTTTCGGCACAGCTCTCTCTCCCCTCCTCTTGGTTTCCGTGCTCTTCTGACCTGTTTCACTCTCTATACGTCACAAGCTATTTCAGCAGAGGACTTATCTCTTGGCCACCTCTGCCCTTGTGACCCATCCACCTTAACAGTGATTAGCTATCAGTCCACCCACTCACATGTCTTTCTCTGCAAAGGGAGATAGCTCAAGAACTCTGTGATCACCATCTCTATACAACCACGCTGGCTTGCTTCAGCTGCTTGCCAACTCCTTCAAAAAAATGTTTATTTAAGCAATTTTCTAAAGAGGAAAAAAAATCTCTTTACCTTCTCACACTGACTATTTACATAATTCAGTGACCTTTTATGAACCACACCATTGTATAAACATCACTTTCCAAGGTAGAAATCAACTTATCTGTCTTATTTCATACTCCACTGTGTTCACCTAACATTTTTCTGGATATACTTTCTCAGGTATTGACAGAGTACTCATATTTGTCACTTGTAATGGTTCTATAATATTCTAGCACATTAATGTTCTCTGTAGTTTGTTTAACCATTCCCCAGTTGTGGAGCATTTGGGTGTTTTCCAGGATTTTATTATTATGAATAGAGCAGTCATAAACACCTTTTTTTGCAAATGGTTTATATTTACTTTTCAGATACTTCCATGGTATATATTCCCAGAAGAGGGATTATTGGGTCAAAGGCCAGGAATGCTTTTATGGCTTTTGTTGGGAGATGCCAGGCTGTTCTCTAAAAGGAATAGGTTGATTTGCAAGTCTCCAGTCTCTGTGTTCATATTTTTGGAGCCTTCTAATGATCCCTCAGGGATTATTCCAAATTTTCAGGGCTTGACTAGGATACCCAGCCCTCCTGGACCTCTAGAGGTGATTTCATCTAAACCATTACATGCATGACCCTGGGCTCCCCCACTTCTTTCCAAGTCAACATTTCTGTTTCCAACATTTCTCTTTGCATCCTGGCTCCCCTCCTAGGCTGGTCTCTGAGGAACAAGTGTCCAGTTTCCTTTCTGAAAATCCTCCCTCCCTACAAACCTGACTTCACTCTCTGCTCTGGTCTCCCTCAGGCTCCCATGGCCTCTGTTTCTCAAGCCCTCACAGCATCCATTTCTCCCTCGTCTGCTGCTCTCTTCTCTCAGCCTGCAAATAGTCTCATCTCCCTTTGTCTAAAAGCAGTAACTACTTCCCCCCTTCCATCACCATGGATAGTCCACCTGGGTTGTTTTCTAGTGTATCTTCAGTCTTTGCTCTTTCATCTATGACCAGCACGCAGCTAATGCTTCCATCTTAGGGCCTCCAATACTTTTCTTCATCACCAAAACAAGTGACCTTTTATCTGTCATCATCTCTACCACCTTGTTGGAGGTTGTATCGTCACTGACACATTCTCCTGCTCAGGTTTCCATAGCAGCACAATTTCCTTGGAGCTCTGTCTATCCCACCCATACTGTATCACTATATACCACTATATACCAATCTGTTCTTGGACCTTTGCATTTTAAATGGTCTCAGTTTCTCACTGTGTAGCAGCCAGGCATCCTGGGTAGGACTGACTTTTATCCCCAGGACCCTGGTAAACTATGACTAGTCTCAACCCTTTCTTATAAATGTGCTTCTCCTGCCACAGTGGTGCGAAAAACCAGATCATAGCAACCAACGCATGACATTACATGTAACATCTTAATAAAGCACAAACTTCCTTTTATAGTTGTGAGAAGTTACGTTTCTCTTTTATTTTTGGCTATAGGTAATAATGTGAGCATAATTGTTGACATATGTAGTAGAAACTTTGGTGTCTTAAAAAGCTCAGTTACATTATGTAAACATATTTTTTGTTTTGTTTTGTTTTTTGTTTTGTGTGTGTGTGTGTGTGTGTGTGTGTGTGTGTGAGAGAGAGAGAGAGAGAGAGAGAGAGAGAGAGAGAGAGAGAGAGAGAGAGAGAGAGAGTCTCTCTGTGTTAGCCTTGGCTGTCCTGAACTTGCTTTGTAGACCAGGCTGGCCTTGAACTCACAGCGATCCACCTGCCTCTGCCTCCTGAGTGCTAGGATTAAAGGCGTGCGCCACCATGCCTGGCATGTTTTTGTTTTAATACCAGGTGTAGGATATGGGGCTGATTCAGACAGTCCACAACAGCAAACTATTTGCTTTGTGTGGAATCTGAGGAGCCTTTTTACAGCTGCAGATAGTTTAATTCTGAGGAATTTGGAGAGGGAACAAATTCCAGAAGCCAGAGAGAGACAGGGGGCCCTGAGAAAGAAAAAGAAGGCTGCTGCTCCCCCTGCTACTCCTGGTTGCTGTTGATGCAGTTTGACAAGAAGAACGAGATATCCTGAAATGAAGATTGGACTTGCCACAGGAACCCAATGGCCCTAAACAGCAGAAAGTAGCTAAGGAAAACTAGACTCCTCTTCCCACTAATCTTCTTTTTCTCTTACCTAGGGTTAGATGGAAAAGGGAGGTATAGGCATAAGGAACCCAATAAAATAGATTTTAAAAAAAAAACATGCTACAAATGGTGCCCAATGTGGGGCTTGGACTAATAGAAAAATCTGGGTTCTGATGCCATAGAGGAGACAGCAGGTTATGGAAAAACGTTTCGGGACATTAGCAAAAGGTTTGCTATGGCTTTTGATGCCGGGTTCTCTCCCACTTTACTTCCAGAGGGGATTTTCTGTGTTTGCTTAGTCTTCCTCCTATATTCCATCTCAAAAAAGGTGAGAAGAATGGTTGAACAATTTGAAAAGTTGTAAGTGGATATGGAGGGGTATGAGAAACAAACAAACAAACAAAATGGATGAAATAAGAAAATCAAGGATCACTCAATTCTCTCATTTTTGAAAGGATGGTAGAGTTGGGTGTGTACCTAGAGTTTGTGGGTAGAGATGGAAGCACGTCAGAAGCGAATGGCGCTGCTGGGAAAGGGAGAACAAACGGACTACCAGAGGTTCCCAAAATTGCAGCCCTGCGCTCTTCCTTGTACTTTTGGTGTCAAGTTCCCAAAGCCCCTGGGGATTCGGGAAAAGCAGAAGGCTGTACAGGGTGAAAAGGTTAAAAAGAAACAGATGTTTTGAGAGAAATGGTTAATATTGAACAAACTGAGCTGCCAGAGCAGCAGCATTAGGTTAAGAGATCACCACCATTAGCTTTCCCAGTAGCTACCAAAAGCCTTAGGTATCAATTACGGTAAATTTGATCATTTAAAAAGAAATTATGACCAAGCTGCTAAAAGCCTCAGAGCTCAAAATGACCCATGCATTAGCTTGGAGAAATACGGTATTTTCTGCCAGAGAAGAGAACAAGCCATTTCTGGCTGTACTGGGTTCTCCACAAGAATGTCTGAGCTTCTTGGGGTTTGTAGATTCTGTGATAAGAATAAGTCATTTAACTAGGGAATGCAGGGCCAAAAGGGACATAGAAGGTAACCTCTTGCCATTAAGGAAGTGGCTTTGGAGTCCTAGCTTGAGGCTCATCAGCAAAAAGTACCATTACAGACAAGAGCATCCAAGGGGTACCAGGTTATAGAAGAAATTATTGGTTCAAAAAAGTGTTTGGTTCATTGATAATATCCTTTTAAGAAAGCAACAACAAGTCTCATTTATATTAGAGAAAAGGCCTTTTTTTTTTTTTAGACTAAAATGGAGGAAATGTAGTAGAAAATTTTAGTGTCTTTGAAGACTCAATAATGTTATGTTCACATACTGTTTGTTTTAATCCCAGGTGTGGTATATGGGGATGATTCAGATTGTCCATAGCAGCAAACTATTTGCTTTGTGTGGGCTCGGAGAGGGCCTTTTTGCCAGCCATACATAGTTTAATTCTGAGGACTCTGGAGGGGGAATAAATATCAGAGCCCAGAGAGACACAGAGGGGCTCCAAGAAAGAAGAAAAAGGCTACTACTCCTGGTTGCTGTTGATGCAGTGTGATGAGAAGAAGTTGGAGATATCCTGAAACAAAGATTGGACTTGCCCTAAGGACCCGATGACCCTAACCAGCAGGAAGTAGCTAAGAAAAACTATGGTCCCTCTTCTCACTGACCTTCTTTCTCTCCTACCTAGGGCTGCATGGAGAAGGAAGAGAGAGGCATAAGGAACCCAATAAAATAGATGGAAAAAGACACACTACAGATATCCTTTAAGGACTCTAGATTGAAAATGACACAAGTCACAGACTAGGGCTGATGGAGCTGACCTAGGCCCATGCCGGGATTTTCTGTCATATGTGCATTTACCGTGGTATTTAAACCACAGTGTGTAAGGATTTTTGTCACTTGCAATTGGAATACATAATCCACATGGTTTTCCCTTTATGTTCTGTATTACCTTGATCTCAACCATTCTGTAATCACATCTCACGGTTGCATTTGATTAGAGGATCCTTTCATACCCCTTCCTAACAACTGTCTCCTCATCCTTAGCTCCAGAACTTCTAGCTTGTGGCTGGATAACCAGGACAATTTATGAGATTTCATTCTTAGCATAATTAACACCAAAATTTTCAGTATCGCCCAAGTGAAATTAACTTATCTGATTATCAGTTGTCCGAATTTGATATTCTCCTATCCTCCCTTGTCCACAGGCATGAGTCACCATGACCTCAGTCGACTGTTATGGCCTCTGTCTCAGTGCTTTGGTTCTTAGAGTGGGATTCATAGAGATGGTTCTGGAAACTGAGGGATGATTTCCTCTCCTATAGTATCAATCAGTATGTTGTTGCTGCCCTTTTGAGATGAAGTCCCATGTAGTTTAGCCTAGTCATGAGCTTGCTATGTTTGAAGCTGGGTTTAATTCCTGATCCTGGTGCCTATACCTCTCAAGTCCTATCACCATGACTGGTTTTATAATATCAATATTTAAGGGAACTCTGATATATATATATATATATATATATATATATATATATATATATATATATTGTGTGTGTGTGTGTGTGTGTGTGTGTGTGTGTGTGTGTGTGTAGGTCAGAGTTGATATCAAATGTCCTTCTCTATCACTATCTAAACTTGTTTGTTCGTTTATTAAGGAAAGGTCTCTCTTTTCACTGAACCTGGTGCTCATTGGTTGGACTGGCTGGCCAATAAATTCCAAGGCTCTGCCTGTCTCTCTCTTGGCTAGCGCTAGTTACAAATATGTGCCACCACACCTTGCTTTTTGCATGAGTGTTGGGAATTGAATTCAGGTCCTTCTGCTTATTCAGAGGGCGTGTTGCTTAGCCCTGTCTCCAGTCAAGTTTTTTGCTTATTGAAAATAATAGGAGGAAAACAAAGGATTGAGAAACCTATGGTCCTGTATTCTGGCCTGGGTCTTTCATTAACTGGCTTCATGACCTTGAACAAGTCTTTCCGCTTCTCTGGGATCTAGTACTTATTTACCAGGGAAACAATTGAGCTAGGTTATGGCGTTACTTGAGATGTGGTACTCAGAAGACTTGCATCAGATTCACCCTTGGTGGCTTTAAAAGTCAGGTGTTACTAAAAAATGTTGTTAGGCTCTTTTTCTTCCTGAGGTGAAATGAGCTAATTCAAGACACGTTAAAGTATTTAAACACAGGTTTACCGGGGGCAACTCTTGGCAGGTTCACTGGTCCCAATGAATGGGACTAAGGAAGCCACAATGCTGGGGGAGACAGAAAAGTGTGGGGGTGGGGGCTGCCTGAGCAGAGAGAGGAGAGGAACCCAAAATGTCTGGATTATATAGTGAAGAGCCTCTGGGACAGGGGAAGCCTAGCTCCTGGGCTGGAGAGTTCAGGGTAGAGGGCGGGGTATGCCAGCTGTGCCCTGTGACAGTTAGGGACTGAGGGATGCTGGGAGGACTTGGAGGTCAGGTCTGCCTTGGTTTAAAAGACACCTCAGCTACTTGTCCCAGATCTGAAGCCCCAAAATGTATCTTTGTCTGGGCAGTGGTGGCCCATGCCTTTAATCCCAGCACTTGGGAGGCAGAGGCAAGTGGAGCTCCGAGCTAGAGGCCAGCCTGACCTACAGAGCAAATTCAAGGACAGACTGGGCTACACAGAGAAACCCTATCTCAAAAACAAACAAACAAACAAACAAACAAACCCACAAAACCAAATAACAACAACAACAACGAAAACCTCAAACAAAACAAAACAAAACAACAAATTGATCTTTGGAGCCTTAGGTCTATAGTTGAGCAAGTTCCCCTGGTGATTCTTACTCTTAAGTTGAAAACTTCCAGAAATTTACCTTGGTTCTTTCTGTTCTAAGATATGGGGGGGGGGGAGGGAAAGGATAGCAGGTTAAATAATAATTTGAGTTAATTAGAAGTGGCAAGTAGAGTGCATTTGAGTAGAGAAGGTGTTTTGCCTCAATAGAATGTTTCTGGAAAAGTGAGTCCTCACCCATGACTAAGCTGCTGGGTCCCAGTCCTGGGCCCAGGCTGCAGCACATGCCTGGTCATTTGCTGCTGCCTCCTTTCTTTTCTCTTTCTTTCTTTCTTTCTTTCTTTCTTTCTTTCTTTCTTTCTTTCTTTCTTTCGCAGGGCGGGGGTTTCTCTGTGTAGCCTTGGCTGTCCTGGACTTGCCTTGTAGACCAGGCTGGCCTCGAACTCACAGCAGTGCATGTGAATCTGCCTCCCGAGTGCTGGGATTAAAGGCGTGTGCCACCATGCCTGGCTCTGCCTCCTTCCTTCCTTTCCCCTACTCTGCCCTGGTTTTCTTTCTGTTTTTTCTCCATCTTACCTACCCAATTCCTTTTTCCCCTCCCTCCTCCTCTCCCTCACTTCTTTTCTTTTTCAATTTCCCAATCGTATTGCTACTTGGGCAAACACATCATTATGTATACATTCATTTGCACTTACCTAATATACTTCTCTTCAACGAAGTCTTTCCGGCTCCCTCAATCAGATGTAAACATTTCCTGCTCAGAACTCTCACAGCACTTTGAATTTCTCTTATGTCATTAATCATATTTTGCCATGTAGTATTTCTAGGGCTGCTCTATTATATGCCCCCAAGGAAAAAAGCTGTTGTCTTCATCTGTGTGCTGCTTTCTACAGGGCCTAGCATGGGTGCCCTGCACATGATGATAATATTTTATGTTTACTTACTGTGCATTAATCTAAGAAGTATTTGCATAAATATCAGAACAATGACGCTGAAGAAGCGGTTTCTAAATGGACTGATGAACAAATTCTTTTTTTCTGTCCATGTCCAGGAGGCAGGATTGTACAGAGGCAAGGACACTGACCTTGGAGTTAGCGGGAATGAATTGGAAACCTTGTTCTACTGTGTAAAAGCTGGTGGTATTGGCAAATTGTTTAACTTTTCACAACCATGATTTATGTACAAGGTTGTCATGCAATACCCTTTTTTCAGGGTTGGTGCTGTTTAACTGCAATTATTTGTGGAAACATCTGGCACATAGAAGATAATTTTAAAGTATTTGTTAAATAGAATTATTCCCATCTCCCACACCTTCGTCTCCATTATAATGTACCTTACAGACAAACACTGCCCTTACTAATTCTTTCTCTCCAGAATTTTCACACTGTGTCTTGGTACACCAAATGAAAAGTGTGTAGAATACATTTTGTGGACTCAAAAATAGCCAGTGTCACAAGGTGAAACAAATATGAAAAGCATTTGAACTGAAATGAACAAACCATATTTGTCAGGATTCTTTGTTACAAGGTCCGTACATCCGATTCAAACAAGCTTGAAAGGAGAAAGGAAAGAATTATTTACCCCCATAATTGGGAAGTACTGGGCAGACATGGCTTAAAGTGCAGCTACGTTCAGGGTTAAACACTGGAGTCAGAATGCTGTCTGTTTTTGCTCTGGGCCTTGCCTCGGTGGCTTTATTCTTAGCTAGCAGGAAGGGTGTATGCTGCCTTATGAGCCCAAAGGGAAAAGTCTTTTCTGTCTTTGTGTCTATGTGAAAACACCATTGACTCTGCTTGGGTACTATGTCTGAATTTAAGCTAGTCAGTGGGTACAAAGGATACAGTCCTGTGGTTGGTTCTGCCAGGGCCCTGTGCCTACTCTGTGGCCAGTGGAAAAGATGTAGTATGGTAAACGGTCTCTTAGATTTTTTTGAAAAAAAAATTATTTTTATTTTATGTGCAATTGGTGTTTTAGCTGCATGTGTGTCTGTGTGAGGTTGTAAGTTGGAGTTATGGACAGTTGGGAGCTGCCATGTGGGTGCTGGGAATTGAACCCTGGTCCTCCGTAAGAGCAGGCAGTGCTCTTAACCACTGAGCCATCTCTCCAGCCCTAAGTCCTTTAGATTTTAAGGAAGGAAGGAGAAGTAGTTCCTTCCATAGGAAAGGTGCTGGCAGGCAAAGTCACCTTATCTGTGCACAAATGGAAACTAACACGCCTTTTCCTATGAGATGCTTGTATTTGTTAGCTTGAGTTGCCATTTAAAAATGCTTGTAGGCCGGGAGTGGTGGCGCACGCCTTTAATCCCAGCACTAGGGAGGCAGAGGCAGGCGGAGCGCTGTGAGTTCGAGGCCAGCCTGGTCTACAAAGGGAGTCCAGGACAGGCAAGGCTACACAGAGAAACCCTGTCTCGAAAAACAAACAAACAAACAAACAAACAAAACAACAGCAGCAGCAACAAACAACAACAAAATGCTTGTAGGACCAACTCAGTGGGAAGTCACTTGCTGCCCAGTCTGATGACCTGAGTTTCATCACTGGGATCAACATGGCGGAAGAGGAAAGTTGGCTCAATTGTCTCATAAAGAGAAAGGTTTGTCTAGCTTGTGGTTCTTTAGGTTCCAATGTGAAGACAGGTGATATCGTGGAGTTTGTTTGTTTGCTTGTTTGTTTTTGGCTTCTGCTAGAGGAAGAGACTGTGATGTCACAACTCCCTTCAGGTCATACCTCTACTGACCCAAGAGGCTCTTACTAAGCCTCATCTCCTGAAGGCTCCACTACTCAGTAATACAGTCCTGCTGACCAAAGCCACCCAAAGACATTCAGCATATAACTACAGCAGTGTCCTATGTGTCAAGTAGCCCACTCGGTGTCGTTAAAGGGCCCATCTCATTTACTGATTAATGTATTTATTCACTGTTATTAAAGGGGAAAGAAACTGTTCTTTTGAATGTCCTGGTGCCACGGGTTGGGGTAAAGCCATGACGGAGACAAAACACAGGCTTCCTCCGACTGAGTTTCTGTTCACGGAGGCTCAAACACCCGTCCTGAACACCAAGGAGGGCTGGTCTCAGTTCCGGGGGTATCATGTACCCTGCACAATTGATCTGTTGGCTGTACTGGCCTCTTTTAGAAGTGATCACAGGATCAACTTTCAGATGAAAGAGCACACAAAGCCAGCTCCTTCAGCGCACTTGGGCATGCTTCTCACACAAGGCACAAGGGAAAAGCCAGGTTTCTCAAATGGAACAGAACTGATATTAAAAGGGGGGGTCGTTACACTGACGTACAGCACACAGGCCCAGTAACCCAGCAATACCTGTCTCACGGTGGAAAGGCTGAGAACTCGGTGGTTGTTCAGTCTACAAGGTTGGATGTCTCCGCAGCCCCAGCCGGGTGCTAGAATGTGAGCTGCTGTTTTTCACTGTGGATTCTGAAGAAGTTGGATTTAATACCAGCCACAGGAACAAGGTAGATAAATTTCAGGGAAAATGAGGACAAGTAGACAAAGAAACGCAAGCGTCCTTCTTCCGTGTCCTTCTTCTATAGGCTGCCACTAGAAGGGGTGGGCCTTTCCACTTCAAATAATCTGATTAAGAAAATCCAGCCGGGCATGGTGGTGCACGCCTTTAATCCCAGCACTCGGGAGGCAGAGGCAGGAGGATCGCTGTGAGTGCGAGGCCAGCCTGGTCTACAAAGGGAGTCCAGGATAGCCAAGGCTACACAGAGAGACCATGTCTCAAAAAACCAAAAAATAATAAATAAATAAAAATAAATAAATAAATAAAAGAAAAAAGGAAAAAGAAAATCCCCTGCAGGTATGTACAGCATCTTGGGTTTTAGTTGATTCAAGATGTTTATGTTTTTGTCACATACATACAAATAAAAAACAAACAATACCTGTCAGTTGTGGCAAAACACATGCAACCTAACATTTGTCATCATTGTCATTTTGAAGTGCTTAGGTTCAATTCATCTAAGCCATTATGTGGCCATTCTCCAGGATGTTTTGCCCCTGTAAAACTGAAACCCTACACCCATGAAACAACAACTCCTCATTCTTCCCTCCCCCAGGCCCTGGCACCCCCTTGTTCTATGAATGTGACGTTTCTAGTTACCTCCTATGACTGGAGTCATGTGGGATTTGTCCTTTTCACTTAGCATGACATCCTCAAGGCTCACCCCAGTTGTAGACTATGTCGGAATTCCCTTTTGTCATAAGGCTAAATGCCATCCTAGTGTATGTATGCCTCATTCGGCTTTCCCGTTCATCCATGGGTAGGCACTGGATAGCTCCCATTTTCTGGGTATTGTGAATGTACCCTGAGCATGGTGGAGAAGATCAGTTTTGATGGCGGCAGTCCGAATGTTCTGGGACCCTCAGCAGAATCCAGATGAGGCAGAGTCTCAGAAGGGCTTTGAACAGACGGGCAGCACAGGGCTCAGGATACCATCTTCTAGGTTTGGCTGGACTTCTGGACTTAGGATCGGGTGGCTTTCTGAAGCTGAGGAAATATCCACTCATGAGGGGGAGGATCCAAAGGAAGGGGAATGCCAGGCTCCATCTAGTTCACAATTTGAGCAGCTGCTGGCCGCAATTTCACACTTTGTTGACTTGTTTTCCGAACTCTTGTCAGGTCGTTAGAGGTGACTTCCAAACTATAGCATTGTACTAATTATGTTAGGAGAGATCTGTACAGCTCTTCAAGTCCTCCGCCCCTCTTCTTCCTTTCTCTGCTGAGCGTTCTGTCAAAAGCTCTCCCAGAAACCACTAGTCCCATCCTTCCTGCCCCCAATAGAACTTGGCTTCCTCCTCCATGATCCCCCAGCCCATGTGAAATTCTCTTTGTCAGCAATGCCTACAGCAGACTTCCTAGTTCATCTATTTATCTTTTGTCTCCACTAAATGGAGGTGAGAAGACAGCTTTAGCTAAGTGGCCAACTGTGCCTTCCACAGGTGGATCACTGTGAGTTCTGATGTTCCGTCTGGTGGCTTTGAAGGCAGGAAAGGACAGTGACACAAGATTGAACTGAGGGATGCTTAGTGGTACTCAGTCTAAGCTGCCTGTTAGCTGGAGGCTGAGCCAAATAGAAGTCGAGTAGCTGGGGGCCTTTGAAATGGCTGCTGAAGACAAGGGAATTGTTTGTTGGAACTAGGCGACCCAGGAGCAGGCTTCACGGTGCTGGGGATCAATACTGTTTCTTCTAAGGAAACAAACAGAATCAATGCCAGCTGCCCCAGGTCTCAAACTAGATCTGAAAGCCACAAACCCATGGATGGAGGCTCCATGCTGACTTTGTAGAATACAACAATGCGTGCTTGTTTAGGAAACTGGGAGAAACATTACTGAATTTCATTCCAACAACTATACCTGATTACCAAAGGCCTAACCCACAAGCACAGAGCATCAGAGCAACATATAACCAAACGGTTGGAAGAGGTCTTAGGCATCCGTGATAGGCATGACCTGCTCCTGTGTCCACAGTGGCTAGATGAGAATATATACTTGCCGGATATACACAGCCTCAGAATGTTCTCACTGCTATCAGGAACCAACACCAAATAGTCCTGCTGGCACTCTGCATGAAGGTTTGTACATGAATTCTTTGCTTAACTTAATCTAACGTCATCCCAAAAGGGCTCCTTTTCTATGGCTTTCCAGTGAGTGGCTCTGGAAGTTTTGTGAGTGTGCTTTGTTGCTGAATAGCTCAAATTCTTAAAGCTCAAATTCAGTTAAAACCCACTGTGTTCTTCTCATTGTAGGACAAACCCTAGGCTGTGTATACAGAGGTGTTTCCTTAGGCAGGGCCTCTGCCTTGTAATCAATTCTATTTGCCCTGTTCTAACCTTCCAAACAGAGCAGATATTTCTCTGTGCATATGGCAGCGCTCAAAGGCAGCTATCTTCCATCCCCACACTGCTCTTTGCTGTCTTTCTCTTTCCTACAGGAAGTCTTTGATGTCATTCTAGTTGTTTCTTATGATATTTGTCTTTGCGACCCTTTGCTTTCTGGCTAGCCTCTAGTGGTCATGCCCTGAATCATCCACTTTCCTATTAAACTGGAGTACCCACAACGCATTCTATATTTCATCTATGATTTGGAGGGCTATAGAGCACAAGCCAGCACACAGGGACATTTAGGTGGGCCTTGAAAAATGAAAAGGAGCTCACCAAGTTGACAAGGTACATCAAAGCATTTCTCAGCTGGGAGACGTCAGCCGAAACACGGCTGTGACTTATCTGGGGTGCCTTATGTCCGTTCTCATATGAGCCAAAGTCATTACTTTTGGTGATTTTAAAAATTATTCTTAGAATTATAAAATCTCAGTTACAAACATCCTTAGATGTGTACAAGCCTGCCTCAGACAATTAAAGGGCCAGGCTACAAAATTCTCTATCTCCTCCCCTGACAAAAATGTGGTTTTTGAGCATCTTATGTGATAAGGAATGTCACTCGTTTGAAGCAGACCATTCAATATTTTTTTCGTCTCTGTTTGAAAGTTCCTGCATTTCAGTTGAAACCTGATTCACTGCCATGTTGGTCTTTTTTTTTTTTTTTTCAGAGTTGTTAGGCATCTCATTTGCTCAGCACTATTCTAGGTGTTGTGTGTCTCTGGGGGCTCAGGGCTCTGTACAGGTGCATGTGGAGAATCAAAGAGGAGGAACAGGACAAATAAGTGCAAATAACTTGCACCATGGTAGGAGAAACCCTAGGAAAGAGAACACAACAAATATTTTCATGGAGACGTGGATTAAATACTGAGGGTGTGCGGAGGAGAACACAGTCAGCTTCTATAAGGAGAGCAGAGACACCTGTTCTCTGGTGTATGCAGCGATCAGAGCGACATCTTTACAAGTCAGATGACGTTACATTCTGGATCTTTCCAGGCTTTCCATAGTATTCAGCAATGAAGCCCAGGCCCTGCAGGACTCAGTACAAATCTCCTTCAGTGACCTCCCATCCCTCATGTGAAACCCCACACTTCCTCTTCTGATGCCGCTGACCTTAATGTCCTGTGAACCAATTAGTTCAAGGGTTTTTTGTTGTTGTTGTTTTGTTTTGTTTTGTTTTTTCTTTTTGGTTTTTTTTTGAGACAGAGTTTCTCTGTGTGGCCTTGACTGTCCTGGACTTACTTTGTAGACCAGGCTGGCCTCAAACTCACAGTGATCCACCTGCCTCTGCCTCCTGAGTGCTGGGATTAAAGGCATGCACCACCGCCGCCACCACCCGGTTCGTTCAAGGTTTTTACACTGTGCTTTTTCTTAAGACCGTTTTCTGGGCTTCCCCATGGATCATTCCTTTATATCATTCACCTGTCCAAAGTCCTCCCACGCACAGTGACTTGTCACTTGCGGTCCCTCCACTCTGCTGTACGTACCTCATGGTGTTCATTACTACTGGAAACTTCCTTGTTATTGTTAGTCTCTGGAGAATGTGAGCTACGTGGGGCTGGAGCATGGGGCTGGAGCATCAGTGCTGTTTACGACTGCATCGCTAGTGTCAAGAACACAGCCTAATATATACAATTATAAATATTGGTGCAATGAACGTGTGAGTTAATTTCTGTGACCTATTATAATAATATTTAACTTATTAACATATTAAATAATAATTTTGAAAAGACTAACAGCAGGTGACATTAACACCTGATACGCTTTTGAGAAGGAACCCAGTTTCTCATTTGAAACCCTGTGCTATCTTACTGTCCAGGATTTCGCAAAGGATTTTGACTGTGGCTCTGAGATTTGCAAGTCTTTCCAGCGTCTAGGAGATTTTCTACCTAGGCTGAGGTAGCGACAAATGGCACGCGTGAGGGATTCTCATCGAGCGTGGGGTTACATTTTCAAGTCAGCACACGAAGGTAAAATTGACATATGACCAAGATTTCCCTGAATGTCCTAGCATCAAAACAGACGACGTGAGCTGTCGTTGCACACTGAGGAATTAGGTGCCCTGTGGTGTGAAAAATAGGGCTCTCTGAACACCAGAGTCACTCTCAGCCTGGCTGGGTGCTTTTCTCATTGGAGATGTTTGGAAACTAAGGCTTAGAGGACAGCAATTTGCACCGCCTCCTACAGCCAAGCAGTTCTGGGCTGGAGTTGGACTGAGTAATTGAGATCCTGCCTCTACCACTTACTTAGCATGTGAGTACAGACTGACTCAACCTGTCTATGCATCAGTGTCTTCATCTGTGGAATGGGATAATAACAGTGCTTGCCTCAAAGGGCTCCATTAAATCTAAACCCATCAGCATATACGTGCGTCTTAGACTAGCACCTGTGTGCTCTGAGTGCCCGGTATATTTGCAGTCTTTATTAGCTCTCATCTCCTGTTCCTGCTGAGACATAGGCTCAGGAGGTGGAAAGGCAGGCAGATGTGCTAGACTATTCCAGTTGTAATTGCTTGTTCTCTCACCTTCTTTCTCTGTTTCTCATTCCCCAGATGCCAGTGGTAGCATTTGTCTGATGTGACCTCGCTCAAGTGTTCTGTCTCTTTTGGAACTCTGTGATTATCGATTAGCTTACAAGTCCTACTTTGCACATTTATAGTGTGTGTGTGTGTGTGTGTGTGTGTGTGTGTGTGTGTGTGTGCTTTGTTTGTTTTGGTTTGTTTGACTTGCTTTGTAGACCAGGTTGGCCTTGAATTCGCAGCGATCCTCCTGCCTCTGCCTCCCGAGTGCTGGGATTACAGGTGTGCAACGCTGCACCATGCTTCTTTGCACACTTTTCTCAAGATAGGTGGAGGCAAAGAAGCCAACAAGCAACTAACCAACAGCAGATGTGGAATAGTGTGACCTGCTGCTCTGTCACCCCTGCCTTCCAAGGCTTCCCACTCACTGTGAGTTCGGCCATTTCTTGATGTCTCCCTTCAATCTAAGCCACGAGTCCCTTTGGTTGCTTTCAGCTTTTTCTGGAACCCTGCCTTTACTCTCTGGCTTCAGCTCTTTTGATACTCTCCCCACTCTCCATCCCCCCCCCCCGGTTCCTGTTTCTTTTTTTTCTTTTAGCACTGAGAAAAATAAAAAGTCAGAAAGAAAGGCAACACAGCAGAAAATGCATGAAAAATGGCCTAGCCAGGATTTTTTTTTTTTTTTTAATGTGAAGAGCAGAAGAGAACGAGGCCTGAGGAGTTGGCATAAGGAGAAAGGACCGCTCACTGTTATATACGGCAGAAGCTGCTGTCCTCACAGAGGTGATGAATTCCCACAGGCCAGAGCTGCCGGAGGACGATGGGTGACTCTCAGGGGCAGCCAGCCAGCCACTGCCAGAGAGCAGAAGGTGTGCTTCGACCACATCCAGAAAGTTCAGTTGCTACAGGTATCCCTTTCTTTGTAGCCCTAGTATGTAAGCTCTTGTTCCTTAATGATTCTTAAAATTAGAGGAGGAAATGTTCTATAAGGACCCAATAAAATGCCAGGTGCTATTATTATTATTGTTCTGTGGCCCTATAGCTGACTCATTCATTTGTCCATGAGACATGTATTTTCTGGGGGTGTTTATAGTCTAGGCATAATGCAAACCACGGTATGGAAATATGAACTAGGTAAAGCCTCTTTCATTAAATAGTCATGTCTGAGGAGAAAAAGAAGCGCAGAGGTATCTCTCAGAGCAGCCTGTGCAGCGTCTTAGAGCGAGTGTACAGTATTTGGAGCGATCCTATGAATCACAAGAAAAGGAGGGGAAGCTGGACGGGGAAGACACGAAACCCAATACAGCATGTGCTAATGAGCAGGCTACTGCTGTGGGCAGTGGGCTCAGGCCCAGGGAGGATCTCTTAGAGACATTGCAGAAGCTGGCTCCTGCTGTCCCAGAATGTAAGGTAAGGTCTATGGCATTTGCCCAGTACCTCCCACTCCTGGCCTGCCCTGGCCTCTGGATTAGCATATTCTTGGCCGCACAGAGCAGAAGAGCCTTGTGTGGACAGAAGCAATGATGTTGAGAGAACATGGCCGACCACAGAAGTGTCTGTTATGTTCACTTAGAGAAAGAAACACAGAGCGTTATGGAAGGGGAGCTCCCAGATTACACTAGCTGTGTGTCTTCTTTGAGGAGCTGACGGTTGATAACTATCCTACTACTACGGGGTGTCTTCTAGAGCTGTTCAGTGATGCTTGAACAGGCATTCCCTGATGCTTGTGAATTGTTTGTGCTTCCTCGGAGCCTTCCTCCCAGAACTGTCACCTCACAGCGGCCCTGTGCAGCCCCAGCCCCTCCCCTACCCCACCCCATGCTTGCTACTCTCACTTCTCCTTCATAGCACCACCTCCCAGTTAGAATAAGGATGTGGCAATCGGGTTGCCCAGAATTGCTCTCCCACCTTCAGTTCGCCCTGAACAGAGTTCAGATTGCACATTTCCCGACACTCAGAGAGACCCATTAATATTTAGCATGTTACATTTCCAAAGCACTTTGCTAACATGAATTGATCTTTTCGGCACCCCCTTGCGAGACAGCTCAGTACTGCTCTCACTACTGGGGACGTAAGACTTCAGGAAGGTAAACTACTTAGGCTGGGGCCAGTGCTGGTGAGTGATGGATCCAGATTAGCACCAAAGGTCGGTGACACCAGTTGTCTGTGTCTCCAGCAGAACTCTAGAGTGGCCACAACACACCCTCCCTCTCCAGGATGTCCTGGAACCAATCCAGCCCTCAGAAGGTTTAAATAGAATGGATTTGTCATCTTTAAGATTGAAGTGCTTACAAACCAGCTATCATTTATGGACCCAGGCACTTTACATAGATTGTGTCATTTAATTCTCTCAACCCTTTGTCCATCTTCTGTGATATCACGATTAGTTTGTGCATTAGAGAACAGAGGCACAGAAAGATTAAGTAACTAACTTCAAGTTTCCCAGCTAGTAAGTAGCAGAGTTAGGTTTAAACCCTAGATAGCTTCTGAGATCTTAACTATTTTGAGCCAGATGAAATATAGGTAGATGGATAAGGCCAAGTGGAATTGCTCTGCCCACTTAGTGACCTGGGCAGGTCATCGTATGCTCTGCACAATTATTTCCTCTGAGGTTTTGTTTGTTCTTTTTTTTTTTCTTCCCATTCCAAAGTCTCACTAAAAGTACAAAGAGAAGATTAGTTTGTGCGATATTAAACAAATAAGTGGGGGCACCCCCGTGTGCCACGTACTGTGTTTGATGATGACACTCACTCTCACCGGTGGAGCGTAAAGGTCTTTGACAGGGACAAAGGAGAGAGAGGCAGGGGTGACTTGCTACCCCAGAGAGGTGACAGAAGTTTTGTGAAGGTGACTTGAGTTACAAGCTGATGTAGGACAGAAAAAGGGAAGGTCAGTGTGTACAAAGAGAATGGAGGTGTGAAGTAACAGGCAGGCTCGGACACCAGAAAGTTCTGTGTCCCTTGCTTTCTTGCATTCATTGGGTCAATTTGTGGTCCCAAAGTCCTGAATGAGAGGTTGGGTCAAAGATTCTAGGGTGTCCTTGAAAATGGAGTTGTTTGTGACAAGCATATTAGGTGTTTCACCTTGGTATTTTGTTGCTTAAAAAGGGAAGTTCTCTAACAGGTACTTGACGTGTCTCTGCTAGATACAAGGTACAAGGTACGGACCCCAGGAGCGCTTGACGGGAATGGGGCCTTTCAGAGTGCTTTGGGACCATTGAAGGCCTGGAGCCGAGGCACTATATCCTGGAAGAAACCCTGAAGAAGAGTCACTGTGTCTCTACATCTCTCCTAAGGGGAAAATAATCAGTATTGTAATTTAATTCTTTTACATTTTTAATGTTTTTAATTGAAATAGAATTATATCACTTCCCCTTCCTCTTTCCTCTCTCCAGCCCCTCCCAGTTGCCCTCCCTCAGACGTCTTCCATGCCCCACACACCTACAGTTTAATTTCTTGATTATTTCCCTCCCCCTCTCTCTCTCACTCACACACACATATGTGTATACACAAATATAGAAAAACACAACATTCTAAGTCTATTTTTGTTGTTTGTATGTATGTGGTTTCAAGGCTGACCACTCTGTATCGGACAACCAATAAGGGAATTCACCCCGAGAGAGGCTATTCCCCCCCTCTCAGCAGTCTCCAGCTGCCTGTAGTTCTTTATCTAGGGGTGGGGGTCCTGGGAAATTTTCCCATTCCATGTTAACATGTCCATTGCTACTGCTATTGTCTCAGCCTTGCTTATGCAGCCATTTCTAGGAGAGATTGTTTCATAGAAGCCTTCCTGCTATTCGGGCTCTTAAAATCTTCCTGCATTCTCTTCTGCAGTGTTCCCCGAGCCACAGATGCAGGAGCTGTGATGTAGACGAAATGAGGAGGGGGTTGGGAGTTGGGGACCCCATGACCCATTGATTTCTGTTTTGTCTCTGTCTGAATGGGCTTTAAGTCCAGTTAGAAGCTGTTGGTAGTCACCAACATGAGAGTGCCAGCTTTTGGACCTTAGCGCATATCTTGTCACGCTGCCGACTGTCTTGGTTCATAGATGCCGCAGCTGGGTAAGACTGACTTATGCCCAGCTGTGGTTTTCTGGGATGTTCTTCATTTCCTGTAAAGAGGAGCTTCTTTAATGGAGAGTGGTAGCTACACTTAGCTCTGGGTATACGGATACGGTTTAGAATGTAATAAAGAAGTATGTTGGTCTAGCAAAGTGGTGGTAGTGGCTTCTTTTCTAAGGTCTATGACGTCACTAGCCCTTGGGAAGCTAGGTTTCCAGTACTAGGCATGGTTTCCTTCCTGTTCAGTGGCCTCTAAGTCCAATTAGACAGCTGTTGGTTGTCACCAACACGTGAATGTCAATTCTCGCATCTTATTGCATAACTTGCCATGCTGGTAATTGGGTGTTGCATCTGGGTGGAAATATTTAATTGCTTCCTTCCCTTGGTAGCTTGTATAGTATTTTCTGGAATGTTGGAAGCTAGACCTTTCAGGTTAGATCCAACTTGAGTCATCCAGGTCCCATGTGCTAAGTGTGTGGTTTCTTTAGCAACAGGGGCCCATGTTCAGTCCTTGAGAGTCAACCAAGGGCTACACAGATAGTCCATATTGTTTTGTGAGTCACTTTAGTGTGTGTGTGTGTGTGTGTGTGTACATATTATATGACACCTGTTGAAGACCAGAGGACAACTTGTGGGAATTGGTTCTTTCCTTCTATCTGTCATGGGGGGTTCAGGGATCAAACTCAGGTTACCAGTAAGTACCCCTCACTGAGCTATCACATTGCCTCTTGCATTACAATTTAAAAACCATTTTGTTTTCTCTTCACATCTGTCACTCTGACCAAACTTTATGCAATGTGCATCTCCCTTCTCCTTGTAACTTAGTGTTCACGATCAGCCACCGTGGTACGTAGTCTTGGTGGGTCTCTGTCTTGAAGGTGAGTTCTAGTGACTCTTCGGGACTCTGGTCTCAAACGTGTTCCCTTACATATAGTATTTTGCCTTCTAGCCCCTTCTGGGTGTTCAGCACAGATACAGCTGCGTGCCAGAGGGCCCTGAAAGCATAGTGGAGTGAGAAGCAGAGCTTGAGACACACAGTGAACTAGGTCTCGATGGTGTTAAATATAGGGTAGAGATGAAGCAAAGTGCCCAGGCTTGCTATCAGTTACAGCTCTCAGGAGCCAAGTCAGCCTCAGATGGTTCAGCCAAGGCACAGTTTAAAACCATACACACCTTGAGACTAGGAAGTGGACTGAACTGCCTTGGCACATGAAAAAAACATGGTGAAGGGGTGGACATATATGATGGCAAGTGGAAAACACATTAAGTGCTGTCACCTGACAGGCCATGCTTTCTTTATGGTGGCTTCAGTCCAAGATGGAGAGTCCTCTGGGCTCCCATTAAGTGTTGGGGTCTAGAGTCATCATCATTATCCAAGCGAATTGAATGAGAGCTGTCTGTGGACGTCCTGCCCTCCTAGTGTCCTAAAACCTCCAGTTAATGGGTTCTCCATATTATTTTAACTAGCAGTATTTACAGATATAGTCAGGAGGGAAAGATTCAGCACTCTGAAGTCCAGTGAAACTACGGTCCCCTGTGTTTGTAGTCTGTAATCTACAAAAAGAAAGATTTCTTACCCAGGAGGCACTGACCAGAGCCTACATTTCTGGGGGGAAGGGTTACTTCGTCCCTCTATCCTGATAACATTTTCTGTTCCATCTTCAATACCACATGGATAATTATGGTATTTTATTCAAGAAACACTGTAAATGTTCCCCAGCAGGATTAGACGTTGTCTCCTACACACCCCATGTCTGCCTATTACCTCATCTCATCAGGGCTGTCTGTTTTGAAACTAGGCTGGAGATAATCTTCTTCCAACAAACCACTCCAACCTCTGCTAGCTATCTCAGGGCCCCAAAGGGTCATACAATAAAAATGAGGGACCTTGCACTAGGAATCATTGGGGAATGTGCCATGAAAGCGGGGTGCTGTAGCAGTTGACTCTGGAGCCGGAAGCTCTTAGGCATAGTATGAAATTTTTGTGCCTCAGTTTCCTCCAGTGGGGAATGAGAGTATACATGGCTCCTATATGATGAATTTGGGAGAGGACTGATGGGACCTGCATGTAAAGTGTTTGGCACAGACCTGGCACACATCAAGTACTTGTTAACTGCTAAATGTTATTATTTATTAAATGAGGGTTTTTCTGCATTCAGGATGATTCTTTTTCTTCCTTATGTCCTTGGAACCTCCACTCCGTGACCTTCTTCCTAATTTGCATTTATGGAGCCAGCTGTTCCAATAGCCTCTCTTCTGGTTGGGGGTGGGAAGGAAAAGCACCTTGCATATGAGCTCTTATTATTTTTTGGTATTGCTTACAGTGTCATCTTAAACCAATATGCCACAGCTCATTTTCATTCAGCGCTAAGGGCCCTTTAAACCAGCCATTCCCCATTTATTCTGTTTTTAAAAAGGAAGGTCTTCAGGTTTCATGTTCCTTTATTGTATTTTGTAAGGCACAGAACACATATTGGATACTATGTAAATGCGAACCACTCTAACAATAGTAACAGACAGATGAGAAACTCAAGGAAGTGGAGTCACCATTTTGAATTTAGCTTTTTATCGATGGCCTGAGTGACTTGGAAGAGACAATGTGGCTCCAGGGCTAAAGAGCCCACAGGGATTTCTATGGCGAAGATTTGAATCTCAGTCACAGCAGCAGCAGCAGCAGCTTCGGTGACCCCAGGCAAGCAGCTTCCTTCCCCCAGACCTCAAATTCTCCCCATAAATACTGGGCTTGGTGCCACAAAGCTGCCTCCTAGGGATGCTAAGTTAAGCTTGGCCATATGTGGTTGTACAGACTGTGCACTGCCGAAGGGTGCCAACTGATGGGGCAAGTGGGGGGGGTAGGATGTGGTCATACTCTGTTATCAGTCTGTACCCTGGTGATGGGCTGTGTCCATTTGAAGGAAGAGGGTGCTTTGCCCTTCTGTTTTGCACAGTAGCATTCATATGGGCTAGTAGAGAACCCGGATTTAGCAACTTGACAGGAGTGGGGCATGGAGTTCAGCAAACAGAAATGCACAAATTAATTCAACACAGCCCCTGAAAGATTGTTGTGTGCCAGGGCACAGTTCTAGGGTTGAAGATATAGAGATGGATATAGGCAACCAATACACATGGTCTAGCCTTCCTTCAGCAGACCATCCTCCACTATAGTCAATATATAAACAAGTCTTGCCAAACTCACCCAGTTTTCTCCATCCCGTTGCCTGCACTTGGCTTCCTTATGAGACGAAAGGACTCCTACCTCTACTCCTGTCCTTCAGAGAAAAACAAGAGTTGTTTGTGTTAAAATGTGAGTCTGATCCTATTACCCCATTTAAACCCTTTGGAGGCTATAATTTAATCCAGGGTTCTCACAATGGCCCACATGCTGTCCACTGAACCAAAACCACCGTCTTGCCCTTTAAATGCCCTAGGTCTTCAGTTAGTGTAACCCTTTGGCTGGAACACTGCTTGGTCTTCCCCTTTAGCCATCACTTTGTCTCCCTTCAGTGCTAAGTGGACAGTCAGCTCTTCCAAGAAGTCTCCCCGAGCCACCTTGTTAAAGCAGCCTACCATCATTCATTACCAAGATATTCTATTGTACGGAAGCCCAGCTTATTTTTGCAAGTACAGAATTCCCTATCTTCAGGCTTACATGCTAACCTGCTAAGTGTCAAAACAGTGAGGACCTTGCTTATTAACTCTTCCCAGAGTGCCTCGCTAAGTCTGCCACACAGTACTACATGTTGATAATACTTGTTAGACCAAGTTGATAGTAGAGTCCATCCAAGAGAGCAGTATTGTGCCTGCATAATGTAGGGATGAGTGCTATGACAAAGGCTGGGTGTGCTAGGTGAGCTGGGGGGTGGCCAATGGGGGACACCCTGCTTTATCATTTGTTTATTTTTATGGTGCAAATGCTACCTTTTGCTGGTGGTTATAAAAGCTCACCAGGGGATAGCAGATACTCTGCACAGCCTTGCTTGGTGGATGAAGCAAAACTTGATTTGTGTTTTGCAGGATCTGTGGTTGGCTGCCTCAGGCTCAATTTTGCTAAACTAGTTAACATAGCTCTGCTTCCCAGTAGCTCACATTTAACTGTTCTTAGTTTCCCTAGCCAGCCTACCTGGGCATTATCATACTATCCAATCCAAGTCTCAGACAGTCTGGCTTTCCCCTGAGTCTGGCTTTCTACTTAGGCTCAGGAACATCTTTTGTGTCCTGACCTAGCTGTGGCAGTGGTGGAGAGAAGGGGGGAAGGGCAGGTTACTTTTCTTCTGTAATTCCTACTGAAGCTGATGACTGTGTTTTGTTGCTGTTTGTGCTTTTGCTTTTTGATATGGAACTATTGGATTAGCATGTCTCTTCCTAAGGGACTATAAATCTATAGAAGTAGGCACCACTCTGTATTTTCAGCCCCTAGCACCGGTACATTGTAAGCAATAAAGTACAATAACTTTGTTGAGTGATCAGATCACCTGAGGATGGGGTGGGGTGGGCGGATGACTTTTAAAGAAGGCTCATACCTACTGACCATATAAGAAGATTTGGTACGTCTTCTCTCTTTGGACTTTTCTATCACAATACGGGATGGGAAAGAAAGTATTGGCTTGGGGACTCCTATTTTGTAAAAGCCACCCAAGGTGTTCGCCTTCATTCCTCCTCTCAAACTCAATCAAATGGTGTCTTTACTGGATTTTTAACACAAATATGACTTGATTAAATTTGTTATTTACACAAGTCGGCCTTTGGCAGCAGGGAGGACCCCACAGCGGTCTTGAGATCAGTAAGGATGACAGTAATCAGCTAGGAAATGAAGCTGGTGGGAAACAGACAGCTGGCTGTGGAACTAAGAGAACAGACTCTGCTAGAGTAAGATAATCTACAGGGTTTGGTTGCTATTCAAACGTAGATGGAAGAGGCAATGGAGAAAGATGGGAATCCAAAGGGAAGAACGAATGTCAGTGAACAGAGAGGATAGACAGCTTGTACTTTTCAAATATTTCTTTCTTTCTTTCTTTTTTTTTTTCTTTTATGGTGCTGGAGATCAAAACCCGGGCACTTCACTTGTTAGACAATCACTGGGTTATATATACCTGTAGACCCCCAAAGCTTTCAAACCATTTTGACAAGTCGGCAAGACAGAAATGAGGCGAAGCTGTCTAGAAGTTGGGAGTATAATAAGCTAAGGCAAAAGGGGGCTGGGCTGGACTTTCCCCTCCCTCATTCTAAGAATGGCAGAGAACAATATTTAAGAGGTGGGTTCGAAAAAAAGAAGTATAAAAAGAGACTCTACTCAGAACGGCTTGGAATGAGGAAAGCAAACCTGGATACTGTCATAGAAAATAAATGATAATGTCTAACAGCATCAAATGACTAATGCTTAAGTTAGACAGCCTGAAAATACCTCTAGTGGGTTTGGCGACAAGGACACTGGCTTCAATAAGGACATTTTCTGCGGGGGCAGAAGCTGCAGTGTAGAACACAGCACTCACAAGGAAGGAAATGGAGACGCTAAACGCAGATTACGCTAGAAGAAACTCGCCTGTGAACGGGAAAAGAGACATGGTGTGATTGAGTAGGACGTGAGGAGATTTGAGCGCATTTACAGCTGAGTGTAGAGATGGAGGATGGACTGGCTACACCCGAGATAGAGGAACGTCAACGCCCTCCCGCCCTCTCCATTTGCCAGCCCCGCCCCCCGCGCCGCAACTGGGCCTCGCGAAGACTACAACTCCCAGAAGGCCCCGCGGCGTAGGCGGAGCCAATGCCTGGCGCGCACCCCAGCGGCAAGCGGAAGAGCTTGCGCTTCGTGGCGACGGCGGAAGCGGAGAGCGACGGCGTCCCGGTAACCACGATCCGTGTCCCCGATTTTTTCTCACTCTGAGTTGGGGCTGGTTGTCGGGCCCTCTCCTCCCCACCCCCCACTCCCCCGCTTCTCCCCTCCCGCCAGGCACAGGACCCTCTTTCCTCTGTGAGTTAGCGCTGTTCTTTATTTTGCTCTTTTTTTTTTCTCACGTGATGCGCCGGGCAGGTCCCCGCCTGGGGCGGAGGTTATTGGGAAGCTCCCGCCCTTCCGACCTTTTAGGGCCTGGGGAAGGGAGGGCCACTCTAAGTTTTTCTCCCGGGCCGCAGGCCTGCCTTGGGGGCTCGGCCCTAATGCTTCTCGTAGGGATTGCCTCCCTCCAGTGTGTCAACAGGTAGCGAGCGGAGTCTCTTGGGACCCCCTCTGGGCTGCGGGGCTGTGGACCACCGTGGTGGCTCCGGGACTACCCCGAGTCTGCGGGAGATATCAGGGCAGTGGCAGGTCTACTCCGCTGCCTGGAGCCCCAGGCTATGGGCTGGCAGGGAGCCGTTTATAAAGTAGGGTGTACTTCCTGCTCTTCTTGGGCGGGCCTCGGAAAACTTCCAAATCCCTTTATCAGAAGTTTTTTTTACAAACTTTTCCCGCCGTATCTGTGTTCTGAGGCAAGAGCACAGGGTTTAGAGAATCCCGAGAGGTCAGCCACTTGCTGGACCTGTAATCTCTTGTAGTCCTGTTACCGCCACCTCTGATTCCCTGTCTGAAAAAAATGGGGGACGGTCTTTTTGGTATTCTACCTTTCGGTGTTATGAGTTTTGACAGAAGTGATGTACATGTGAAACTTTTGGACTATAAAGCGTGTTTAAGATAAAGCTGTAGTATCCTCCCTTGTGCGGTCCAGGTCAGTTGCATTTTAAAATCACGTTCACGTCTTTATGAAGAGCTTGAGTTAGTGAATGGTCTCTTTAGAGACTGAGGTGGAACGTAACAAATGCTATGAAAGGTTTCTAGTGGAGAGGTGCCATTAGGACCTGACCACCTGTGGAATCAATTGTGGAAAGCGTTGAGATTTCGAGGCCCATCAGAATCTGCACTGCTCTCCACACACAGCTAACAAGCTGCCCTTGTTGCTTTGTAACTACTCATCTTGTAAGCACTGCACATTACAAGCATCTCCTAAGACTGAGAGCCGTCAAGCTTGGAGCTGAACTTACTACCAGCCTCTAGCCGTTGTAGAGTTTTAGGTCCTACTCATGGAATAGCTGCTTTAGTTTTTGGGGTGCACCTGATAAGAGCCTTTCCTCACAGTACTTAGAATATAAATAGCTAATGTTGGAGTCTGGGTTTTGACTGTAAAGATCTGAGATTCTGAGTGGTTGCTTATTTGTACATCCTTTGTTCAATCATGTCCCCCAGCGATCCCCCTTCTGCCCCCTCCCCCCACCCTGTAGAGAAGTTAGAGAGTTAGCAAGCAAAATTTAAAAGCATGTGGGATATAGCAATTAATGGTATTATGTTCGCTTATTTGAACTCACTGATTAGAAAATCTTCAAATGTGGTTTAGAAAATCCAAGGGTAGAAGGCAAAGTATCTTAGGTCACTGTATAAAGTTGAGCAAATTTGAGTTCAATTCCTGGGACTTACATTGAACCCCTTAACTGGCTTCTCTGTACCTGTTTATTAGTTGCTTAAGAAGACATTAACAGGATTTATCTGATAAGATGTTTGTGAAGATTGTCTAAGTTGAGACTTTAAGGAGATTAGTGACGATAAAGGCATGTAAGTTAATGTTTGTTGCTGTTAGTAATAAACGATGGCAAGAAGTGATATTCATTTTAGCTATTTTTCTGAGATACCATTTGTTTGTAAAGCAAGGATAATTATCCATACTCTGCAGACTTTAAAAACTACAGTCGAGCTAGCTGGCCACGATGTCAACACACCTCTAGTCTCATCATTTGGGAGACCAAGACAGGAGAATCTCATATTAGATGCCAATCTGGCTATTTTAGTGAGAACCACTACCACTCAGAACAATGAAAAAATGTAAATAGGAGTTTAGTTATAGGATCTTGATTTCATAACAATTTCATTTTGTATAAACATTACAGGGGTGGAGGTGTATTGTTCATTGATAAGATTGCATTGCATAAGGCTCTGAGTTATCCCCTTGTCCTGAGAACAGCAACAGCCTTTAACCCTAGCACAGGAGTCAGAGGCTGCCTGATCGCTCAGTCTGTGTAGTGAGGTCCAGGCCAGGAAGGGTGATACAGCGAGAGCCTGTCTTTAAAAAGGGTTTTCTTTTGTTTGCTTGGTTGGTTGGTTGTTTTTGGTTTTTCAAGACAGGGTGTCTCTGTGTAGCCTTGGCTGTCCTGGACTCCCTTTGTAAACCAGGCTGGCCTCGAACTCACATCGATCCTCCTGCCTCTGCCTCCCAAGTGCTGGGATTAAAAGTATGCACCACCACACCCGGCTTGTTTGTTAGTTTATTAAAGATTGCTCTTCTTCACTCTTAGGGTTTCTTATAGTGCTGTTGTGAATTGGTTGTTGGATATTTGCTTTAGTTAATACTTGAAAGAGATTTTAAAACTTTTATGCCTTGTTAGTTGAAATTAGATGGTGCTTTATAACCTGTACTGAGAGTGTATCTTACTATGCAATGTGGCTTGTAAGCAGGACAGTTAACTATGACTCAGATATTGGCAAGAAGAGAATTTTATAAAACAATTTTTGTCTCTGTTTACATGATTACTTCCCTTCATATACAAGTACATACAGGTTTTGTTTGTTTTGTTATCTACTGTCTGTCTGTCTGTCTGGTCTGTCTATCTGTCTATCTATCGGTTTTTTTCAAGACAGGGTTTCTCTATGTAGTCCTGGCTGTCCTGAAATTCACTCTGTAGCCCAGGCCTTAAATACACAGAGATCTGCCTGCCTCTACCTCCTGAGAGCCAAGATTAAAGGTGTGTGCCACTGCTGCTCCCAGCACACGCATGCACAGTTTTTAAACTAGGATGTTTGTATAGCCTGATTTAGATATGGTGGAGCATGCCTTTAATCACAGCGCCCAGGAGGCAGAGGCAGAGGCAGGCGGATCTCTCTGAATTCAAGGTCAGCATGGTCTCCATATCAGTTCCAGATCATTCAGAGCTACCTGGTTAGACTCTATAGGAAACAAACAAAAACCAAAACAAACATTCAGGCCAAAGAAGTCTTGGAGACTTGGTGACCTTCATATTTTAAAGGTGGAAACTTTTATGACTGACTACCTCCCTCTACTGATGTCCTGGCTCTGTGTGCTTGTTTGTGCGCGTGCATGCGTGTGAGTGTGTGTGTGTGTGTGTGTGTGTAATAAGTTTAGAGAAAGCAAAGAGGAAAGCCTTACAGTCATAAATGATTTGTTGGCCAAGGCAAAAATCTCATGGTTAAGAATTTTTATTTTCTTCAGATGTCTCACTGACTGCCAGATATCTACTCATTTGGATGCTAAGAAAATGTTTCCTTTATTCTTTTTTTTTTCAACACTTGATCTTAGCCAAAAGACCAAAAGCAGTAATAGTAATAATAGTAATAATAATAATAATAATAATAATAATAATAGTTATTATTATTATTATTATTATTATTATTATTATTATTATTATTATTATTATTATTATTATTCCTCCTCTTCCTCCTCCTCCTCTTCTTCTTCCTCTTCTTTTTCTTTTTGGTTTTTCGAGACCGGGTTTCTCTGTGTAGCCTTGGCTGTCCTGGACTCACTTTGTAGACCAGGCTGGCCTTGAACTCTGCCTCTCAGTGCTGGGATTAAAGGCGTGCGCCACCACGCCTGGCTGCAATTCTTCTTTATGTTGTGCCTTCTGCTTTTTCAGATTCATTCTTACCTTTAATTATACTTAAATATGATTTTTTGTACATATATATTACAAATATGTATACATGCACACGTACACATGTATATATGTAAACACTTGTACATATGTATACACAGTTGTATATATGTATATATTTACAATTAGAACAATAGAAAGTCATGTACATTAAATCTTACTTTGCATATTGTATTGTCTCCTTTGTTTCAAACACTTGTGTTTTGACTCCCTTTTACTTCAAAGGACTTTGGAAGGTCAATTTCATTCTTAGCTACCATGCATACATGGTAGTTACTAAGTAATGACTGCTGAGTAAGAACATTTCATGCATTGTTTTGTGCTGTATGGTACAATCAGGCGAGGCCGTACTGTTTTGTGAAACCACCCCAAGCTTTGGAGTCAGAGCCTGCCGTGTGTAGCCTTAGTTTTTCTTTTGGATTCACTTCACATCATCTGTAAAGTAAGGATATTGGCCTGCCGGCCTGAAAAGATAGACATTATTTGAGCTAGGCATATATTAGTCAAGCTTAGTAGAAAATAGAGTTGCTGGTATTCATATTTTTAATTTTATTATTTTATGACAGTCACAGATTGTGATTATAGTATTCACTCTCTTAATGTTTCACATGACCAGTGTGTTCCTTTGTTACCCAGTGTTAAGGTGGTTGACTGGGACCATAGAGCCTGAAACATTGCAAAGCTAATTGGCCCACATGGAGTTTGAATCTGTGACCTGTTCTCATTAGCTTCATGCACTAAGTAGTCACAGATATCTGACATATTTTTAATTTGGCATTCTTGCAACTCATTAGATATAAGTAAATGAAGTAGTGTCAAGAGTAAAAGTACAGATTTTTTAATTATAAATTTATGAAGCTAGCCCTCATATAATGTATAAAACTGGCAACCTATAGGATCCACCACTTGCATGAGCTATGATTTAAACACTTTTTTCCCTCGTGTGTTATATTTAGAGTAGATTACCTTCCCATAGGAATGAAGAGTAGGCTATTCATGTGTTGTAAGAGGACCTCCTGTGCTACTCACCAGAACAGGTGCTCTGAGCTTGGAAAGCATGAATGAGCCCAGCAGGATGGATGAAGCTTGGGTAACTCCTAAGAGCTTATTGAATTACAGAGAAATTTAGTTGTCAGAGCATTAGATAGGAGAAAAGTTATAGGGTGTTGTTCAGTGGCAACAAGCCTGCATTTGGAGAGTGTTTTCTCATCTGAATAAGCCATACACCATTTTTTTTCCTAGTGTACGGTGTGCTTTTTTCACTATATCATGTTAGCTTTTTCTGTAGTCAACCATTTTTCAAATTCACTACACTTTATTAATATTTGTTGCCTCTCTCTTTATCTCTATCCTTTTTTTATGCCAAACATGGCCAATTTAGGTTTGGGCATAAAAACTCATAAAGAAGCAATATTGGGGATGGGGGAAGAAAAGAAGCAATTTGGAGTCAGCAAGTTCTGGTATCTAGTATTGTGAGGTTTTCAAGCAAGTATATTAGCTGTATATGGTGATAAGAATTTCTGGAATGATCAAATGCTGCCTGTTCATGATGTAACATGAAAATGTGGTCAAAAGGTGTGTAGGGTTCATTAATAACAAATACGCTTCTTAAGAAGGAATCGAAGTGTGTTTCATATTGGCTTACGGTTGGGATGTTCTGAGTTCTTTGCCATGTGATTTCACAAGAGAATTAAAAAAGGGAAGTGCTTCACTTAAATCCTGTCAGCTTTATACCAGTAGTCTATTTCTGTTTTCATAACTGTAAAATGGGCATAATGCTTCTAATTCTACTTTTAAAATGAAAGGAAAAACAAAAAAGGATGTCTTGAAATAGAGCTGGTAACTATAGGGAAGAAGAAACGCTCTGGCAAAGATACACAGTAGACAGAGTGAGAGTCCGTCAGGAGAGTCAGGCAGGTCAGGCAGAACAGTTAACACAGCCTCCTCTTAGGAAATGCGAAGAGGCAGCTAGAAGGCAATGTGAGAAATGAGGGGCAGATAGTTAAAGGGCCAGAGACAACTGAGTGAGTAAGCAATAGTCAGGAGATGGAGAGCTTACTGAGTCTGCTTGTATCTGTTACTTGAGATCTTGCATTTGTATTTTGCCTGAAAAGGCAGGAACATCAGGAAAGTAAGGTAACACATTCCTGTGCTTCTTACCTCACAATAGTAAATATACTTTGTCTGTTCAACATAGTAGCACCAAATATTTGTATTATAGCCCTTTTAACTACATATTTGGCCTTTTACAGTGTAGATAATATTTTTTAAATTGAATAACTTATTTTTTAAAATATTTTATCTAAAAATACTAATGCATGTTTATTGTAGAAAACTTAAGACAGTACAAACAACTTTAAAAGATACAAACACAAAACATTTATAATCTCAAGCTATAAACAGCATATAACAAAGCCTATATTGTTCATGTGGGCGTTTGTTTTTGTTTTTTGTTTTTTGTTTCCCTAATACTTTCCTCTGAGCAAAAGTTCCCTCACTTAAGTTCTATTTTCTTTAAAGAATAAAGAAGTGTTTGTAAGTCCAAAATTGTACTATAAATTAACCACTGGTGGTAGTTATTTTTATGTACTTACTTTAACATTTCCATAAATTACTTCTATAACTACTCTTACTGCTAGATACAGACCATATATTATCATCCATCTTTGTGTCTTAGGATCTGCAAAGCGTTTCGTGTATAGTAGGTACTTAGGATATGTTTGAGATGAGTCAGACAGGATGGAGATTGTCTTGTATGAACAGATCTTCCCAACTGTACACTGGTGCTTTTGGACAGCCTTAAAATTGGGAAATGCTTGATTTGGGGGGAGTGTATTTAATATGAAGCCACTGAACTGGTAAAGGTTTTTTTCCCCTAGTTAGTTTTTGTTGCAGGCCATGGCATTCCCAACTTACTAATATATACCAGCCATTTTGTTCATGGTAAGCAAATAATCTACTACTCAGCTACACATCCAATCAGTTTTCTGTTTTTATTTATTTTTCTTCCTCTTTTCCTTTCTCCCTTTTATGTTTCCTTTCACGTAAGTATGAACACTTGGAAGTCTAGAGGCACAGGCCATGTGTCTTGCTTTTTTATTATATTCCACCTTATTCCTCTGAGACAATTTCTCCCTGCACCTAAAACTTGTGATTTTTCATCTAACTGGCTGGCCAACAGGCTGATACTGGGGTTACAATGTAGTGCCACACCCAGTCTTTTTACATGGGTTTTTGGGGATGGATCTGCACTCAGGTCATGCTATGTAGCAAGGACTCTTATCCACTGAACCATCTCCCCAGCCCAACCCCCCTTTGTAAGGAGGTAGGGGGTAGGACTGCAGTCACACCACAATCACACCAGTGTCACTGGGGGTTTTCCTCCCTGCCCCGACCTTCCAGAATAACTACTCATGAGACTCAAAATATGTATTTACAAATAGTAGGCCATATAGCTAGGCTTGTCTCCGACTAGCTCATAACTTAATAATCCATTCCTATTAATTCTATCCATATTCTGTCAGGTGGCTGGTTACCAGTGCTAGGTACCATATGTCCATTCTCACATCTTGCGGGCTGAATCTTCCTCACCTGGCTCTACCCAGAATCCTTTGTGCCTGCTGTATGTCCCACCTTCTATTCTACCCTTTCCTATAGGCCATAGACTTTTAAGTTGCCAGACACAGTGCAGGAGATATTCTCTCTACACACCAGGTAGCCTGAAACCTACCAGACTACTTCCAAACTAACAGTTTGTGTCCTGCTTCAGCCTCCCAAGTTGCTAAGATTACAGGCGTGGGCCACTATAGTTGGCCAGTGTTCCTCTTTTTAACTTTATCAGTTTCTGCTCTTGGCCTTCAAGTCACATTACATTAAAACAAGTCTTATTTTGTAAGTGATAAGATACATATTTACTATAGAAAATTTGTCCACTCAGGAAATAACAAAGTCAATCCGTAATCTAACTTTCCAGGTGCAGCCAGTTTTAGGCCGGTGACTTTCTATTCATAGTTCCTACATTTGACCCTTTCTGAAGATGAACCTTTTGTTGTTGTTGTGGGTGTGAAGCCAAGGCCTTGAAGCTGCTGGGCAAGTGCTCTTCTGTACCTGCACCTTGCTACATCCCCAGCCCTGAACATGAAAGGAGTTTGTTTCTCCTTTAAGTTTGTCGTGCATTCAGTTGGCAGCAGAATTTAGTTTAATCTGATGTAGTCATTTGCCATTAATAGTTTAAAAAAATTTTGCTATGAATCTTATTTGTGGTGCTGGGTGTTGAACCTTGGGCCTTGTGCATCTAGACAAGCATTCTACCACTTAGCTATATATCTTCAGCCCCTAATGTGTTTAATTATAAATTATCCAAACCCTAATTGAAAGTGATCCCATAGGTGATAGAATTTCTTCTGTTGAGAGTCTTAAGAGTATTTGAGGAAAGTTGTTTTGGTGTTTTCTATGTAAGATCACCTTATGAACTGACCAGAGAGTGTTTCAATGGTGGTGGTAATGTAGACATAGAAAAGGTGTCAAGGGAGAGCAGTAAGGTAACGGAGCCAGGAGAATTGAAGAGTCAGAATACAAATTTGTGACTTGACATATCAAGTATATTGTATCATTAATAGTGGCATTGGGGAAGGATTGGTCTGGGAGAAAGATAATGATTTCAGTTTCTAATTTGTTAAGTTTTAATTATATAATTTATGTGGTAGTTTTAAAAATTCATTAATCTTAATGGGTGCTGCAGTCTGTTTTTGAGGCCATGCAGTTTATCCTAGCAAACACATATCCTTGGTGGTGTTCTTTTGGAACTGATTTAAGGGAAGTAGAAAACAAATCTCATCACCTGATGGTTATATTTCTTTACTCTAAAGGAGTTTTAATTTTGCCTGACCACCCATCTTATTGATCTACTTTTTTATAAGTGATGTTGGTAGTTTCTAAAAATTAATCTGCAAAGTCATGAAGTTTACTACTGGAGAAGGTATTTGAGTAATTATTGTGACTGCTGAAAACACTGAAAAAGGTTCTAGGCTGGCTTAGCGCCTTCGATCCAGGTACTCCCGACTGCACACAGGTTAAGAGAGTAGGTTCAGAAAGCCTGGGTTTGAATGATCTCTTTTGAGTATTACTATATGTCCTAAATGAGTTTTTTGAGGGGTTTCCAGCTTCCTCCATTTTAAAGCTAGAGCTGGTACTAATGCTCTCTACTTGATGAGATTGTGTAGGGGATGAGCTCCTAGATTTTGAGTAATACCTGGCAAATATTACGAGCTCAGTAAATATTAGCTATATATTACCACCTCCCAGACACTGCTGCTAAGCTGTATCTTACAGTAGTGGAATGATAGGCTACTAGAGGTGAATTTGGAGCTCAAAAAATCAGATGTAGATTTTTAAGGAATGTTGAAGAGTTTCATGAGAAACGATAGTAGGGAAGTTGGTGCAGGCAGGAAAAGAAGCTGCGGGGGAACTGATGGAGGGTGTTCTAAATGATTGATTATCCTTGTCTTAATTGGGATTGGGTTTGGTTGCAGCCAGCCAAGTAAGAGAGACTTAATGGTAGGAATTTCTTTCTGTTAATGTGAAGAATTCCAAAAGCTTCATGCTGTGGTGTTGTGATGTGTTTTTTTACACTGTCACTTCAGGAATGTAACAGTAGTTTCCAGCACTGAGGTGGGAGGGTAACGATAAAAATCAAAGTCACTCTAGTCAGAGAGCCTGCAGCTCTATGTGTTCCACCTGTCTTTCACCCAGCAAAAAGGAGGAAGGAAGGGAATCATCTCTCTCTCTTAAAGGATACTTCTGGAAGTTAGATATACCACTTCTGCTTATATGCCGTTGATAAAACTGGGTCACAAGCCACCACTTGAGGCTGGAAAGGTTGAGAACAGTAGACTGTTCCGAGTCTGTGAGTGAAGACAAAGTGAGGCTGTTGAAAACTTGCTCTTCTCAAGCTGCATCAACAGTCCAGGCTGAGTATCTGTCCAGTGAGAGTCCTGAATCTGAAACCCAGATGCTCTGTGATGGAAGTCACAGTTTAGAGTAAGGGATGCTCCACTGCACATTGGCTTCAGATTGTGATCCCTTTTTGAGCCTGGATATATGTGTGTATCTATATAGTTTCCAGGCAACATCAATATTGACTACAGTTACTTTATTTGGCAGTTTGCAGAAAATTTGATGGTAAATAAGCTTCTCGTATCACTCTTTTGTTGTTTTAAGCCTGTAGTGTTATGTAGTCTTCCACCACTCTCCAATTTAGTTGGTTTTCAGCCAATGTTTTTAATCCATCTCTGTCTTTTTATATTACTTCTCTCCCTCACTGCTGTTAATCGTACTTCCCAAAATAGATAAATGAGCAAATTTAATTAAATGTGTTATTTGCACTGCCTCCTGATCATTAATGAATTTGTTAGTAAGGTCAGACCTACAACCCTCCTAGTGTTACAATCACTGAATCCTCTCTAATGGTAATTATTTGCTTTAGGTTATTTCTAGTTTCTAAGGCTTATATATTTTGTGTATTTATGTTTTCTCAGTATTAGAAATATAAAGATCTAACAAAAGAGAATTATTTCCAAAGGCTTTTTTGCTGTTGTTGTTTCCTTCATTTGAAAATATTTTATTTATAAATATTTGAATGATAAATAATTTAAGAACAAAGTATATATTGCTGTTTGGTTTTTGTTTCTTTGAATTAATTTTCTAATTTTTTCTTTGTATTAATCAGTAGCAATACAGTTTGTAGACACAATTTAAAGAGTTAAGTAGGGGACCTGAGAAATGACTTGGTAGTTAGGAACACTTGCTTCTCTTCCAGGATATACAAATTAGATTCCTCGTTCCCATATCAGTGGCTTACAACCTCAATAACTCCAGCTTTGACATTTGGCTAAATTGAAATAGTGTTGCATTTTCATTATTATAAGACTGGATTTTACTCTCTGATAATGTCTTAAGTGGCCTCAGTGTGGTCTTCAAGGTCATTATCCTCCTCCTCCTCCTCCCCTCACCCCTCCTCCCTTCCATTATGAAGCTCCTTTTCTTCCATTGTCCTACTATTTGAGTGATGGATCTCTGGGCCTACTGCACAGTTCTTTTCCTAGGATGATTTCCCTTTGTTGTAATCTGTAGACTTCTCTCCTGGGTTTGATTTCCAGTCTTGTCAGAACGTATAGCTTCCTCATTCTTCATTTACCTTCTTGCTTGGGTGGAACATGTCCTCTAGTAGTGTCTGATTAAAAAGACGGCACTTTAGCCAAGAGTGGGAGGATAGCAGTCTTTATTTAATGTGCTTATTGTGTAGCTTTTGGTCTGGATTGGGTGCTTTTGACTTTTGATGCACAATTACTTTGGAAGGCCCATTTACTGGTATTCTTTTACCTCTCTCATGCTGACTTCTTGTACTTGTCAAAAGGATGGGACCATCATATATTAATGTAGAATATCTGGTCAGGGACACAATTTTTTGAACAAAACATTGCAAATCTCGTATACACCTTTCTGTGTTCTGGCTTTTAAAATTTTGTTGCTATTTTTTTTCTTCCTTTTTTGCTCTTTTTCTTTGTGGATTTGGGTCTTATGTCTGTTATTATCTTAGTAGGATCTAGATTAAAGAAGCAAAAGTACATTCTGTCCACTTTTCCCACAAGACTGAATTTACTTGGTGTAATATGTAGGTATTAGATATTCTGGGACTTGGAGGTAAGGTAGCTCAGTCCTGTAAAATGAGGATCTGAGTTTGGCTCCCCAGTACCGTATAAAAAGCCAGCATTGGACTGGAAAGATGGCTCAGCCATTAAAGGCTAGGCTCACAACCAAAACCATAAAAGCCAGTGTGAGCCGGGTCTGGTGGCCCATGCCTTTAATCCTAGCACTCAGGAGGCAGAGGCAGGCAGATCTCTGAGTTTGAGGCCAGCCTGGTCTACAAAGTGAGTCCAGAACAGCCAGTGCTACACAGAACAACTCTGTCTCGAAAAACAAAACAAAAGAAAACAAAACAAAACAAAACAAAACAAAACAAAGGCCAGCCTGTAATCCCATCTGTAATCCCATCCCTGGAGAGGTGGAGACAGTTAGATCTATCTGACCAGCTAGCCTAGCCATATTGGTGAGACTCAGGGTCAGTGAGAGACCCTGTCAGAAGAGTGATAGAGAATGACACAAAACATGGTCTCTGGCCTCTACATGCAGCCATGAACATGTATGTTCACCTGCACACTCATGAACATGTACATACCACATACACACACACACACACATACACACACGAATAGGATATTCTTATGTGAGACAATACTACACTGTTGTCATTTTAATAGTGAAAGATAAAGTATTAATAACAATATGGTATTTAAATACAGTAACCAAGTAGGTTTGCAGAAAGCACTGTTGTTGAAGAGGAAAAATGTTGTGCCTCTCTTGATTTTTGAGCTATCTGGTTAATTGAAAAAGTCCACAGAAGCCTTTCATCTTTATTGTAAGACAAGTAGGAAATAATGATAAGGGTGAAGGGGGAAATTATTTTGATTCCACTATCCAGAGGTGACCAAATTCCATACAGTTTTCTTAAACATTACTAACCAACTTTCTGAAGGCTCTGTACAAATTTCAGTTCTAACTCAAAATGTGTGGGAATGTTAGTTTCACCTCATGCTCGCTGTTAGAGGGTTTTGATACATTGTTAAAATGTTGTAACTGGATCAGTATAGCTCTTGGTTGGTTTGATTTCTATTGGGGGAAGGGGGATGATAACAATGTGTCTATCACTCTAGCTAGGCAGTCTTGAATGCATGGCAGTCAGTGAGCCGCCCTTCTCTGCTTCTGTATGGTCTTTAAACATGCCTGTTTGCTTGAGACAAGATTTCCTCTGTGTAGCCCAGGCTGCCCTAGAACTCACTCTGTGGACCAGGCTGGCCTGGAACTCAGAGATTCGCCTTCCTCTGCCTCCCAAGTGCTGGAATTAAAGGCATGTGCCACCACTGCCAGTTCTCTGTGGTTTTAGGCAGGTATTTCCTTCCAGTTTGTCAGTTATCTGTTACTTACGATGTTTGGTGTCAGGGTTCAGTCTTGTGTGTAGTCCAAGTTCTTAGTCTTTTGTTTCATTTGAATCTTGTTTTGAAATTGAAAAACCTTTTCTTACATTGTGGAAAATAATTTACTTATTTTGTTTTGAGTATTTATATGATTTTAGTTGTTAATCTTGATCCATGCTCCATTTGATATTTTGTTGTTAAGAATATTGTGTGGACCTAATAATCTTTTGTAGACTGAATTGAACATATTTTCTTTTAAAAGATCAGTTTTACCCTCACAGCTTTTGAGATACCACCTTATTACATTTGAATTTTTATCGTGTGTGTGTGTGTAAAGTCAGAGGACAACTCTCTGTAGTTGGTTCTTTCCTCCTTTATGTGAACTCTGATCACCATGCTTTCTAGTAAGTACTTTTAATCACTGAGACATCCATACTGGCCCTGTTTCTGGAGGGTTTTTGTTTTGTTTTGTTTTTAGTAATTTGAGGCTGGGTTTCTCTGTGTAGCCCTGGCTGTCCTGGACTCTCTTTGTAGACCAGGCTGGCCTCGAACTCACAGAGATCTGCCTGCCTCTGCCTCTGCCTCCCGAGTACTGGGATTAAAGGCGTGCACTACCACTTCCAGCCTGGAATTTTTATACCTGCATCATTATCCCATTGTTACAAAAGCTTTGCAGTACATTGGGCTAGTTTAAAAAAAAAAAAAAACACATAACTGACTGCTGCCCTCTGCATACGTGTGTGCGGAAGGCAGCAGTCAGTTGTGTCTTCCTAATTTGTTCCGTAACTGTTCTTTTGAGACACAATCACTTGGAATTCCCTGATTTGGCGAGGCTGGCTGTTGAGTAAGTTCTAGGGTCCTCCTCCTCCTGCCTCCTCAGGCATGTTCCTGTACCCAGCTTATGTGGGTGATGAGGACCTGACCTCAGCTCCTTGTGTTTGTGTGGGAAGTACTTTATTGACTGAGACATTTCCCCAGCTCCAGTTCTGAAATTTAAAAAAAAAAAAAAAATGTTTTTCCATTACATAATTTCATTTGTTAAACTTTATTATTAGTTTATCTATCTCCATTAAAAATCATTGCTGATATTAAGTTAGTTTACATTAAGTTGATAATTCAATGATAATTGGGTTATCTGAGAACAAGAACTGCCTTTCTATTTGCCCACATCTATTTTTGTGTCTTTGAGGTAGTCCAGGTTGGCCTCAAACTTGAAGCAATCCTCCTGCCTCAGCCTCCCAAGTGCTGGAATTACAATGGAGCTCTTTTCATGTCCAGCTTCTTTTTTCCCCACAAGAATATCTTCAAAGTGTCATCATTTTGGCTTTGTACACTCCTTTTAAAACTAGTTTTCTTGAGCTGGGCGCCGTGGCACAGGCCTTTAATCTTAGCACTTGGGAGGCAGAGGCAGGATCTCTGAATTTGAGGCAGAGGCAGGATCTCTGCTTTACAGAGAGGTCCAGGACAGCCAGGGCTACACAGAGAGACCCTGTCCTGAAAAACTGGGGAGCTGGTGCAGTGGTACATGCCTTTAATCCCAGCACTCAGGAGGCAGAGGCAGGTGGATTGCTATGAGTTCGAGGCCAGTCTGGTCTACAAAGCGAGTCCAGGACTGCCAAGGCTACACAGAGAGACCCTGTCTTGAAAAACAAACAAACAAACAAACAAAAAACAAACAAACAAACTGGGGGGAAAAAGTTTTGTGTGGTGTGTGTGTGTGTGTGTGTGTGTGTGTGTGTGTATGTGTGTGTGTGTGTGTGCGCGCTTGGTGCCGGGAATCAACCCAGGGCCTGGTACATGCTAGACAAACACTAAACATTCTTTTCCTGACCTCTTTTTAAAAATTTGATAACACCTTATAGATGCTTATAATAGTTACAAAGCTATGTCATTCTTTTTAAAGTACAGAATTTTGTATAGTATGAGTATATCATTTTAGATGGCAGTTAGGTGTTGCTGTCCCATTATAGCAGTCCTCCAAGGCCTAAGGTAAGATGTCATTTTCTTTATTCTGGTTTGTTCACAGGCTTCTAAAATGTGTACCTGTGTGTGCATGTGTTTAATTATGCAGTCCATGGCAACTCGCTGAATTAATAAACCTTTACTATTTACAAAACAAGATAAGGAAAGTTATGTGCTTGAATGGGTGTCAAAGAAATCATAGTTTTAGAAATGATTTTTATTGTTATTTTTAGGTGAGGCTGTCAGAAGGGAAATTTTGTATGATTTGCCTTCAGATACAGCTTATCTGTATGTAGAGTATTTTCAAAATTTATTCTGTCTGTCTGTCTGTCTGTCTATCTATCTATCTGTCTATCTGGGAGGTTTTCGAGTCAGGGTGGCACTGAGTAGCTCTGGATGTCCTGGAACTCACTCTGTAGACCAGACTAGCCTCCTACTCAGAGATCTGCCTGCCCCTGCCTCCCCAGTACTGGATCAAAGGTCTATGCCACCACTGCTTGGTGAGGTGTGGGTTTTGTTTTGTTTTTTAATTAAAAAAATAAAAGTGGTAAGTTACTTAATAACATAAGCATATTTAATAGACCTGCTGTTTCTTTATTCTGAATGTGTTTGCATATTTGTAGTGCTTGAATGTAATTTTATAACTCTCAGGAGCTGAAACAGGTTTCTTGAAAGACTTGGGCCTTTTGCTTCTGTTTACAGTCTGTGGTAGACCCAGTGTTTGTGGAGTGCAGACTTAGTTTCAGGGTTGGATTACTAGCTTTCCTTGGCTGGGTCTTTTTCTGAGGTAACAACTGAGAGTTAGTACCCTTATCAAGCTTTAGCTTTGCTATAATTCATATAGCAGACAGCAAAGATGCAGTGTTATTATAGGGGTTTAATTAACTCACTCAAGAAGAATAGATGGCCATTTAAATCCTCAGTAAAGTATAATGAATAATGTTATTAAAGAACTTGGAGATGAAAATAATTAGGTAACTAATTTTAATTTTAATATTACTTTTTAGGTATTTATTTTCAATTAACTTTTTTTCAAAGAAGACTTAGTATATTGATATGAACTGCTATTTTGTGAGAGTTTTTGTTTTTTGTTTTTTTTTTTCCCTACTCACATCCTGACGGTCTTGTCCCTGTTTTGCAGCTTCTCTTATGTATGTATAGCCAGGAACAATTTGAACACTGATCTGTAGGGCAGAGACTTTAGTGGGAATCAAAGGGTTGGCCATGGCGCCTGTCAGAAGATAATTTACTTTTGTTGCTGAAGCACATGGCAGAACTTGCATGGAAACTGTAACAACATGATACTGGGGATTTGGGTTTTCTTTCTTTCTTTCTTTCTTTCTTTCTTTCTTTCTTTCTTTCTTTCTTTCTTTCTTTTTTCTTCAGTGTCTCTCTTCGTAGCTCAGGCAGGCCTTGAACTGTCTTTATAGCCCAGACTGGCCTTTTGCTCTTCCAGCCCCAGCTTTCTAACTGCTGTGATTATAGGTGTGCATGACAGTACCCAGTGCAGAAGTTTCTTTTAAATGACTTTTGCACAGTGAGACATAATCAGAAATAAATACTTATGTCAAGACCTGAGTTTAAACAAAGTGGTCTCAAATAGAATTCAAAGATGAGGAGCCAGAGGCACAGGGAGAAAGGATAAAATAAGCCCCACCCACTTGATAGAGGTCTTGCTTTTGTTAGCACCGGGGAAAGCTGTTTTTCAGGTATTCCTAATGAGTAGATGCAAGCACATGACAGAGACAGCGTAGCTCTTAGAGCAAACCAAAGGGAGTTTGAATCTTGGTTATTTAAAAATCTCCTTGTACCTGTCTTATTAGGAATATTATTTTTTTTAAAGAAGAAGCTAATTTACTCCTGGCTATAAAGAGTGACATTGTGTCCGTGAAAATGCTGTACTAACACACTGTACTGTCCCACAAGAGTACTTCTAAAGTCCTTAAGTGCAGTACTAACAATCTGTGACAGGCTATGAATTGTTGAGCAGCAGTTGGGGAAGGTGCACAGCAGAATAAATGGTTATATGTAAGCTAAAGAGGAGATGGGCATGGGGAGAGACGAGAGCAGAGCAGAGCAGCTCAGGTTTGGCAGGCAGTTTGAATGCAAGCTGTCCTAGTAGTTAAGCTCTGTTATAAGCAGGGAGACTTTCCCCACCCCCCAAAAAAAGCCTTTTCAAAAGTGTCATTGTTCTATTCTGTCATGTCATCAAAACTGTAAGGCTCGGGGAGCTGGAGAGATGGCTCAGCAGTTAAGATAACTGGCTGCCCTTTAAGAGGACCCAAGTTCAATTCCCAGCAACTGCCTGGTGGTTTATAACTTTCTGTAACTCCAGTCCCAGGGATCCAGCACCCTCTTCTGGTCTCTGTGAGCACCAGGCACACACGTGGTTCACAAGTACACATGTAGACAAAAATACCCATACATAGAATAATAAGGAAAAATTCTGTAAGTGTGGATTCGGTGGAATTTAAATGTTTAAAGAGACCAGATATATCACTTTATATCAGGATCAGGAAATGAAACTATAAATATCAATATAATGGAGATGGGAGCTTAGAAAGTCCCCTCTTGGAGTTGTTGCAGTGGTGGTAAGGCCACTTAACATAACTGGACCCAAGTTGCTTGGCCTTTAACAGGCCAGTGCATCTGCTTGATTGGTTGATTTAATTTGATTCACAAACTTACATACCACCAGCTGGTATGGTTTCAGGAGTAAGTGGCTCATGGCAGTGTTAGATACCAAAAATTCCAATGGAGTACTTCATAGCGACAAGTTACCATTCTGTCCTTTTATTGGCTCATTCTAAATATGGAATGAGAACTTGGGAGCCATTGCGTTGGAGCCAGGTCCTCCTGTTGATTCTGTTTCTGGTTTTAGGCTGTATGTGTTACTGCTTTGTCACTGGTACCATTAGATTAAGCATAAGAGAAATATGAGTCTTGAGGTTGCATACCTGTCTTTGCACCAATGATGCATACTTAAAAAGACAGAAAAGGGTTAGTAATGGAAGGACAAATGTGGTGACCAAGGGACAAGTACAGACCAGGAGGCACTAATAGTTACACTGTTTAAACTGTCTGTAGGGCCCAGACTGGATTCTCCACTGCTCTGTCTGAATGCCCAATCCCTGGTGTTGAAAGCCCATTGTCAAGTCTTAGACTGGGTCTCCACAGCTCTGCTACAACAAACCTTTGGTTTACCTAATCTGGTGTTATGGACCAAATGTTTGTGCTCCCCTCTCATCATGTTATTTCACGTGTTAAAGTCTAAATCTCAGTGTGGTGTTTTGAGGTCCAGCCTTCAGGAAGTAATTGATAGGAGGATAAAAATCTCATAGACTGTATTAGTGCTCATAGAAGACACCAAAGAGTCATCTCACTTTTTTCAGTCTAATGAGGATACAAAGAGGACTGACCTGGGAAGATGGTCTCTCCAAGAGCCTGGCCATAGCAGGTGCCAGATCTGGCCAGCTGCATAAGCCACTATGTCTATGGTCCTTTCTCACTTACTGCCTCTTCAATTAGTTTTGGTGGTGGTGGTGGTGACAGCAGTGGTGGCATCCCTGTCCCCTGTCGTCCCCCACCCCCTGAAGGTCTCTCCTAAATTCTGTCTGAATAATGCTTTCTGAAGGCCTACCTATAGTACCACACATTTCAAAACATTTTCTTAGTTGTTCTTAAAGTTGCCTCTGTTCTTTGGATTTTTGCCTTTTTCTTTATTGGCAATTATACGTACACCATTCAAACAGCTTATTCCCCCTGCTTCATCTTTCTGTTAGTTAGAGACATCTTACTGGGGGAGGCTCCATCTCTTTGCGTGTGTCTCAAACAGTGTTGTAACGTGTAGTCCTGCTTTATAGTCTCCACTGCTCCAGCAGAGATCCCACTACCCTGTGCACACTTAATAAATTCTTGTTTGATGGTAAGAAAATGTCATTACCTATTATTAGTTTTTATCTCTCTTCAACATTTATCTTTCTTTTTGAGTCATAAGAATAATAGATTAGAATGCACTTTAAGTATTGAGCAATGTTTGTTTAGTAGATTGTTTTTCTTTGAAACCCTCGGCAGCCCTCTGTGCAAGCTTTTTGATCCTTAAAACATTGCTGTGAAGATGTTTTTATATTCTAAGGTAATTGTTATGCTTGGAGCTCTTAATTAGTAAACTTTAAAATTGCATGGGAGAGAAATTATTAACTTCATGTTTTCTTTGCCTGCTCAAAGAGAAACTTGCTTTTCAGTTTTCTCCATCTCTAGGCACAGTTGTTTTTCCTAAATGCTGGTGTAGTTATGGGGAGAGGCAGATAACAGTTGTAGCTGAATACAGCATGTAGACGCCACCTCCTTTATTTACAGTTACTCATTTTTGTTGGTATTTTTTAAGCTGTTCTGTTATGCTGTTTGCTCCATTATAGTTTTTAGAAAGTCTGTGTTC
>OU015757.1:60327439-60363492 GCA_907169655.1 Acomys percivali
GCCTCAACTTTACAAATTCACTTAGTGATTTATAGGCCTTAGGCTGTGCATCCTAAAGAGGAGCAAGGTTGTAATGCATGTGAGGGCTGGGACAAAAGGCTTTTGAGGACAGCCCCCAAAGCCTTATCCATCTGAGTGCTTTTAGTGTCAGCAGTAGGGTACCATTTTAACTCAGAACAGACCCAGGAAAGAGAGTAACTTTAGAAACACAGACCAACATCCAGATGTATAGGAAAAAAAATAACTTTTTGTTTAGTTTTTTCTTTCTGCTTGTTCTCTACTGCCAAGTGTATATGCAGAGAGAGTAGGAAACAGAAATGCCTGCTTTGCTATGTATTGTATTGCTCTTGTCCAGTTACTGAAAGCCTTTGATCTGAGTGCTGTTAGAATGGTCAGTAATGGAGTTAATGCTGAGTTTGGAAGGGTTAAGTTGGTGAACCATGAGGTTGCCATGTCAGTGGAGTGTGAAAGAGACTAAGTTTCAGCCTGTTTCCCAGCCTATAAAGTGTGAAATCAGCTGGTGCTCATGCGTGGTGACTATAGCTAGTGGAGTGTAAAAATGTTTGGGACACTAATTATGCTATATTGCAAGGAAACCTTTTTATGCTGTAGTTTAAGACTCAGGGTTCTACTGGAATGTATATTATGTATCTTTTATTGTCCTGATACTCAGATTTTTCATGAAATGTTTAAGTTGTATTCTCTTTCTCCATCTGCATGCAAGGCGATAAAGGCTATTTCATGCTCAAGGAAAACACAGAATACTGTGATTTTTATGTTCTCTGTAAGACTACATCTGAAAAAACCACCTGTAACTTGTTTTTGATACATATTTCTCAATTTGATTTTTTAAAATTACTTTTTCAGATCATCTTGCTTTGTAGCTTAAGCTGACCTTGAACTTTGCACCATCTTGCCTCAGCCTTAGGTGCTAAGATACTAGTTGTATGCTATCAAGTCTGGCTTCATTTCCTCAGTTACAAAATTCAACAGTGAAGAATATTCTGTAGTGTGATTTGAAGTTTTCTCTAGTCTAAAAGTTGTTATCAGTTTTACTGGTTGTTATTCTCGTGTTTATACGTCTCTAGATGCTTTCAAATACTTGGAGGAGTTGGAAGGAAGAAGTACAGAAATTATTCTGATGGGAAATTGAAGAGAGGGACTTCCCGTCCTGACATCTGGTGATGTTCTTCACCATATGGCTTTGAGGGTGAGGCAAGGTGAATGAGGAAGTTTCAGACAATAGTTAGCTATTATTGTGGGCACTTTAAGTCCAGAGGTTATTGGACATAGACATGCCATGGAAAAGCATGCAAGTTCTTTAATTTTTACCCTGGTGGTTTTCTCATTTTACTGCAGCAATTTTGAATTGTCTTTGATTGCTTTGCATTTACAGAGTTTAATGAAACTGAATGTTTATGGAATTAATACATTAATGCGTCTTACTGAATATCATGTAGGCTAATGTGGTAGTTAGTGTTGGAACTTTGATGTCATAACATGGTTAGAAGCTAGGCAAGCTTGAGTCATTTTTTTTTATTGTAGTTGGGGGTAAGTGGGACTTTATCATCTTGTCCATCCGTCTGTCCGTCCGTTCATCCATCCATCTATCTATCCATCTATCTATGCCATGTCCTATTAATTCTTTATTTAAAACAAAACTAGTCCGTAGTCCAGATTTAGACTTTGGGCTATTTTGCAGGTCCTTTCATGATGGTTAATCCTCATTGCTGATTTGGGAGTCACCTAAAAGACTGTCTTCTGTGCGTGTCTGACTTCCAGGAAGGGTTAGCTGAGGAGGGAAGGCTCACTGAATGTGCAAAGCTCCTTCCTATGAAGCAGAGTCTCAAACGTGCTAAAAAGAGGAGAAGGAGGAAGGGCAGCTGAGCACTGGAGTTTCTCTCTCTGCTGCTCCACTCACACTCAGCATGGCTGCAGTTTCCTGCTCTTGTCCGCATGCCTTCCCTGCTGAACTGTCGCCCCTCAAACCAAGCCAAAATGAACCCTTTCTTCAGATGCTTTTGTCAGCAACTTTTGTTACAACAGCAAGAAAACTAACTAGTACTGTACCATAGATTAACCTGACTGTGTCCTTGCCTGATTCCATAATAATTGTACTGTTCCCCGGTCCTCCTCAGCTGGCATTCCACGCCAGGGAAGCCCTTCTTCAGGGTAGGGAAAGCTGAGTGTGCCCTCAGAAGCTCATGCGAAGGGGCATCATTTGCTTCAGCCCTTTACTGAATAATATCAAAATGACAGTTTTCTCACCCAGAATCTTCAGAGCTCTACCTCAGAGCCTCAGAGCTTGCCTTTCGGGGCTCATCAGTCCTCAAGCTTCTGTCTCAAAAGGCTTGCCTAGTCCATCATGTTTTTTTTGTTTTGTTTTGTTTTGTTTTTTTTTAAGATTTATTATGTATATAGTGCTCTGCCTGCATGTACACCTGCATGCCAGAAGAGGGCACCAGATCTCATTATAGATGGTTGCGAACCACCATGTGGTTGCTGGGAATTGAACTCAGGACCTATGAGAGCAACCAGTGCTCTTAACCTCTGAGTGCTCTCTCCAGACTCATGAGCATTTTCCTTTCCTTTTCTTCTTTCTCCCTTCCTTCCTTCCTCCTTCCTTTCCTTCCTTCCTTTGTTTCTTTTTTCTTCTTCTTTTTTTTTTTTTTTTTTGAGACAGCTTTTCTCTGTGTAACAGCTGTGGACTCACTTTGTAGACCAGGCTGGCCATGAACTCACAGAGATCCACCTGCCTCTGCTTCCCGAGTGCTGGGAATAAAGGCATGTGCCACCACACCTGTGCCATCATGTTTTTCTCCATGGTCAGTGTAGTGATCTTAGTACAGTAAGTGATTAGCTGCACTGGTAGCAGATGAGATCGTACACACACATGTGCACAGTCCCTGTGCCACTTATGTAACCCTCTTTAGTAGCTGATAGTTGTTTTTATTTCCTCCCCTCTGCTACGGTTATTGATGCGCCCCCAGCACTGCTTCACTTTTATTTGCAGGGCCTAGACCTTACTGAAACAGAAGACATAATTAGACATGGCCCACAGCAGCAGATTGAAAAAAGTAAGTCATCATTTTCTTAGGCATTGACTAAATACTTTCTTAACGAAATTGGAAAATCTACAAAGACTTTCCTAAATGAAAGATCAGGATCTTCATGTTGGTTTAAGATAGCTGTATAAATGAGTATAAAAATGGATTATGCTAAACTATATTTGGATAATGCATATAAAACAACCTTTCTATGAACTTATGGATTACATGGTTCAAAGAATTGCCATTGCTTACTACTCATTTAACACAAGCTATTTTTTTTTTTGAATGATGTGCCCATTTTTGGAATTCTTAAAAGAATTTTTTTTCTCTCCTTGGAAGTCTCCTTGGAAGAACAGTTAGAGAACTCTTGTCTAGTGTGTGAGGCATTTTTTTGTGGGAATCAGATAGGAAAGTTGTCCTGACCATTTACACTAATGGAGATGAGCATTAGCGTGGATAATATATTTGGATTTGATGTTCATTATATGATTATTTTTGCAGCACAATTAACTTCCTGATTAAACTTCACTGAGCATATATCTTGAGCATAAACTTGGTAGAAAACTGGGTGATAAAATTATTAGTTTAGATGATAGGTGATACGAATTTTGGTCTGGCTTTCCACTCAAATAATTGTAAGTCTGAGATAACTCTCCAGCTAGTTTTCTTGTCTATAAAATGAAGAGGTTATATAACCTGGTGTCTGCCTGTCTGTCTGTCTGCCTGCCTGCCTGCCTATCTGCTTCCTTTTGAGCTGTGTGGAGAGGTAGGTTGGGAACTCAGGAGATGCAGTAGTGACACATTCTGGCCACCAGAGGGGGAAGTCTAGTTAGTCACCTTGTGCTTTGTTTCTGACTAGAATGTGTGTCATTCATGGAAATGAAAAGGACATGTTATACCCATATTATTGTCTGTTTAGGGTGAGTTATAGGGCCCCTTACTTTCTGATTCCTCAGTTTTGCTTTTTTTGCCTTTAGTTTTCTCTATAGAAATGGGACAAATAGAGTGGAGGTTGTCAGGGCTTCTGTCTGATTTTATTCTCTATAGGGTGAATGGCCCTTACATGACCAGCGCACATCTCAGATGGGAAGCACAGCCGTAATGACTCAGCGGGTTGTTCCAAACACAGGTGCGCACAGCAGTACTCAGCCTATGGTCCACCCTCTTGTTGAAACTCAAGGATAAAAGTGAAATGCCTTGAGGAGTAGAGCAGAAGGAGCATGGCATTTGTAACTAGGTTCCAGTCTTGTGTTGCTATTTAATATTTGTGTGGCTGTGGACATTACAGCCTTAGATCTGAGCTGAGCGTGGTGGCATATATCTTTAATCCCATCACTTCTGAGACAGGGGCAGAGGTAGGTGGATCTCTTGAGTTCCAGGCCAGCCAGGGCTACATAGTGAGACCCTGTCTCAAGAACAAAACAAAACAACAAATTTTTTGGATCTCCAGTATCTTTATTTGAAAAATTAGGATGCTTATTTTTAACCTATTTGATCCTGTTTTAGTAGTGTAAGAGTCTGTGAAAATTCTTTAATATTTATGTGAAAAGCAGTACTGTTATTATATAGAACATTATAGCAAGGGTACATATTTTAAATATAGTACCTTATTTTGATAAAAAGAGCTATTGATTACTAAGGCGTAAGTACTAAAGACAGCTACTCTAGTGAGATGTCTTTTTACTCCACAAAAAGGTAAATAAATCGTCTGTGCATAGGTTCAAGGTGGCCACAGTTCAGTCAACAGTTAAAAGACTGAGAACCAGGTCATCCTGGTTGAGGTATAGGGGAGTTCTGGTGAAAATCATTTAGAGGAGATTGTTGGGGAATGAATAAACATAGAAAAAGATTTTTTGTGGGTTCTAGGATTCCATATCACAAAGCTGATGTCACATTGTTTCTCTAGTCATAAAAGTGGGAATGATTTTGGTATGAATCCAGTTATATGATTCTTAAGTTGCTGGAGGGCCAAGGGTAGCATGGAAGGAGCAAAGGCAGGCATAGAATCCCAAGTAATCAGACAATTAGATGGGTGTTTAGAAAGTGAAAGAACAAATGGATACAGAAATAGACTTGTGAAAGCAGGCAAGGGTTAGGATTTGACAATTTGATATGCAAGTAAGAGAAGAGGGGCTCGTCAAGATACGTACAACGTTTCAGAGTTCTGCATGAGACAGGATTTTAATCTGTCCTGACTTTACTGAGTATTCTTGATGTTGGTCTACTTGGTAGATCCAAGACCCCATACCTTTAGGGTTATCGATGGTCTCACTGACAAACTCTAGGTGGTTTGATGGTTCTAACAGCGTCACACTCCACTGGATACACATATTTACAGATCTGCTCACCACTGTTGCGAGTTCATTTCCCAGAAATGAACTGGCTAGTAAAAATTTGGCAGGTAAGCCAGCTTTTCAAGTACTGCTAGGAACAGAGCCCAGCTGTTCCCTTTGGGCTTTGAGCTGTTGGAATTCATTGTGTTAGCAGCTAGAAAGAATCAAACTGTAACATTTTTAGCCTAGTTCATGACAGCAAAGCAGAGGTGTTAAGATTTCTGTTCTAGAGGTTTATACTGCAAGTAACTTAACCTGATTGTGTGTCTTAATATTACTGGGCTTCTGACCGCTGAAATATGGCTTGGATCGATGGTGGTTTGGAGAAGGAGAAAGAGGGCTGGCTATCCATCATTCAGAGGCTCCATAGAAGCTGGCTGATAATGCTGCTTTCACCAAGCAGCCATCTGTCCATCCATCCATCAGTAGGATGAAATGAGATTTAGCGGAACAGGCAGCCGTAACTCTGAGACACTTTCTAACCAACAATTGTAGCTCTGGCCTGAGTCTGACCACAAAGCACAACACTGGGGTTTGGCGGGATGTGGCAGCAAGGGCAGTCTCCTTCCCGTCACTGCCAGCCTAGAATGTATTCAGTTTGAGGCCCCAGTCCAACCTTCCTTCCCATACAGATTTTGGCTAAACTTAGGATGATGAGATTGCCATTCTCCTTGAGCACCAGACAATTTTTCAAGTTAAGCAAATGTTTTTTATGGAGAATATTTTTTGCTTAACACTAGAGGAACTTCTGTGTTTGTCATAGTAATGAGGGATGAGATTAAATTAAATTTAAATAATTTAATAATTCTATTTCATATAAGACCATTTTCTTATTAAATTAAAATTTTACCCAGATTCTTAGTGAAATTTTAATTTTCATTTTTATTTCTCCCTATATTAGTGGCTCTTAAATGAAAGGAAGAAGATACAGACAGGGAAATGGGTAACATTATATGCGAGAGACTAGATGATACCTATAATGGATAATGAGGTTTTGATAAGGGAAATTCAGCTATGTCTTCCTAGTTACTCTGTGCCTCCAAGTGTACCCCGCCTCTGAGAGAGCCTCTTGATCAGTGTATGGCACTTTGTGTGCTTACTGCCCATCCTGGGATGTGTCCTACTTATAGCCGGCTTCCTTGACCGTATTATTGCAGTGGTCACTTCAGACCTCAGCTCCTGTTCTTTGTTCTGAAGCCTTGATTTTCACATCAGATTGAGGGAGGGGTTGAGGGAACCTAATGTACCGGAGATGTCTCGGAAATGAGAGCCTTGGATGAATTCCTGGGCTTATTGATCCACCGGCAGTTTATGCATCCTGACATTCATAATCTCAGTAGGCTGCTGATGTTCCTGATTAATGGGCCCAGGGGCTGTCCATCCGTCACTTCACATTAATTACTGAAGAGGTGTTTTTCCAGTGATTTACCTGACAGTGGGCTGTGATAAATACCCCTAAGCAGAGTGGGCAGTGATTAATCACAGGACCACACCCCTCCCCCCATTCCTTTCCCCCTAACCACAGGCCAGCACTGGGACCTGACCAAAGAGTGTCCCCTCCCCATAAGCTATCTATCTCCATAATTGCTTGTGGATGCATATTTATTGGGAATGAGACCTGGCAGGTAGCATTTTAGAATTTGTGCCAAAGATGATGAAAAGTAAATCTTATTGGTAGGAAGAGCATGTAAGTGTATATGAGCAGCTTTTATGTTACCTTAATAATTTGATATGTATGCATACATATATACATACATACATACATACATACATACATACATACATACATACATACATACGGATAGTTGCTTTGCAGGCTTCAGAAGAGGGTAAAATGGGCTGGCTGGTTACATGGCTTAGCAGGTAAGGGAAGTTATCACACAAGCCTGGTGACGTGAATTCAATCCTCAGAACCCATGGAGAGAGGGAAGTGACTCCACAGAGTTGTCTTCTGCCTCTGCATGTGCACTGTTGCATGTGTGCTGACACAGCATATCACACAGTACAATATACATATATACAAACAGTAAGTTTTTTTAAAAGTCTAGCTTTTGCATTCGTGACACTTGTAGTTTATCCAGAGAAAATATATAAACAAATATAATTTAGGAAATTATTTTAGGTACAATACAGTTTAACTGGACTAGAACTCCATTTCTTATCTTATAGCTATAGAAAATGATAAGTCCCGAAATACTTAGTATTTTTCATGTGCAAGGCCTTATTTTCAGCTGTGGAGGATGAGTGTAATACAGCTGCAGATTTCAGAGAGCACAGTCTAATGTTCCTTGTCTCATTTGCTAAAAATATAAAAGCAAACTTCTCCAGAAAGTTGTTAAAGTAATTTAACTTGTGCATTCATTCTTTTTCTCTAGGTGTTTATTTAGTTCAGTGTTCATGGGTTTCAAGGAACATGTTAGGGACAATATCTACCTTCAAGAAACTTACGCCTTCCTTCCTCCCTCTTCCCTCCCCTCCTCCTTCCCTCCCTCCTTTCATCCCTCCCTCTCTTCCTTCCTTCCTTTCTTCCTTTCCCCCCTTCCCCAAGACAGAGTTTTTCTGTGTAGCCTTGGCTGTCCTGGACTCACTTTGTAGACCAGGCTGGCCTTGTACTCAGATCTGTCTGCTTCTGCCTCCCGAGTGCTGGGATTACAGGTGTGTGCACTGCACCCAGCTTCTTTCTTAAGTATTTATGTGTGCATTGTGATGGGTTGTGTGCCGAGATCCCTTGCAGCTGGACTTATAGGCAGTTGTGATCTATCTGATGTGGGTGCTGGGTCCTTGACTGCTGAGCCAACTCTCCAGCCCAGGATTCTTGAGCATAAGATAACATTTTAAAAATGCAAAAAAAAAAAAAAAAAAAAAAAAAAATTTCCCTTAAAAAAAAAAAAAAAAAAAAAAAAAAGACATGGAGATTTGGGTTGCACCAAATTCCTGGGCTCAAAGCAGTCAACCTGACTGAGTCTTCTGGGGCAATCTACCTGGGATCTTAGGAACATGGCATCATGCTTGGCCATAAATGCAGCATTTAAACAATAATATCTTATATATAATGACATGAATGCCATAAATGATTGAGTATATATGAATTCACAGAAGTGTGAATCAGTTGCTTTTACATAGATAGTTACAGGATAAGGTGGATTTTTGTGATACATCTTTTGGATGAATACTGACTGGAGCTATTAGGCTGATATTGTTCAAGTAGAGCATTTTAGAAGTTAGAAGGAGCAGGTTGTGATGTCATCCTGCCTAGATTGGAGGATTCACATCTGAGAGTGGTAGCATCCTGATTAAAATAGTATATTGATACCAAGTCCTGGAGGAACTTTAGTGCCTGGTAAGCTTGATTTATATCTTGTAGGCCACAGTGACTCACTAAGGGCAAGGGGAGAGGCAGAGAGCTTGGATGTTGAACCTAGGTCCTTATAGCATTCTACTGAGCTATTTCTCCAGTCCTACTAGAGGCTTCCACCCCACCCCAGCTGAGGACGGAACCCAGGGTTAGTGCTTGCTAGGCAAGTGCTCTACCACTGAGCCACTCCCCAGCCCCGAGAGAGGTTTCTTACTGTCTGGTCTATACTTAGCGTTAGGCTGCCCTTTTACCTTGTATTGCATAGAGCGTGTTTCTCCATGTGCTAGCTTTTCTCCTAAGAAGTTGCTTACTCGAGGCTGTGTAGCCACGTGGGATATTTCCTGTGATGTACTTCATAGGTGTTTCAGTTCTACCCTGGGTCTCAGGTGTGAGACTTTTCAGGGATTCTGCCCCTGCTTCTCCGAGCTTGTCTTTTCACCTGGCTACAGAGGATCTGTCCTTGTGCCTGGCGGGTAGTAGCTCTTACTGTCTGGCCCCCCCCCCCCCCCGCACATTTAGGCTTTTCTGGAAGGAGACATAGGGAGTCTTGGTAGTTATCCATGGGACTTGCTGTTTTCTCCTTCCAAATGTGTGTCTCACTTTGCCTGTAGGTCCTTTTCTTTGTATCCATTGAGGTCTATGGAAAAGATACTGTTATGTAGGAGTTTCCTTTGTTTCTGTGGCTACTAAGAGTTCTGTATGATCTTTTTTTTTAATTGAAAAATGAAATCATTCATATTACATCTCATTTGCTATCCCATCCCATGCATCCTCCCATTCCTCCCTCCCTCCCGCTTTTACCCCATTCCCCTTCCCTATGACTGTGATTGAGGGGGACCTCTTCCCCCTGAATATGATGCTAGGGTATCAAGTCTCTTATTGGTAGTCTGCTATCCTTCCTCCGAGTGCCATTGGGCCTCCCCATCAAGGGAACATGGCCAAATATGGGGCACCAGAGTTCGTGTGAAAGTCAGTCCCTAGTCTCCACTTAACTGTGGAGAATGTTCTGTCCCTTGGCTAGATCTGGGTAGGGGTTTGATGATGATGGCACGTATTGCCCTTGGTTGGTACCATAGATTGAGCAGAACCCCTGGGCCCAGATCCGCCCATCATAGTGTTGCAGCCACTTTGGAAATCTGTCTGGCGCTGTCTCAGAAAACTGGGAATAGGGCTTCCTCAAGACCCAGCTATTCCACTCCTTGGAATATACCCAGAAGATACTCCACCACACACAGTAACCTGTATTTGGTCTGTCGCTGAGTTGTAGCTGGCTTCTCTAGTGTCCAGTGTGTATTTCATGTTCACCAGTCCTTTGAAGAGCCTTTTTTCAGATTTGAGGCATTTATCCCTAGACTTTGGATTAATTGCTTTGTGATATATACAATCACAAATTTTCTTGAAACCAGCAAAGGTCACGCTTCAGAATTCTGGGGAAATTTTTGGTTGATACATTATCTGCCTTTTTTTTTTTGTTTACAAATGAGAAAATATTCTTTCTAACTTCTTCTACCGTAAGTGCCCCTCATGAATCAGATAGCAGTGGCTCAGGTAGGAAGGTACGTACAGAGGTCATAAAGCTGGACAGTCTCAAAACGATGGAGTTTAAAACAAATATTCCATACTGTCCACCGTTAAAAGTTAGGTTGCCCACAAATCAAGAGTTGCATTTCTGACAAGCAATTATGAACCTGGATATTAGAGCAGAGAGGATGCGAATTCTGACACTTTAGCTTGTTAGAGATGTGACCTCTTCTTTTGTAAAGTAATCATAAAATTACATGTTTGTGAAGGAGTGGTTTCGACGGTTCGGTGAGATGGCACATATGAACACTTACCCTAGTGCTTCATTTGGTGACTTCTTTGGTGCATTACAAACTACATACAGTTTCCTGGAGACAACAGTCTTTGGGTTCTTTGCATTTATTTACTTACTTTTTATGTGTGTATGTGTACATTTGTCATTCTCTCTTTCTGCCTTGTGCTTACTGAGATTGTCAGACCTGTGGTGAGCACCCTTCACTGGGCAATCTTACTGACCAAACAATCACTGTCTTAGTGCCATTATATTAATTGCAATGAGTGTACATAATATTTCTATGCAAAGTGGGTAGTGCTTTAAAAAATACAGAGTATCAGTTCATTGATAATGGTATGAAATTGTGATTTTCAAGAATGAACCCTGGTGAGTAAGGGCTTAAATATACATCTGGTTTCATTTTCTTGTCACACATGAGTTTAGTTTCTGTAAATAATTAACACATGTCACATGCTTTACTAGGAAAATAATTAATGAATTGAGTCAAAGAAATAACATAATGATAAAGAATTTGTATGTTTAAAGAATGTGTGTTTCTTTTACTGATCACACATAAACACATTGTCAATGGGACATTGAGTTGCTACTGCTTTGTTTAGGGACGCTTGCTTTTGTACTCTTATTTTTGTTCTTTTATTGACCTAATTATTAATGACATTCGTATGGTAGGAATGCTGCTTATGTATGGGGAATAGAAAAAAGAGCTTAGTTTTGCTTTTAAGTAGCTCAGAGGCTAATTGGGCGTCAGACAGGTTGATGGTTTGGTGTGGCAGCAGGGAGTAGAGAACACCTGGCTTATGCTTAGTCGCTCAAGCAATGTCTATTGACATTGACAACATGCTAGTATTCCTTAAGCTTTGAAGGATCACAGAAGGAAGATTTATCTCACAAATAAGCAGCCCTAAACTGTCTTTGGCAAGTAGTTTTTTAAGTGGCAATAGAGAGAGTTGGCTATGTTAGTTATAGGATTTATGTTCGTCAAACCCACATAAGGTTAGAACCTTAAAACTTGATCAGCTTTATTGACTCATTGGTGTTCCTCTTGCTTTCCAGTTCATGGCTCAGTTAGGTTGTCTAGATACATGAAAGGGAGAGAGTTAGGGCCTCTGATGTTCTAGACATTAGCTGATTGAAACCGTCATTCTTAGTTCTCTTTCCCAGAGCAGTGTCACATATTAAAGTGGAGCTGGTGTGATGACACCCACCTGCAGTCTCCATAGTCAGGAGCACAAGGGAAGAGTGAGGCTAGCTTGGGCTATCTTCAGAAGAGGTCCTGTATCAAAAACAAACAGCAAGAACTCATTTTAAAAGACTTTGAAGTGCAGGCCTGGCATAGTGGCACATACCTGTAACTTAGCATTTGGGAAGTGGAGGCAGGAGGATTGCAAGTTTGAGGGCAGGTTGGGCTATATAGTAGGTTCCAGGCCAATTTGGGATACATGGCATGAACTTGTGTCAGAAAAGAAAGAAAGAAAAAAGGAAAAAAGTGAATAGTACTAAAAACTGTTGTAAAACTAAACAAGGCATCTCTGAGAACAAACAAATGAACTCTTTGCTGTTCTTTGGCCTTAGGTGTATAATATAATAAACATTTCTTGATGCCTCACTTTTATGATTTTAGAACTAGACTAGTAATAATAGAGCAATAAAAACTTAATAATAATGATGGAGCTTTAAAGAAGATTAAATGAGACTATGCTATAGTGAGAACAACCAGGGTCGTGAGGTGAGCAGTAAGATTGGATAAGTGGCCAAAAGAAGTTCATGTGAAGATCATACATCTTGCTGTAATGGGAGACATTATTTAGAAGTTGGGTTTTTTTTTTTTTTAATTTTTGTATATAATTTGGAGGTCGTTGGATTTTCATTGCCCAATAAATTGAAAGAGTAAAAATGCTTAGTCATAGCAAGAAATGATAGGTGGCAAAGAAAATGACACAAAAATCATGTATCTGGAGATGAAAATGTAGGTATCCTATATGTGGGTTATTCCCAGTGACTAGGTGTTGGCTTACACACAGCCCAGTAGGGCAGTGTGAATACAGCTGTGAAATGTCTTTAAATGATTCTGCTTATTTCTTGTGAACCTATTCTTTCATACCTTTGAGGAAGGACTTTAAATGAGCATCTACCTGACTTATTTCTCCTTAGTTCAGTTAAAGTCCAGCATGTTAAAGAGACACAGTGAAGTAATTTCTTCACATACACTTAAACTTTATAGATTGTCTTACTATGTTAATTCAATTTGCAATACATATTTTATATAGTATGGTTTGAATAGAAGTGAAGAAGTAACCTTCAAATGGATATAGAATTATTTTGTGTTTCAAGTGTGACAGTGCAAGTGTACTATGGAGGACACCTTAAGACAACTGTAGCAAAATCCTTTGTGCTTCATTAGTGGAGTTCATAGACTTAAAACATGCCTTGCTTTTCAGCTCTCAGGTATAGACTTTATGGAAGCGTATAGCAGAAGTCCCTTTCTTGTGTTTGGGTCAAGTCTACTAGAAAGTGAAGCTCTTGTGCTTAGTTTTTCTTATTTGCATATATGGTGTTTGTGCCTGACACTAGGACAGGGAACTTTCAATGGAAGCATTGAGTGGCTTTCTGATGTCTTTTTTATTTTGCTGAGTAAGATTTCTGATTGGGTGAAACAATTTGATAATTTTTGTTTGTTTGTTTGTTTTTTAAGACAGAGTTTCTTTGTGTAGCCATGGCTGTCCTGAACATGCTTTGTAGACCAGGCTGGCCTTGAACTCACAGCAGTTTACCTGCCTCTGCCTCCCTGAGTGCTGGCATTAAAGGCATGTGCCACCTGCCCTATTATGGCTAAGGATTTTTAAATTTAAAAAGCAAAACAAGTCAGGCAGTGGTGGTGCATGGGGCCTTTAATCCCAGCACACTGAAGGCAGAGGCAGGCAGATCTGTGAATTTGAAGCCAGCCTGGTCTACAGAGCAAGTACTAGGATAGCCAAGGCTACACAGAGAAATTGTCTTCAAAGACCAAAATAAATAAATAAATAAATAGCAGTGTCTTATTAAGGGTATTTTATAAATTTGAAACTTCTGCATAGTGCGGGAACAATTGAGTGAAAACAGCTGCAGGATGGGAGAATATATTTTGCATACTGTATGCCATAAGTGTTACTATCTAGGCAAGGAATCCCAGCAACTCAATCACAAATAGCTGATTAAGATAGGAGCAACAGACCTGAATGTATAGTTCGCCAGAGATGTTTAAGAGGCCATAAAATGTGTGCAAAAAATGTTTCAACAGGAAATGCAAGTCAAAGCTACAGTGATAAATTATTTTACACCTATTAGGATAGTAGCTACTGTAAACATAACCAAATCTAAACAGATGTGAGGAGATTGGAACCTTTGCATATTGTTGTTGAGATTTGTAAAATGGTGCAATTGCAATGGATTATAACATGAAAGTCCTCCAGAATGCCAAAAAGTAGAATTACCATATATGCTAATGACTCCTTTTTAGATAGCCATTAGAAAAGATTGAAAACAGTATCTTGAAGAGGTATATGCTTTCTTATGTCCATTGTAGCAAAATTCATAGTAATGAAGGTGTGAATGCAACCTGAGTGTTCATTGTAGCTGAATGAGCAAAGAAAATGTGTGTACATAGTGGAATATAATTCAGCCTTAAAGAGGAGGGAGCTCCTGCTAATGACACAACTACATGATGTTACTTACATGAGGTATGTAAATCAGATACATAGAAACAAATGTAGAATAGTTGCCAATGGCTACAGAGATGGGGTAAACAAGGACTAATTGTTCATTGAGTGTAAAATTGAAGTGATGCTAGTGATCAGTCATTTAAGTGTAAATCAACAGTATTCTACAATATTCAACAGTGTAAGTCAGCAGTATCCTCCAATATATTCAGTATTCTGTAATTTTCAATAACTCCAATGTTCAGATTGTGTATACGTTAGCAATATCCTGCAAAATTAACAATGTGTAAGTTAGCATACTCTACAGGCAAATGTTATGTGCATCTTATTATAATTTAAGGGGCATTGAAGACAAGATAGTATAGTTTTACAACCAAGTTTAGTTGGTGGGACAAGATCGTTTTAGATCAAGATAAAGAAGTTGAGCTATTAAAGTTGAGATAGGATAGATATTGAATCTCATTCAGAAATTTAGACCCAACAAGACAGGAAAGACACTTCAAACGGGACAAATGCAGATGGCCAATTCACTATGAGTGTAACATGTATAGAACTCATTATTCTCGTGATTGTCACATGGTTCTCCCTGCTGTATGTAGTTTGTTTTAAAGATGTGTAACAAATATATATATATATATATATATATATGAATATATATAAAAGATTGGGATTGGTAAATGGCTTGGCTGATAAGGACACCTGCCACTAAGTCTGTTGACCAGGTCATTCCCTGGGACCCACATATTTGAAGGTGAGAACCAACTACTACAAGTTGTCCTCTGACTCTATACTTGCACCCTGACATCTGCATACCACCCACTCACACGATAGTTAAAAAAATAAAATATACAAAGGGTCTAGATAGAGCCTTGGAAGATAACATTAATATTTTGCCAAAATAGTATAGATCTCATTTTTTGTTAACTTTATCTTTTATTATATTTTTCTCCTTTTTGAGTTCTTGTGAATTTTCTTTTTAATTAATTTTGTAAGTTAGCATACAAAGTAATGGGATCCACTATGGCATTTTTATCCATGTGTTGTTACATGTTTTTCTAATTCATCCCCCTATCCTCTGTGGGCTGGTTCCTTCTATCTCTGAAACAGTCCTATCTTAGCATTCATGTAGTTCATTGCTCACTCTTCCTCTACTCCTCTAATATCTCCTCTTCTTCCTCCTCCCTCCTCCTCCTCCTCCTCCTTCTTTTTAGATTTATCATTTATACAATAGTCTGCCCACATGTGTGCCTGCCCACCACAAGAAGGCACCAGATCTCATTATAGGTGATTATAAGCCACCATGTGGTTGCTGGGAATTGAACTCGAGGCCTTTGGAAGAGCACACAGTGCTCTTAACCTCTGAGCCATCTCTCCAGCACCATCTCTTCTTTTATGATATCCTTTCTAGTTTCATGACCTCCCTCATACACATATACACATATTCTGCATATGAGAAAAACCATGTAGTATTTTGTCATCCTGTGTCTGGTTTATTCACTTAACTCAATGATTTCCGGTATCATCTGTTTTTCTGAAAATGTTATAATTTTATTTATTTTTTACTGCTTAATACAATTCCTTATTGTATAGACACCACATTTTCTTTATTCATCATTTACTAGGCAGCTAGGCTGCTTCTGTTTCCTAGCTACTGTGACTAGTGCAACAGTAAACGTAGATGTTCAAGTCTCTGGTCTGGTGACTTAGTTTCCTTTGGGTATATAGTGGAACCCCCAGGTCATATGGTAGTTCTTTTGTTAGTTGTATAAGAAACCTCCACTCTCAATTTTCGCCATTTGGTTGGTTGTAGGTTTATCATGTATAGACTTTGTTTCAGTTTTTTTCTTAAAACTAATTTACCCTCCTTTACAGAACTTGGGTTGGAGCCATCTGTTGTTGTTGTTGGGTTTTTTGTGTGTGTGTGTTTTGTTTTTGTTTTGTTTTGTTTGTTTGTGTGTGTGTGTGTATAAAACTTCATTCTCTCTACATGAGGCCTCATTCTTCAGATAATAGCCTTTAGTGACCAAGTATAAAATACTTGAAATCTGATTCTGAGCACTGTATAAAAGCTTGATGTTGGCTACTAATGTCCATCCAGTACTCCAAAGATACAAACTGACTAATCACTAAAGAATAGTGAATTTATAAATGTGGTTTTTACACTAATTAGACTCAAATGTCAGACTGAGTTTTTATAGGCTTTAATTATTCTTGAAATTTTGTTAAGCCAAGAATAGGTTTTACAAGATTTTGAATATGTAAACTTGGTTAGGTTCAAATACTGAGATTTTTAGTTGTCATTTGGTGGATAATTGAACAGTATAAAATATTGTATTCTTTATAACATTTCTCTTTTACTTTTAATAAAGATAAATAGAACGTGACTAGGCTGCTAGAGTACGGTGATTGGCAACCTTCCTAATACCGTGACCCTTTAATACAGTTAGCTCCTCATGTTGTAGTGACCCCCACTCAAACTCATTTTGTTGCTACTTCATAACTATAATTTTGCTACTGTAATGAATCATGATGTAAATATCTGATATATGATATGCAGGATATCTGCTTGTGACACACACACACACACACACACACACACACACACACACACACACACGACATCTAAGAACTACCAAAATGAGAGCAAATGAAACGTAAAGTGAGGGGTGGCTAGAGTAGCAGATAGGAAGTTTTGAGGGGTAGGTAGCTGTGGTGCTAAATTACGTAAGTCTTTATATGCGATGCAAGATATTTTAAGTTTCTCTGTAGGGAAGAGTCATTGAAGGGTCTTTTGAGCAAACCTGTGGAAATGCCAAGGGCAGCGATGACAAGAGTTGTGTCCAGAACAGCTGAGTAATATGACTGGACTGTGAAACTGAGGAAGGAAGAACAATCATGATTTGGGGGAGAATAATGAAAACTTTTAAGTGCATGATAATCTTAGAGCCCAGAAATCTTTTAATTAGTTGCTGTATTTTGTATCTGACATCTCCTTTTGTAAGTATACTGACTTTATTTTTAAGATACTTTGCCAGTTCTTTGCAAATGAAATACAAATTGCTGAACTGAAGGGCCTTGGCAGCTCTGGTTTTGCCAGTTTCTACATTAACTAAAAACAGTAAAGAATGCTCTTGAAAGTGTTGTAAAGCCAGGGCAAAGGAACAGTTCTAAAGCTAGGGCCGTGCACGGCTTCAAACACAAGTTTTAAGAAGCCTCTGTTTTTAGGAGAGGACTGTTAAGGTGGTGAGCAGTGCTCCTGAGTGCTGAGCATCTATTTTATTTCAAGGGTGAGTTGTATAACTTGTCTTATTTGGGATTTGTGAAACACGAGTAGATTTTTGCATTTCTAATACTTTAGAAATCATTTTGAGCTTACACATTACTTTGGTGTATTTCCATGTTGCTGAAGTAGACAATACAAAGAGGAAGAACAGGCTACCTTTGCTTATGACTTTAGCAATATGGAAACATCTTAGAACAGTGCTGTCCTGTTAGAAGTATTACATGGGGCAGGAATATGACCCATGTAAGATGATTTTAAATTCATCAGCCACTTTTGAAAGTAAAAAATGAGATTAATGTTTTATATAAACTAGTATATCTAAAACAGTGTCTCTATATAATCAACATAAAAATGATATTGAGACGTTTTAAGTTTTTGTGTGTTCATGCATTCATGCATACATGCATACCCCAAGTCTTTGAAATCCCAAAGTGTAACTAACATCTCACTTCAGACTGACCACACTTCATATGTTCAAATGCTGTGTGTATTTGTGTTGGTCTGTGCAGTCCTAGAATATTCTTAGATCAACAAAGGTTGCTCAGCACTCTGCGACACTATCTTCCCAACATCAAGTAATTTATGTGCTGCTTGTTTTATTGTACTGTCAAGTATGTTAAAGCATTCCTGCTTTTCTCCATTCATCATTTTCTTACCCACCATAGTTCTGGCTAGTAAAGATCTATTTATGGACATTCATTGCCTGTGGTTTCTCTTATGCCAGCTTATTGTACTATCCTGCTTTACTAAAATAGTCTTTGAATTTCAGTGATTTTGTTTTTAATCACAGAATACTGCATCCTTGTTGTAACAAATTTAAATAATGTGAAGCATATAGTATAAAATAGTAGTCTTTTGACACCGTTTTTCCTCTTTTATTTCCTGCTCTTTTATATGTAACAGTGTAGATAATTCTCCTTAGAAATACACGTTTATGAAAAATTATTGCTAACTGAAAGAGGAGTACCTGGAAAATATTTTTTTTAATGGTCTATTAAAAGTGGACATTAAAGTGTGTATGTGTGTGTGTGTGTGTGTGTGTGTGTGTGTGTGTATGTATGTACTTTTTTTTTAAAAGACAGTGTCCCATGTATCTTATGCTGGCTGGACACTGACTATGTGACCAATGATAACTTTCTGCTGATCCCCCTACTGTACCTCTCAAGTGCTGGGATTACGGGATGAGCTACTTGTTTTATGTAAATGTTGGGTATTGAACCCAGGACCTCATTTATGCTAGACAAACCACCTACCAACTGAGCTACATTCCCAGCCCCTCATTACTATTATTTAATTTTTTTTTTGTCAAGAACAGTCTTCATATACTACATATTTAGTAAATTTTCAGTTATAAAATTAGACTTGTGCTGGTTCTCAGAATTAAAGAATTGCGTGTGTAAATGTATCTCACTGATAGAGCACCTGTTAGCACACACAGGGCCCTGGACTCTCCCTCTAGTACCAAACAAAGGGAAAATAAAAGATGTGATACTTTCTGGGTATAGTCAAACATGTAATAGGCTGATAGCACCCTTTGTGTTGTTTTCTGTTGTTCTAGCATTTCTCAGATAGAACAGACTAGTATAGAACTCTTTAAACTTTTTCCACTTTGTAAACTCTCTAGCCTGAGAAATTTTTATGTAGCTCTGGCCATATACGTATACTAGTTACTCTTTGTTGCTGTGACCAGAAGCCATGATCAAAAGGCACATGTGGGAGAAAGAATTCATAATGGTGGGGGGGGGGCATGGGGCAGGTGGCTGGCACAGGAAGCAGGGAGAGACTGTAACTGTCGAAGCCTGCCCCAGTGGTGTACTTCTAGAGCAAGGCTGTGCCTCCTAAAAGTGACAGCACTTCCTCCAGCAAGGCCACACCTTGCAATCCTTTCAGAAGGTACCACCCCCTGGTGACCAGGTATTCAAACCACCATCATCACTGCAGAGACTGTCATTTCCCATAAACACAATACCAAATAACAAGTGCATTTTAGGTTGTTTTCAAAAATTGTTGGAAACTCTGTTCTGGTTCTCAAGTCAAAATTTATTCAGTGTTATCTTTTTTTTTAATGACATCAAGTTATCTCATAATTTTTATAATAAACCATTCTAACAGTAGAAAGATACAGTTACTTGATGTGTATTGAGGAGTGAGAATAGGAAAGTTAAATCTTTGTTTTCTGTATTTAAGCCATTCTTTCTGTGAGAGCAGTGCAGTTACAGTGCAGTTAAAATATTGTAGTTCATAACCTGCAGTAGTATTGTGTGACATAATGGTGTGTTCAGTGCAGAGTGTTATGAAATATAATGCAGTGAGGGGGTACCCTTGGTGTGCCCAAGCCAAGATGCACCCCCGAGAAACTACACCATGCAACAAATCTGCTATAAAAGGTTTATTAGAGGAGGAGAGAGTGGGGAAGGGTGGAGGCAGCTAGAGAGCCATGAGGGCAGAGAGAGGGCAGAGAGGGAGCAGAGAGGGCAGAGAACTGGGCTAGCGGGTTCTTTGATCAGCCGCACCAGGCAGGAGGGGCAGGCCCTGGCTGCCCAGGTCATGATGTAAGCAGCTGCTAATTCCCTGAGAGTAGGCTAGTGGGATTGCCTGTGCAGTTCCACTAATACCGTGTGTTTGTGTGTGTGTGTGTGCGCGCGCACCACACACAAAGGTTACAGTGAAATTGGAGGATGCAACACAGGTAATTTGTGCCCCAAATTCCTTAAATGCATTCATTTTTTATTTTGAACATTTTGATCATTGTGTAATCAGTGATAGAACCTTACCTATCATGTGTGTGGCCCCAGACTCCATTCCAATACCAGTAAAATCTATTTGCCAAACAGTCGAGAAGAGAGACTCAAATAGCACTTTGCCATTACAAAAGAATTATTTTAAATATGTCTACTCAAAATTGTTTTCTGACAGCTACAGATGAGGTCTGTAAACACACAATTTTAACCTGCTGTGTTATATGGTAACTTTCGTAGCCCATAGACCAGTCTCACTTGAGTATACAGAAAAGGCAAGCCAAGTGTATAACCAGGGAGTATTTCCCACTGTTTTGAAGAACCACTTGTTATAAAACAAATCCCATATGGTGTGGGACTGCCAAGGATTGTGCTTAGTCTTTTGTTGATGTTCTGTCTACCTGCTGAGTCTTGTGTTCAAGGCAGTTGCACTGGCGTTTTACTATATGAGAGTTGTCGTTTGTTGTGTACCCTTTATGCAGATGTACCGCATTGAGCTTTTTTCTTTTTTCTTTTTTGCTTGCAGATTGCTTAAGAGGATGCCAGACTCAGAGCTCACTATGTATATCTTAGTTGAGACATTTCTTTATTCTAAAACATTTCATAATTTTAAATATTCAGTGAAACTTAAGTTTCAGAAAATAGACTTGAAATAAGTCTTTTGCCAAAATATTTTCAATTAAGAATGTTTCTTCTCTTATCCTCATATTTTTGTTTATTAACATGTGGATTGATTGTGCCTTGGTTCCTTTTCAAAGGAGATTGACAAGGCTTTTAAAAAGAAAAACAAAAAGACACCTGTTATGTATTGATTGTTGCATCTCAGTTCTGGATTTTCCAGAAAGGAACACAAAAAAGGACACAAGTTGTGTCTAGTGAAGGGACTATATAATTTTGGGAGACATGCTCTTTTTTCTTATATAAATGGAGCATTAGCTAAGATAATAACCTTTTATTTGACCTTGCAAAAGTTAGAAAATGTTTTTCATATAGAAATTTCCTATATTGACCAACAAGAGCAGCCGTGATTTTAATATTGATATTTTAACTTAGGAAATCTTAGTACGTGTTCTTAGCTAGGATACATGGTTTGTTTGCTTTTCAGGAAAATGCTATGGCCTGAGTGGTAAATGTGGAGAGACTTGTATTTGGTGGAAAAATCATTATTTTGCAGCTATCATAAAAAACTGGATCAGATTAAAACCATCAGATTTAGCTAAATGCTATCAAAAGGTTCAGGGAGGAAATCAGCCTGGGAGAGGGAGAGAAGCAGGAAAGAGGAGGGGACACGTGCGATTGTAAATGATAAAGCTCATGTGATAAAATGTTAACAGTAGGTGAGTCAGGTAAAGGGTCCGTGGACACTTGCAGGGTTATTAACTTTTGCAACGTACCTGTAGGTTTTGTAATTCCAGCACTTAGAGGTTGAAGCAGGATTTTGAGTTTGAGACCAGTCTAGTCTGTATAGTGAGTTCAAGATAAACATCGAACCCGCCCCACACACACACCCCAAAAAGAAAAAGAAAAAATTGAGTTAACATACATGGTTTAGTTATGAAGCATTTGTATGAACCAACAAAGTAATAGAACTTTAGAGAATTTGTCCTACAAGCATAGTTAGCATGCCCAAAGGTCATTTCTTCCAAATGTTCTTTACTCTCAGCTTCTTTAGAGTCCTTGGTCTAGTCGCTTTATGGTTGAATTGTCTACTGAGTGTTTAAAGGGCTAATGCCCTGTTGTGATTTGAAGAGCTGTGTATGTGTAGATAACAAATACAGGGCAAGCAGTGTGGACCTGTGGTGAAGTGTTGAAGCTTGCTTTGTGTTATTTATGCTCTTAGGAAGATAGATCAGAGAGGTACTTAAAGCTACTAACATTTGTTTTTCCTCAAGAGAACTTTAAAACAGTAGAAGCAGTAGGAGAGGTGTTAAGGTAAATATAGTCCCAATGCACAGAAGTTACAGAGAAAATAATTTAACCTGAATCGTCTCATAGATATATTTTAGTAATTGGCTCCTTTCTATGATAAAGGAGTCTGGCTTTTTATACCCTTTAGAAAATGTAATTTTGAACAGAATTGCATGTTGATAGTCTTCCTGGAATAAATAAGCTGCAAAATACAGAACAACTAATTCTTCTCTTCATTTAGGTTAGTAAGAGCCCTTTCAACAAACAAACAAACAAACATTTTTTAAAAAAGAAGTTAAACTATATGGGGAAAAGCTGGGTGGAAGAACTCAAATGCTGTGAGTAAATACCTGAATGGGAAGTTGTGCGTGTATGCGTACTAGTGTGGGCTTGTAGGTGGTGACCAGAGGTTACCTCAGGTGTCAGTGGCTCGCCACTTTATATTTTATCTTGAGCTTGTTGTTTTGCTAGACTGGCTGGGATCCTTCTGTCTGCTTCCTGGCCCTGAGGTTGCAGGCACCAGCCCACAAGGCGTAGCTTTTTTTCTTCCTCATAGGTACTTGGGTTCGAACACCGCATGAGGATGCGGTGAGTAGTACTTCACTGCCTCGGTCATCTTCCTAGGCTCCTGGGCGGAAATTTTTCATCCAAGATACATTTTTCCTTAAACGATATTTGGGAGGTCCCCATACGTCCAGTGTTAAAGACTGTCATGCCTACCATTCCAAAAGAAGTTCACTAAAATTTGAGAAAGCTTTAAATTTAATTGACAGTATCTTGAAAGTCCTCAAGATGAGGATACTCCTATAACTTATGCTGAAATGATATCACAACGAATTCTGTGTCCCCAAGAGCTGGTCATTGAAATTTTGGGCATTCTGCATACTGATTGCTAAAAACAGTCACTGCAGTGAAGTATGGTGCACAGGATTGCTGTTAAATATGTTGAATTGCGAAAAGGTAACTAGCTGCTGCGTGGTGACTTTCATCATGGCCTGTGCTGCAGAAGTCACAGTGTATCGTACATCTCTATGGTATAGGTCTTTACAAATTTTCCCCAGTCTGTGTGCAGTGATATCACACTGGTAGCTTGAAATTATCCACAGCAAAAATATTTACTGTACAGATTGGCACATGTCATAAATCAAGGCTTGATTACCTATTGATTCTCTAGACGTACAATGATGAAAATACTACTAATATAAACGTGTCATGTCTTTAGCTACTATATTGTGAACAGTTTTTTAAAAAAATGAAGATACACTCTTCCATTATTCAAGGTAGTTATCCACCTGATCAAAGGAGTCACTTACTGTAGACATCACTGATGTAAACAACCAGCACTGTGAAATACACTTGGTGAGCTTGTGGGTAATTTAACAGCACACGGCTTGTTATAGCCCAATTGAATTTAGCATTTAGGTAGGAAGTAGGCCATGTAAGTATTATATTGCTATTCTGATTTTTTAAAAAGTATTATGAGCTGGGCAGTGGTGATGCATGCTTTTAATCCCAGGACTTGGGAAGCAGAGGCGGTCCTGCCTCTGCTGGAGGCAGAGTTCAAGTCCAGCCTGGTCTACAGAGTGGTTCCAGCACAGCCAGTGCTACACAAAGAAACCTGAGAAAGAAAGAAAGAAAGAAAGAAAGAAAGAAAGAAAGAAAGAAAGAAAGAAAGAAAGAAGGAAGGAAGAAAATAGTATTATGGTATATGATCATTAAGGAAAACGTATTGTTTTGGAAACCATTCACTACAGCATACAATTTTAAAATACACAATTTGAGGATTTTAATAGTCTAGTTACAGATTAGAGATAGTAATATGATTTAGAAAGACACTTAAAATTAGGCCATCTTTGTTATAAATAGAGATGTTTTCTCTTAGTTTATGTCAATCATTTTGATGTATTTAGTTTTTCCTGGAAACAGTGTTCATTACCTGATAATAGCATTGGAAAAATATAGAAATACAGGGTTTTATTTTACTTCACTGTTTTCTCTTACATTGAGTTAAAACTGCTGCTTCCTTTAATTTCTGTCAATTGATTCTGGATAAATATGGACACATAGAAATGTGGAAGAAAAATGTCACTTACACACACACACACACACACACACACACACACACACACACATGAACACACCCCTAAATAAGTGCTAGTAAGACATTTTTAATAGAAGAGAAGAGGACAGCTGTATTCAGAAGGCTTCACTGGGGAGGCTGAAATATGGGGATCTTGAATTCAGGGTCAGCCTGGGCTCTATACCAAGTTCCAGGCCAGTCTAGCCTATGTAGTGAGCCTCTATGTCACCTTAAAAAACAAAAGCAACCCAGAAATAAAAACATTACTAAAGATACTTGATCATGATATATTTTTAGGGTTAAAAAAGTTAACAACAAACAAACAATACAATAATGACAACAAAAAACCAAGCCCTGCCATTAAAGAGAATCTTCAATGAAGACTGTTCTGGATCAGATGACTTTAGGATTCTAAGAGTGAACAGAGGTGACAGGCTTCTCTTTCTTCCTCACATCTCTCCTCTAACGTACATGCTGTGAACTACTAGAGGATATATATGGGTTTGTTGTATGTGCCTTTTCTTCTCCTTGTCCTAAGACCTTCATACTTTACACACTAGCTTGAGAATTAAGAGAACAATCCAGTGTGTCGAGCATACGTCCTTGTAGTTAGCAGTCGTGGGTAAAGATTTACTTACTTTCTTAGTTTCTGCTAAATTCTGTTGACGCCCGTGGTGGAGGTTGTCAGGGATGGCTAGTGTGAGCTGGCTCACTGTGTATCGGTTCCTGTTATCCACCCTCCACCTTCATGCTTGGTTCTGTTTTCTTACTGCTGGAAGCAGAGAAGATTTAGTGCACGTCACTTAAGTGAAGAGGGTTTCAGCTGGCTCTCCTTTATCTGAAATGCTTTGCAGTTGGAGGGTTTCAGGCTTCAGAGGTTTGTGGGGGTTTGTGTTCCTAGAATGTTAGTATATTGACTTACTAGGTGAACATTGCTAATCCAAAAACAATTCTGAACACTGCTCCGAAGCCCAATACTGAGTGCTGACGTACTACTCCACCTGTTTTATATTTTGAAATTTGAGATTTTAGATCAGGGATGGTTAATTAAGCTAAACTTTTTTTTAAATGGTATTTTTGTTTTGTTGACACAAAGCAATGTATGTATTTACAAGGTTCAGACACACACACACACAGACACACTGTATAATGATTGGACCAGAGTAATTCAATCCTTTCTCTTTTTCACTACACCCCCCCTTTTTAAAATTAGTTATTTGATTGTGTAGTTGACACTGAAGTCATTCCTCTCTCTCTCTCTCTCTCTCTCTCTCTCTCTCTCTCTCTCTCTCTTTCTCTCTTTCTCACTCACTGTGTGTGTGTGTGTGTGTGTGTGTGTGTGTGTTTCTGTTGGCAAGTGTGGGCTTTTGAGGTTCTTGAACATACTCATTATAGTAAAAGTCACTTCAGAATGTGTTAATGGTTATTCCTTATGAGGACCTGATGGCCATCACTGTTCTCACAATATGTTTTTAAATTCAAACTAAGGCAAAATTACTTATTTAAAAAGAAGAAATCTGAGGACTGGAGAGGTGGCTCAGTGGTTAAGAGCATTGACTACTCTTGCAGAGGACCTGGGTCCATTCACAGCACTCATATGGTGGCTCACCAGCTATCTGTAACTCCAGTTCCAGGGCAGCCAGCACACTCTTCTGGCCTCCTTGTGTACCAGGCATGTACATAGACATGTGTTGCATATATATGTGTAGACAAAACACTTACACACATGCAGTTAAATGTTTAAGGAAAGAAAAAAAAGAGAGGAAACCTGGGACTGGAGAGATGGCTCAGCATTTAAGAGCACTGTCTGCTCTTCCAGAGGTCTTGAGTTCAGTTCCTAGTGATCACATGGTGGCTCACAATCATCTATACCCTCTAATGCTCTCTTCTGGCATACAGGTATACATGCAGATAGAACAATCATATATTAAATAAATAAAATCTTTTTTTTTTAAAGAGGAAACCTGGAAGGTAGCAATAAGTGGTTTTAAAAATATGATGAAAGGGTGTCTTTTGCTAAAATCCACGATCTCTATCATGAGGTTTTGTGAATTTACTTATTGACGTGTGAGAGTGCATTAAGAATTTTATGTCAGAGTTTACTTTCTTTTTTAAGTTAGTGATTGTTGTAGAATAGATTAGTAGGCCTTTACTCACTCTTTACATTTTGTTTTTTATTATTAAATCTTTCAATCTCTTTCAGATTGCAGGGGTACCATGCAGCAAGAAGCAGAGAGATGCAGAGTTCGAACCAAAAGACCTGACATGGCACTTTATATACCTAAAGCTCGGAGAGGTACAGCACTCAAGTCAGGTGACAAGGAAGAAAGCTATAGACAAGAGTGTCTTCCCCAGAAGATCTCTGGAAATAAACCCGAGTCTCAAAGACTAAGTGCTTGTTGTGATAGAAAGGAGTGTGACTATAGGGAAGGAAAGAGACCTTCATCAAAATTAAGGAAGGATGGGTACCTTCAAAAAAGGAATAAAGACAAGGTTTGTTCTGAGAGAGGAACTGAAGAGTCCCAAGAAGCCTCATCCGAAGAGCATCAACACAGAGCCTCCCAGGCTGGGGTTGTGTCTAGTAGATCTTTACAAAGACTTTTTAAACCAAAAGAAATGGAGTGTTTGCAGGTTCAGACTGCAGGAGTGACAGGACACCAGGGGTTGCATCTGTTTCCGTCTTGTTCAGAAGTCAGTGCTTCTCAGCTTCCAAACAGACCATTTCAGAACGTGGAACTCTGTGATTTCAGTGGGGAAACTTTTGTAAACAGAAATGTAGAAAGCAGAATCGAAACTGAGGCCAAAGTTATGGAGCTGGTGTCTCAGTTTCCCCAAGTTGTCGCCACTGTGTTGAACCCAGAGGGTATGGCTATACCAGCAATGCCAAGTTCTGATTCTGAAATCGCACCGTGCAGCTTGGAAACATCCTGTGGCGTGTCAAAGCACAGTCCTGGTTGCATCTCTGCAGCATCTGTTCCTGGAGGGCCACAGCATGATGTTGATCCAGCTTTTATAGGCTTTGAAGCTGAGAGTGAGGATGTAGTCAACAACACAAAGTCTGTCTTGGGTCAGGAAGGTGTAGATTTCATTCCTGAGACTGTGGGTAACATTTCTCCTAAAATGGCTGTAGTCAGCAAATCAGAGCACACAAATGGCATCATTGGTCCAACAGTGACTAGACAATGTGACAGCGACAGCTCTGCTGATGAGTTATGTATAAAGTATGAACCTTCTGATACAGATGTCCTTGTTCATGAAATAGACACAGATAGTGACACTCCCAGCAAGGCATGTGTGGCAGACACCGCAGGTGCAGTTTATGATCATGTAAGTGTGGACAGCCCTTGTGTAGTTGCAGTTAGAGAATCTGATGAGAGAAGAGCCCGTACAAGTAACTTCTCAGATTACATAGAAACAAGTGCAGATGTAGCCCCCCTCGATGCAGCTCAAAGTGAGAATGACTCTAAAAACATTAGCAGCCTGACTGCTTGCTCAGATATTTATGCTGAGAATATTGCATCTGGTTTTACAGAGTCGACAGGAAAGTTGATAGAGAGTGTGTCGGATTGTGCTTCCTCTTTACCCATAAAGAAGATTGCTGATAGTAATTGTGCCACTTGTTTGGACTCTGAGCTGAGTGTGTCAAATGGGACAGAAGTACTTCTGGAGAGTGCCTTGGGCAGTGACCTGGATAGTACTAAGGAGATAACAGAAGAATTGCCTGAACTAAGAACTGCTGAAAAGTTTAAAACAAAAGAGGAAGATGACTCAGAGAGTATAGTGTGCGGTGTATCATTTTCTGATAGAGAGTCATCTGTGGAAACAGTCGTAGATCTAAAAACAACAGACTCCTCTCATTTACAAGGAGATACTGCTGTGGAGGAGAGCTGGGAATCTTTGTTTAATGATGATGGTGACTGCGTAGACCCTCGTCTTCTACAAGAGGTATGCTCGGTTGAAATGATATGATACTTAGGCAGGTAATTAATTTAGCAAGTCTAGATTTGGAAGTATTTCTGATGGACATTGTATATATACATTCATTTTCTCACTTTCAATTCAGAGTTCTTGCAATAACAATAGCCTGATAGAATTATACATTGAGAAAAGAATATCTGATAGATATGGAAAAGCTAAAATATACATAATTCTTCTATATCTGTAATTGCTAAGTCCTAAGAGGTGTTATAATGACTAAATAGGTAAAAATATTAATAGGTTCTGGAAGCTCATTAAGAGAATACAGAGAGGGAGCTTCAAAAATATCTTTATGTGTTGAACACATGTATTTTCAACATGAACCATTTTGGGGAAGGAAATAATTTATAATTGCTCATTTTTATTTTTTAGTGAATTTTGGAATGTTGAACTTGGTAGAAGGAAGTAGAGAAGGGAATGAAAGAATACAACTATTTTTTAAGGAGTTGATACTGAGTTAAATTGAATGCATGAGTATTGCGTACATATCAGGAACTCTATGTAAGGATGTGCTAACTACGCAGAGTTCACAAATACAGAACGTGTGACCTGAAGGCATTGTACAAGGTCTTGAACTCTACATTCACTTTGATACTTTAACATTTATTCTCTCTGCCATTTAAATTCTTTATTATAAATTAGAGCCACTGTTTTTAAATGGAGTGCCACTTTCTCATTTCTTATTGTGAGTTCACATGACCTTGGTTTTGGAAGAGAGAAATGGTTTGTTTAGGAGATCCCCAGGTGGTTATCCTTTAGAAAAGACATCAGCATTTCAGTCCTGTTCTGTCATTGGCAATTGAAGCTCATATTTGTATCATTTATGTTCTTTTTAACAGACCATGTCTTCACCTTAAAGGTTTTGTTTGAACCACTGAAGAGCTTTTTAAATGCTAAATGATGAGTTTCTTATTTCTAAGGATTAAATCAGGTGTATAGAAAAATAGCACACACCTGTGAAAGAGACCCCAAGACTGGAGAGGACAGCATATTGGACAGAACTGACTTTCCACTGTCAAGCACTCCTTCATTCTTAGCTGTTTACACCGAGTTTCATTATTACTGTAACGAGTGCTTCCTGATACCAAGTCAGAAAACATTTTAAACATTCTTAGAATGAAAATACAGAAGAGAGAATAGTTGTAAGTGAACATCAAGATCCTTGGTACATCAGATTATGTAGAGTGCATTTCTTCATAGCCTTCCTTCGTCAGATTCACAAAGGCGGTAGGTAAGTGGTTCCTCGAGTATGATATGAACCAGCAGGATACGTATCATCTGGGAACCTCTTAGCACTGCATACTCTGTAGCCCAACAGCTTATCTGTTAACTTTTTCAAGTGAGTCTGAAACATGTAAATCTTTACAGGATTTGTGTAGAGATCCACATACCTTGAATGGCTAAATCTTTACAGGATTTGTGTAGAGATCCACATACCTCGAATGGCTAAATCTTTACAGGATTTGTGTAGAGATCCACATACCTCGAATGGCTAAATCTTTACAGGATTTGTGTAGAGATCCACATACCTTGAATGGCTAAATCTTTACAGGATTTGTGTAGAGATCCACATACCTTGAATGGCTAAATCTTTACAGGATTTGTGTAGAGATCCACATACCTTGAATGGCTTCTGTCAGGATGTGATTGGGGAGCTACTGCTAGTGGCAGTTATACAATCACTGTCAAGCAAGAGTTTGAGGCTCAACTCAGATTCGGAAATCCTAATGATAAAGGGAGTTCCCTGAATGGAGACAACTTACTAAGGTTGGGATCATTGGGAAAAGACAGTCTGAGAAAGGACACTGCTACAGGAGTTGACAAAAGGCCAACTTGAGACTGGGAGAAAAAGTAACTTCTTGCTATGCACTCATGGAAGTGCTCAGTAACTGTTGGAGGATGGAAATGGCCACTTAGAATTGAGGTGCTTTCTTTTTTAGTTTGGCCTCTACCAGCTTTGAAAACATCGTTGTTGTCAGGACTCAGATTCTTGGGGATTTCTATTTCATTTGTGTTTTGGGAGAGTATGTGTGCAACTGGGTCTTCCACATCTAGGTACAAAAGAGTTTAGGTAGCAGCTAAGTGTTTGTGAAGCATGGTAACATAGTGAGAGTATACTGGCTGACTAAATTCTGGGGATGCCAAGAAAATGGCTGAAGATAGTGCCTGCATGTCTTTGGCAGTACTTAAGGAAAGGTAAGACTATGTCAAGGGATAGGATGGATGAAAACAAAACAGATCTGATGGGCTGTGGATGCAGTAGACCTAACTCTTCTGGTTTTTGAAGGCTGCCGTAAATCTAATTTTAGTTTATTATTTATATTACTCAAACATACTTTATTAAATGCGAACTTTACCTTGAAAGATTTCCAACAGAAGGCTTTGGCTTTTTTCCCAGTTGGCCTGTTACTTGTTGATAAAGCCTAGATAGAGAAGCATAGCTAATGCTTCTAATAGGCAGGAAGAAATGCTGTAAAGTAGGATGTTGTGACCATTGATTTATAAGTGACATTTGAACCTCTAAAGCTGGTCAAAGGAAACTAGAGCATAGTTGCTTAAGTCACAAGTGAGTGAGCTTCTAGGACTGTAATCCTTAATGCATTGTCAAAGATCACATTTCATCTTCTATTTTTATTTCACTTTATTATTTGTTTTTCAAGACATGGTTTTTCTCTGTAGCCCCAGCTTTCCTGGAACTCACTCAACTCACTCTGTAGACCAGGATGGCCTTGGAGATCTGCATATCTCTGCTTCCCAAATGGATATGGATGTCCAGTAAATTAAACTGGTAACCAATAAAGGAGAGATTGTTGGCATTACTTCTGTTATCTCTCTAGGAATTAACTGTTTCCCAGGAAAAAATAACAACAAACAAAGCTTTCATAGTTCCTGCTGACTCCTGTCATGGTTAGCAGACTGACGGGTAGAAGGGCAGGTGAGGTACCAACAATACAGCACTAATGACGTTGATGAATGTTGGCCTTGGGCACCTTCATTGGCCATATATGGTCTTGGAAGTTTTGCATAGAAATAAATAAGTAGGTAGCCTTCCATTTTAGTCTTTTTGTTACAGAAAGCCACTAACCTTGCATAGCCATGAGAATTGGGGACCAAAGTAAAAGAATTACACACGTTTCCACTCATTAATTGGCATTTTGACATCCTCTGTCTTCTACAAAACTTTCTATTTTTAGGTAAAGAGCCAGTCAGAAAGAAAAAACTTAGAGTTGTAGGTATGAAGTACAAAGGGAGGAGCCACTGTTGTGCAGTTTCAAGAGGCCATGGTTTTAAGTAGTTGCTATTAACTAGCGAATACTGAACACCTGGAGTTTTGACACTAAATTGCAATAGCAGGATATTACTTTTACTACTATATTAAAGGCATTGGTCTAAACATGCTGCCTATGTTCTAAAATTGCGTGCATTTTTTTTTAGAGAGAAAAGATGTAATTATATGATCATACAGCCACACAGCAATCTGAAGGGTAATTAAATTAAATCAATGACTAAAGCAGCCAGTCAAGAGAGATATTGATACTGTTTGATTGTCTGATGAATGGCACACTAACTCTAGAAAGACTAGATCTCCCAAGGTTAAAACAGTTTGATGTTGGTGAGGCCATAGAGTTAAAAAAGTGATTATAGGTCTTTCTCCTGTTTTTTATTTGGTTAGTGAATAAAGTATACATTTTCTACACCATTTTATTACTGCTTCTATTTTCACAGTGTTTTTTATTAGTTCCAGCTCATCTTAACAGATTTCATAGTTTATATTTTTATAAAGCTTTCTGAACTGGTAGGTTGTTTGCTGCCTGAGTGAGAATTTGTAGAGACATCTTTCAGTTGTTGTGTGTTCTCCCATGATCACGTGGGCCATTCAAAGGGGAACCTGATTGAACTATCTGCTTTGTTTGGTCTGTTAGTGCGTTGTTACTAGAGATCCCTGGTCCACACAGAAAGAGGGAACAGTAAGCAGACCCCTTTGCATTGTTATTTTAAACCAGGTAATTCCTAAGGTCAAAACACTCCCTTCTGATGTTATTAGATCTGTTGAGTGATGTGCTCTTCTGAGTTATGCCCAAGCCATTAACACTTGAATTCTGACCAACATCAAAACTGGGGAAAAGAAAACAGTTCTGTGTCTGTATTGTCAGCACAAGGGAGGCTTTCTCATTTGAAATTCTTTCTGAAGCATCAGATTCATGGCATTCCCACTTCTGGGTTGGGTGTACTTTTGTTCAGCAAACTCTATGGGTGTATGTGGGCTGTGATTGGGGCAGTTGGAGGTGATGGTGACTTGATCATAATGTTTATTCCATTCAGTTTATTATATGTTCAAGAACACTGGCAGGGAGGAGAGGGTTCTTTGCCCTTGTCAGAAATAAACAGACAACAACCTCTCCAAAATTAAAGATCCATTTACAGTGAAAGACAAAGCCTACTTTTAGGAAAGCTCAATCTTGCATGAGCTTGAATTTTAATTAATTTTATAATTTATATAAAAAAAATACCAGTGAGTTACTCTGCTAAATTTAAGAAAGAAGGACCAGCTATAGGCCTGACTGCTGAAATGATAATGGAGAATCTAACTAAATTCTAATTCAGTATTATGTTTTGTTGTGCTGACTCTAAACTGTGGGAAGATGGAGATTTGCATGAGGCCTAGAATTGAGACAGAGGGAATGTGAGTGCTAATGAGTAATCTTATACAGCTCTTTGTATAGACTGCCCAGAGGCTGAGCTGACTGAGGAAAAACCAAAGTGATGCCAGGCATGTGGATACCAGATCAAGCGTCAAGACTTTAAACAGCTAAAACTTGATGCTGTTATACTGCTTGCCTAGATTAAGACTTAGCTTTCTTCTTAGAGCACTGTGTCCGAGTGTGCTGTCAGAGGTCAGAAGCACTTGTCTCCTGCCCTGTTGCTGAGAGGGATAGATGGGCAAGGAAAAGATCCTCTAACGTAGAAACAAGATGACCTGTGTTGTAGCCAGGCAGTGGTGCACACGCCTGTAATCCCAGCCCTCGGGGAGGCAGAGGCAGAGGCAGGTGCATCTCTGTGATTTTGAGGCCAGCCTGGTCTACAAAGAAGTCCAGGGCAGCCCAAGCTACACAGAGAAACCTTTTCTTGAGAGAGAGGGAAAAAACAAACAAACAACAGCAACAACAAAACTAGTGTTAGACCAGCATGCATATGACACAAGACTCTAGATAACTAAAAGTAGCATAAGGAAAAAAATTTGAGTTCTAGAGATATTCAGAAGCAAAATTAGAATGAATGCCAGCTTTATAAGTTTTGCTAGCTTTATAAGTTTTAGGTTTTTTGTATAGCTGTTGTCGCTGAGTATCTTGGCAGTATTTGAGTTAAGCTGACAGAACTGGTTTGAAAAGGTTGGCACACCTTCAGCATTTCTATTTTGACTTAGTTTTTCTATTCTAGTCAACTAGTTATTCTTCCATCCTACCTTATCAGTGGTATCTCCTCCTCTGGTCTTATAAACATATGGGGAAGAGGAGAAACCTCCCAGTTTTTCTCTTAACTGTAAATGCAACCCATTGTGTCCAGAGTGTTAGTATATCTGCATAACTGCTTATGCCTAAGAATGCCTAAGTCAGCTGCCATGCTCACCTGCCTGCTGTCCAAATAGGAACTAGGCCTTAGCTTATGACAATTGGGATGCTTACTTGGTTCCTTCTTGTATTTTCATGTGCTGATTTGTGTGCTGAATTCATTGTCAGGTATTAGAGCTTCCATTTGTTCTTTGGTGCCAGAATCAATGAATGCTCATTCAAACATTTGGAGGCCTAATGCGTGGTTTGGGGGTCAGGATAAGATTAGAGGAAGAGAAACCTGGCAGTGATACTAAGTGTTGTGTAGTGAATACTATGAAAATGCAAATGAAGTTAGTGCTGTTTGATGCAGAGGACAACGCAAGTGGCCCAGTGGGGGTGTTTAGGGCAGTATTTCAGGTATGTAAGAGGCGGACACAAAGTCACTTCCACTATGGAGGTCTGCTGAGCGTGACTCTTTGGTTGGCATGTGGCATATATAATAGGGCGACATGAGGCAAAGTAAGGAAAGTACTATATTAGATATTTAGCATACAGTATACTGCTGCTGTAATAAGTGGCTAGAAACTCAGTGGCTTATAGCAACACAAATTAATTGTCTTACAAGTTTAGACATTAGCAGTGCCAAGGTGGAACACCTCTGGACTGGATCAGGACATTGGCAAGGCTGTGATCTTTTATGGAAGCTGTAAGGGAGGTGACTTATTTTGTTTTTTAAAACCTTTTTCATTACCAAAGGCTGCCCTGCTTACAACCCTCCCCCAACCCTGAGGTCTTCAGCTTTTAAAGATGCTTATTATTGCACTGGGCCCACCAAGATAATCTTAACTGTTTTAAGGTAGCAGATTTGCACATTTGTGTTTCCTACTTTAATTCATATGCCGTGTGGTATTTTTTCCAGGTTTCAGGAATCAGGATGTGAACATTTCAGGAGGCAATGTTTTTCTTTTTGGAAATCTGTAGCCTATTAAGATATAAAAGTGCAAAGAAATCCTCAGCTCTGTTATTTTTCCAGCTTTGCCATTGATAGTTTCCTTCCTCACACCTACAACAGCTTGTATCCATAAATCCTTAATCAGAAAGAGTGTTACTCTGAACACTGATGCAGGGCATTGCTTCTGGTTCCATTTACTGTAAGGCCGTTTTACTGTGATATTGGATGAAAGGCTAGATTAGCAGCCAGGTGACTGGAATTATGATTCAGACTTTTGTCAGTAACCTGATTTGTAACCATAGGGATATCCTTTCAGTCTCTCGCTGACATAATTCTCTGCCTGCACATAGAATCCAGGATAATAATAGCAGGCATCTGACAGAGATGTAGATAAGTCTCCCAAAATGATGTAGCATATTTTAATTTTTTTAGCTATAGAGAATAAATCAAATCTTTGTGTTTTCCTTTTGTATCTTAAATAATGAAGAATTGTATCTTAAACAATGAAGAGCCTGTAGTTTTTTTTTTTTTTACTTCCCATCGATCTTTTTTTTTTTTTTTTAATCCATAAATAGAGTTGGATGATTATGTCACAATAAGTCAAGCTATATTGTGTAGGCCTGGCCAGACTACTAGGGCAGTTTGAATCTTCAAGCCATACTTTGATGAAGTTGACTAATTGAATAGTTTGTCGACGCAAGTTAAATGGGAGACAACTGTGGCTTGTTTCACCTGCTTTCTAAGCAGCAAGACAAGACCACTGATAAAAGTCAGCATGTTTGCAGTTGGTTACTCAACAGGTAAAGGCACTAGTTGTGTAAGCATGGCAGCCTGACCTAAGTTGGATCCACAGAACACATATAAAGGTCAAAGGAGAGGATAGACTTCACAAAGGTGTCCTCTGACTTCTTCTCCATATGTGCTGTGGAACGTACAGGCTATACACACATCACATATACACATGATATTTTTAAAATTATATGCTCTGAGTCATTTGCAAATTTTCCTTTGGCCTGCTGTAGATGCATCAAAATGGATCAAATTATATAAACCTCTCATCTGTTTGATTCTTTTATCAAATATTTCTTACCTATAAAAATGTGAGTCTTATACTATAAATATTTCATATTGACTCAAGGAAATATTGCCCCAGAACTTGTTATGCCTCTAGAGTCTGGGGATTAAAAGCATGTGCCACTGTACCTGGCAGTAAGGTTGACTCTTCTACCAGTAATGCTAGAAAAATAAAAACGAGCAGGTATAATGTGTGTGTGTGTGTGTGTGTGTGTGTGTGTGTGTGTGTGTGTGTGTGT
>OU015757.1:60363502-60401654 GCA_907169655.1 Acomys percivali
TGTGTGTGTGTGTGTGTGTGTGTGTGTGTGTGTGTGTGTGTGTGTGTTTGTGTGTGTGTGTCTCCAAAACACCATTTCAGTATGTGGCCAGTGTAAGAAATCATAAGTAAGATATTTACATTCTGTTTTTGTAGTAAATCTTTGAAACTTGATACTTACTGTATACTTAAAGCTCATCTTACATGAACTGGCCATATTTCAAGTACTCTGTAGCCTCATGTGACAGGCAGCTGCTGTATTATACAGTCTAAGTCTGCCTCAGAGATGCCTATCGGGTCAGTGTGTCTGTTCCTTCTGTCTCCTAGCTTCTCCTTAGAGCTCTGAGCTGCTGGTCTCACCAGCTCCCTCTGTTAGGGCCTACCTTCACAGTCTCTCTTGGCATCTGTGTGAAGGGAAAAACTCATCGTGGTTTGGAACTATGGATTTCCTATCTGTTGGTCTTCAAGTATTGAATAAGAATTATGGGCTTTATTAGTTGCTTATCTTGACGTTGTGCTGCAGTGACATACTCTTGATAAAAGCAATTTAAAGAAGGATTTTAACGCACAGTTCCAGATTGCCGTCCACTTTAGTGGGAAGTCACCTGGTCACATTGCATTTGCAGCCTGAAGGAGGGAGTGATGAGTTCCCTGCGCATCCCCGCCCCCTCTCTGTGCAGTCAGGGTCTGCCCACATTCTGCGTGGTTCTTCTCACCTCACTTACCATAATGTACGTACTTTTTCACAGGTGTGCGCAGAACCTTGTCGCCTAGTTGACTTTAGTTTCTTTCATGTTGAAAATCAGTATTAACCATTACATGAGGTTTTGTTATTTGTTAACACTGTTTTTAATCAGTTTCAGGAGCCAGAGTGCTCAATAATTGAGGTGTAAGTGTACGAATTCAATTTTACCCACTAGGGTAGAACAAAGAATTTTAGTCAATTTTTCTTGCCAGACTATTCCGCCTTTTTCTTGATAATCAGTTCAAAGGATTTCTATTTCCAAAGATATTTTATAGTCTGCATTTAACTTCTCACAATGCTTTATTTAATCCTAATTTGTAAATGTACAAATACACAGTTCTTTGTTTTGTTTAGCTTTTGCAAAGTGAATAAAAATGTCAATGCCAGCAATCAAAAAATGAAATGAAGAAAGCAATTATATTACAGTAGCATCAAAAAGAAAATATTTAGGAAGAAGTTTAACAAAAGAAGTATCAAACGTACTCTAAAACTCAAAATGAAGCCATTGAGACGACTCTTTGAGTGAAGGTGCCTGCAGCAGGCCAGGTAACCTTAGTTTGTTCCCAGGGCCTTTGTGGTGAAAGAAGGGAGCTGGTTATTGTAAGGTGGTCATCTCTCCTCACAAACCTTCATATGTACGTGTACACACAAAATAAGTAAGTATGTGTTGCTGTTAGTTTAATGGTAGGCCCAATAAATGTTTATTATGAGGCTTGCAGTTATTACAGAGGTAATACCTAATCCACTATTATAATAAAAAAGATACAGACACCTGTTGTATTTTAGAATAAGCCTGATTTTACCTGTGGCTGGGCAGATACTAACCCCCACACTACTTTCCAGTATCTCTCAATCTCCACCCCCTATCATCTACTGCCAATAATGTCTGTTTGGGTTACCTCCTATCCGTAGTCCCAAAGTGCTTGCTAAGGTTGTTCATCTGGCAATTCTCCTCCTTCCTCCTCCTCTGGAACCCGACTGCTTCTCTTTCCCAAGATCCTCTCTGTCCCAAAAGCCCTCGAACTTTCACCATGCCTACCTTCCTCCAGCCCTGCCCAGGTATTGGCTTTCTTTATTAGTCAAACAGGGAGGCAAGGTTAAATAGCAATATTTGGGGTACGTGGCAGTCTGCAGTAAGAATCTTGGGGTGGGGTTGTACAAGCAATCAACAAATACAAAGCACCAACACATATGTAATACATGCAAAATGTTGAACAGATGTTGAAATCTGTTGGAAAACAGTATTAAGATAACTTCCAAATTGGATAACATAGCCAGTGAAGACCCAGAGCCTATTTTTGTAGAAATTAACAAGCTGATCCTCAGATTCATAATTAGAATACAAGGGCCCCACATAACGGAATCATTTTGTAGTCCTCAAGCTTGCTGATCTCAGGCTCTGCTGATCAGTGTGCCTCTGGCATAAGGCTTGGGTTCTAAATAATGGCAGAATTCTGGGGTCTGTGTAAGTTTCACTACCTAATATCTTCTTGCCTACTTGTGACCACTTCTTGTCATGGACTGCATGCAGAAAGGAAAGCTCTCGATGTCCCTATGGATTGGAGACCCCTTGGTTGTCTGACAAGCTTAGATTTCTTGTACACCCAGGAAAAACTCTGATTTTGTGGCACAGTTGGCCTTTCCTCTTGGTGCAGTTGCAGGAACAGTCTCTTACACAGATTGGATCTAACATAGAGCCTGACCTGTAAAAGTGGGCTACTTTGTAAATGTTTGCATGCCAGGCAATATGCCAAGCATCTACCACATCTCATTTACTATCTTATGTCTGTCTATGAGGTGGAGGCTTTGTTATTATTCCCATGCATGTAAAACAGAAATTAGTGGAGAAAATCAACTAGAGGCGCAAGAATAATGTTGTCTAAATACCTTCTCTTTCCCCAGTTATTGGATTAAATCTGTTTTGTATTTCTCCAAAGAGAAGAGATGTATCTTTGGCATTATAAATTCTCTCCCCTTCCTTCCTTTTGATGATGATGACAGTGACAGTGAAGAAAATATACCATAACAGAGGGAGTGCTTGAAGGGGCCTAGTTGCGCTTTTGATCACAGGTCCCTCCAAGACCTGGTGACCCTACGATGCCATGGCTTTGCGTCTTCCCTTTTCCTGTTGATTCCAATGTGGGCAGTTAATAGCTTTAAGGGTTTTTTGAGTTTTCTTTTGAATGAGATAGCAGTTCCTTACTGCTAATTCCTTCATGGCTCTTATACTAGGGACTTTGAGTGTAACTGATTATACTACTTATATTTGTCATAATAAATTCCTTTGCAAGCTTTCTCCTTACCTTTTATTATACAATCAAAGGTGAACTAAAAGTTTTTCACTCTTAACTCTTTATTTTGTTTTTGTTCACTTCCAGAAGGGAAATGATGGGTGGGCCGGTTTAATGAGTTAAAATAAGTGTTAATTAATCTCTTCAGTTGATGTCTGAAATTACATTTCCAGGATGTGCCATTTGTAATTCATATTAATCCATCCATCCTTTCTCCCTCCCTCCAGCCATCAGCTGTGCACCACACCCAGGGCCTTACATATGCAGGACAATTGCTGTATCACTGAGCTCGATCTACACCTTGCTGATAAGTCTATTTTCTCACATGATAATTGATAGATACAAGTTCAGTTTTATGCCTTACTTATTTGCTGAGATTTTAACACCTTTTCCCACATTCCACGTGTATGATTATAAAGTAGATGGACCTGGCCATTATTTTGTCCACAAACACGGCTAATACAGAGATGATGCCAGAAGTTAAGGAATAGGAACATGGAGACGGGAGCAGCATGGTTTATACATGGAAGGGTGTTCTGACGCCTTGATTTCCCATTAGCAGGCACTTTACTGTGTTGCTTCCTTCCTAGTTATCAGGGAACATGAAGAACAGGAAAAGCATCCAGGAGCCTAGATTTGATTATTACAGCCATGAACTTCCCGATATTGATCTCAGTGAATGTGAATTCCCACATGTCATTGAAATTTATGACTTTCCTCAAGAATTTCGAACAGAAGACCTTTTGCGGATTTTCTGCAGTTACCAGTAAGTATTTGCAAGTGGTTCCAAATGTTAGATAAGGTAAGAGAAAGTCATCTTGGTACTTAAAAACAAAACATGTCTTTAAATTTTTTTTCAGTCATTTGTCTTAGCATCGGGTTTACCATGTTGTTCAGATCCATTGGAAAGTCTGTGTATATCAGACTGATGTTCAGTTTCTTGGAAGGACCAGGTAGCCTTTGCAGACCCAGTCGTAACATTTACAAAGACCGTTGTTGGTGATAACTCCTAAGTCTGTGTGGTGGTACATGTAGTCCGTTTATATTTATTGTAATTATTGATGCATTTGAACTTCTACCCAACTTTTTATATGTGCCTGTCATCGCTCCTGGGTATACTTTCCTATCTTTTTCCTCCTTTTTCTAGACTTACAAATTGACTTTTTTCCACATTTCTTTTTTCTTTTTCTTTTTTTTCCTGAGACAGGGTTTCTATATGTAGCCTTGGATATTCTGGACATACTTTGTAGACCAAGCTGGCCTTGAACTCACAGAAATCTGCCTGCCTCTGCCACACGAAGTGCTGGGATTACAGTCTTGCGCCACTGTGCCTAGCTCTTTTTTTTTTTTAAATGTAATCAGTTTCTGTTCTTTGACAGTTACTCTAGAAACTATAAAAAATATGTACTTAAACTATTAGTAGCTAAAACTGTTTTAATTTTGCCTCTTTCTGCATACTGCAAGATCTTTTTAATTTCATCTCTTACCTTGTACCCAACTTACATGCTGTCATGGCATGTTTGGTTCATATTCTTCCAGAATGAGATACATTCTTTATCATTTAACTTAGTAATGGTTTGCTGGTAGCAATGTCTTATTAGCAGTTTCACTCTTGTTACAATTACTTTTTACTATACAGAGGATTAGTCCTAGTTTTATGTATGCTAGATAATATCCTACCACTGACTACATCCCACTCTAGATTGGTGGTTAGTTTTCTCAGAAACATGAAGATACTCTAATGCTTGTGGCTTTCTCTTTGGGTGAGAAGTTAGCTGACACTCTACATGTCATTTTTGATTGTAATCTTTTTCTCTCTGGATGCTCTTGAATATTTTTCTTTGATTTTGATATTGATAATTTTCACTGTAATGTGGACTTTGTAGATTTTTTCAAATTCCTACTGATTGAGATAATGTAGGCTTATTAAATCAGTGGTTTATTTTTTATGATTTTTTTTAAAAAAGGTTTTAGACATTTTCTCTTCAGTGTTGCCTCTGACCCAGTCTCTCTTCACCTCCACGATTCAGATTGGGTGGGTATTAGATTCTCTCTTTTAATTTGGTAACTTCTCTTCTGTATATCCCATCTCTTTTTCCCTGAGACATTCTGAATAATTTTTCCAACTTTTGGTTTCTAGTTTACTTTATCTATTCTAAGCTCTGCTTAATTGTTGTTAACTGTTTCTATTGTATTTCAAAAGTTTGTATTGTGGTGTCTTGACTTTTTCAAAAATAGTTCAAAATCTGCTTGGTCTTTTTTTTTTTTAACAGCTTTTTTTCTCTTCCATATATCTTCAGATTGGAATATTTTTTCTATTTCTTAAGTACATTGAGCATAGCTCTTCTGTAGTGTCTGGTAGCTCTGTTATCTGAAGCCAGTTTCGTTGTAGTTTGTTTCTGGTCACTTGTTTTAGTCAGTACTTGCTCACAGTGTCTTCCTATTTGGACAGTTTAGTTATATTTTTACTGAGTTGATCTTAGGGTTATATGTATGGGCATTAAGGCTAGTGAAAAAAAAGAGGGACTTTTCTTAAAACCTCTATGCATTTTCCTGTGCCATGTGGCAAGGATGCTAGCCATTTAGGAATTTTCAGATTAAATTACTGATTTGAAGTTTGTTTTAGAAAAAGTCAAATGGAGTGATTCTTTTCATTGTTAAGTGTCATGACTGTTTTATTTTGACACATATAAATGTCTGTGTAGTTGTGCCAGTCTCTTAATGTGGTACTCAGCTGCCCCACTCTTTTTAGTTATTGGTGTGTTGTGTTGATTAGACAGTTCTTATAAGTCACCCTCATACTACCTTATACTACCTTATAAACACACACACACACACACACACACACACACACACACACACACACACTTACTTTTTTTTTCCCAAGACAACCTGTCTTCCCTTCCCTGTGTAGCCTTGGCCATCCTGGACTCACTTTGTAGACCAGGCTGGCCTGGAACTCACAGAGATCCTCCTGCCTCTGCCTCCTCGAGTGCTGGGATTACAGGCATTTACCATGACACCCAGCTCTCATCTATAATTTATAGCTTCAAATCTTTAAAGAAAGACAAGAAATTTTAACATCCCTTCAGTGTTTCTGAGTGAATAGTTCCATGGGCTGTTTTTTATTGTTGCAATCTGTTTTTAAAGTAACCTTTTCTTTAGTCGCCAAAATCATTCCACTCATTTTTAAAATTTTTTGCTAGTGTTTATTTGTTTTGTTTTGACAGGGTTGCATGTAACCGCAGCTGTCCCTGAACCCTTCCCTGGTCACCCTTTAGAGTGCTAGGATTGTGAGCACGCTCCTGGCTCCTCAGTTTTATAGACACAGCAGTTGTCCTTTGTGCTCGAGCTTCACTCAGTTTGCATTGTGAACTGTAGTAAAGAGTTACGTCTGTTTCAAGTGTCTAACTGTGCTGTGTGTGTAGCTGGTATATGTTAGGAGAAGATAAAGGAATCACAAGCACGCAGACTATTTATAACTTCCAATAAAAAATAGACTTGGGAACAGAAAGATAATCCAGGAAGTTATTAAGAAAAAGATGTTTAAGGTCTAGAAGAAAGCCAGCATCAAGAAGGGGTGTACTTCACTATTTCAGTCCTGCTATTAAAAATGAATCAAATCTATTTGTAGCTACGGATTTAAACTTAATATTCAGTTTATTTATATCCCAGGTGCCAAGATTATACATGCGCTGTGCCATATCCCAGCTTTCCCCTGAGTTTGTAGACTGCTTCAGAGCATAGCTCCTAATTCTGCTGTAAAGGAGCAGAGAGTACATATCTCAGGTAGCTACACTGTCTCTCTAGGACAGCCAGAGGCAGGATGTAAATGAATGGATGTGCCTGAGAAAATACAACTTTATTTATAAAAATGGTTGGCTTTTGTTTTAAGACAGGATTTAGGTAGCCCAGGCTGTCTTTGAACTCCTGACCCTCCGCTTCAGCCTTCAGAAGTGCTAGGGTTTACTATCACATCTGGCCTGTGTCTTATTCTCAAGGCAAAAAAAAAAAAAAAAAAAAGAAAAGAAAAGAAAAAGAAAATCAGTCAATTAATTTATTATTTATTTATTTTTTGTTTTTAGAGACAGAGTTTCTCTGTGTAGCCCTGGGTGTCATGGAACTCACTCTGTAGACCAGGCTATCCTCGAACTCACAGAGATCCACCTGCCTCTGCCTCCTGAGTGTTGGGATTAAAGGCACGTGCCACTGCTGCCTGGTGACATTTTTCAAGTAAAGTACTAGAACAGGTGAAATTAACTAACAGTTCTATACTTGTTTTATCAAGTAAACTCAATTGGGGGGCAACAACTGAAAGAAAGCCGGGGTGAATGGTTTCTGGAAGGCATTTATTCTGTGCTGTAACACTTACTGTAAATGTGTAGTCCTTAACTCAGTTTTGTTAAGACCCAGTGTCAGGTGCTGTTCATTGCTAATAGATCTTTAAGAGTAATCAATAAAATTAAATCTCAGATTTGAGCTACCTTAGATTATCATTAGTAAAATTGACTGTCATTAATAAAATGAGGATTATTTTGTCCATGTCCAGAATTTCCTCAAGAATTATCAGGGTTTGTTGCTATTTTTGTTTCTGAGAGTTTCTTGCTATGCAGCTTAGCTGGCCTTGAACTCAAACTCTTGCCATCTTCTCCCCAGCACTGGGTTATGTATAGGCACTCACCACCACACCAGCTTAAGGAGTAGTTAATTCTTTTGAGTCATTTGCTTTTCTTTGCTTTGTCTCTTCCTAATCGTATCTGTGAGAGGGTTTTCTATAAACGCCAAAGCCATTCTCAAGAGGCTTTGAAAGGACTGAAGTCTCCACAGGCTAAGGCAAGGTCTTTCTGCAGCTGAGGCTCGGACTATTAACTTAAAGCCTTGACGCCTGTGGTCATTTTATAGTGTGGTCCAGCGTAAGAACTTCTCTAACCAATCCTCCAAGTTTTCTCTATTAATTTTCTGTCAAGGAAATTGTTAAAAAAGGAAAGATATTTTTAGTATTTTTCTGTTAAGTGATTTATAATTTTTAAAAGTTATAATGTAGAAGTGTATAATACTAAGACAGATAACCAGAGTCAACTTTATGTTTCACCACCATCTTCATCAGTATTAATCTCCCTGGTGAATATTGCTATTAATAATGAAAAATAAGCCAGTTGGTGGTGGCGCATGCCTTTAATCCTAGCACTCACTCGGGAGGCAGAGGCAGGCAGATCACTGTGAGTTCGAGGCCACCCTGGTCTACAAGGCTAGTCTAGGACAGCCAAGGCTACACAGAGAAACCCTGTCTCGAAAAACAAAAAACAAAATAATAATAATAATAACAACAACAACAACAACAACAACAATGAGCACTGTTCATTTAAAAGTTGGCCTGTGAGTGCTCATTATTATGTTCTTGGCTGGTCGTGGGCAATCTCATTTCTGTGTTCCTCCTCCAGTGGGTAATGCTAGGCAGGCTGCCAGGAGAGAGGTACCAACAGTCTTACCCAGTTGTGAGCCTGTGAACTACAGTGACCCCCGCAGGCAGATATGCCCCTGGGTGCAATAGAAGTACACGTGCATTGGGGGAGTGGTGGTAACCACTAGCTGTCTGATTAGATCTGAAGTCTGCCTAACTGTGGGAGCTCATGCCTGGTACAGTAAATATGCCTGAGAGCTGAAGAGGTTGTAACCCTTAGGGGAGGACCTACTCCTGTCATCTTGCTATATTGATATAGCATCTACCCACCTTCTAAATAACTAGAGTTAGAGGGTGAGGATGGGTTAATTACAATAAAATCTATTCATGTATTAAGAGAATTTTAAAAATACATAGGGAAACCAGGCATGATAGCACACCCCTTTAATCCAGCACTTGGGGAGGCAGCAAGGCCAGCCTGGTCTAAAAACAAACAAAAAACATAGAGGTTTTGTCATCCTTTTGTCATTCTTTGTGCTCTCTGTGTTGCTCTGTTCTAACTAGAAATGTATTTTTTCTAATATTAAATATTCATTGTTATGGTACTTCTAATCTTTTTTTTAACTGTGATTTCTTTGTTCTTGAATTTTTTCTGGCTAGCTATAGTTATTTGGTTCCCCCCCCTACACACACACCTTATTTTCCTTCTACAATAGGAAACACTAATAAGCATTTATGAGTATAGTTGTATTTTTCATTATTTGACTTAATTTTTTTTAACACGTTGGGTTACATCTCTAGCCATGTAGAACCCCCTCCACACACACAGTTTACACTTGCGACAAGTCCAGGTGAGCCTCCCTGGCTTCCTGCGTTCCGTATCTCCGTTCATCCCTTCTCATTTGCTGCTCATAGGACATCTCTTGAAAGTAGTTCCTTAAATACTGTAGCTCTCCTGTCGATTTGTGAGGATTAATTAGTTGGCATCTATAAAACGCTCCCAGGTAATTCTTTATGATGGTATTATTGCTTTTAAATTTGAGTGGCTTCCACGTGCCAAGCTGGTTTTATGTCACTATACCCATTCCTCTATCTTATGAAATGCTTTGTAGAATGATTTTAAAGACATTTCATAAAATAAACTTTAAGAAATGTAAACGTTGTTTTCTTTTGTTACAGAAAGAAAGGATTTGCTATTAAGTGGGTAGATGACACACATGCCCTGGGCATTTTCTCCAGTCCAGTCGCAGGTATCTGTCCAGTGACCTGGGAATTCCAGGCCCTCTTGCTGTTTATTTTCTCCTGCTACTTGTTCTTACTTCCCGCTGCTCCAGCCAGGGTCTGCCGTAGCATAAACACTGGCTTTTGGGCATATGGCCTGGTGCCCATATGTTCTCTCCTCTTCTCTTCAATCAGCATTTGGTATTTGGAAAGGTAGATAGTACTTCCGCTCAGGCCATTTGCACACATAAATGTCAGGCATGATAAAGACCACAGTGAGAATAAATTTTACAATATTTATATTTTTTCCCTCAGACAAATGAATTTGAAATAGTGTATCCAGTGAGGCTACTGTAAGAGTTACTCTCTGAATATATGGTTGGTCTTGTGCACACATGCGTACTGTGGGCTCATGATAGAGCTTATGCAGAGGAATCCACAGCAGTCAGAGGTGCTGGTTTGCGAGTTCTGTCTGGACCATCTCTAGAGCATGAATTTACATGAGCCAGATAAAATGTTTTTGCTTCGAGGAACAAAAATCTTTGTCCTTACCCAACTAGGTTATTATAGCAAGAAAGCAGCCACAGTGTGTGGTTGAGCATGGCTCTGTTTCATGAAGTTGTTACAGAAACAGAAAGCCCATTGGCTGGGTGCGGTCCTGTCCTTAAGTCAGCATCACTCTACTCCCTGTATTTTATGATTTTTTTTTCTTGCCTTGAAAACCAACAAACATAACTTTTAGGAATAAATGGTTTATAAGAAATAGCCCTAAATTTTCTTCTGCATCACTTTACTTTTTCATCTGTTCTTCCTTGCAGCTCGAGATGCTCTGGGTACTAAACATACCATGGTGAAGATCCGGCCCTTGTCACAGGCCACAAGAGCAGCCAAGGCCAAAGCTAGAGCGTATGCTGGTGAGCCTACCACCTCTCTACCTGTGTTCTTTATCAATGCTGAAGGTATTGTTCGCTCCAGCAGTTTCCCACAGTCCAGAGTTCTACAGACATCACGCTCTTTATGTCAATACTTCTATTGATGTTTTTAAGGACAAAAAGAAAATAGCCATGTTTGAAGTATGCCCTTCGAGCAGCTGCTTGAGGTGGCTAAAGGGAAGCAGTACAGTAGCCAGATTCTGATTACATCACTACCTAGTTTCCCTGTTTCAGTTGTTGATAGAGGTGCTGTAAGAAATTGTGTTAATGCAGCTAACACGGCCAGTGTTGTTTGCGTTTTGCTGTATAATTTCCGTGCACCATCATCTATCAGTGCTGTATTAATTACTGCTGATACAGCCCTTGTTGGTCTGTTTTGTATGTTAATTACTGACTTAAATCACTTGGAGCTGTAGTGGTTTCTCTTCCTTACTGTTTCTTTCTCCTTTTTTCTCAGAGTTTCTCCAGCCGGCAAAGGAGCGGCCTGAGACTTCAGCAGCCTTAGCCAGGAGGTTAGTCATCAGTGCCCTTGGGGTTCGAAGCAAACAGAGCAAAACTGAACGGGAAGCAGAGCTCAAGAAACTGCAGGAGGCCCGAGGTGAGTGTTCCCTGGTTCACTGTGTTGAAAAAGAAAAAGGGAAAGAATGAAGACCATTCCATCTTGTCACTTCCGTTTTCAAGAAGCCCCTCAAATGTGTAGAAGTTGTTTTCAGGCCTTACATTGAGGATTTGTCTCCTGCTCACATACCAAGGCGTCTAATTAACTTACTGTTACTAAGAGATAGGCTCCAGCTTCTCAGCTCCTTCATGGCTTTTCTACAGTTTGTTCCAAACTTAAAAAAAAAAAAAAAAAAGACTTCAGTCTCCCAGAGCTTGGTTACTGTGCTTTTTCTGGGCCCATGACTGTTGTGACAGTATCATGGTGCAGTCAAATGGCTTAGATCTTTGGTTAGAAAGCAGGTTAAGGAGGAGCCAGCAACTGATGCTGGTGAGGGATTTTTGTCTTCTTAGGACAGTTTGGATAGAGTAGATTTACCTGTCTTCTGATTACTTTCTTTTTTTTTTTTTTTCCGTTGCTCAAATTTTTATTTTTTTTATTTTATTTTATTTTATTTTATTTTTTAAATTAATTTATTCTTGTTACATCTCTATGGTTATCCCATCCCTTGTATCCTCCCATTCTCCCCTCCCTCCCATTTTCCCCTTATTCCCCTTCCCTATGACTGTTCCTCAGAGGGATTACCTCCCTCTGTATATGCTCATAGGGTATCAAGTCTCTTCTCAGTGACCTGCTGTCCTTCCTCTGAGTGCCACTAGGTCTCCCCCGCCAGGGGACATAGTCAAATGTGAGGCACCAGAGTACTTGAGAAAGTCAAATCCCTCTCTCCACTCAAGTGTGGAGACTGTCCTGTCCATGGGCTAGATCAGGGTAGGGGTTTAAATTTTACTGCCTGTATTGTCCTTGGCTAGGGCCTTAGTTTGAGCGGGATCCCATGACCCAAATCTGCCTATCATAATGTTCTACTTGTAGGTTTCTAGGACCCACTGGATCCTTCTACATTGCTATTCTCCCATTGTTCTCTCATCTAGAGTCCCAATAGGATGTCTTCCCCTCGGTCCCAGTTTCCTGGTAAGGGAAGGCTTTCATGGGACATGCCCATTGGGCTAGTATACAGATATAAGTGAGTATATACCATTTGAGTCTTTCTGCTTCTGGGTTAACTCACTCATTATGATCATCTCTAGCTCAATCCATTTGTCCACAAATTTCGGGAAATCCTTGTTTTTAATAGCTGAGTAGTATTCCATAGTGTATCTGTACCACAGTTTCTTTATCCATTCTTCTACTGAGGGACATTTAGGCTGTTTCCATGATCTGGCTATTATGAATAAGGCTGCTATGAACATGGTTGAGCAAATTTTCTTGCTGTGTGCTGGTGCATCTTCTGGGTATATTCCAAGGAGTGGAATAGCTGGGTCTTGAGGAAGCCCTATTCCCAGTTTTCTGAGATAGCACCAGATAGATTTCCAAAGTGGTTGTACTAGTTTGCATTCCCACCAGCAATGAAGGAGTGTTCCTCTCTCCCCACATCCTCTCCAGCATGTGGTGTCGCTTGAGTTTTTGATCTTAGCCATTCTGATGGGTGTAAGATGGAATCTCAGAGTTGTTTTGATTTGCATTTCCCTGATGACTAAGGAGGTTGAGCATTTCTTTAAGTGTTTCTCAGCCATTTGATATTCTTCTGTTGAGAATTCTCTGTTTAGTTCCAAGCCCCATTTCTCAATTGGGTTATTTGGTTTGGTGGTGTTTAATTTCTTGAGTTCTCTGCAATCCCTATCAAAATACCTACACAATTTTTTAAAGTTCAATTCTGAACTTCATATGGAAAAACAAAAAACCCAGAATAGCAAAAACGATCTTGTACAATAAAAGGTGCTCTGGAGGAATCTCCATACCTGATTTCAAATTGTACTATAAAGCAATTGTAATTAAAACAGCATGGTACTGGCACAGCAACAGGCTGGTTGATCAGTGGAATCGAATTGAAGACCCAGATATGAATCCACACACATATGGTCACTTGATTTTTGACAAAGAAGCCAAATCCATTCAATGGAAAAAGGATAGCATCTTCAACAAATGGTGCTGGTCTAACTGGATGTCTATGTGTAAAAAAATGCATATTTGTCACCTTGCACAAAACTCAAATCCAAGTGGATTAAAGACCTCAACATAAAACCAGAGACACTAAGTCACTTAGAAGAAAAAGTGGGGAAGAGCCTGGAACATATTGGCACAGGAGACAACTTCCTGAACAGAACACCAACAGCCCAGGCCTTAATGTCAACAATTAATAAATAGGACCTCATGAGGCTGAGAAGCTTCTGTAAGGCTAGAGACACGGTCAAGAGAACAAAGCGACAGCCTACAGACTGGGAAAAGATCTTCACCAACCCTACATCTGACAAAGGTCTAATATCCAAAATATATAAAGAATTCTGATTACTTTCAAACACCCATGAGCTCTCAGAAAATATTTCCACAGATCGGTAGCAGGGCTTTTCTTTCTTATAGTTTGGAGTTAAGCTTAAAATATATCTTCTCTTTATAGGCTGTTGAATTCCAGATAAAGACTTGGACTTAAGCTTGACACAGAAGTATTTTTTTAAACAACCTTCAAGCTTTAGACAGGCTCTTTGTCTTTACCCAAGATCTACCGAATCAGTGAAAACAATTCTGAAAATTCCACTTACCAAAAAGTGACTTCATTTTTTCCTTAAACCAATTGGAGTTTCAAACTCCTTGTTTATTGCAAGTCTAAGAAGGCCATTAATACTTCCTGTCCACTAAGCTTTGGTGATAGCAGGCAGCTTTCGGACTCTCAGCTGCACAGGCCAGATAACCAGTGAGTGAGAGCATCATGGCAGGTGTTACAGTTTCAGAATTAAACCCAACTAATTTACCTTAATGGTTATAATTAGGCAATTTTTTTTCCTAATGCGTTGTTCATTCAAAGCTTTCTTATAGAGTATAGAGGCGGAGTAGGCTTGCTCTTGCTTTTATAGACGGTAAATAACAGAACTGGATTAAAGAGGAAAGTGCACCATGCCTAATCGTTTGTATTGGTTATCTCTGCAGAAAATGACTCTTGAGTGGTAACTACAGTTATCTCAGAGGGCAAATAAAGGGACGTGGAGATGTAGCTCAGTTGTAAGGCATTTGCTTAGCATGCCCCAAGATGCTCGGTTCAGTTCCAACCCTGAGCAAAAGGAAACAGAAAAGGATGAGTGAGGATAATGGCGTGGTATCTAATGACTCCTTCCGCTGTGTGCAATGCCTTCCCTTAAGTGCACCACCACCTGTGTCTACAAATACTGCAGCCCTCGCCTTGCTCGGATAACATCATGTGAGTGTCTCTGGTTCCCGACAGGCACACCAGCATGTTGTTTCTCTCTTGTGGCATCTGTTTTAAATGCTCTGCTATCCGAAGGACATTTCTGCTGCGCAGCTTAAAACTGAGACTGTTAGCTGAGTGAGCACCCTATTGCTTTTCTTTGTTTTTGAAACAGGTTTACTCTGTAGTCGTGGCTGACCTAGAGTTTACTGTGTAGCCTGGCTGCCTTTGAACTTACGGCAACCCTACATTAGATTTGGGGTGCTGTGATTATACATGTGAGCATCTCTGTTGCTTCTTACAATGAACCTCTGCTTGTTTGTTTGTCTGTCTGTCTGTCTGTCTGAGGTGGTGCTCTCACTGTGCTGCCTATGCTGAACTTTAACTTGTGATCAGCCTGCCTGATCAGCGTCTCAGCCCCCTGTAGTAACTAAAACTCAAGAAGGCTTTGGTTGTAATTAGAGACCAATGAGATGGCTTCTTTCTGTATATTAATGTGTGCATTACAGAAGACTCTTCTGTAGAGATGGGGAATTTTCTTTGTAGTATTGAACATTCTCATGGAGTTATACGGAGCCCAGGCTCCTCACTTCGTGTGTTTGTTCCTCTCCCGTGGTGACTGTACACACTAAGCAAAGCACAAAACAGGGATTACTCTGATATTTTAAGCAATTATTTTTCCTTTCCCTTCACTCTCTCACTTTTTTTTCTCTCTCTCTCCTTTTTTCCTGTGTGGTATTGAGATTTGACACAGGGCCAGTGCAAGGCAAGCACTCTGCTACCGAACCATAGCCCAGCTTCTCTCATTTTATTTCTGAAGACTTTTAGTATAAGAAATGAATAAAAGGGTTTCGTTGAGGAAAGGGACTTTCAAGTAGTCATTTTGGTAGCACTGTCCTCATATTTCTGATGCAAGATACTGTCTTCAGTTTAGAGATGGCACCATGAGGTTAAGTAACAGTCAGTCCTAGGTTACCCATCTAGGAAAATGAGAGAAGGATTTGAATGTAGGCTTCTCTTATTGAAACTCATACATTTTTCTACTTCCACTCAGGGAAAAATATTGCTTTTGTAAATAAATGTTAGAAATCTCCAGAGAATGCACTACAGTAGCCTTCTTTTTAGTTATAGGTAGTAACAACTTTAACTGACAGAAACATTTTCTTTTGTCTGATTTAAATCTGTGTGGTAGTTAAACCTGTTTTCCTTCCTTTTTTCCTGAGTGGGAATCCAGAACATCTGGTAATCTGATAATCATTCTTTACTAGTAGCCTTTTACTCTAAAGACCAAGGGCAGATCACTAAGGAAATAACAAAATCTGGGCTGTCACAGAGCTGTTGCTATTTCACTAGCTGTTGGCTTTAGCAGGTCTTTCACTCTTTTGTCCACTTTCCAACTAAGTGGAAGGAATGCTTGACCTACCTACCCATGGAGAATTTTTATGTGTAAATAATTTAATGTGTAAAATGTTGAGAAAAGTGCTTTACATATTAAAGATACTGTTCTGTGTTATAGTGTGACATGAGTCAGTATTGACAGGAGTATATTATGTATATTACCGTTCGTCCATCACATGTAACAGGTGTTGCTGATTAGTCATGGCATCCTCCCTTGGCAAGTCCTGACATGCCCATTGACAGTTGATCAGAATTAGCATGGACCAAAATCCATATGCTAATCTAACCCTTCTTTGTTCTGCATGAAGAATTCTATTGACTGCCAGGGTATTGAGGACAAAAAAAAAGATACATAGCATGTGTTCATTGTCTATATATGGATGGTATTTTTGTCATGAATGTTATGGTACTCTAAACTTGATCCACCCTGCCCCCAAAACAGTTGACCATACCTAATCTTTTGATATTTTCTAAAAGAACTTTTCTGTCCTACTTGGACTCTCCTAACCTTTTAATGGAACAGCTTTTACCTAAATTGTCTAAGGGAGACTCACTAACTCTATTTCTGAAAGAGTTGAAGAGAAGGATGTGCCAAGTCATTTAAAGCAAATCATACTGTGCATTTTCAACCAGTGACTCATGCTGAGTGATGAAGCCACGTAAGCAATGGACTCAACACAGGAATATCTGTAGTTTGTTCATGCTCGCTATTCCAAATATTTGATTGCTGATTAAAATTAGAAATGCATGCTGTTGCTTCTCAGAATAAGCTGTTCTCTCCTCTTCAAGTCTGCCATAATTTCATTTCATAACTTAATTTTACTTCATGCTTAGGAGTAGGTGATTAATTATCTGGTTCTAAAAGGCCAGCATTTGGCTCATAGGCCCAAAGCAAAGGAAGCAAATAATTTGATCATGTAGTTTGACTGATTAAATCACTGTGACCCTGAATCATCTCTGGATGTTACGTGCTCTTTTATAGTAAAACCTATTTATCCATGGTAGCTACCTCTGGGAAACCTTACACATTCCATTGTTTTGTAGTTCTGCTTTACTGGCCATAATCAGATTTTCAGGGTATTTCCTTTTTTCCTGTCCTATTATTTGAAGTTCACTTCATTTCTAACCATATTATAAATGTGTGATTTTTTGTGTGTGTGTGGAGGTGTAATATTTGCCTAACTTTTTCTTGTTGCTTCTAAATAAGAGACAAAAATGTCAACATTAGGACTAACTGACCACGTCAAGTGTTGCTAAAATAAATAGCACATCGTCTCTTGAGCTTAATACCCTGCAAATCATTCTCCAGTTAAATGGGTCCTGATGAGGACTGGGTTGCATTTTTCAAGTACACTGATGAGTGTATAAATACTTGATAAACTTTGTTAAAGCCACGAGGCTGCTTATACAGCTTCCTTCTCCTTGATCTACCAAGTCTGTCAGGGAATAAAGGATGGCAATTACATTTGCCCAGGCTTGTCTTTCACAAAGCTTGCTGATTATGACTCTGTAGGTGGCTACAAGTGGATTTTGTGATCATTTCTTAAGTGCCCGAGTAAATTTTGAAAGTCTTTAATTTGCAGCCCTTCTCTTTCCTTCCCTTTTTTGTCAAATAAAGCGTGACCTCGGTGTTCTCTTCTCAGACTTCAGCACCTCTCTTCCCTCAGTGAGAAAGAAGCAGCAGCTGAAGGCTCGCTGACTTGAATCACAGCTCGTGCAATGGGCATTTCTGTCCATTTATTTTCATCTGGGAATGGAAGTCTTCAGGGCCAGTTTATGTAAATGCTTCAGATAATCATTCACTTGTGATGTTCTGTTCTCTCCTGGCTCCTTGCTCTTACAGCTGTGGTGGGCTGTTCGCTCCGTGTGCTGTCCTGTTTCTGTGGGGCAGTGCTAACGATAGCTGCTCTCATGCACTACATCATCTAGAATCTTCTATGATAAAGAGACGTGTTTCTTTCAGTTAATCTCTTCCCATGCTTTTCCTTTTCTTTTTGATGTTTTCAGATGTCAGGATAGTGGAAAGTATGCCACTTACAAACCCGGCCTGGGCTCCAGCTTCAGCCGAGTCACTCCCTGTTCCTGTCTCAGAAGGGATTACCTCAGAGTCCCATTCGACCCACATTCCTCTGTGTTTCATGTGCTTCATGTTTTCACTGTTTCCTGTGCTTCTCAATTTATTTTCCTACTATTACTAGTGTTTTCGAGTGTTACCACCGGAATTTACAGACATATGCACACAAATTAGGGGTTAGAGGATTTTTGTTGGCAAGCATTTAACACTAGACATATTTCCAGATTGTGAAACTTTCCAGACTTTACAAAGATGGCACAATGTTTATAATATTTGTTTTATAATGCCAAAAGCAAACACATTGACACTGATAATTTCTTAAGCAAAGTGTGTAACAAGTCACATTAAGTAAGTGATATAAAGACCACACCTCATGTCTGTTTGCTATCAGCAATGAACTTTGACCCAAACTTTAAAATAAAAGCAAAAACTGTTTTTAGAACTGTTTTGATTTTGGACTCATGAATTATAGGTCAGTGATATTTTTCTATTGTTTATGAATAATCTTTCTGATTTGTGTCCTATATTAATAAAAAATTTGAGTTCTAGGAACTCATTTTCCTGATTTGTTTTTTCCTTGGAATTCACAACCAGTTTTTGATTCATTTCATCGAAGACTGCTTTGCATTTAAATCTTGCCTAATTCGTCTCTTTTAAAGACTCAGAACCACACAACATTCTTAGGAAATTGTAACACCTTTGGATAAGTCCGTTATCCTTGGCCTTGCTCAGGGAGAACCTCAGCCAACCCCAGCCTGCCTACTGTGCAGCTGAGTCCTCTGGCGTAGTTTGCAATTTGTTGGTCCTCAGTTTTTGCCTCATGTAACTTTGCTGCTATATTCAGATGATGCCACAAGATGGTGCCCAAATAGCAAGGAATTTCTCTCTCTCTCATTTCCAAGTGCCAGTCAGCTTCACAGCCAATGTCCTTCCCCTTAAAGTACAGTCAAGTATACTTAAGAGATTTTGTAAGTGATTTTCTGATTTGGAAGATGGGCTGAAGTAGCAAGTGTTAATTTTAAACTCACCTTGATTTCTGTAATCCACCTGGTTCCTGCCTTGGAGAATCTTTTATAGACGTTGTCAATCTGGACAAAAACTCTTAAAAAGAAGCATTTAAAGCTTATGATACGCATTTTCCGGTATTAGGTGAGTGGCTGTCAGCCATAAAGTTAGAACTCATACTGTGCACATAGGAGCTCTGTGGGCCATACAATTGTGTGTGCTGTGTGGGGAGCGCCCAGTCCAGTCAGGCTGGAGCTCTGTGGGCCACACAGTTGTGTGTGCTGTGTGGGGAGCGCCCAGTACAGTTAGGCTGGAGCTCCTGCCTCAAGTGCCTCTCCTGCTGTAGCTTTTTTTTTTTTAAATAAAAATGGAAAACCAAAACCAAGTTTATATTAAAGATTATTAAAGGTGAATTGTACAGATTTGTGTATTTTTGTCTCAAAAATTGTCACTGTTTTTCTTCCATTTTATGCAGTCACATTTTTCTGGAGTAGACTCTAGAGTAGTGGTTCTCCACCTCTGCATGGAGACTCTTTGAGGGTTGAAGGACCCTTTCAGAGGAGTCACCCAAGACCATTGGAAAACACAGATATTTACATTACAATTCATAACAGTAGCAAAATTACAGTGATGAAGTAGCACAAAAGTGATTTTTAGTTGGGGGAGGGGTCTCCACAACAGAGTATTAAAAGGTCGCAACATTAGGAAGCTGAGAACCACTGCTCTAGAACCCCAGAGTGCTCTACAAAATACTTGCATAGTTTGACTCTAAATTGTTTCTGATTAAACTTAAGCAGGGAAATAGTGACACGTGTGGGATTCTGCTGCTAGTTGAACAGTTTGGAAGATTAAAGCATATTAGTGGCTCAGTTGTTAAGAGCACTGGCTCAGCCAGGCATGGTGGCACGCGCCTTTATTCCCCACACTCAAGATCGCTGTGAGTTCGAGGCCTGACTGGTCTACAAAGTGAGTCCAGGACAGCCAAGGCTATACAGAGAAACCCTGTCTCGAAAAACAAAAAACAAAACAAAACAAAAACAACAACAACAAAAATGGAGGCTGGAGAGATGGCTTAGTGGTTAAGAGCACTGTCTGTTCTTCCAGAGCTCCTGAGTTCGATAACTAGTAACCACAAACCACAGATGGTGGCTCCAGCCATCTATGTACTGAGATTTGATGCCCTCTTCTAGCATGCAGGCATATATGCAGATAGGACACTCATATACATTAAACAAACAAATAATCTTTAAAAAGAAAAGAAAAAGAGCATTGGCTCTTTCAAGGACCTGGGTCCAACTCCCAGTACCCAGCTCTTCCAGAGGACCTTGGTTCAGTTTCTAGCACCCATGTCATGGCTCAGAACCATTTGTAACTCTGGCTCCAAAGGATCCAATGCTCTCTTCTGGCCTCCAGAGGCACCAGGCATGCAGGTGGTACATAGACATACATGTAGGCAAACTCTTATACATACAAGAAAAAAAAAGAAAAAAGAAAAGAAACATCCTTAATCCCTATTGAAAAGTCATAAAAAAGATCAGTAAACAAGGGATAACGGGCAATTATTTGGAAGCACCAAACACACCTCAAAGGTAGATTTAAGTTCTTACTAGCAAGACCATAGCTAGTTCTGCTAGGTTCTGACTTACCAAAATAGTCTTGGTGTTTTCAGATCTTTATTTATTATTCAGAAACCATATTGGGGGGGGGGTCTGGGAAAATGGCTCATTGTGTCACTGAGCCCAATAACCTGAGTTCAATCCCCAGGCCCACCTGGTAGGAGAGAACTGACTCCCACAAGCTGTCCTCTGACCTATATGTCATTGTGATGTACATGCATACACATGCTATAAAATGCTTTTTAAAAACTGAGGAGTGCACTTTACTGTGGGTGTCTCAGTTTGGCTTCCTATTGCCATGGTAAACATCATGACCAAAACCAACTTGGGGAAGGAAGGGTTTATTTTATCCCATAACTCCCAGGTCATAGTTTTCACTGAGGGGACTTGGGGCGAGGCACCTGGAAGCAGGAACTGAAGCAGAAGCCATGGAAGAATGCTGCGTACTGACTTGCTCCTCGTGGCTTGCTCAGGGGTGCCACCGCCCACAGTGGCTGAGCCCTCCTAGATCAATCACTGATCTTAAAAATGCCCCACAGACTTGCCTATCAGGCAGTTGACTTGGGCTGGAGCTCAGTGGTACAGTTTGTATTTTAATATGTAGAGCCCTGAGTTTTATCTTCGGCATGACAAAAAAAGGGGGGAAAGGGAGAGGGGGGATAAAAAAGGGGGGGAGAGGAGAATCAGGGATAAAAATGTCTTATGTGTCAATTCTGTAAAGTACTTGGGAAGGTAAAAAGATGTTAACCTCTAGAATCAGGTGAAAGGTCATCAGGAACCACACCTGACTCATGGATAAAATTGGTCTTGTAATTTGATTAAAGGAGGCTGTGTGAAACATGTAATCATATGATTAACATTGGCCTTTTATTTACAGAGAGAAAACGGCTGGAAGCCAAACAACGGGAAGACATCTGGGAAGGCAGAGACCAATCTGCGGTTTGAACATCACTTAGTGAGGAATGAATCCATGAATTAGGAAGTGTTTCATAGTCTGGAGACAAGAGGATCTTTCCAGCACTGTGTACATGTAGATGAGCATGTTAAAAGGAAACGTGACCAAGACAAAAGCCTGGAGGGTGTGGAGAGAACGAGGAGCCCTCTCCTCACGCCTGCATTCAGAACTGTCCACTGTGGTAGGTGTTAAAAGGAACCATCATGTGGGAAGAAAAATGGAAGAGGGGGCTTCTAAGAGTCCTCAGCGTGGACAGGCCATGTTACTGTGGGTCATACTCCCAGGAAGTCTAAAGCAGAACAGAGGGTCCGAGCCTGCACTGATAAAGGTTGGAGGCCCACGTGGCAGGGTATTCCTTAGTACTCACAAAGTTGAGAAGAGCAGTTTTAGGGACAGCGGAGAGCAGAGGAGTGGGAAGCAGTTCATAGAGACAGAAGTGCCTGATGTACTTGCCACATACAGAGTCTGCGTTGCTGGCACCAGAGCTCTGCAACCAGTGACCCACAGTGCATTGTAGGTATTTGGACCCCTGAGTTTGTACTAAGTGTGGTGCCTGGTACTGCTCCAGCTGCCCAGCATCCTTCCTCACAATAAGCCAGTCCTAGGGAGCGGAGTGCCAGCTCCAGTTAAGCAGTAATATGTTGTGAGAGGGAGAGATTAAAGACTGTTTTATAACATAAATTATTCTGGTGTTTATAAATTTCCCCCCACCCAAAACCTAACAACAACGGGAGAAGAAAAACCTATAGGTGAGCTCTCTAACCTTCATGTCTCTGATGCTGTGCACAGTTTAAACAGGTGCTACTTTGATCAACCCCCAGTTAGTAGGGTGCTCACCATCTGTTCTGCCCCGCGGTAAACTAACTAACCATCCTGGCATTTCTGTGTGGCAGCTTCTCTTGCCTTGACCTCCTTATGCATCTTTCCTCCAACCTCTTGCCTTTTTCCATAGCTGTCAAATGTGACACCCTGCAGGAAATATCTGGCACACAGCATGTTCTTGGTACGATCTTAGCCTGAGCCAGAGGCACTTGGCAAGCAGCACCAGACCATCCAGTCCAGTGATGAGCCGCCAGGTTGAAATAAACACCTCTAGGCAGTGAACAGTTTCCAGAAGGACATGGATAGGTCAGAGCCACCAACTCAGGCCTTTTCTGTCTCACATCTGCCTTCTTAGTGGCTTTGGAAAGTAGTTCAGAGCTGAAGACACGATAGTGCCAGTCTCTAAGGTGCTGAAGTGCAGGAACTGGTGTCATTGTGCTTTCAACTAGGGCAGAAGCCTCTTCTTTTTATGTCCATGACAATGATGGATTATTAGCTTTGTCTAAAACATGGTAGGACGGGACTCTTCAAATACCCCTCAGATGACACTGGCCTCGCGAGTCTTAGTCCTGGCCTGCCTATGTTGCTAGTCCAGTCCTGCAGCCCTGTCACAATTCCCCAGCATTGTTTCTCTCATTCCAGGTTTGCTTTTCCAGCGGTCCTACACAGTCCACCATTCCATATATCGGAAATACGTTGTTCTCTCCATCTTCTATTTCCACTTACTTGGCTTCGTTTGTAGGGCCTGTGCTCTGCCTTCATAGAACACACTCTCTAATGTTGGTAGGCTTATTTGAACACTGGGTGCATTGAAAGAAAATGCCAAGGATTCCAACATTAGCTTTTATTAATTAATAATTTTATGCTATATGTTATTTTATTATAAATATACTATAATAATATATAATGATAATTATAAAAACATGTTGTTTTATGTTATTATTTTTATACATTCTATAAATTCCTGGTAACTGTGAAAGCCAGAAGAGTATGACAAGTCTCCTGGGACTGGAATTACAGATGGTTATGAGCTACCATTTAGATGCTAGGAATTGAGCCTGGATCCTCTGGAAGAACCATTGCTCCAGCCCCAGGATTGCTTTATACTGAGAGATACTACTAAGGTGCATACTTGCCATGGCTTTGTTTTTTTGTTTTTTGTTCATTTTTATTTTTTTCGAGGGAAAGGTTCTCTGTGTATCCCTGGCTTTCCTGGACCTAATTTGTAGACCAGTCTGGCCTCACACTCACAGCAGTCTGCCTGCCTGTGCCTCCCTGAGCGCTGGGATTAAAGGTGTGCGCCACCACGTCTGGCTACTTGCCATATTTTGACACTCTTCGTGTCAGACCATGGGCACGCATATACTGGGCAGCGTTCACCTCTGGGCTACACTCCCAGGCTATATGTGGGTTTTTTAAGTCTAAGATTGACCTTGAGAATGGAAAAAAGAAAAAAAGAAAACTGAACAAGTGACTACTCTTGTCACTTGTCTCTGGAAGTATTTCCTGTTAACTGTTTAGTGCCCATCCTTTAAAGGCATTGCTAATGATCATGTACAGCCCCATGTTTATTACTCAGTTTTTAAGTAAGTCTCATCATTCCCAAAACATTGTTTTCATTCTGACAGTAGTGTTCTAGCAGCCTATCTCACACCTGCTGACTAGGCTCTTTAACTCTCAGGATTATTCATCTAATCAATCTTAGAGAATAGTTTTTAAGGTCAACATTTGAAAGTTATGGGGCATTGCTGTTTTACTCCTAATTGAAAATGTTCTTTTCCCGTGCATTATTCCGGTAGTTGGGGATGCTGTGTATTAGCCAGAGGTAAGAAGTCCCAGCCATGACCCAAAACAGACTGCCTCAAGCTTGTCCATGTAGGGTCAAATCCTTGGTTATATCTAAACCGAACTTTCATAAGGAGTTAATGGGAAAGCACTACACTGTCTGATGGAACAGCCCTCCCTTAGATAAGGAGAGCGGATGGAACGGTGTAGCTGCTGTGAAAGCAATGCTAGCTGTTAGGAACAACGTCTCATACTCCCCGTATGTTTTATGTATAGTGAATCTCAGGGTTATGTAGGATTTCTAGAAAGTTACAGTCCTGCGCTTCTAGTTTTCTCTAGATAGCATGAACATCTTCGTAGCGTCAGCGTAGCTTCTGAGGAGGGAGCTTCCTAGCACTTTGGTGCCAAGATGAAAGTCTTCTGAGAGGCTTTTGGTTCTGTTTGGAATTTGGTGGTTGGTGTTCTGTTAACATTCCTCATCTAGTTATGAGTCACGCCAGCCACCAGCCTTCCCGTGTCTTTCCCCTTCAACTCAGAAGTTTTAACAGCACAGCCCTTGTATAGCTTTTTCCAGGAATTAGAACTGGCTGCACCTACCAACCGTGTGATGTGGGCAGGGAGGCTGAGACCAGTGCTGGTGGCTGTCCGCCTGGCCTGCTTTTTCTGGCCTCATGGAAACTGGATCCAACAAGATGCTGAGGGCAACCTCCCTGCCCAAACTAGTCCTCAGTCACCACTCCACCCCCAGCCCCCTAGCTAGCCGCACATTCTTCCCAGGCCATTAGCTTCATGTGAGTATAATGTTGGCACTGTTCGCTGGATCCAATAGGAAATCAGTCCTTCCCTTGTTTACCTAAACTGCTACACCAAAAAAAGCCTTCCTATGCCAGATGGAGATGAGGAAACGGAGGAGATGGAAAAAGGTACTTTGTATTCACCCCAAAACACATCCTTTTGGCTTTCGGGGTAGCTCTTGTATAATGGGGAGAGCCCCGTGAGGTGGTTCTGCCTGCTGCCTTTCATTTTGTTTTTGCAGCCTCTATTTTACAAGTTTACAGTCTTTGGACTGTACCTTCTCATTCCTCCCTTCGCCTCTCAGCCTTTCTGACCCCGGTTTCACTGTTGAGCCTGGGGAGGGTAATTGTGAAAAGCTTAGTGACTGCCTTGAGAATGTGCCGGGCTGGGCAGTCCCCAGGAGTCTGTTCTATGCCTGCTCATCCCAGCTGTGGAGGGAAGAGAGCAGAGTGCAGTGCCCTGGACTGGATGCTGTGGAAGCACAGCTGGTCTGGTCTTTGTAGCAGTCCATAATGAGCGACCTTTATTGGCATTCTAAACACCTAGAAGGATCGTCTGTGTGTTTGTCAGTGGAGTGAAGATCCAGATGTGCCCAATGAGACCCAGGGTCTGATGCCACCGGAGCAGGAGCAGAGCACAGCCACCTCACATGCGATGGTGGTCTTTCCCAGGCTTGGTCCCTGACTAAATTAAGGTTCTCACTTCTGCTTTCCTCAGTCTTCTGTTCCTAACTCTACCAGATCTGTTTTCATGTGCCTGCAGAGTAGCTTGATTGACCAATTTCTTCTCAATTGCAAAAGTCTGTTTACAGTGAAACAGCCTTGGTTAAATCTGAAATTTAGGCTAGCTCTGCTGTGGGGGTGACCCTAAAAGAGACTGGACTGCCTGCCAGATATGAGGACATCCTGTTGTCTCCCTTGGCAGAGGTCCTGACAGAGGCTGAGTTTATGTGACCTCAGCTGTTTTCTTGATTGATCTCTTGCTGCTGTGCAGAAAAGGCCCTGTCTTATCACTTCAGTGAAACTTGTCCCCCAGCCCCAGTAATCTGGGGTGCTAATCCATCGGAGTGTGGAGAGGGCTTGGGGGTTCAGGGGTATTAGAAACACCCTTGTGTATGACAGAATGAAGGGAAAGACGCTAAGGAGAGGCTTCAGAGTATGAGATAGAAGTTCTAAGCAAGGAAATGGTGAGGGGCTGCATTCACCAACTTCTCTCTGTGTGAGACTTTGACACTTATTTTGCACGTAGCTTATAGCAGAGAGAGCTGACTCCACTTCTTTTGTTCTTCGGTCCGTCCGTCCTCTGCACCTCCAAGACATTTGCAAAGCACCACTTAGTTAGGGGCCTTGGTCACAGTTCATCCCTCAGGAGCTTAGAGCTCCTGCAACTGGGAACTGCGCATCAAGTTTTGAGAAAGATTGAGGCTCCTTAGGGAAGAGAAGGGCTAGCTGGCCAGAGCCTCTAGACCATGTTGTATAGGCCATATGCACTCTGGAGAGGCTCAGAGCCATCCTGAGAGTGCTGCCTCCCCTGGGTGACGATCTGGCTGGTGGGAGGCTTCCTGAGCAGGTTCTCGGTGCTCCTTGTCACTAGCCCTTTGTCCTGTGAGTCGGGGCTCTGTGAAGGGCATGGCTCCAATAAGCTGAGGTATCTGGTGTGTGAGCAGAGCTGGGAGTGCAAAAATGGCTTCAGATCAGGTTGTTTCTGAGTCGCTGTTCCTGCTCCATGGAGAGCTCTGCATTGGGTCGGTAGGAGTCTCCTGTGGGCCAAAGGAAAATAGCTAAGTAGACAGACCCACTACGGCCTCTTCCCACCAGGGCAGTCGTGGACACAGACACAGTCTGTTATGTGGGAAGGGTGATGCTGGGTCTTCTTTGCTTTGGAAAAAGAGGTCAGTGCTCTGTTCTGGCTCTCAGGGACTGTTAGTGACTGCAGCTCCAGGCAGCTTCGCTCTCTTCCATGGCAGTATCTCCTGGCTTCTAGATAGCCAGGGGAGGGTGGTTTTCCATTCCTTTATCACTGGGCTCAATGTCACTTTTTAGTCATCTAAGGTGATTTGTCACACAACTTAAGGTGCACTGCAGTGAGCCCTACCATTTGTGTAAGCACTATGGTGGGTCTCTACCTGGTGGCATTGTTTTTCTGTCCTCCGTCACTGCCCTGGGTCCCTGCCAGTCTGATTATGGAAGCTCTGTTATCTCCATGTGCGCAACGCCAATTCCTCTCACATTCTTGTTTCATTCAGTGTCAGCAAAGTCTACTCAGATTCCCAGATGTGAAACATAAATGTTCCTCCTCGTTCTCCCATGTGTTGGCGGAGTTTAATTTTAAAATGAGGCAAAGGATATAGCTCAGTGATAGAGTGCCCGCCTAGCCCATGTAAGGCCCCAGCTCTGCAAGCCCAGTACCACAGTGGAAATCTAAAAACAAACTTTGTTTCTTGGCTGAATTTGCCAGTGGTCCCTAGAAGTTCATAGATGTAGGCATCAGTGTCCCTGTTTCAGAGATGGAGACCAGGAATTACTCAGTGTTTCTGAATCAGGACTCAAACCCCAGGGCCTTGGGATCCTTGGGAGTGCGTTTCTGTCACAACACAGGCCTCCCATAACCCCTTCCTCGAGAGCACTTCAGGGACCTGGAAGCTTATAGTCTGTTTTAACAGAAGGAAACTATCCAGGCATAGTGATGCATCCTGTACTTTGTAATTCCTGTACTCAGGGGGCTGAGGCAGAGGACTGCCCAAGTTCCAGCCCAGCTGAAGTGCATACCAGGACACTATTTCAAACAACAAACCCCAGTGGGCTGGAGAGATGGCTTAGCAGTTAAGAGCACTGTCTGCTATTCCAGAAATCCTGAGTCCAGTTCCCAGCAACCACATGGTGCCTCACAACCATCTATAATGAGATCTGGTGCCCTCTTCTGGCATGAGGTTTACATGCGGATAGAGCCCTCATAACATTAAATAATAAATAAATAAATAAATAAATAAATAAATAAATAAATAAAAACTTTTTAAAAAAATCATGAGGCTAGGATGGCTCAGCAATTAAGTGTGTCCACTGCTCTTGAGGTCCTGAGTTTGGTCACCAGCACCCACACTGCAGGGCTTCTTACAGTGGCCTGTAACTCCATTTCATGGAAACCCAGGGCCTCTGGGCTTCATAAACACTTGCACTTGTGCACATACCTTCACATGCACACACAATTAAAAATAAGTCTTAGAAAAGCCTCGGCTGAGATTTCCTCAGGGTCTTAGAGGGTGGTGAGAGTGGGTTGAGAAGCCAGTCACATAGAATACTCTTTGTCTTCCCTGTAGCTCTCCCCTCAAAACCCAGCTCAAATACCACTTCCTCTGATACCGCATCCGGTCTCTGGGTTTTTGCTTGCTCCTCCACATTTACTTTCTACCCTTTGGGCGTACAAACCAGGTTAGGTTGTCTGGTTATATGCCTGTATACTCTGCTGCGTTGAGTTCCTGCATCCTACTGTCATCTACTGTGGTCAATACAGTTGTAGGTCTTCAAACACTGACGGGCCAGCTCTGCCCCACACCTCAAGTACATAACCCTTAGCAAGTCTAGGCAGCTGCCTCCCTCCTGTGCCCCAGTCCTCTCTGCTCCTGTTTGTAGCTGCAGGTAAAAGTGGAGACCAAAGAGAACTTTCCCCTGGGAAGAAGGCAGTCAGGAAACTACAGGAAGCAGAGCAAGTATGGCCTGGAAACATGCTTGTTTTTTGATTCAGAGTTTCTCTATGTGGCTCTGACTGTCCTGGAACTCACAGTGTAGTCCAGGGTAGCCTCAAACTCAGAGATCTGCCTGCCTCTGTCTCCCAGGATTAAAGGCATGCGCCACCACACACATCTTGATGTGGCATGAGAGGACAGGAAAGAGTCTGAAAGACTGGACACCAGTCAGTCATTCTTAAAGAGCGTGGTTGCTAGGTGGTGAGGTTGATGGTCTGGGCACTATGGTCATCCTGTCCATAGCCATCTGCACACACCTCCGCGTGTGCCCAGGTGTACCTCTAAAGCTAGCCAGCTCCCTCAGCTGTACAGTCCTGGGGTCCCTGTGGCCGAGTTACCTGTATGGCAGTTGTGCAGCCAGACTCGCTGCCCATCATACTTGCAGCGGCAGCGCATCATGTTGTTGGAGAAATCCGACTCTGCCACATCATTTGTGGGGTTCACAACCACCTGCAATGAAGGGGACATCGAAGTGGGCCATGTGGTTTCTAAGTGAGTTGACACGTAGGGTCCTTTACACCTCACCTAGTCTAATACCAAGTGCCCTGATTTGCTGGTCCTCACCCCCAGGACGTAGGCATCAGTGTCCCTCCTAACAGATGCCCAGATAAAGCCTAGGAATTGCCCAGTGTTTACTGAATCAGGACTCAAACCCAGAGCCTTGGGGTCTCCTTGGGGCTCTTCCCCTACAACACAGCTAGCTCCTAAAAGGGATAAGTCTGTTGGATCCCGTGGGAAACCACCTTCCTCTGACACCCGGAGCTTCTGTAGCTGCTGGACAATCATCCTTACCTGGAAGATATAGTCCCCTGGACTCACATCTGTGATGTCCACCCACTGGCAATCGATGTCATGCCGGTAGGTGTCCCAGCAGCCTACAGTAACCCCTTGTTCCCCAAAGTTGGCACACGCATAGCGCCGCTGCACTCCTGTAAAGAAGACTACACAGTTACCATAGCTCCAAGAAGGCACGTGTGACCAAGCATTCTGTGGCCCTTCACAAGCGTCATCAGTTTAATCCTCAAACTGGCTGTAACAGATCAGTGCACGTCTGCCCAGTCCATGGGTTTGGGGCCTGTGCTTCAGTTAAAACTTGCCCAAGAACAGAATTCCTGCTGACTGAATTTGACAAGGCAAAAACATTCATGGCAAAGACTGTGCTACTTTGGATGCTCTAGTAAAACTTCCTGTTGGCCTAAGAATCGTGGGTGGGAATTCCAGCCTTCTTGTGCTAATTCTAACAACCAGCCCTCAGGAAAGCGGGTGTTTACCTGGATACCTTACTAAGGGATGGGACTGCGGGATACAAGTAGGGAACACATTCCCTGTCCTCCAAAAGCTGCCGAGAGTGTTAAGCACTTTTTAAGAGCTGGAAGTTGAGAGGAAATGAGGACAGTCCACCGAAGGTTTTGGAAGGCAGAAATTTTTGAGTCGCCTTGAGTGCTACTGCCAAGCTAGAATCTTGGGGAGCCTGGGGCTGATGGGCAGGGAAGAGAGGTTGGCCCCAAAGGTCCTTGAGAAATCTGTTCCAAATATATCAGGAAGCAATGTGACTAGGAACCCACGAACCTGAGGGACAGTTTGTGTCTTCTAGACAGAAGCTGGCCTTGTGCCCCTCGGCCACTTTGGAGCCGTTGAGTGTGAGCAGGTCGTAATGGGTGAAGACTTCGATGCTGTGGTAATGCCTGAGGAAGAAGCAGAGCCGTCAGCCCCACGGCAGGAGGGGTTGGTCGTCTGCAGAGGTTAGCAGGGAAAGCTGTGGCCCCATCATTACTCAAGGAGGAAAGCGATAATAACAGGGCAGTGCCCTCCCTTCCTCCTAAACCCAAGATGACCATGGCCACAGACGTTTTTGCTGGCACCCTTGCCAGGCAGCAAGGCACATCTGTCCCCTTTACTTGGAATCTTAATTCAGTTAGAAGAGGTACACACTGCCTCTGGAGGCCTTCATTGGCTGCTGGGTCCAAGGCAGAGGTGGGGGGAGGGGGAGCATTGGCCCAGAGGTGGCCTAGCAGCGAAGAAGATGGGGAGCGAGTTTACTCTGCTCCGTCAGCCTGGGACCAAATTGCTACCATATTTTCCAATCCAGTGGTAATGACAGCTCTGTGCATGCTACAGGAAAAGGTGCTCATTAACTCAGGCAAGGCCAAGTCCTCCGATCGCTACCCGTTCTCTCAGCTTTCCCCGCACATGGCTATGTTCTGAAAGAAAATAGTACATTCCCCCTTCCACCCTGCCTTCGTCACAGGCATTGCCTCTCCTCTTTCTGGTCTGCAGCTTCCTTAGAAGAAAAGATGCTCATCGTCTCCTTCTGAGCCAGTCTGTTCCCTGCCATTCCCTGCTTCGCTTTATTGTAGCAGAAACCTGCCCATCTCTTCTGCAGAGCAGGCATCTTGTTTTGGGTCTCCACATTGCTTGGACTTCCTGCTTTACTTGGCTTCTGAAGACAGGGACTACCTTAGGTCCAATATGGGAAAAGCCTGTCATACCATGCTAGCAGAGACCAACCGCTGGCCATCACATGTCTCTGGGATATTGCGATGGCCAACTAGCCCCCATAAGCATCACCCACACAGGTGCATCTAAGGCAGATGAAAAGGGGGAGGAGCAGATAGATGCTTGTCTTCCGGGCCCAAGACAGGCCAAGTGGCTAGAAAGGCGGACTTACCAGGAGTTTGCCTGAGGCATGGAGAAAACAAACTGTTGAGTCCCTAGGCTCCACTTTTTGCCCCTAACCCTCTAGAGCCAAGTGTGGGCAGGTACTAACATGTGGCACTGGTGCCAAATCCAGCTGTGACGTCCAGCCTTGGGACGGAAGTCGGCCCGACCAAGGTTGTAGATCTGTGAGGAGAAGCGCAGCAAGCGCCGGTGTCCGTAGGGCCAGTCCATGTGGTCAGCGGACTTCGAGAGGCAGTTCTCCTCATGGGCACAGTACAGCATGCTGAGTGGACGATCCTCCAAGTAGGCCGTCTCTTGTACCAGCTGGGCATTCATCACGAGGTCTGGAGCACCTGGGTGGCAGGGGGGCAAGGTGGGAGGCGGGGTGAGGAGGCAGCAGGGCCTGCTGTCCAGCATGAGCACAGACTTGCCCCCAGACTGATGATGCGGCACAGGAAGGAAGGTGACAGTCGGGAGCCCATCGCTTCCACCTGGGAGGCAGCTTCGTTGTCAGGGCTCGGGTTGCTGGTTGGAGTCATTGTTCATTCTTGGCTGAATTTTTGACTGTACCATTTACCAGCTCTGACTGCTTAATGTTTTTTGTGTCTCATTTTTGTCATCTACAAGGTGGGAATCATATTGGTGATATTAACAGGTAGTGTCTGTAATATGCTTAGAGCACTGTCAGGCCCGCACTAAACAGGAAATGGATGAAAGCTATATTTCTTTTGTAAAATGCTTTCCATCTTCCAAAGGGCCTTTGTGTAGCTTAGTGGGTAAAAACCTCTCAAAGGCTTTGCTGATAACTTGCTTGGTTGTTTCGGCCAAGCTCCTGCCTTTCCCTGAGCCTCAGCCTCTCGGTGTCTGTTGGGCTGGAGTGAGAGGACCAGAAAGGCCAACTGAAGGACTTGGTCTTCGAGGCTGCCCCTCACCTGTGCTGTTCAGTCTGCTGAGCCATGGTTCTGTGCTCCTTCTAGGTCCACTCTAGCCTGACCACTTCCACACTGTCCTCATGCATTCATTTCTCAGGCAGCCAGCAGTGCCTCTCTGCATGCAGAAGTTTAACTTGAGGTCAGCAAGGTGGCCCGGCCAGTAAAAGTGCATGTCATGCAAGCCCAGCAACCTGAGTTCAACCCTATATTCCAACTGGAAGGAGAGAACTGACTCCCAAAAGTCACACACATAACATACTCAATGACAACAATAATTAAAAAAAAAATTTTTTTTTTAATCCAGTGTGCCTAGTCTCACTAGTCAGTTCAGCCTCTTTCCTCGCCTTAAGGGGCTCTCTCCTGAAGCCTCTGCTATCTCTGTCCTTCATTTGTCAGAACTGGTATGTAGCGGTCCATTGGTGTTGCCATGTGACCTCAAAAGAGAGAAAGGGTCTTTCTCACAGGTGTTGGGGTTTAGGTGTCTGGGCAGAGGCACCTGGGGTAAGGCTGCGTGCTGATGCGGCTTGTTTCACTGGCTGGACTTGTAGTATGCTATGCTACATGATGCCTGTCACGGCACTAAACAGGCACTTGAAATTCTTGTGGCTTATGTTGGAGAGATGAGGATATGACCACTGACAGACCTGGGCTCGTGAAAGAAAAGAGAGCTTGCAGAGAGAGTGAGGGGGAAACAAACAAAAACCAGGAGAAAAGTCAATATATATGTATGTATGTATGGGGAGGGAGGTGGTGGCGGTGAGTACGGGTCAGCCACCTGCCCGGCAGTTAGCACCAATATGCTCAATATGACGGCTGTGCTGGAGGTGGTTAAAGTCCAAGGCTGCCAAGCAGGGGACTGAGAGCAGGCAAGCAGCATGCTGTGAGGCCTGATTGTAGAGGATGCCACTGACATCCTGTCTCTTCAGGGGAGGGTGAGAAGGGTAGGCCCAGGGCTCTCCCCCAGAGTGTGCTGCACAGAGGGCTCACTGACAGGTTAAGATGTCATGGGGTTGAAGTGTGGCTGGGAAGAAGGTCAAGTGGCCCCCGGGGCTGGTGCCAGCCTGCAGCCTTTGGGCTGGATGTAATTATCTTGGCTCAGGGCTTGTTGGTCAATGTCAAACAGATGCTGCTACCCTGAGGATCTGGGTCTGTGGGGCAAACTCTTGCACCAAAATTATCTTGCCCTCCAGCCTTTTAGGCAAACCCCACAGTTTGGCCTTAGGCTCTGGTGCGCCTCACATTTGCGCAATCCTCTACAGTGAATTTCCAAGGATTCCACCCAAACAACAAATCCATTTTATGTTGTAAACTCAGCACACAGACAGTTCTGAGAAAACCCATTACCTTACTAAATGTAATAGACTGCCACATTTTCAATTCTGTGTCACTCTTTTAAACTGTTGTTCACACTCCCCAAATTGAAAAAGCCCTCTCCTAGTTCCCTGTGCTTTTGTGTTTTCTCAGTTTTCATTCTGACAGAAACTCCATGAGTAGGAGCTGGCTTTGCATCTGGACGTGACAGCTGGAGAACGGTGGCGCTGCTGTGTGCACTCCCTGACCCGGCCACTCACCCGCCATTACTCACTGTTCATGCAGGCCACCCCAGCTGAGAAGCGGCCTGAGCCGTGGGAGCAGTGCACGGGCCCATGCCTCTGACACTGCTGAAGGGCCAGCTCTGTGCCTGAGCAGCGAACCCCACTCAGCACCACTTCTTTGGCCTCCGGTGTCCCCTGCCAATACCAGGTGTCCTAGGAAGACAGCCAGTACATCCCTTCAGAACAGCGAGGCACTACAATGCAAGTCACTCTGGTGCCTCCGTCACACTGTCCCCACCAGACAGTACTGTCCCATCCAGTGTCCAAGAAGACAGCCCTGCTGTGTGAGCAGGAAAAGCCTGAGCCCCTCATGCCCACATCGGGTACTACTGTGTCCCCATTCCCAGCTGCCCCTCACATCGCAGCCAGGACAGAGCACAGGCCTGTGAGTGACGCCTGCCCTTGCACGGGTCAGCAGACCTCCTGTGCGCTCAGGTATAGTGGTCTTGCCCCTGCCTCCTCCAACCTCCTTGGCCTTTGCAGCCCCTCCCTGGAGAGCACACCGCAACCCTGGCTCCACATTTCTTCAGCTGAATCAAACTTTCGCTGCCCAAAAGCCTTTCATTTCTATGGGCTGTTTGTTCTTCTTTCTTGTCTAGGTCGCTCAAGTTCATGGTTCCTTCAGGAGAAGCTACATGCCAGGTCATTTGAACACCCTTCCTCCCCCACCACTACCCGCCCTCCGCTGTACTCCTGCCTATCCCCAGCACCCAACTGGTAACAGCCCATAGCTTCACTCAGTGAGTGACTACTAAATGAATGAACTGGCCAGCAGCTCTGGCAGAGATTTTAGTCCTTGCTGCTAGCCCCAGAAGCTGAGGCTGCAGCGGAGGAGCTGGTCTGGTACCTACCTTGATGGCAAAGTTGGCAAATCCCAGACCAAGTTGTCGGCAGGTCACCATGGCTTCAGTGAGCCCCCAGTGGTCACTGCATACAGTCCCCCAGCGTGGGACCCCATTCACCTCCACCTGCACCTCCACCACTCCCTCTTCGGAGTTGCGCCCACCAGCCAGGCGCACCTGTAATATAGTCAGAGGTGCGTAAGGGGAGAAGCCAGGATTGCAGGCTGCTAGATCAGTGTAGTGTGGTCCTACCATAGACTCTCCCCCTGTCTCCCATAACATGAGCTTAGTTCATTAGCTGGTGTGTGATGTCCCTGCATGCTAGAGAAATCTGGCAAGGGCTTCCTCCTACCTAATATCTCCCACCACCAGTGATGACCCAGCTTGCCAAGAGCATTCGTATCTGCCTCCTTGTCAACTCATTGGGGAGAGAACCATTTTCAAAGACACCAGCCACTAGCCTGCAGTCCCCAGTGCCACTCCTCAGCACTGCTTGCTGGTGGCCCTGGCTTGGTAACACCTTCTTTCTCAGCTTTGCTCAGGACCTCGGAGTGTGGGCCAGTGTGTATACCAGTAAAGCCCCATGTCCCTCTGCCATCTTTGGGAATACATGTGGGGCCAGGTAACAGAGAAGAGAGCTCTCCAGGCCAGCCCCAGACCCCTGCCTGATGACATACTCAGACCTAAACCCACCTGGTTCTGGAAGCCCATGTCAGGGATGTTGCACCTGACCGCAGCATCATTTGCATGTTGACAACCAGTCTGGGACCCTTCCAGGGCAAGGCAGTCACCGAGGGTCCGCTCATACCCCCTGCAGCGCACCTCACTCAGGTGGATGGGCCCTAACCCTGCCGGGAAGAGTGTACAGTGTGAGGCTCCTCGGTAAATCACACCCATGACTTCCCCTCCCTGGAGAGTGAACTTCCTCTTCTGGGCTGCCAAAAGGGCCAGTGGGCACATCTGGACTCTCTTACACACCCTGGATCTCTTTGCTCACCTTGGCCCAGGTGGGCCCCAAAAAGGGCCTCCCGGGCAGAGCCAAAACCAAGCTGACGACACACAACGCTGGCCGAGATGAGGTTCCACCTGTGGTCACAGACTGTGCCCCACTGGCGGTTCATGAGCACTTCCACACGGCCCTCACCCACCTGAGCCCCAGAACGCAGGCGCACCTTCAGCTCCTGCTAAAGAGGAGAAAACCAGCTTCAGGGGTGGGCCTCGGGGTGGGGCTCCTGAAAGCCCCGTGGGCCAGAGCCAAGGCCCAGTTTCCAGTCCTGCCTTTGACTCCCCGCAGCTTTCCCTGTATAGACCTCTGTTTCTGTAGTGACCTGTGGAGCGTGGAGGTGGTGCTGAGCTCACTAACATTCTCTCTCACCTACTTTTTTTTTTTTTAAACAAAAGGCCAGGCTCAGGTTCAATACCTTCACCCTCAATGGGTTGCAGCTACAATTTAATTACTGTTTTCACGCTTGCCTTCTATCCATGGCAAGCGATGTCAGCTTTCCATCTATGTGGGGGAGGGGTGATAAATGACCTTTTAAAAAATCCCCAGGTTCTTTCATTCTGTGACCCAGCTCCCCTCGCCCCACTCCCCTGCTATGCTTCCTCTCTCTGCTCCCCATTGGGCAGGGTACTGACAGGGACCTGCACCTTCAGGTTGGTCAGGAGCGCCCCAGGGCCTTACCTCTGCACGGGACTCCTTGCGTCTGGGCTTTGGCTTCTGTGGGTGGAAGTGGGGCCCTGCCACACAACTGACCACAGCATGCATGCCACCCGGACAGGCTGGCCGAAGCTTGCCCCTTCCTGGGGCCACCTGTACCTGGCACTTGGCCAAGTGGGGTTCTGTCCCCAGACAGTCAACTCGATGAATCCAGAAGGAATTCTTTTTGGTCAGGCTGTTCAGCCTAGAAGACAAGAAAATATAGGGGGGGAGGGCTTGAGTGGGGATGAGGGAGTTCAGAAGACGGAAGGGGGGAAAGGGAGGAGGGAGGGACCAGAGAAGGAGGCCGAGGCACTTCATGCCATACTCCTTGCCTGCCCTCTAACGTACGACTCCTCACCTAGACTTGGGATCCTTCATCTTCAGATTCCAGACTTTTCTGTGGTAGAGAACACAGATAGGAAAGGTAGAGGGATGTAAGAACTGCCCCCTCGGCACCATAGTCCCTCAGGTCTGAAGTTTACAGCAGACTTCACGGCTCATAGACGTTTTCCCAGATCCTACTTCAATACTGAGGTATATGGCAGTCTGACAGGATGTCCACCCCACAGATAAGACCACCCTTCGGCCTCACAGGGAGGCAAGCAAGGTCCCTCAGCTCACCCTAAGGTCTGTACTGGGCTGGGGATGCCCTGGAATATGTGACTCATTCTTGCCCCCCCCCTCCCGGGCCAGATGAAGAGAGCCTTTGTGGGGGGGGGTCCCTGAGAGAAGATATCTGGTAATGGTCTCCCGGGAACAGTGGAAGTTAAGAGCCTTGTTGAAGAGTTGGGAGGACACTCCCACCCAGGCTGTAATCAGGGCCACTCTACTGAAGGTGAGGTGAGTTAGTCAGCAGGGCCTGATTTGCAATTACTAGGTAGCAAGGAGCCAAGGAACCGTTGTCCCCTTCACCCCCATGGATAGAGTCACACGGCTGCTCACCATGCTCTTTATTCAGGGTCCTCTAAGCCAAAATAAGGGACCGGCAACTGCCTAGAAAGACGTGTGGCAACGCAATAGGGGTGGGCCAGGCTAGATGACTTAGAGGTCCCCAGGGAGAGACCTCTCTCTTGAGAAATGCTTGCGGGTGTCACCGACACAGCTGGTGGGACTGGGGTTGTGGTAGTTATTTATGGAGCTGATGTAATCTTCTGGGACAGTTTGGCCACGTTTCTGGCAGGGTATTTTTATGTCTGCTTGACACAAACTCCCCACCCCCAGGCTTTGCTCGCATGCAACCCACTTATAGTCTGGCTGTAGTCAGAGCAGGAGTTCCCTGGACAGCAGAGTCCCAGCAGAGGATGGGTGAGGGCCGTGTGCCCCAACCAAGGCCCAGAGCTACTTCCTGATGGAGCCAAGAGCGGAATGTGTTTTGTCTACTCTTGTGGGCAGCACTGTAAGGCTCTTTAGTTAAATCCTTTTAATAAGGGAAACAAAGTTTCCATTCAATTGTGCTGTCATAGTACCACTGTGAGTTCTTTCTATTGGTTTGGCAAGCATGAAGTTTACTTTTTGCCTACTTCTAGACTATTCTTGGGCCCTTGTAGTTTCTTGCTCACTCTTAGCTATCTCGAGGGACTCATAACTCAGCAAGTCCAGATGTCCTCAATTAGCTATTTTTCTCCAGTCCCAACATGTGTGACTACCCTGCCACAGACCTCCACTCTCATCAGTGTGTCCCTCCAGAACCTCACCGAACCCTTGAAAGTTTACAACACAAACACACACACACACACACACACACACACACACACACACACACACACA
>OU015757.1:60401664-60414444 GCA_907169655.1 Acomys percivali
CACACACACACACACACACACACACACACACACACACACACACACACGTCCAGTTTGGCAGTCCTGCCTCTCCTACCTGTAGTAGTGGTTGTTGACAGGAACCTGGCTGGGAAAGCCCAGCATCCCGCACACAACCCTGCTGTTGTTCATGGTCCAGCCCTGGTCACACACCTGCCTCCAGTGGCCCTCGTACCGTACCTCCACGGCCCCCTCGGTCACTGGGCTGTGCCGTTTGGCACTAGCGAGGATGGGTTTGAGTCGCACCTCTTCCAGCCGCCGGCCCTGCAAGACATCGATTCACCTCACCATTGGCCATGCCCCTGGGGTCCTGGGCCTCCTTGTAGGCCTCTGCAGATTTCCCTGAGAAAGCCAGGCTCAGAGCCATCTTCCTACCCCTCATTGTCAGGCTCAGAGAGCAGTGAGCATTTGCTGAAGCCTCTAGGAGAAAGCAGAAACCAAAGTCTTGGTTTGTCTAGACCCTTTTCCTCCCCAGATCTATCAAACCAGAATCAGGACAGGAGCCCTTCCTTGGTGTCTACTGGGCATGAAGGGGCCTTCTTTGTGCCACCCTGAAAAGATCTGAAATGGGCAAGAATGGTTGTTTGAGACCAACGCCTGTTTAGTTGTGTCCATAGGACCCATCACAAACCGGTGTGGTGCCCCCCATGGTGGCCCACTGCAGATCCAGGGTGCCAGGGCCAGCTGTCCTCGGGCAGAGGTTGCCTGCAAGCAGTGGGTAGGAGACAGCTCCCTGCCCTGCCCATTACTGTTGTTTGGCTTGAGCTGTTTTTAGCTTGGGCTTGTTTGTGCTTACGAAGAGGCAGCAATTGTGGCCAAGCCTTGCTGGTGAAACAGCCCCCTTGCCCCATGTCCGCCTCCCTCCCGGGGAACAACTTCTGAGGTTCCCACCAGGTCTAGCCTCGGGCCCCTGACCACTCTGCATTAAGCTGGGATGGGGATTTCTGCCCAGCCCTAGTGCTGCTCATCTCTTTTCCGTCCTCCAGGCTCACTGTGAAGGAGGCTCTCTGCCCTGTCCAGCCTCTGGCTCAGGACCACACCTGGACAGCCTCCTCACCTGGGGCCCGAGGGCATTGGAGACCTTCTCAGAGTGGTATCCACGCTGGCGCTGTGGGTGGCATACCACCCCAACATCTTCTGAGTGTCTGCAGTCACTGACACCCCAGCCATTAGAGCCACACTGGTCCAGGCTGGTCTCAGTGCCCAAACAACGCACGTTGTCCAGCCAGATGGGGCCTGTGGAGGAGGGGAGGTGATCTCAGGGATGAGGAGAATGACCATCTTCTCTCAGGGGGACCCTACACTGCCAAACACTGGGGAGCACTGCTTCCTCTTGGTGTCAGGTCCACAGAAACTGTTTCTGGAAAATGGCAGGTCGAACTAGTGACAGATTCTTAGTCTATCTGTCTACCCTTCTGTCCATCAAATCATGCCCTAAGCACCTACTATGTACAAATCACTATGCTCAGAAAAGTTAGACCTAGTGGTGATGCTGGTGACCTTATTCCGAGAGAAAATGACAAGGCCAGGGCAGCAGCCATCTACAGCTATACTCAGGAAGTGCCTCCAAGAGGCCACTTGAACTGGTCATGAAAGGTTAGGGGGGCTTCTAGAAACTTCTATTGGAGCCTCAGTGAGGCAGGCTTAAGAAAAAGAACCCTGCTCCCATCTCTTTGCATCCTCTGGGTGCAGTCTAACACGGTCACTTACCCTCCCCTTGACCGTACTTGGCACTGTGTGCCCAGGTCAAGGCTGACTCAAAGCCTAGCTGTCGGCAGGCCACTGTAGCCTCCTGGAGAGCGAAGTCATCATCACACACAGTGCCCCACTGGCCCTGGTATAGCACCTCCAGGCGACCCTCTTCTGGCCTGTTCGCTGGACCCACCAGCCTGAGCTTCTTGGAGTTTGATGACTGTGGCCTGCTGGAAGGAGCTTGGCCTAGCAGCAGAAGCAGGAACAGAGAGAAGGTGGCTGGTGGGGGCCACATCATGATGACCTCAGGAGCACCTGGGAAAGAAATGAGGAGTGATTTCCACCTCCATCCAAGAAAAGAGGCCTACTCACCAAATGCAGGCCCCGCGTCCGCCAGGGGTGCCCTCTGGTCAAAAACATCTGCCTAGCCCTGACACCCTTGTCTGCCTTCTGATGTTCTGAGCACCCCAAGGAAAGGCTGAAGTGTTACTCCCCACCCCACAAAAGGAGGTTCGTGAATGCTGGGGTGGGAAAGAACTAGTGTGGGGGGGCTCAGGCCTCTTCCACCACTGCTGTGTGGCCTGGCCAAGTCTTATGTTTCAGGACCCCATTCCTTTATTTCCAAGGTGAGGAGGTTGGACCAAATATCACCTGCTGTCTGTCTCCTCCAGCTGGGGTAGCATGCCGCTCCAGCCACGGCCCAGCTCATGCAGCATTATGGCTCATGCATTGGATACATCGGTTTTGGGAAGGGCTTGGCTTGGGAAGCCAGGTGTAGGGACGTGGACATGAAGACATTATTATACCGCTCACCTTCACCTCACACAGAGATGTGGAGTTGTGGGAGGTGTTTAAAGAAGAGGTGTATAAGCCAAGAATGGTCGCGCCCACCTAAAACCCATATACATGGGAGATACAGACAGGAAGATTGAGTGTTCAAAGTCAGCCTCGGCTATGTGAGGAAATAAAGACCAGCCTGGGCCACGTGAGACCGTGTCCCCAAAAACCAACTAACCAAAGAAAGAAAGGAACGTAAAAAGTAGAGAAGGGACCACTTAATCTGAAGAAGCGTTCTCCTAGGCTGGAACGGGGCGGCTCCAGCAAGAGAGGACAGGATCGGGAGAGGGGGAGAGGGTAAGAGTTTACGCAGGAACAGAAGGCACCCATCTCTCTTCCCTGCTTCCATTTGAAGGGGCGGGCAGGTCCCACATGACCTAGGGTCCTGTGCACCCTGCAGAGCATTTTCCCTTCATCTTATCAGAACGAGAAGACCTGGGTGGGGGCTGGGGGGGGAGGGTCAGGCAAAGACTCATACATTAGAGGGAGAGCCAAGCTGGGCCCTCATCACTTCAGCAGCCGTAGTCCTGGGACTGGCGGGCAGGGCAGGACACAGAGATGGGCCATATCTGAACAGAGCTACTAGAGTCCCCTGAGGCCACCACGGCTGATGCTCCTCCAGCCTGGCTCTGAAGGCCACCGTAGGAGTAGATGGAGAAGATTGACACCCTGCCAGCGCCTGTCTTCTGAGTGATAACACAGCAAAGCAAAACAAAACAAACAAAAACCAGAATCTCTCTCTAGAGCTAGATCTAGCCTTGAGTTTGGGACCCCCCTACCTCTGCCTCCACTCTAGGGATTACAGGTGTGTCAGTGCAGCTGGCCTCTTGAGGATTATCCATGAGGCACACAAGTGGACACATTGCACGCTCCTCCTTCCTCTCACCACACCCAGGGAAGGAGAAGCACAACCAGGAAGCTCTTAAAGGTGTAACAGGTCAGCCAGGAGCTGGAGCATCTGCTTGCGATCCCAGCACTGGGGATGTGGGGGCAGGAAGATCAAGAGTTGGAGGTCAGCCTTAGCTGCCCGGCAGCCCTGCTCATGGGGGAGGACACAGCTCATCAGTAGAGAAAGTCTCAGGCCCTGTCACTCCAGTCCCCAGGTGAGAGTCACTCCTTATGCCTCCAGGGCCCAGCACTGTCCAACCCCGTGGCCTCGATCAATGCAAGGCTGGATGGAGAGGAATAGAAATATACCGGATGGCCTCGGAGAGGCTCCATGGGAGTGAGGACTTCCTGTTGTATCCACAGTACCCAGAATGGTGCCAGATAGGAAGGTGGCACTCTAAACCACTGTGGTTGCCTGTATGAGAGGTTCCATAGCATGGGGCTTGATTCTAGACAGGGGAGTCAGACTTCTTGGGCTCAAATTCCTCCTCCCCACTAGTGTAGGTAATGCGAGGTAATTTTGTACCTCATTGTCTTCCCTCTCTAAGATGGGGCTGATAACATCTAATTCACTAAATCAATAGAACTGTTTGCTGATGGACACACACCAGTCTCCAAAAAGAGTAGCTTGCAGTAGTGACCTGTCAATACCATTAAAGCAGCCTGGTAGAGCTGCCAGTCTCCACTGCCCAACTGTGGGTCCCTAGCCTCGTTGCTGTCCCTTCCACCCACGCTATGAGGCCAGACTCCCTCCCACACACCTGTACACTGAGGCCGGGCCCCTGCCATCTTCCCATTGACCCTGCTGCAGATGACAACAGTCACCTGGTGTCACTCTACACTCAGGGGCCCTGGGGGGGGGGGGTCCTAGCTGGTTGTCAAGAATGCTCTCTGCCGCTTCCCATGTCCCCTTTCTCTCCTCTGTGTGCTTCTCAGGAGAGGGCACCAGGGCTTGAGCCACACTAAAGTCACCCCAGGTAGAGCATTCCCTCTCCAAGTGACAAGAAGGGATGGGAAGGACTGGGCTCCCAGCCTGGGGTCACTAGGTCTCAGCTGAGAGGTGACCCTGCTAGGAGTCAGTGATCATCATGCCAAGGGTCCAGTTTTCCTCTCTTGGTGCCTCAGTTTGCACACACGTAAAACAAGAAGCGGTCCTGCGGTGTAATATGCTGTTGGGGGGTCCCTGGTGGGCGAGGCTGTTCTGCTTTATCCCCCCGCCCCCAGCATGGAGGAGGTCTCCTCAGAAGCCACCAGCCTGCTCCCTCCTAGCCTGGAGTCAAGCTAGGGCTTCTGCCACAAGATCCTGGCCTCTAGGGCAGGGCAGTGTCCGTCCGTTCAAGCTACCAGCAGGCAGTCCCCGGGAGAAGGCCCCCTTCCCACCCGCTCCAAGATCCCATAACTTTTACTTACACCAAATTCTTCATCATTCCCAAGACAGAGCCTTCGTCTCCCGGTGCCCAGGCTTTGCTCCTACTGTTCCTTCTACTCAGACTGTTAAACTCCTACACACACTTCAGTACCCAGCTCAAATGTTACTCCCTCCAGTAAGGCTTCCCATTATTCTGTTCGTTCCCACAGAACAGAGTACAGGAGGAGGACTTGGCTGAGAATCAGGCCCCAGAGACGGAAGCAGTCCCTTCTTTTCCCAAGAAAAGAAGGGCATGTTGGGGGTTGGGGTGGGGGATAGAATAGGAGTGCTGTTAGAAACCTGTCTGAATACACATCTCCATTTTACAGATGGAAAGGTCAGGCACTGAAATAAATTGGCTGGACTGGCCAGAATTCAAACAGGCCACCTGGCTACAGGCTGGGTTCACAAAACCACAGGAGTGACTGGTGTTGGATGAGGGAGGGGGAGGAAGGGGGACTGGGACTCCACCTTGTGGCTGCTTATGACTCAGGCTCAAGTCTGAGGACTCTGGTGTCCTGTAGGGACCAGCCCGGAGTGCCGAGTGCGGTGCCGCCATGTGGCAGATCCAGGACCCTGGCAGTGTCAGGATAAGCACCTGGGCCAGGTGCTGCCAGGGGACACTGAGCATCTGGCATGGCATGGCCGGTAGGGAGGGCTGGAAAAGGGTGGCTGCTCAAAAGATGGCCAACAGCATGGGTGAGCTGTCCTGGGTCCCCAGCTGTGGGTCAGTACTAGTCTTTTCTCTGTAGCTCTCTAGGCCCTGCACCCTTAGGGCATCATTGCTGTGGGCAGAGCAGAAACGGCAAATGGGACCCACCTGTAGAGTGCTGGGGAAAGGACAGTTTGAAGCCCTCTGTCTCAGTTCCCTCTTTCACCTCATTTCAACAGTCAGCTCTGGGGTGGTAGCCCAGCTCTGCTCTAGAGACATCTGGTTTTACTCTGACCCCAGCATTCTTGCAGGGTGAGAAATAGTTACACAGTGTGTTCACAAACCTAACACGCAGACTCCCGCGGGCTGGGGGCGCACCTCCCATGCAACCTTAAACCAACTTTCCCAACATGGGCACTTGTCTAGTGGAGAAGCAGGTTGTGACCCACCGGGAGCTAGGCTGACTTGTCTATGGGATCCCCGATTCCTCTGAGCCCCTAGGAACCCTTAGAGGCCTGCCCACCCACAAGAGTCAGAAATAAGGACAGACAGCAAGAGACAGGCCAGGCGCAAGGCAGGGAGAGCTCACCGGTTGGATCCGGAGGTAGGGGCTGGGCCAGGCGCGGCCGGCCGAGCAGCGCTAACCGGCCTCTCGGGGCGCCCTAGGGGCTTTTTATCCGCTAGCCTCCCGCCTCCTGTCGGGGCCTTCCCGGGGGAGGCCGCAGGCCCCGCCCCCGGGCGCGCCTGTGTGCACGGGCGCCCCGCCCGGCCCGGCCATCAGCCAAGCGCGCGACAGGACAGGGCCAAGCTGGGAAATCCCAGGGGCTGCGGGGGTGGGGGTGGGGTGGGGGTTGGGGGCTCATGGAGTCCCGGGAGAAGCGCGACAGTGTCAGTGTCGTGTGGTAAAGATCCGGTCTGCTAGGACTGCTGCAGGCATGGTTTCCTTCAGTCTTAGGTCTGGATCCCGTGGGCTGCTGATGCAGGACAATGCAGGCGCCCTTTTGGGGTGAGGGTCTCGTTCAGTGGTAGGGTGCTGGTGCTTGAGTAACAGGGCCTCTATGTGATCTGAACGCACCCTGAGTGCAAAGCTGTGCTCTGCTCACTGTGAACTTCAGTCCCTGGAGACAGAACTTGCTTCCCAGAGTCATAAACCTCACAGGGGGAGAACTTAAGACTCCCCTGTGTCTTAAGAGGCGGGGGAGACCAGGGAACAATGGAAGGTAGTGAGGAATGAGAGGCTATGGGGTACAACAAATGAAGGAAGGCCCTAGGAGGGGAGTTCCCCCCCCTTCCCTGAATTTGCACCCAGGTTCCAGGCCTCAGACTTGCCTGGCTTGGTCCCTTCAGCTCCTTCAGAATCTTGTGTGAAATGGACAGAACTTTCCAGCTTCCCAGCTAGTCCCAGAGCAGCGAGTGGCTTGTCTTCCACCATGCCTCATTTTGTCAGGTGGTGTAAAGGCACCTTCCTTCAGGGTCCTCAGTTGATTTTTCTCTTCTGTGCTACAAAGGGGGCTGGAGTGCTAGACACTGGTAGGGGGCTGTCCCCAGTCTGGAGAGGGAGGATGTGCAAATAAACGGGACCTCAAGGCAGAGGTAGTGAGGACCAGGATGGCACGTGTGGCCAGGTCACCCTGACCCCGTCTCCAGAGACCTGGGTCCACCCCTGGCTGCTCATGTCTAAGATGTCCCCCCAGTGGCCCTGCCCCACCCTACCTGGGCCCAAAACATTCCCTGGGATGAATCAACAGGAAAGAATGCTCCCAGCCCCAGGTCAGTGGCAGAGACAGAAATCTGGCTCCTCCCCCAGGGACAATGAGGCAGCTGTGGACCAGGATACCAGGTATGCGTGGGCCTCCACCCCTCTGCCCAGCCACCTCTAATGCTGAGCCAGGAGCAACATGGAGGGCTCCGCCTGCTGCCAGTCACCCACCAGGCCTGGCTGCCCAGAGCTAAAAATACCCTGAAGCCCAGTGAATGAATTGATACTTTCCGGAAGTTCTTACCTGGCAAGATGTCATGCAGAGGGTGATGGACAGTGGGTGAGGGTCTTCCGTGAAGAGTGAGGGTGTGGGCCTAGGCTTAACTGTAGCGGGATTTTCCTCAGGAACTATACCCTCATTCTTAAGTGCTGTTTTCTGAGGGTGTAAAGAGAGAACTCAGTTCATCTCTGCTGCCTGTGATAGCACCAGAATGCTGAGATTTAACTGGGTCTTCAGCTTCCTCCTTCCTGCCTGACTGGACTCCCAGGACCTCAGGCCAGGGTCAGCGACCCTTTGCTACACTCTTCGTGGGCAAGTCCGTGTCTGCCTTGCCTTTGCAGCTCTTTGGCCTTCTTGGTTAATGTTAATGCAGATCCTACTGCAAACCCTAGCATTCAGCAGATGGAATATATGGACCTAGTGTGTGTGTGTGGGGGGGGGGGGTGTCACAGGTCCCCAGACTGGTCGCAGAAAGACACAGGCAAGTTTACAGGGTAGAGGAGGAGATGCGGACAGACAGACAGCCAGGAGAAGCTCCTGTCAGGATCTCTGTAGTGGCAGGGAGGTCGGGGAGCGGTTGTTCTGGCGGGTTCCATCTCATTCAGTCTCCTCAAACGCTCTGTGCACCATACTTTCACAGTTTTAATAACGTAATAAAACGAGGCATGTCTATAACGGAGTTTCTATATTGGGTTAGTTGAGGTGGAAGACCTCTGCCCTAGCTGTGGGTGGCACTGTCCCATGGACCAGGGCCCTGGATGGAATCAGAAGGAGAAAGTAAGCTATGCAGTGTCACACAGCTTCCTGACCACGACTGTGGCATCAGCACCTACTTCAAGCTCCTGCTGCCGCTGTGCTTTCCCTGCCATGATGGGCTGCATCACGAACTGTGGGTAGAACGTCTCCTTAAGCTGTTTTTGTCTCAGCAAAGAGAAAGTAACTAATACACGAGGTGATAAAAACAAAAGAAATAAAGAAAGAGCAAAGCCTCTCAGCTTGTCGGAGGCAGCGGTCTCTCGGAGGCTTTGGTGCATTGCACATGCTTGCGAACGTCACTTCCGGCTCTGAGTGAGCCCTGAGGCTCCTGGAAGCCATCTGATCCAGCCCAGGCCTTTTCTCCAGCGCTTGTCTGTCCCCCTATTCATCCCAAATCCCTCCTTAGCATCCCTGCTCCACTGACATCAAGTGCCTCACCAGTGTGCTATGGCAACAGCCTAGAAGCCGCTTTCCCTTCCTCCTTGCCAACCGGGACTTCATTATACCTCACACAGGCTGGCCTTCCTGAAGTGCTGTCCAGCCCTGCCTCTGTCTGTCTCCACGGGCTCCCTTTTGCCACCAGATAGGGTTCCATGGTTGTTCTTCCTCCCACCTCTGCTCAGAGCTCCTTGACGTGGTTGTTTTCCCTGCTCCTCCCACCCTGACTTAGCTCCAGTTCCAGCCCTGCCACAGGTTATCCATTTGAGCTTCTCACACAAATGCTCCCGAAGTAAAAAAAAAAAAAGGCCTGGGGGGAGGGGGGCCGCGGGGAATCACAGACTGCAAGCAGACACAGTCTCTGCCCTCAAGGACATGTACTGCTGTGAGGAAGGTGGACTGTGATCATGAATGAGGGAGCACAAACCAGCTGTGTGGGCTTTTCCCTTAGTGAGAGGTGACGAGCAGGCATTTAGGAACTGGGAGGAGGGGGAGTCTTTTCTCAGGAGGTTGGGTTGCTACTGTGAAAAGAGAAAATTTAGCAAAGAAGGTCGCTAGCCCAGGAGATAGTTCCTGGAGAGAGAGAGAAGGGATAAGCTGGCTGTAAGAAAGAGAGGAAGTTGTGGGCAAGGCAGAAGATGTTTGCTCTGACACCTCTTCCTTAGGGACTCTCTGCTGCCAAGGAAGGTTTGAGGCTAGACGGGCTTACCCCAACATCCACAGGGACCCAGCGTGTGAATCAGAGGGGCCTTATTCTACACATATGCCTAAGAGTCTACAAGTTATAATGTAGTCACACTCATTGCTAAATAAGACGTGGTCGCCAGGTGTGGTGGCACAGGCCTTTAATCCTAGCACTTGGGAGACAAAGGCAGGAGGATCTCTAAGTTCGAGGACAGCCTGGTCTACGTAGTGAGTTCCAGGACAGCAAGAGCTACACAGAGAAACCCTGTCTCAAAAAAACCAATAAACAAAGCAAACAAATAAAATGGTCTGTCTTTCAGCCCTGATGTGCACACGCATCCCTTTAGGTTGGAGTTCGGAACTTTCCAGTCCTTTCAGCTCTCAGTGGAGCATGTTTTTTTAGAACCTCTGCCTCTAGCCTCAGGTCCCATGTACCCAGGTCCTCTTCTATCCCCAGCACAGGGGACCTTCAGCTGTCACGCCTCTTTGAGCCGTGTAAGAGCCCAGCACACAGCTGTCTTTGTGCCATGCCCAGTGCACTCCTCGGAGGAGGCAAGTCATTCAGCTTCAGCTTTGGGGGCCATGGAGGGGGAGAGGATTCTCCAAGGGACCACAGTGAAGACATGTGACCTGGGTTTAAAGCCCAAGATATTGAATAGAGAAGGCCAAAGAGTGAAGAGTGAGAGGCAACACCAGGGACCCAGGCACACAACAGGGACACAGGGGACAGGAGCAGCCTGTACTGAGAGCTATGAGCCTCCTGCCCCAGAGCTAGGTGGTAGGGGTGTGTGTGTGTGTGTGTGTGTGTGTGTGTGTGTGTGTGTGTGTGTGTGTGTGCGCGCGCGCGCGCGCGCGTGTGCACATACATATAACACAGCTTTCTGAGGAGGTGTGGAGGTGTGCGCTCAGATTTTAGGAACCGAATCTTTCTAAGCACTGACTGGAGCTAGGATCCATTCATAGCTGGGCCTGGGGTTGGAGTGGAGGAAGTGTGAGGATTATTCTAAGCAGGGAACTGCTAAAGGCAAGATTCAGACACCCCACCTGCATGTCTGCCTCTCCATCCAGGATTCCCAGAGGAATGCCCTGACTTCCCACAGATGTTTAGACCTTCCTTTCTACTTGCTTTCAACCCCCTTTCCTGCATGATCTCCCTCACAACCCTCCCCACAGCTTCTCATATGTGACTCCTCCTTCCCTGGGGAGGGTCGAAGTCAGCACCACCTTCACTGTCATCTCTCTCTATCACTCATTCTTTCCTTGTCCTCTAGACCACTCTTCCCCCACCACCTTCCCCTCCCTCTTAGCCACGAGAACCTTCCTTAAACTTGTCTCCAAGACCTCTTCAGCTCTTTCAGAGGCATCCCCCATCCCACCCTCTGATCCGGGGCCACCTGCAACCCTTTGATTTCCTGTCTCAGCAGTTAAACATAGGCTCAGCACAACACAAGGGCATCCTTCTGTTCAGGTAAATTAAAGCCATGCATTCTGGGAAGATGAGACTGAACAAAGACAGTGCCAGTGACCAGAAGCCCCTGAGGTCTCTTCACGAGTTCACCATGTCTGCATTGCCCTTTTTACCCACAAGTAATTGAGACCCTTTTTCCTCACATGGCACCAGACACGTTAAATTAAAAGACATTTCTTAGGTCACAATATTTTTCTGGGTCTTTCGTAGCAACAAGAATAGTGATAGTGCTGCTTCTTCCAGTCTCTCTTGGAAGGTGAGATTACCGGGCCTGAGTGGGCTAGCCTGGGAACTTCAGTGGCTGCATGATGGCTCTCCTCACTTAGGGTTTTACCTCATCACATCTCCTCTGGGGAAAATGATTGACAGAGGTCCGTGAAACATTATGGTGTTCCCTCTTAGCCCCGGGTCAACCATTTGTGAATTACTCTGGAGTTGACTGGAATTCTGAGGGAAATAAAAGTTTGGGAAGAGAGCTATTGAGTAAGGAGCACATAGATATATGCGGTTTTATTTTCTCCTGAACTGTGGATTGTCAATCCTAGACCTTCGAGAGAAAATTATATTATCTTTGTAAAGAGCTGGTCTTTATCTTTCCAGTGAGAATGTAAGAAGATTGTTTTAATTTTTAATTTTTAGTTTTGAGACAAGGTCTCTCTATATATCCCTGGCTGTCTTGGGACCCACTCGGCAGACCAGGCTGGACTCCAACTCACAGAGATCCACCTGCTTCTGCCACCTGCTGGGAGTAAAGGCATGCATCACCATGCCCAGCATTACTTGAGGTTAAAACTAACAGATTCTGATATATTTTTTAAAAATCAGCACATATTCTGCTCCCAGCAGGGAACAGATAGGAGGTATGTTGGTGGGAATTTTGCTGACTTGGCTTTCCAAGGGGTTGAACAGGGATCAAGGGAAATCCCTGCATCAAGCAAGAATCGTGCCAAGATATCCAATAGAGAGCCAGGGGAGTATGGGTCCATAGACATCAAAGGGCAACCAAGACTAAGTTAGATCTCAGCACAGGGGATGAAGGGATGGGAGACAGGCCCCATCAGAAGCCAGAATCAAACCACTGGACATGTTCAGACAGGGCAGGGGGCACTCCTGGCACAAGACCCTGGTCCAACCATTCTGAGAGTGGTCCTAGACCAGCGACAGCAGCAGTACCTGGGAAGGTGCTAGAGATGACAGTTACCAGGCCCCATATTAGATCCATTGAATCACAAATTCTAGGTATGGTACCCAATACTCAGTACCTAGAAAGCACCCCAGGTAATTCCAGTTCCTGTTGACCCAGGAGAACCCCTTCTTTACCCACACTCTTAGGAAATGTTTGCTCTTAGAGAATCTTGAAGTTTGTGGGTGCCATTTTTCTTGGCATCTCAGACTTGGCTGGTGAATTTTGCCCACTCCAGATCTTTGGATTCTTGTAGGACTCCTTCATGGATGGTAGTCTGAGTCTCTGGAAACCTCAGGTGTGTTCATCCAGGTTTATTCTCAAATGTATCTGTGGTAGTTTGGAAGAAAACAGCCCTATATGCTCATAGGGAGTGGCTCTATTGGAAGATGTGGCCTTGCTGCAGTAGATGTGGCCTTGTTGGAGGAAGTGTGTCAAAGAGGGGGGGATGAGGTCTCAGAAGCTCATGCCAGGCCAAGTGTGATTCATTCTCTTCCCACCTGCCTGTGGATCCAGATGTAGAATTCTCCACTCCTTCGCCAGCACCATTTCTACCTGTGTGCTGCCATGCTTCCTGCCATGATGATAATGGGCTAAACCTCTGAACTGTAACAGCCAAATGAAATGTTTTCCTTTATAAGAGTTGCCATGGCCATGGTGTCTCTTCACAGCAATAAACAGTGTCCCTTTAAGACAGCATCTGAATCTCTTCCTGATTAATGGGGGAACAATGTAAACAGGACATTTTAAGAGTTCTTCTTCTTCTTCTTCTTCTTC
>OU015757.1:60414454-60425073 GCA_907169655.1 Acomys percivali
TCCTGCCCTCACTGTGAGGTGCCTGAGTCATGAATTGTATATCGTGGCACAATAAGTATGAATCCCAGCAGCCTGTGAGGTCATTGGTTCACTCAACAGAGATTTATTGAGCACTTTACTGTTCGTGTAGTAACTTAGGGACTCAAACAAAAGAAAACCAAACCCGTGTTTCCAAGGTCTCTCTCTGGTGGAGCCGTGAGTGGCGAGGGCCACACTTCCCAGGTTCTTACCTTTGCCATTCAGATGGCACCTCCAGCTCTTGTCCCTGCCCTAGTCAGGTGACCCCTCAGTTTACCTTGAGGAGTTTGCTGGGGGTCATCGCCTTGCACCCCTCAGCAGGCCGTGAACTCTGATTAAGTGCTCTGTCTTCCACCCTGGCTTTGCCCCGTCATCTTCCCAAGAGGCTTCTTGGAAAAAATCTTGGAGAGTCTAGCGGCTACTAAAGAGTGCAGAGGACCAGGCAGAGGGGTCTTGCTGGTGATGCTCCTCCCCAGGAGCATCCTGATGCTATCTCTTCAGGCACAGTGTGGTGCTTCCTTCCTCGAAAGTGAGGAAGATGCTTCCCCACCAGACTGCCACACCTGCACTGACCCACGGTCTTCACAAAGGCATGGTGTTGATTACCACAGCTTATGCTCACACTTTGCATCGGACAGTGTGAGCCTTTCAAAGGGATTCTCTTTCCAAACTGCCTGCCTTATTGCAATTCCTTTGTATTTTCATACATTTGTATTTTCATACCTGTTTCAGAATCAACTTGTGAACTTCTATTGAAAGGGGCTGATGGGATTTTACTTGATATTGCACTGAATTTAGAGATCCACTTTAGGAGAGACAACATTTTAAAAGAATTGGGCCTTCTGATGCAGGGTGCTCCATTTATTTTGGTCTCCTCTGATTTCTTTAATCAGTGATTTGTAGGTTTTAGCATAAATAACCAGCATGCTATAAAATTTCATTAAGCTTGTATTTGAATACTGGCATATTTTGGTACTATTATAAGTAGCATGTAAATGTTTTTTTTTATTCTGATTAGTCATTGCTAGTATGTAAAACAATCATTTTTACATACTCGCCTTGTGTCCTATGAAATTGTTCTACTCCTGGTAACATTAGATTTTCTGCATCAACTGTCATCTGTGAAAAGTGTCTTTCTCTTTTAAATTTATTTATGAGCACGGGTAATTTGCCTGTATGTATGCCTGTGCCTCATGTGGTGCCCATGGTCTTGAGTTCCCTGGAACTGGAGTTACAGATGGCCGTGAGCCACCTTGTGGGTGGCTGGGAACTGAACCCAGATCTCTGCAGGAGCAGTAAGTGCTTTTAAGCACTGAACCATCTCTCCAGCCCATGCCACAAGTTTTGATGAATTGTATTATTGTTGTCATTTAGTTCAGTTTGTTTTCGTGGGCCATGGATTATTTAGAAAAGTGTTGCTTCATTTCTGTGTTGAGTTGATCCATTTGTGTTTCTTTTTTATTTAATCTCGTTTGGTTCCGTTATGGTGACATAATATACCCTTTTGATTTATGAATTTGTTGAGGCTTGTTTTATGGTCAGGATATGGTAAACAGCATATGTTCTAGGAACAGGTGAGAAGGATGTGTATTCTGTCACTGGCAGGTGAAGTTTTCTGTGACATTTGGGTCTTGGTGTCTGGTCATGTTTTGAGTTCTTCTGTATCTCCTAACATCTGGGCTGGTTGTTCAACTGCTTGTTAAAATACGGTGCTAATATCTCCAACTGAACTTGTGATTTTTACCTGTTCTTCTTCTTTTAGGTTTGTCGAGTTTGTCATCATGTGTTTTGTGTTCCTATTTGTGCACACGAGTTTAGGATTGCTGTGCGTTTTGGGTAGACTGACCTTGTTAAGGCCCTTCTCTGTCTCCTCCTTATCTCTGCTCTGAAACAAACAGTATGATGTGACTATGGACAAACCTGGTTCCTTCCCTCCTTCTTTTCTCTTCTTTCTTTCTCTGCTTATTTAACACTGTATCTCACCATGTAGCCCAAGATCTTTGAACGTATAGTCCTCCTGCCTCAGTCTTCAGAGTCCTGGGATTACAGGTGTGCACCTCCACACCTAACCTGATTTTCTTCTGACCAATGTGAAATAGAAGTTTCTGGTTCCTTTGAAGACTAAGTTGTGTCATGTGAATGTGTTTTTGCTTTGGTCCCAATTATGGGATGTGGGAGTGTGTTTCCACCACTGAAGACAGCCTTCTGACCTTTGTTTTTGGACAACAGACCCACGAGAGGGCATGTGATGTTTTGCTGGAAGCTGTCTTGTGAGAGGGAGGGCACGTGATGTTGTCTTGTGAGAAGGGCATGGTTTTTGCCAGCTGCAAAAACCAACTTGTGTGGTCTCTGAGAGGAGATATACAGACGCCCACGGCCAGTGGGACAACACGTTCGCGTCGCTACGCCTTGCAACGGTTTGCATTGCGTCTCTGGTATCCGTTCTTTGACACTTCACTTTGCAGAGAGAAACGCTCCAGAGAACGTCTCATGGTGCTCCAGCTGAGCCCGCTGACTGGTGCCGATTCAGTGGAGTTTTATTGTTTTTGCTGGATCACTCCTCTGCTACTGATTCGAGCTGCTGTTTGGTGTTCGCTATTTGACAGGACTGCAGGTATCCTAACAACAAAGAGTGGAATCGTCCCAAGCAACCACTTCTAGAAAGGTCTAAATCCTCTGCCTCTATTAACCTGCATTCTCTCCTACCTCAGGTCAGTTGGTTGGAAGGGAGGTAGAAAGTACTTAATGATCCTAAATAAAGTAGGTCTTTAAAAAACCTAAGCCTACATCAATGTTAACATAATGTACCCTTTATATCCCTGCCTGCTAAAATGATTATATGGTTGCATTTGCAGTGAGTTTCTTGTAGTCAGGTTATAGGTGGGTCATGTTTTAAATGTATTCTGCACCTTAATTGGTATTTACATTTATATTTGGTGAAATCATTGGCATATCAGTACGAAAGTCTTCCATTTCATTTTGTTCCCCCCCTCTTTCTCTTTCTATGAGTGTGTGTGTGTGTGTGTGTGTACATGTGTGTACATGTGTGAAGGAGATGTACCCTTGTCTTTCTCTGTTTTCTTTTCTTTTGCCTTTTTGTGAGTTACTTCAACATTATTCATAATTCCATTATGATTAACTTACGACTTTTTTGTGAACATCTATTTGTATAGTCTTAAAAAGATTTCCTTTAAGCATTATATGTTCCCATTTATCACAGTCAACTGGTATTATCACTAGAAATCTTTTATCTCTGTTGCCCCTCCTCATATTACATATATATATATATATATATATATTTTTTTTTTTTTTTGAGACAGTGTTTTTCTGTGTAACACTCCTGGTTGTTCTGGAACTCTCTTTGGTGACCAGGTTGGCCTTGAACTCACATAGATCTGCCTGCCTCTGCCTTCTGAGTGCTGGGAAAAGGCATGTGCCACTACACCTGGCCACCATATATAATATATTTTAAAATCAGACTGTGGACATCTGAGCTCCACAGAGACAGAACCAGAACAAGAAGCTGGACGGGCACCAGGCAACCCTTGTGCCTCATGGATGAAAATCAACTAAACATGGGCAAAGGAGATCCTAAGAAGCTGAGAGGGAAAATGTCTTCATACGCATTCTTTGTGCAAACCTGCCAGGAGGAGCACAAGAAGCAGCACCCGGATGCTTCTGTCAGCTTCTCAGAGTTCTCCAAGAAGTGCTCAGAGAGGTGGAAGACCATGTCTGCTAAGGAGAAGGGGAAATTTGAAGACATGGCAAAGGCTGACAAGGCTCGTTATGAAAGAAAAATGAAAACCTACACCCCTCCCCACAAAGGGAGACAAAAGAAGTTCAAGGACCCCAGTGCACCCAAGAGGCCTCCTTCGGCCTTTTTGTTTTGTTCTGAGTACCGCCCCCAAATCAAGAAAGAACTCTCTGGCTGGTCCATTGGTGACGTTGCGAAGAAGCTAGGAGAGATGTGGAGCAGCACTGCTGCGGATGACAAGCAGCTCTAAGAGAAGAAGGCTGCCGAGCTGAAGGAGAAGAACGAAGCTAAAGGAAAGCCCGCTGCAGTGGAAAGGGGGCGGTCAAGCCTGACAGGAGCAAGAAAAAGAAGAGGAAGATGAGGAGGAGGATGAAGAGGAAGACAAGGAGGAAGATGAGGATGAGGAAGATGATGATGAATAAGTTGGTTCTAGGGCATTTTCTTTTTGTCTATAAAGCATTTACCGCCACACTATACAGAACTCACTCCTAAAGAAAATAAAAATGAAACATAAGACTGTGTGAGTTTTTTTAAACTGTACAGTGTCTTTATTTTGGACAGTTAACACATTACCAAACGTGTCTTTAGCTAGTCTTTAGCTGGTGGCATTTTCAATGGCCACTAACCTTGCATGACATTGTAAATTGACATAAAAATTTAAAGCAGGTTCAAGTTGGTGCACAGCACAAATTAGTTATGTGTGGGGGTGGTAGGTTTTTTTGTTTTGTTTTTGTTTTTATTTTTTCATCTTCAGGTGTCTATGATGTAGTTTATACAAAGATAATTGTTGTCCTGTTAACTGAATACCACTCTGTAATTGAAAAAATTGTGGCTGTTTTGTTGATATTCTGAATGCTTCTAAGTAAATACAATTTTTTTATTAGAAAAAAGTGAAATCAGACTGTATATAATGTATTTTGCATCTGACCCTCAAACATAAATTTGAAAACTCAAGAACAAAAGGAAAATGAGTGTTTACCCATCTTGTCATTTTTGTTTTTCTTTGTTCTTTCCCAGCATTTAAAGTTTCTTCTCTTTATCTTCTTTTTAAAGATTTATTTATTTATTATTATGTACACAGTGCTCTGCCTGCATGTACACCTGCAGCCCAGAAGAGGACATCATATCACATTATAGATGGTTGTGAGCCACCATGTGGTTGCTGAGAATTGAACTCAGGACCTCTGGAAGAACAGCCAGTGCTCTTAACCTCTAAGCCATCTCTCCAGCCCATCTTTTTCTTTCTGTATGAAAAACTTCTGTTTGCTGTTCTTTTAGGGGAGATGTTCTGGCCATAAATTTACATTTTTCCTTTCACCTGACAATCGTCGTCTTTGCCTTAAAATACTTTTTATTTAGGTAGGGAGCTGCAGAGATGTGCCAACAGATAAGAGCATTTGCTGCTCTTGTGGAGGTCTGGAGTTGGGTTCCCAGAAGCCCTGTCTGGTAGATCACAACAGCCAGTAACTCTGTTAGGTCCAGTGTCCTTTTCTGGCCTTCAAGGGCATCTGTACAAACATGGCTAGTATTCACACAGACACATACACATAGATAAATAAGAATAAAAGACTTTGGGATATAGAATTCTGGGTAGAGAGTTCCTTCCTTGAGAATGGCGAGTCATTTGTTTCTGACCTGGCTATTCTGGAACTTGCTATTGTTCTAATTGTCACCTGTACGGAAGGTATTTTATTTTTGCTGTTTTCACAGTTGCTTTGGTTTTCACAAGTTTGGCTGTGTTATGTCTTAACACAGATTGGTTTGGGTTTGTTCATTTTCTTGACTTTGTAGGCATATACACATTGCAAAATCTGGGTTGGGGGGTTGGAGAGATGGCTCAGTGGTTAAGAACACTGACTGGCCAGGTGTGGTGGTACACGTCTTTAATCCCAGCACTCAGGAGGCAGAAACAGGTGGATCACTGTGAGTTGGAGGCCAGACTGGTCTACAAAGTGAGTCCAGGACAGTCAAGGCTACACAGAGAAACCTTGTCTCAAAAAAAAAACCCAAAAACAAACAAACAAACAAAAAAACCAAAAAAAGCACTGACTGTTCTCCTTGAGGTCCTAGGTTCAATTCCCAGCACCCAAATGGCAGCTCACAACTGCTGGTAACTCCAAGATCTGATGCCCTCACACAGACACACATGCAGGCAAAACACTAATGCACATAACATAAAAATAAGTAAATTTTTTTAAATCTGGGAAATTTTTAGCTACATTTTCCCTTTTCTTTTCTTCAGGTACCTTTTCAACCCCGCCTTCTCTTTGCTTTGCCTCCAGGACTCCAGCGGGGTGGGTGATAATCCTGGTCAGTCTCTCTGTCAGGATTATGTAACCCCCTGTCCTTTCCTTGGTCCCCCAAGGTATTCTTGACCTTAACTTGCTGAGATTTAAACTTCCGTTTACTGCATTTTTCTGATCCAGAATTTCCTTTTTATTCTAGCTTTTTTTTTTTTTTTTTTTTAAATTCTACCTCAGCTCTCCCTTAAGTATGATGGGAGGAAACGTTTCTGTCCATCTTCCTGGAGGCTGAACTTTATGCTTCTGCCTGGTCTTTTCTGAAGGGCGTGCACGAGGTTGCTATCATTGTTTCCTTAAGTGTCTGGCAGAAATTTCCATGGAGGTTTGATTTTTTTTCCCCACTGAGCTGGAGGCTTTCTTTGTTGGAAAGGCTGGCTATGTAGCTCTCCTTGAGCGGGTTGGTGGGTTATGTCTCCTAGAATCTGCCAGGTGACTGCTGCGGTTTGAGTGAGAAGAATCCCCCACGGGCTCACTATTCTATTCAAGCAGTTGTTTTCCACCTGGTGGTGCAGTTTTAGGAGCTATGGGGCCCTTAGCTGGAGGAGGAAGTGGGTCAGTGGAAGCCGGCTGTGAGAGTCTCACGTGAGAGCCTTGCCTCACATCTGGTTCACACTTGCCCCTTGGTGTGTGTGTGTGTGTGTGTGTGTGTGTGTGTGTGTGTGTGTGTGTGTGTGTGTATGGGACTGTGATCTTCCAGCTCCCTGCTCCTGCTGCCATGCTTTGTCCACCGTGACACATATCCAGCCCTCTATAACCGTAAGCCAAAATAAACCCTTTCTTCCATGGTATTTTATCACAGAAACAGAAAACTCACTAACACAGTGTCCTTATTTGGGAAAATTGTTTCTGAAGACGGGATTAAGGCTCCTGAGAAGAGCCTCTCCTCTTTTCAGAGTGGGTCCTCACTCCTCACGATGGCTGTCTTTACAAAAAGAAAATGGGAGGGGTCGGACACAAAGGCATGAAGAGAAGGCCATGTGTAAACAGCCAGGTTGCGAAGTAACACTGCCACAGAAGAGGCAAGGAATATAAGACGGTTTATGTTGATTGTCACGTCCTTGGGTTCTGGAGTCACCTAGGAGACAAGCCTCCTGGCACCCATCAGGGGATTCTTTAGGCTAGATGAGCTTCTGGAGATGCCCCTGAGGGATTATCTTGATTGTGTTAAGTGTTAATTGAAGCCTTTTCCTAGGCTTAAGTCCTGGACCACATAACAAAGAAGGGAGTGAGAATAAACTTGTCGCTTCAAACTGCCCACCTATTTTTGTAGTAAATTCTCTCTCTTCAACATTCACAGATGAAAAGTGGCCGAGAGACCATCAGGCACCTGGCTGCTCCTCCGTGCTATGCCGCTGCTGTTGAGGGAGGTCACGGCACCGATCTACCCTTCAAGCACCCTCCAGGCCTCACTTCTATTGTCTCTGGAACTTGTCTGTGCCTAAGGTCTTAATGGCCACTCAAATCTTGCTGTGACCTGTACAGTGTCTCTACTTAGCCTCCAAAATGGGAGAAAGAGCTGGAGGTCAGAGGGCATAGTTTTGCCAGAAGACACAAGTAGAGCTAGCCTATCTAGCGTCCCCCAGATCCTCCTAAGGGAGCCTCCGGGGTGAAATTGATCTGAGGCATGTGTTATTTGGAAACAACAGACACTGACCTTATCTAATTTTAGCAGCAAGGAATGAACTGGAAGGCCATAGGAAGGGATGGACACTGTGGGGTCAGCTCAAACTAAGGGGGTTTGATTCAGGTATCTCCCATGAAGTGGCCTCAGGCCATCTCCAGCAGAGCACATCCAGCTGGGCCAGGGGACCCTGTGTTCAGGGGTGAGGGTGGAGGGTGCAGAGGTGGGAAAGGGACTCTTTGACAGCCCTGCCTGAGAGACCAGGAAATGAGAGGGTAGTCCCCAGAGGAGAGTACTGTGCAGATGCCACAGAAAGAGAAAAGGACGCTGGTCAAAAATGCTACCCAACAGAGTGCCCGGTCTGTTGCTCCTTCTCGGGTTTCCCTCTCTAATCACATCTTCCTGCTTTGTGCTGAGGAAGGACCAGGAAGAGCACTGGGTTTTTCTTTTCTTTTTTTTTTTTTTTCTTTTTGTTTGTTTGTTTTTGTTTTTGTTTGTTTTGTTTGAGACTGAGTTTCATTCCGAAGCTCAGGCTGGTGCGGAACTCACTATGTATCCCAAGATGACCTTAAACTTGCAGCAATCCCCCTGCCTCAGCCTCTGCAGTGCTGCGATTACAGGCTTGAACCATTAAGCCCACCTTAACTTTAGAGGATACCTTGGGTCAGCGATGTGCAATAATTAGCCTGTGAGCCTTCTATTTAAGCGCCTCACTTAATCAATTACCATCAGCCATGCTGCCCCCTAGCATTGATCACCGGGTTCCTGGTTCTGAAAATCTCCAAGCACCCTCCTGAGATGCAGCCACTGCCACTGTGAGTCTCCTCAGAATACCAATGCTCTGTGCCGCAGCACACCTTTCTGCGGGTCGTTTAGGGTCCTTATCTATCCTAGTTGTTTCTGAAACAGCACCAAATGGCAGCCCCTGCCATCACTAACCCGAACCTAAATGAAAAAGGAAGAAGCTCAGTTAATGGCGCGTACAGAAGCTCCCATGAGGAAAGGACGGGCTTGACTGCATCACATGCCTCTCAGAGGACACAGACACGGTCTAGAGATCAGCTACGAATGTTTGTGATGATGGTAATTGAAGAGAGGTGACCCCAGGCAGATACCAAGCCACCTCATCTACCCACAACCGTTGTGGTGGGCACTAGTGTGGCTCAGGCCTTGCCGAGGGGCCTGTAGAGGCAAGAGCGGCATAGACAGTGCAGGGAACTAAAGTGGGGCTAGAGGCCAGGCACACAGGGACAAGCTGCCATCACGTTGTAAAGACACACGTCCTGGTCCTCCCCCCACTCCACCCCGTTTCCACCTGTTCAATGAGAATCTCAGGCATCTTTCTTTCCTCAAATTCCTGGCGATACTTTGTTTTAGGTTGAGGAAAGGTTTTACCGTGCTGGTCTAGACCTCAGGTACTTCCCACTTTGGCATCCCAAATGCTGGGAGTGCAGGCTAGCCCACTGTTCCTGGCTTCCCAGGCAGTCTTGTTGCACAGTCAAGTTAATGCCTACTGAGATAAAACAGGTTCATTATTATCCTCGTGGCCTGGGCTTTGGAAATCTGTGCTGCCCTCTGAAATGCCTACATTTTTTTCCTACATTTATTTATTGTGTTTGTGTATGTGTGGGCATGCGCACACCACAGTGTGTGTGCAGAGGTCAGGGGACAACGCAAAGGGGTTTATTTTTTCCTTTTTTCAGGATAGTTTATGAAAGCAACGGAATTGAAATGACTACATTGCCCTTTAAAAAAGAAGTGTATTGGTACACTGGGTTTGAGGAAGACCATGATGTTTTGTGTAGCCCCTGGTGGTGGCTAGCCAGGAGAGGATGAGGAGAGAATGAACTCACTTCCTTTCAGGGGCTCTCAACTCCAGTGGGTTCCGGAAATACCACAGGTCTGCCGGCTGGGGAGTGTCTCAGCTTTGGCACAGTAGGCGGCAGCATGAGATGCTGATGCTGGTGCCAGAGTACCCTTGAAACACCTCTGCAACTCTTCACAAAGTTGCTTCCCTCCCTTGGCTTGGCAGGAGGCCCGCTCACTGCCAGTCTTGTTGGTAATGGGGCAAGGGACCTTCCCTCCATTTGTGTGAAGCCAGGAGTGTTCAAGGCGTCAGGAGCACTGAGCAGAACAGCCTTTCCCTGAGTGTGCTCTCCTGTGTGCCCGACACTAACAACCACTGTTTGGTGAACTGGACGCTGCTCTTCTCAGGACCTTCATGTGTCCCTGGGAAGGTTCTTAAAAGGGCATATCGACCCATATCATCCACCCCTAATTCATTTTGAATTCTAAGCAAGCAGGGAAATCCTGAATTAATTAAATATTTAATTCATGTCTGTTAAGGCTAGAATATTGCTTTGAGTTCAAATTTATGGCCTGGTTGTATTTTTTATCACTGCCCGTATATTGTCTATAGGCCACTGACTCTTTTCATGTAATAAAGTGTTTGGTATATTCATGCCCATTTTATAGGACTCAGAGAATAACTTGAGTGTGCTCGACGATTATAGAAGCATCCAGCATTCGTTTTTATGATGTTGTTGGTTGTGACCATGATAAATTTGCTGTTGGGTTGTTACTAATCGGGCCATAAACACACTTACTATTTGCTGCCCAGGAGGCTGCTTTACCACAGACCATTTTTATTATGCTGTGTTTAGGAAACTTTTAAGGTAAATGTGAGGCTGTTGGTACTTCACTGTGAGGCTGTTGGTGCACTGATGTGGCTGTCCAGTATACTGGCTGAGGCTGTTGGTACACTGACTATGGCTGTTGGTACACTGGCTGAGGCTGTTGGTACATTGACTGAGGCTGTTGGTACACTGACTGTGGCTGTTGGTATACTGGCTGAGGCTGTTGGTACAGAGAGGTTATTGGTACACTGGTTGAGGCTGTTGGTACACTGGCTATGGCTGTTGGT
>OU015757.1:60425083-60440643 GCA_907169655.1 Acomys percivali
GGTCCCTACCTTGGCAGGGAAGATAGATTGACTTTCAGGTGAAAATAAAAAAAGGACTGCTCATTCCTGGTGTGAAAACTGGGAAAAGCTAGTTTGGGAAAACTGGCTTCTTCTTACAGAGTTAAACATACATATAGCACATGGTCCAAGTCATTCATCTTCAAAGGAATAAAAGTAAATTTACATAAAAATGTGTACATGAATGTTTTTAGCAGCTGGATTCGTAATTAAAAAACAAACAAAAATCCTTGAGACATCCCATATATTTCTCAGTGGATAAGTAAAACTGTGGAACACCTACATGGTGGCTCCTGCTCAGTCACACAAGGATCAAATGCCGTGACCAGTGACCTTCAGAGGCACCCTGTGGCCAATGGGAGCTAATCTCAGAGCTGAAGACCCTTGATTCCATTCATAGAACATTTTGGAAGAGGGAAAGCCACGGTGATGGAGAACACATTAGCAGTGGTCAGGAGTTCTGGATATGACTTCTAAGGGTAGCCTCATGGAACTGTACACTTCAACCAAGATAAAAAGCATGAAAGAAAGGACACATGGTCGCCATAAGTCCAGACCTAACTGCCAGGAAGTGATGTGTCACAGAAATGAAGCTGGTGCTGCCAACCCCACTTTCCGCTGTGCCTTGGCCCCAGGCTGCAGTCCCTTGCTTTGTAGGAAGGCCTCTTCCTCACAGCCCACCTCCTCCCCCACCCAGCTGAGAAGAAGCACCATTCCCAAGGCTTTCTCTGTAGTGCTCTGAAGCCGGTCAGGAGATGCCAAGACCCTCTGCCTTCTGGATCCTGGGGCGCAGCAGGCTGGCTCTAAGGACAGAGGTGTGAATCACACTTGGCTGTCACTTGGAGCTCTGCCCACTCCCTGGGATTCCAGAGAAAGGAAACCCACCCTCGGCTTCCAGCCCAGTCATCTATCAAGGAGCAGCCACTACCCCCCTCCTCCCCATTACTAGGAAAGACTCCGGAAGCAAATTAGCTGCAGTCAGCTAAGCTAGCCAGTAGCTTGGGAAAACATGCATAAATAATCTAAGGGTGCTGGGGAGACGGACCCCGGGGTAGCTAGCTCCCAGGGTGCTGAAGCTGATGTTGGCAGAGCCTGTCTGGGTCTGGGAGCTATGTGATGACTCACGAGACACAAGGTTGCTTCAGGAGGCAAGAAGCGGGGCAGGGAGTGGGGGCGGGGGAGAGGCTCAGTGCTGGTTCCAGCCATTTGTGGTTACACGGGGGCATTCTTGGAATGGTGTCTTATGGCACACATGGCTTGAAGTGATGGGCTAGGTGATGGGGCAGAGCTGGGCCATTCTAGGTGGCTCCGGGGCTCCTAGTGTCAGCAGCCAGTACTTTTCCCCCTGGCTTACTCACCCAGCTTCAAAACAACCCCACCCACTTGCCTCGGAGGCTGCCCTGCATTTTTCACCTTTGGGCTATCATGCCAAGAAGAACTATCAGGCCAGGAGGAAGCTTTTGGCCAAGTTCAAAGGGAAAGGCTTTGGGGAATGGAAAGTCCTTTGAAACCTAGCTTGGATGGTGACTGCCTGACCCAGATTTTCCCTTTTCAAAAATACGTTCAGAGCTCAAAGGCCCGGGTGTCATGTAGACATGGGTGTGACAGAATTGCAAGGAAAACAGAAACTAGAACACAGCTGCAGCTTCACTCAGAGAAACCTCAAACCTGTGCTTGGCCAGCCTCCAGAGGTGAGCCTGTTGAGGCACGTTCCTGTGGGGACTCTGGGGACACTTGTAAGGCTTGAGCCTGGAGCACACCCAGTGTCCCCTGGCTGTATATTTTGCACCAGTTCCTGTCCCAATAGGGGGACCCTCTGCTTTCTTCCTCCTGACTGTCAGCAGCAGGTGACCCAACAGTCACCCAGTGGGGATCCCCCACCTGGATGTGTTTCTGAAGACTGAGCTATGCAAGGCAGGATCTTCAGAGACTGCACCCTTTGCAGAGAAGATGGGCCGGGGTTACGTCTTGTGTGTGCACACGTCTCCTGTCCTGCAGCTTTCCTGTCATCTCCACGATGAACAAAGAACTTCATCTTTGCTCCTCCCAGCATGGCAATTGGGTTCAACACAGAAAGGACACTCAGGTCTCGTCCACATCTGATGGGTACTTTTCTCCTGTAGAAAGAGTTGGAGGCAGCCTTTTTGTAGGTTCTGGTCCAGCTGGGACTGGGTTATCCATTGAGCAATCATTGCCATGACACGCTTGAGTCTTAACCTAAACCCAGTGTCCAAGAGTCCTCGCAGTTCCATGGCCCTAAAGCACCCCGTCAAAGCAAGTCTCTGCTTAGCTTTCATACTGCAGGCCCTGGTTTCCTTGATTCTTTCCCACGTACCACACGGACCCTGCGATTGCATTATGTATGACAGTGTCTCGGCTCAAGCCCGGAGTTGTATTCTTCATTCTGTGGCATGGCTCAGACTTGTAGGCATGTCCCTTTGCTGGTTTCTCCCTGTTAGGTTCTCCCAGTGGGACAGAGGAAGGAGACAGAGGCGTAGAAGGGGGAGCTGTTCCTGGATACCCCACCCAAGGATGGCTCTTTATCTTGGCAGTTAAAGCCAGTTTCCTGTGTCTGGCTTTGACACACAGCTCTAGACTCAGCTTCCTTGCATCCTTCAGATTTAGCAAGCAAGTAGCCCCTGCCTCAGAAGCCTCCTCCATCCCCAGCCTTAGCTCCTAGTTTCTTCCAACACCTTTCTGTGTGTTTTCGCCTGGGGCTGGCAGCTGTTGTTTTTCGTCAACCCACTCTGGTACTTCAGTGCTTTTTTTTTTTTTCCTTTTCTTTCTTTCTTTCTTTTTAAAAATGTATCTATGTATCTAACATCTATCCTTTTGTCATCCAATAACTCATTTAACCGATGCACTAGATTAAATTTCCTCTGTTAAAGTAACTGCCATGGTTTCTGTTTGTCTGACCAGACACTGGCTGCTACACACTCCCGTGGCTGCCAAGCAGACTGGATGAGGAAGCTATAATTTACCATCTGTTTTTCATTCATCCAAGGAGTAGGTAGCTGCCACTTCACCTAGTCACCACACTGTGCTGAGGCCATTCCAGCCCAAAGCAAGAAATCCCGGTTTCCTGGCCAGCCCCATAATCCCATCAGGGGCAAAATTATGGGCTCCCCTTTATCTTTAAAAGTAGTAGGACACTGAGATCACTGGAAGAGGGGGTACAGCTGTCTGGCTTCAGAGCTTTTGGGCTTACAGGCATCCCCATGGTCATGAGGTATCCCTCTAAATTCCTAGCTCCAGCGTTTCTCCAGGGTTACCCTTTTGTGCCCATCTCTCTGCCTGTAGTCAGTTAGGGATGAGCTCTATGGTGTGGTGGAGTTCCCCAGGTCCCAGAGAGAATGAAAGGATTCCAACACACACACAGAAGTCAGGTTGGTCAGGACTGGAAGAACCCAAGGACCAGCCGTCCCTATGCTGCCATTTTATTGATGGACACGGAGAGGTTGGGCAGCTTGGCACAGTCTCACAGTCGATGGGTCTCACAGTCTTTAGAAGCAAGCTGTGGCTGAAGAATAGTACTGTCTCCAGAGGACTCCTGGCTCCTCTTATAGGTCACACTGAAATTACTTGGTCTCTGGGTCTCTGCAGGCCAGCTGAGTTAAGTGTGTCCAACACCTCATGTGATGTTAGAAAAGCTCTCTGCTAAGCCCTGACTTGGCCCAAGCATCCTCTGAGTTCTCTCTTTGATCTCGGTCTTACTATGTCTGTGAAGAGAATTTATAGCTTGGGTTAATTGATGGGGAAAGATTACCTTAAATGTGGGTGATGGCATCTCACAGGCTGGGGTCTTGGAATGAAGAAAAAGAGCCGAGCACAAACACTCATCTCTGATGTGGATGCAACCTCCCCAGCTGCCTCCCCATCGGCTTGGCTGCCTTTAACTAAGACCTTGTTCTCACACCACAGGCTTGGAGGTCCCGTTCTATTGAAGGTTCCTGGGAATCAGGGCAGCGTCCTATCCATAGGAGTCCAGACACACCATTCCATTGATCAGCCCTGGTTACTCCCTAAGGCATTTTCTCTGGCAAGCTTGACGGTACAGAAGAGAGACATCTCCGCCCTTTGAGCAGCAAAGGCAGAGACCGTTCTTAGAAAGCACATCTAGATTCTGTCTCTAACATCATAGAATCCCAATGTCTGCTTGCAGCAGGTGACTTTTTACCCTGGTTCAAATGCCTTTAAAGTCCAGTGAGACTAAAAGTCACCTGGGGAGGTTCTTAACATCATGCTCCAGCCCTCTTCCCCACCGAGCCTCCCAAACAGTCCCCTGTATGTGGCGGGGGGGGGGGGGGGGGGGGGGGGGGTGTCCAAGGATTTTAACTCTCTAATTGATTTCTGTGCTTAGCCAAATTGAGACGCACTGCTCAGACAGATAACAGAGATGCCTCAAGGCTGTCATCGTGTTTGTGTGGGGAAAGAGGGTGTCGAAGGGGCTCTGAAGTGCGTGGAGAGCAATGAGATCTCTTTGAAGCTGAACGTCTGTCCCAGAAAGAGCTTTGTGGGTTCAGACGCTAGACTCAGCTCTTTGATTCCCTTTCCTGCTCAAGGGCGACTCCTTGAGCTGCCTCTGGAACACAGACTGAGAAAACAGAGACCACCACTCTGCCATCTTTCCTTACTGGTGGCTCTGGGACCACGCATCCCGTTTAGGGGTTTCGGTGCAAATGTGGTGGTTGTGATATCTGCCCCCCCCACAGAGTCATCCAACGGTGTTTGTAACCCTGCTAAAATCATTACTGTTTATTTTGTGTAGATCTGATAAAAAGAAAAATGCATTTGGGAAAAAAGGAGGAGCTGGCAGGGCTGAGGAAGACTCTCAGCTGTGTAAGCATGGGCATCTGTGTTTGGGTCTCCAGTCTTGATGTAAAAGGTCAAGTGAAGTGGTGGTGTGTACCTCAAATTCCAGTGCTGAGAAGGCACAGATAGGAAGATCTCTGGGGCTTGCTGCCCAGCCAGTCTAATCAAATCTGTGGGCTCCAGGCTTAGCGAGAGACCCTAACTTAAGAGATAAAGTGGAGAGAAACAGAGGGAGAGAGAGACATCAGCCGTAGGAGGCTCAGCTTAAAGAAAGCATCGGAGAAACCAGCATTGTCAGTCACGCAGGCCAACTTTCTTTAATGGAAGGAAATGAATGGTGCCTCACCATCTGGAATGCCAGCGTGAAAAGTGGTCAATCAGCCTGGTGATCCTTTGCTATTCTATTAAGAGCCAGCCTACACCTGAGTGGCCCAATATCCTGAGAATTGTTTAGGCCCTGATCTTGCAGTGAATAGAACACATCCCTATGAAAGAGGCCCCAGGTACTTCATCCTCCACCAAGAGAATCTATCCTTATGTTTATCACAGATCCTCTTCTAGGCTGTAGCCCTGAGCTCTGTTCGTCAGTCATTACGGTTTCATTCTCATTGCAAAGGTCACAGGTCACAGGTTCTACTATGTTTAAATGTGTAAGAAAAGTGAACCATGAGGGTAGTCCCTGGAGATCTGGTCCCAGTGCCTGCAGAGATGGCACTATTCCCAATGTCCTTCTCCACCTCTCCCATAGACCACCCATCCCTGGCGTAAGACTTGTGAGGTCCATGACAATCAGCCTCTTTCCTACACCACACACACACACACACACACACACACACACACACACACACACACTTTTAAAATGTGACAAAGTAATTTTTTATTTTGCCATTTCTTTTTTTTTAATATATATATATTTTTTATTTTGCCATTTCTAAATTTTCTCGTCTATCTCATCCATCCAGCATTTGTGCATCAACCAGCATTTGAAAACGGAGCATACAAGAAGTAAAGCAACCCTATTGGGTGTGTGCCCATCCTATCTTTCTGGAAATATCTCTTCCTGCTCCAGTACACTCTCTCTTGTCCCCAGTCTAGCTCATTCGGACTGGGTTGATTCCAAACAGCTCCAATCACATTTTTCTCTTCCAACAGGTTGGTCAAGGTATACTCTGAGCCTACAGTGTGAGAACTTGTGAACAGGAGAGAGATAATCCATGACTGCTGTGAAGAACAGAGACAAGGAGAAGACAGCTCTAGGAAATGGGGATGGAAGGGCTTCTGCCCTCATGCTCATGGGTCTACCACATCCTTTGTAGCATGCCATCATTTGTTTTTCTGTGTTTTTGTCACCTGAGCAAACAACTCAAGGGACAAAGGAATTGTTTTGGTTCCTCGTTTTATATTCCATCATGGTGGAGGAACATGGCTGACCATAGCAGCTCATCTTATGATAGCCAGGAGAGTGAGGGAGGAGAGAGAGAGAGAGAGAGAGAGAGAGAGAGAGAGAGAGAGAGAGGGAGGAAGATACACATGGAGAGAGACAGACACACAGAGAGACAGAGACAGAGCTAGAAGAGAGAATGAGTAAAGACACAGAGAGAGAGAGAGACACAGAGAGAGACAGAGAGAGAGAGACAGAAAGGGAGAGAGAGAAGAGAGGGAGGGAGGGAGGGAGGGAGGGAGGGAGGGAAGGAGGAGAAAGAGAGACAGAAAGAGAAAGACAGATCAAGACAGACAGAAAGAGAAAGACAGAGGAGAGACAGACAAGGAGAGACATAGAGAGAGAGAGAGGGAATATGCCAGTAGAGAGAGTTCCAGAGGTAGACTGCTAGATGCTGGTTGGCTTTCTACTTCTCCCCTTTTATTCCACCCTGGCCCCAGCCTGTTGGGGTGGCACAGCTCATTTTTAGTGTGTGTATCCCCTCAGGAATCACCTCACAGATGCACCGAAGTTGGTTTTACTAATCCCCTAGGAGGAAAATCAAGTTTAGCCATCGTATGAGCGCACTGTCATTTTCTATGACTTGCAACCATTGAGTCCTAACTCATGACTGGGGAAAAGAGACCACCAAACCAGGTGACAAGGGCAGCCTGGATACAGCAGCTATGCTAATGTGGATGTTAACGTTAGGCACTTGTTTTGGATGAACTTTTCATGTTCACCAACTTTAAAAATCCCTACATCCCTGGGAGGCAGATGTTATTATCTCATCTCAGAAAAAGGAGCTGAGGCTCAAAGAAGAGAGATAGCTCCCTCAACACAGTAAACAGCAGAGGTGAGATGCAACCCAAATCACTATGAGCTGAAAAATCTATTGGCTTTCAGCACTGCCGCAATGTTTTCTTTTTCATGTTCTCTAAGAGTGAAGACAACGCAGAGGATGCCAGGCCATCAATATTACATGTAGTTGGCACATGACAGCTAACCCAGCTCAAGGCCTGAGGGTATATGCTGGGTCAGAGTTGCAAGTTGAGGTTGTCCAGTACCCTGGAGAGCTCCCACCGAGAGCAGGCCTATTTGGTTCCTTAGGCATGAGCCTACCTGGCAGCTCAGCCTCCATAGGGCCATCAGTATGCTAACTGCTGTTCAGTGGTATGGACAGAGACGGCTCATTTTTGCGGGTATCCTAGGCCATGCCACCCCTGATTCCATCCTAGCCCACTCTAAGTTTCATCTCCATCAGCTCTTGGGAAGGGATGCTGATTTAAGGTGCCCATATCTTCATAGCCAGAGAGTTGAAAATAACTTAATCTCTTTCTAACAAGTCCACCTTCTCATAGATGAAGAGATGGGCAAACGTGATCTGTTAATCACGCCAAGCCTCCCTCGGCAATGTAAAACCAAACTGACTGCTTTGCATAATAAAAGGTTAAAATTATGAGCCGTTGAGGGAACAAATAAAGCTTGATCATTCAGGCTCGAAATGTGTGACTGGCATCTTTGTACTTGTCTCTCCCCTTTGCTCTGTCATCAAAGTCTGCCCTCTACCACAGCTGTTTATTTTTAATCCACATTTCCCCAAAATAGATATTCTTAATTTTCCTGCAGTGTCTCTGGTGGCACCTTCTGCATCGACCAAGAGCAACAGTATTTCCTTGACCATGTGCATTTGGGGTTTTCTTTGACATGTGGATGGATCTTTTGCTTGGTGTCTATGCTGTTTCTTTGTGGGTACCATTGGCTGGTTCAGAGTTCCTTAATAAGTTCTTCATGACTGCATTTTGATGACGTTAATGAAATCATTCTGAATATCAGTGGGCAGATAATGAGTCCTGAGGCAGGGGAAGAGGCCAGGGCTGAGATGGAGGGAGGAGTAAGGTGATGAGGGAAACAGTGAGCAATGCTAAGTTTTCCACACCCAAAGAAAGGTGATGGTAGGCCAGGCGGTGGTGGTGGCGCACCCCTTTAATCCCAGCGCTCGGGAGGCAGAGGCAGGCGGATCGCTGTGAGTTCGAGGCCAGCCTGGTCTACAAAGTGAATCCAGGACAGCCAAGGATACACAGAGAAACCCTGTCTTGAAAAACCAAAAACAAACAAACAAAAAAGAAAGGTGATGGTATGACTTTAGATCCCCAAAGCTTGCCATTTCTTTCCCCATCTAGAGAGATGTGGTAGGACGTATCCTGGGGTTCGGCAGTTCTGTCTCTATCCTGGATGGGAGGGTGACATGCTGCGTCTATGTTCTGGGAGAGAAGTTAGCTGAGATTTCCCTTTTTGAGCCTGGAGAGACCCTGAGGCAGGATGTTGATGGCTTTTGAATGCATTTCGCTGTGCATGCTGCCCCTTTGCTGCCCCTATGGACTCCACACTGGCCTGACTCCTTACACCCTCCCTCACTAGCACCATATTCTATACCGAGGAAGCAGTTTGTGGCCTTCCAAAGCTCTTTTCCTATCAGAGGTTGGCCTGGGATCCCATCTGTACATTTGAACTATTTTCTGGGTCTGAGAAGGGCAGAGGAAGCACTGTCAATCTGCTCCCGGCATTGATGGGTCACCAGAGGCCATCTCTTCCAGGCCAAAACAGCAGTCGAGGGAACTGAAGGGGAAAAACAAAGTTCTTCATGGCACCTTGTCTTAGGGGAGGCAGGGTACCACACACGGTTGTGTCAATGATACACAGCACAAGCTGGGAAGATAAGACCGGTTCATTGCTGCTAGGACTCAGATTTACAGATGAATTAGGACAGGTTTCAGACAGTCAAATACCTTACACTAACAAGATCTATATCTGACAATATTGCTCCAACAGCTGGAGTGGACGAGGGGGGTGCGGGGGGTACATTGCTGCATCTCACTTAAAGCAAGTCTCGTTCCGTCCCTAGCAACATGAGTCTAAACTTGTTCCTAAAACTTCTATTTGGGGTTTAAAAAAAAAAAAAGACAGCTGTTACCAGGGTAGCTGGGTTCTCTGGAAACAGTCATGTGACTGGACTGCTTGGATCCAAGTTGATCCTCTGTGGACCATGATGGTCATAAAGCCTGGTGACCTTATACACCCGGACGTCAGAGTGCAGGCATGAAAATGATGCTCACTTGCTCTGGAATCTGGAATTTGAAGTTGTTTAAAAATTCTGATCCCATAATATACACAGGGCTGCACAGGCAGGGGCCAGATCCACCCCTCCTCTTCTCCCCCACCCCCATCCACCCTTGCAAACAGTAGTTCTGTTTCATCCCTCTAGACATTCCAGAGCCGCTGGACCAACAGTCTGCTCTACAGAAGTGCCATTCAATAGCTGCGTCCCTTGACCTGCCCCTCTGGCTCTTCCGGTAAGAAAACAAGCAGGCAGGCATCGCTAGAGGTGAGACTGTGGGGCCAGTCGCAAGGCAACTGTGGAGGGCACTGGTTGAGCCAGCTGTGCAGCTACAACTGGGCAGTGGATGACACAACTGAGAAGCCAGCCAAAGAGTCCCTCAGGGAGGTCACTGGGAGGCCAGGAGCTTCGGCTGCCTGGCGGGGACACAGACAGTGCCTCCTCTCAGCCAACCCGTGGGAGGGCCTTAGCAGCTCAGATAACTGTGAGTCTGGGCCACTCACCTCCCAACTTAAACTGTAGGAGCCTGAGAAGGGACGGCTCACAGGTGGGATCTGTGTCCACCTTGGCCTTGTCACTGGAGCCAGAAGCTCTCAGGCCGCCCTCAGGCAGCTTGGGTGGAAGAAAACACATTCCTTCCCCATCTGGAAATGGAGCAGTGCCCCAGCCCAGCTCAGTGGCCCCAGCTCCAGACAGCTGCTCTCCCAGCTGGAGCACATAGAATGTGCCAGAGCACTCAGGCGATTGATTTTACAGAGGCTCTGAGGTTGTGTGTATTTTCTCCATTCCCCTGGAGAAACTGTTCCCCGAAGTCAAACAGCTCAAGGAGTGCAGACCTGATAAAAAATAGATTGGAGTCGGAGCAGCAGCAATCAGGAGAGAGACTCGAGGCTCAACACCTTCCTAAAAATTCATCCATGGTCCCACCTAGGGAAGGGGCCTTGATGGCCCTCTCCCGGATTTGTACTGTGTCCTTGCTCAGGGAAGGACTTGGGGCTCACGGCAGGGGGAGAGGTTGTGAAGTGAATCACACTCGGCCAGGTACAACAGGAACTGGGTTCATTGTCACCGGGTGATCCCGGGCACCCTTTGCTGAGAGCTGGCTTCACACTAGGAACTGACCATTTTCACTTCACACAAGTCCCAGAGCACAAGCAGATGTGCTGTACTGCTACAGCTAGCTCACGCCTGACATAACAAAACTCTGTAGATTGGATGGGCTAATAAACACAGAACAGATATTTCTCTCCGTCTTGGAGTCTGAATGCTCAAGACAAGAATGCACTCTCTTTTTGGTCAGGTTCTAGTGGGGGAATCCTTCAAACTACAGACCTCTACTGCACTTTCACATATGGGAGGGAGGGGGAGAGAGGGAAAGAGAGAAGGAGGGAGGGAAGAAGGGAGAGAGGCGGGGGAAAATGCACATACAGTTTGTGGCCCCTTTTATAATAGGTCAAAAATCCCACTCATAAGACCTCCACGCCTAAGACCTTCACACTAACCTCCTGAAGGCTCCACTCCTGAGGCCATCACATAAGGATCTCAGTGTGAATTTTGGTGCATCACATATCATTAGCTCCACTTCCCGGGCAGGATGCTTGCCTGAAGCCACCCAGCTGGTCTACAGCCATGCCAGGTCCTAGCCCAGGCTTCTCCAGCCATTAAGCCACATGCTTAGCTATAGGTGGTGGTACGGGCAGAAGACCTCCCATGGAGCTTTGCATCTACACTGCCAGACTGGGGAGCTTTCCAGCAAAGACATACAGGGCATGGAGGATGGTGTCAGGTGGCGGTGCTTTGGGCAGATATGCAGCATTCCAGGTATACAATACAAGGGAAAGTGAGGGTGTGGGCCTGGCACACATGTCGTGAATGGGGCCTGGGATGCTGGGGGAGCACTGGGCAGGTGGCCCCAGGCTGGGTGCCCGGCAGAAGTGCAGAACAGGTGACTCCACAGGCAGATGGCCCAGAGAGGGATGCCAGTGACACTTGAAGGATTTTTTTTTCAAGGCCTCAGAAGCCTGTAAGGGCTAGAACCCCAGGCCTTCCCATGATGCTCTCTGGGGAGGCGCTGGGGACCAGCCTTGCGCAAACTCCTTGAGTGACTCTGAATTAGGTGGTCATAAACCACACTACAGGAAACTTCAGTCCAGGAGACATGAAGAGTTCAGGACAGGCCCCATCTCAGAGGAAATGGAAGAGGCTGGAAGGCAGTCCAGACTGGAGCTTGGACACCAGGACACAGAGAAGGGCCAGCTACCATCAGGGCAGATCCTGGGTTTTCAAGAGGAACTCTCATCTGGTGGAGTGAGGTCCCCAATCTTTATAGGACTTTGCATACCCTTAGAACAAATCCGACTCCCTTTAAGGTCCTGTGCTGTCATGGCCTGGGCTACTTCTCTGTCCTTGCGCATTCTGTTTCTTTATCGACAGGCTCTCCCTTCCTGCGTCTGCCTCGAAGCATCTGAACTCACTGCCCCTTCTGCTCTGAGAAGCGGTTATCCATGTTGGTAGTCTATTCCCTCCTCAGTCCTAAGGGAAGAACCCAGGCTTGGATGACACTCTGAGTCAATGCCCCTACCCTCTGTCCCCAAACACTGCCCACTGGAATTGTGCCTTCTTTCTCACCACTATCCAGGTGCTCCCAGGGCCCATCAGCTCTCTGAGGCTGGGAAGGACCCTGTAGTCAGTCTCCCATAACTACATATCCCCACAGCCTATTGCTTTATCTTATTATTATTTGTGTGTGTGTGTGTGTGTGTGTATGTGTATGTGTGAGCGTATGTGGTATGTGTGTATATGTGAATGCATGTGTGAGTGTGTATGAGAGAGTGTGAGTCTATGTGATGTATGTGTATGTGAGTGTGTGGTATGTGTGTGTGTGTGAGTATAAGTGTGGCTTGCATGAGTGTATCTGTGGTGTGTGTGAGTGTGGTCTTTGTGTATGTGTCTACATTTGAGTGTGGTATGTGTGTAAACAGCAAGGCTGCAGGAAAATCTCTTTGACAACTTTTGCAATGCTTTCTTAACACTAATTTAATCTCCTGGCCTGGGAAAGCAGGAAGAAACATCTCTCCCCCCAGTTTTGGTGTCCAGGGATATGCTTGTTCCTGTTCGTTCTTCATAAGGTAAAATAAACATAGACATCAGCCACAGGCAAGTTTCCCTCCCTCAAGGCTATGCTTGCTACCTCCCTAGGAAGACCTTTCCAACCACCTCCTGCCTCAGCTGGCCAGGTTTGATTGACCTCTGTGTGCTGCACCTTCAACTGAGTCCCAAGATTCTTCAGTCATGACCGGGCAGAGCTCCTGTGTCTGGGGCATTGCTGTGCATGTCTGGACTCACCTAGATGCCTTTGTCAATGAGAAGAACTCAACCCAAATCTGCTTAACTAGTGAGGAAAGTATCCAGGATGAAAAAAGATGGTGCCAGCAGCTGATGAGACAAGCAACATTCAAAGGCGCTCTCTCTCCCCCCCCATTCCCTTTCTTCCCTCACTCCTTCCTTCCCCATTCCCTCCTATCTTTGCCTTCTTATCTCTTTCCTTTTCTCTTATCCCCTCATCACCTCAGGTTCAGACTCTTCTCTCTCCCTGAAGACTTTGCCATGCATGATGGGGCGTGAGCACTGCCAGGCCCAGACGTCCTGCATCACCTATTACCACCCATGGAATAAGTCTTGTGCCCTGTGCTCTCAGATCAGATTGCCTGGCAGCATTCTAGCTCAGCACTTCTCGGGTCACTCCAGCCCTTTGGCCTGCCCCTGTGGGTGGGAAGGGACTGACCGACAATCCCTTGGTTTCCGCCCTTCATCTGGGGTAGATGTAGCACACACAAAGGAGGGAGAGGATGGGCTGCTAAAAGAAAGAGACATGGAGAAAGGTGTCAGGAAGCTGGAAACGACAGAAGTTAAACAGGATCTTTTTTGTTTGTTTTGTCTTTCAAGACAGGGTTTCTCTGTGTAGCCTTGGCTGTCCAGGACTCACTCTGTAGACCAGGCTGGCCTCAAACTCACAGAGATCCTCCTGCCTCTGTCTTCCCAGTGCTGGGATTACAAATATGTACCACTGCACTAGGATTTTACAGCTGCTTCTATTTAGAGCATCCACACATAAAACACACCACTCTTTAGGATTCCATCAGAGTCAAAATGAGGTATACACACCATTTTAAAGCTTTAAAGATGAAGCAGGCCTAGGAAGATGGCTCAGCAGTGAAGAGCACTTGTTCTTGCAGAGAACCAGATTTTTGGTTTTCAGCATCAAGAATGGGCTGCTCACAAGTTCCTGTAGGTCCAGCTCCAGGGACTCTGACACCCTCTTCTGGCCTCCTTGGATACCTGCACATGTGTCTGAGCACACATGTGAGCACACACATGCATTTGAACACACACACACACACACACACACACACACACACACACGTATATATCTTTTAAAAAATCTTTTCTTTTTAAAGGAGGAAACTCAGTTCAGAGAAGTAAAGCAACTTGCCTAAGCTACTTAGTGAGTGAGTGGCTGGTCTGGAACTCAAGAGATGTAGCTGTGTTATTCCTCAAGACCTACCTCTGCCCCATTGTTCCGCTGGCAAGAGAGATGATCTATCACTGGATGTAAGCTGATAACTTCACATGGTCTTGGTTTGGAATTGTATTGGTCAGGACAGTCATGGTTAGGACAGTGATGAATAGTCCCCAGATTTCAGTGGCTTAACACTATAGTTTTCCTTCCTGATCTATGGACATGGCCATTACAGGTCAGCAAGAGAGCTGTGCTCATCACAGCACCTCAGAGAGATGAGCAGATGGAATAGTTATTATTCCAAGTGTTGCCAATCACTGTCTATCCTGCTTAGGATTTCTATTGCTGCAATGAAACACCATAAGCAAAGGCAAATTGGAGTTTATTTGGCTTATACTTTCACATCATAGTCCATCACCAAACGGAGGCAGGACAGGAACTCAAGCAAGGCAGGAACCTGGAGACAGAATCTGATGCAGAGACTATGGAGCAGTGCTGCTTACTGGCTTGCTCCCCATGGCTTGCCCAGCCTGCTTCCTTATAGAACCCAGGACCACCAGCCTAGGGAAGGCACCACTCACAAGAGGCTGGGCCCTCCCCCATCAATCACTAATTGAGAACATGTCTTACAGCTGGGTCTTATGGAGGCATTTTCTCAATTGATGCTCCCTCCTTTCAGATAACTCTAGCTCATGTCACATTTACACAGGACTAGTCAGTGCACTGGCAGAGTTAGTAAAGAAGCTACCAAGGGTCCAGAAGCTTCCACTTACAACTTTTAGGCTAGAGGGGCCGCTGAGCCTCAGCTGAGCACAGGACCCCCAAGGAATGCAAATATGCCCTTGGGCCTACAGTGATTAAAACCAGAAAGCTTTAAAGAAATGCTAATGAATTAAAAATAATTTTGTATATAAAGTGTTTTTAATATCATTACTTTCTTTTATATAAGAATGTTATTAAAAAGTATATTATAAAGTTTATTTTAATCCTTTTTTATATCCATAATGTATGAAGAGGAATTTGGGCATTTTCCTCATTAAGTGTATGATAAATGTTGTTTACTTTACTCTAAGTTAATTATAAAAAAAGGTGATTTGTTGACAAATCTAATTTGATATGTTTTATTTGAGGACCGAAAGTATTTTAAAATGCAGATTGTAATTATAAGTTACAGCATTGGAAAAAAAAAATCCCTGCTTCCAAACCTCAGATTTAAAGCTATTGAGAGTTTTGTGTTTTGAAAAATCACCTCATCTTCTAAAAATGTAAAGCATTTTCTTCTATTGAATGTTGAGATTAAAAGAAACGCTTGAAACTGCTATTTGCCAGCATGCCCTAAACACATTAGGGGATGATTGTCTTTATTCTTAATAAACAACAACAAAAAAGCTAAATTAGCTCTAATTGCCACTGTATTCTCCCTTTTTTTTTAGCACTGTTTTATGGAGTGCTAGCAAAAATCTAGAATTATTCTGTGTTTTATGTTCCCTCATGAACCTGATATTGTATCCGGCCCCAGCGGTCCTTATGTTTCTTGTCTTAAGCCAATGGCCCATAGTACATGTAAATTAAACTGAGTATGACTAAGTGCAGAAAGAATTTAACACTGCATGCTGGTGAAATCCTCGGTCGGTTCTCCTCCGGCTGAGCAGGGAGCCAGTGGGCTGGAGACC
>OU015757.1:60440653-60475664 GCA_907169655.1 Acomys percivali
TGTGTGTGTGTGTGTGTGTGTGTGTGTGTGTGTGTGTGTGTGTGTGTGTGTCTGATGGGCAAAAGGACCAGGCAACTGGAAAGCAAGGCAGACACCCCTTAGCCAGCATGTGAACTCCCAGGCCCTCCCTGCCACAAGGGGCAGAGATAATGAAGATGGAACAAGTTCAAAGAAGGACGGCTGAAGCCATGCAGGAGACATGACTTACTGGAGGGAGTTTAATTGGTTTAGCCTAAAAAGCCCATTACGCTCTCTAGTGGACACGAAAAGGCTATAAATATCTGCAAGGTGACAAGGGAGAGAGGTTGAGATCCATCTGGCTGGGTAGGACCTTTGAGACTGGCTGAGAGGGATCAAAGACTCTGCTAGGGGTTGGAGCCCACTTCAGGGGCTTTTGTGATGTCAAATCCCTTTGTCCTGTAATGTGCACACTAGCTCTGTTATAGAACATAAACCCACAAGGTAGCATCTAGCTGAAGCGAAGGGCCTGGCTCAGACCCTCTTGGCACCCTCTTTAGGAGGTTAGCCAACTTGCTAGCCATCCGTCTTTGTCAAGGCTTAGCTAGAAATAAATCTAGCGGGTGCCTGAGGTCTCAACCGGTTCTAATACCCCACTATGGAGAGTGGCCCTGTCAAGCAGGAGCTGGGTATAGAAGCACACAAAAAACCAGGGCCATAGGCTGCCTCCCACAACAGGGCCATGGGGCAGATGGAACTTTGGAGGACCCGCCCAGCCACAGCAGCAGCCTTCAGGGCGGGAGTTGTCAGCAGCGGGGTGGAGGACCTCATCATGTGCACGTGGAGTCAGAGAAGGACAGTGCTGGGATTCATCTCCATCTTCATGGTGGAACAAGCAGGTCTTTGTGATGGAGCAGAGACAGCAGAGGAACCCAAGCAAACGTCTGGCCTGGGTGGCCTCTGGTGTTCCTCAAGCTGGGGGATCATGGGAGTGGGAAAGCTGGGCGAGGGGACTGTTGCTGCTGCTTGTTTCCTAGTATTAGTTCCGCTGTGTTGGGGGCTGCCTAGAAGGGAAACCAAGCCCCCAGCCCCAGCACTAAGAGCAGGGGCTTCTGCCTTGCACTTGGACCTAAAACAGCTCAGTGAGGCCGTTTTACAGATGGAACTGATGCCGCCAGAGGCCAAGTGTCTGCTTTAAGTTGAGAAGGAGCTCTCATCTTGCAGAGGCTGTCTCAGGGGTAACCCCTTCATTCTCAGAGTGAGGGCCTGTCCTGGAACTGAGCAGAAAATCTTACCCAGAGAGCCAAGGGGCAGCCCCTGGGGGAACCCATTGCTCTTCTAAAGTTGTATTTCGGAGGTGCATGGGCATCTTCTTTTAATTGGTTCTCAGCCATCCCGGATCTCTGTTGGGAGGATGAGCCAGGACCATTTGCATCCATGGAGAGTTGGGAGCAAGGGAGAGGATGAGAAACAGGCAGAGGGTTATGTGGGTGCAACTCATGAGAAGCTAGTGGTTCCCAGGTGATACTAGGTCACAAATACAGCATTTGATGACCACAGTCAGCAAATGTGTGTCAAATGTGCTAGGGGCGGTGACACAGGGGAGTTGGGAAGGGGAGTCCTCCAGCACATTGGATCTGTGCTTGAGTCCACATACATGAATGTGTGTGTGTGTGTGTGTGTGTGTTTGTGTGTGTGTGTTTGCAGCATGTGTGTGAACACACCTTCCTTGGTGTGTTCTCTTGCCTTGCTTCATCCTGGGGATGCAGCTCACTCTGAGTTCTCAATTTGCAGGTGGGGCTGGGCCTGCAGGAGTTCCTGGTGGAGCTGCCTATTCCCAGAGTCCATTCTACTATTTGGATGGAGTAAGGTTTCTCCAAGCGGAGACTTGGGTGGGGAAAGGATGAGCAGAGAGAGATGGGTGTGGTGCAGCAGCAGGAAAGGGCCCAGGAGGCCCCCATTTCCCCGGAAATATGAGAGATGCACATATGCGAAGGGCAAGTGTCACTCCCATCTTCTTTTGTGAGCTCATCACCAAACCCCGATTTGTCCACCGGTCAGTCCACTAAGTCTCACGCTGCCAGGAAGTAGATCAGCTGGGAATCCCACAAGCAGGTCAATTCCCTTGGCATTTGTCCTTCAGTGTGGGATTAGCCCAACTCTTCTTCCTCTCTCTCCTCCCCACCTCACCTCCTGCATCCCGCACTGGCCCCTGGGGCTTCTTAAAGCCCGGCTCTTGGCAAGAAGGCTGCAGCTGGCCCATTACCAGCACTCTCCTGCCCTCTTATGGCCGCCCTGGAACCAGCCTCTGACGGCCTGAAAGTGCAGCTTGTGTGGACCTGGTGTGTTCTGAGCCCTGGGAGAGAGAGACAGAGAGACTGTGAGCCAGAGGGCTCCTTCCCCAGGGACCACTCAGTGAGCCACCCTTGTATTCTTTTTCCATTAGGCAACAAAGGCAGTCTCCCTGCTCAGAAACTCAGCTCTTGTCTGCTTTGAAGCAGAATTGCAGAGTGATGGGCTGGCTACACTCTGGTACCTTCTGTCGCTTTCTTCCCAATTTCCCTCCTCAAACTCCATTTAACCCCACTTTCCCTCCTCACGCTCTGTTTCAGTCTCCGGACTCCAGTCCCCACATCTCTGCCCCATATCTCTGAAATGCTTGTCCAGAGTTAGCAATCTTCATGACCATGGGCTGCCCCTGCCCCCCTTCCTGTGGGATGTCAGAAACACAGAAGGCGGTTTTTAATGGGGGAGTCACCTCAAGCCCCCCTGCCTAACTTCTCTAGCAAGAGCCATGGTGCTCTCAGAATTTTGTTCTTGGGTTTCTTGTTTTTGTTTTATTCTGAGGCCATGGCATCCTCGGGCTAAGGCAGTAGCTGCGTCATCACTCATTAGATTAATTGGAGGTTCTTAGTCTGTATATGGCCACCCAAATGCCATTTGCACAGGAGCTCTGTGTTTGTTTGCCCCTCTCACAGCTTCGTTACCATCATATACAGAGCAGGTATCAGGAAAGAGTTCATACGAAAAAAAAAATCTTGTACTTTAAACACAGGAGGTGCACACTGCCAGATGCGCTGCCTTAGAGAATGGTTTGGGGGTGCATGGACTTTCTTTTTGTCCCTTTTCTTTTAAGGAGTGTTTCCTGGGCAACTTTATCTTCCTGCCTACAACCCCATTTTCTCAAAGAGCATATATTGGCTCTCATCTTCTTTTGGATAGGGCTCTCAAGGGCCAGGGCTTGTGTCCACCATCTCTAAGCCTGGATTAATTTCTGTATACAGTAGGCTCTCACAGGTGGACCCGAATGTGAAGAAGGTTGCTGTGCAGGGGACTTGGGTGTGCCTATATTGGAAGGGCAAACTCAAGCTCAGAATTATCCAGAACGTGGGGTGACTTGGAGCCCTGACCAACTCCTGCTCTGGGGAGAGCAGTTGCCCTGGGCACAAGTTTGCTATGAGCACCAGGAGGTGTATAGGTCAGTGCTGCCACCCTCCAGGGCTCAGGAGGGGCCTGACTCTGTCTCACACCCTTCCTTCGCTGTCACCTTGGCAGAGGGGCCCATCTCTGAGGAAATGCCTCCAGGAGTCTCCCAGGCGAGACTTCACCGGAGATGTGCTCAGAGGGCCTTGGCTGTGTGTCTGGCACATTATGGATGCTTCTCAGAAGAAAGCCACATGGTGCTGAAGGACCCCTGCACTGGGAACCCCAGTTTCACGCCCCATCCCAGCTTTGCCATTTCTGTGCTGTACGACTTTGGGGGAAATCAGCCCTCATCCAACTCTTTTTTTTTTTTTTTTGGTTTTTCGAGACATGGTTTCTCTGTGTAGCCTTGGTGGTCCTAGACTCACTCTGTAAACCAGACTGGCCTCGAACTCACAGTGATCACCTGCCTCTGCCTCCTGAGTGCTGGTAGTAAAGGCGTGCGCCACCACGCCCAGCTCAGACTCATTGTTTTTTGGTGATAAGATGAAGATGAAGATGCCTGAACCTCCACCAGGACCAGCGACAGAGCACTGGATCAGCCAGTAGTGACCGGAAAGCCGAAATGGTCCCTCTTCTCCTTCCACGACAATTTCCTGGCTCACCTTCATTTCAAAATAGCTACCGACCTTGAAAACTGATCTCTTTTCTTTCTCTGCCTCTCTCAGTCACTCGCTCTTTCCCAGTGTGGTCTCTGGGTCTTATCATCCTTCATTACAAAGTGGAGGCTATTACACAACTCAAAGGGCTGTGTGAAGGCAGGAGTGATGCAGAGCACCTGGTGTCGGGCTCACATGTAGAACATACTCAATAGGGGCTGCTTCAGTTCAAAGAAGACGGAACATACCCTGGCCGTAGGGGGTCGCGCTAGAAATGAGCCAAGACTCCAGGTAAGCGGGAATGTTCTAGCTTGTCCTTGAGGGGTGCCAAGACTGAATGAGAAGAATTAGAGAAAAACTTCATTATGTAAAGTAGATGAGGCCACAGTGCCTGCCCTATGGGGTTGCTGGGAGTGCTTGCCCGGGGCCTGGCATCTCCTGCTAAAGGTCTACTTAAGCCTGACAGGCATTCTTGGCTAGCCTGCGCCCCTTCCCCAGGACCCGCTGGTGAGGTACACCCTTGACTGGACTTACAGGGGCAGTCCTCACCCCACCTTATGTGTAGTGGCTCTCTGTGCCTGCTTCAGTGGGAGAGACTGAAGGGTCAATCCTCCACAAGGCAGGCAGTGTTATCAGGACCTCTCTGTCTGATCACCTCCCAGGGCCTGGGCAGCTAGAAGCAGGGCCCAACGTCATGTGCTCCTTGGCAGAGTTATGCTGCCCACGGTGCAAGAATGCCCTGTTGGCGTGCTCCTGAGTCCCATGTCAGCTCTTTTCAGGTCCTTTTCTCCTTCTGGGTGAGGTGCATGGGAGGGAAATTCCAATGACCTGCATGTCAGACTGAGGCACTTCTGAGAACAAAATGGAGTCGTGTTTCCAAACACGAGGGACAACTGGTGTGAGCAAGACAGAGTGATGTGACGGCTCCCTGTGTTCTAAGCCACGGCTGAAGACGGCAGATATGGGCCAGGGTTCAGCTGCAGGCCCCTCCCAAGCCCCCACAGCACTCCTCTCTGCCCTACTGCAGGCTGGCCAAGCTGCAGACTCTGTCAGACCCGAGCCCCTCCCATGAGGAGTCCATGGGACCATCAGATGCCCAGGCACATCCCTGTGGACTGTGGTCTGTGAGGTTCTGCCACCTTCTGCAGCTCATTTGCTCTTTCTGACATCCTCAAGAGGAAGGCTTCAAAGACATCCATTTTGTAGACAAAGAAATCGAGGCCCAAAGACAGGAGCCTGTCCCAAATCCCACATCTGCCAGGTGGCTAATACGGGCCTTCTTCACGGTATTCCTCCAGCATCCTCTCCTTTCTGCGAGTCGGAGCCTTGGGCTGCAACCTGAGCTGAGAATGGAAGTGGACTTAAGGTGATGGGGATTATGAGCTATTTGCCAAAACCTCAGAGTAAGTAAGAGGCACGCTGTGGTTTTGACTCAGTGCAAACGCCTTCCTTCAAGGAGAGGCCTCTGTGCCCGGGGCCAGCACTGCAGGAGATGCACAACTCCAGTCACTGGGGCCAACGTTCTGGAATCTTCCTCGATATTTACAATGTCTCTGTTTTCTCTTCCACATCCTCTCATCTTCCAGGTTCAGCTTTGTCTCTGTTACTTGCCCAGCGTTTTGGAAGTGTAGCAAGGTAAGGGATTGATGCTGAGAAAGCCCCTACTGTGTGTCTGACATGCTCTTTTTAAATCCTCCGTGTGAGCCTAGCAGAAAACAGAACTCAGGTTCCAGTTGACGAACAGAGTCGGTCATGTGTCCAGGGACATATGTCCGGGATGGAGAACCAAGGTCTTGTGGGCTGAGTGTGGCTCGTGGCTTTTCCCCGGCCTGTAAGTGTGAGGACCACAGGCTAGCCTCTCAGGAACACTTACCCTGCAAGCCTGCCTGCCTGCCTTCGATCCCCGCAACCCATGTGAAGGTAGAAGGAGAAAACCCAGACTCTACCAAGTTGCCCTCTGGCCTCCACATTTGTGCTATGATAGCTCATCCCTGCCCCCACATTACTAATAAATGAAACAAAAAACAGAAATAGAGCCAGCAACACCTTGGGCTGGAATTTAAGCCACATTTAATAGAGCCAAAGGCCGAAACTGTCCATAGACATAAGGGACACTTGGGGACATTGAAATGCTGTTTTAAAATGTCAAGGACAGAGTTCTTCTAAGCTGCTGACAAACATCCACGAAAAGAATTTTAGCATTAAATCAACAAGTTTTTATTGCTACCTTCCTAGAGCCACATATGTGGCAGTAAGGCAGCCCTGGATGGGGACCGGGGCACTTCTGGTGCCACCATCATGGCAACCTCATGCTACTGTGGTAGAAGGAGAGCCCTCTGGTGAAGCTGTCAAGCACACCCAGGAGGCATTGCTTCCAGAACTTTCCTTTGGATCTCACCAACACTACACTTTTTAAAGATTCTGAGAGGAAGGGTCCTGGCTCAACTTTCTCCAGTCCAGACTTTTCTATTAGGAAATGGGCCCCTCCTCTAGCGCCCACTTGTCCCTAGGGAAAGTTTGTTAACATGGTTGGAGTATTCCAGGGAACCCCTTTGGCCTGCAGGGAGCTGCTCCGTGAGGGGCGGCTGGGCTGGCAGGCTGAGGGACACGCCCGGTTTGACTGCGGATGCTTCTCTTTGTTCCCTTGGACAGAAAACATGTTTGCTACAACTAGGACCTAGCTTGGCCGTTTCGTTCCAAATTGGGGGATTACTCAAACCTCTCAGCCTTTGAGCTAGAGGGATCCCTCGGGTCAGCAAACAAGTGTTCAGGCACGTGAGTGCCGCGTGGCTTTCCTAACACACTCTCGGGGAGCCCGGTTCCAGCAGGAGGGTGATGCTGCCTGAATTCTAATCAGAGGGACACACTAGAAAACAACAGAAGACGGCCCTTTGCCTCCAGCTTGCTAGCTTGGTGTCCAGGACACTGCTTTCCTCTGTGCTGGGCTCACTCTGTCAGCAGCTGGACTCTGAGCATTTGTGCGCAGGGTGAAGAGGAGAAAGTAACTGTTTACAGGACCTAGCTTCCAAGCTGGACCTCATGGCCAAGGCCTCTTTTCAGAAGTGACACGTAGTCAGGGCTGTTTACCAGGCAGAGCCAGTGCAGGAGGCCGCTTAGCTTGCCAGGGCTGTGGTAAAATGAAATGCCTTCATGGGTGTGGTGACATTTTTTTCTAGGTTGGAAAATAGCCTGGCAGTGTGACGAAAAGGATGTTCTTTTGTGTCCCATGGTCCTGGCCAGGCCTCAGGCATGTCACCAGGCTTTCTGAGCCACCAGCTCTTCTGTGAAGCACAGACACCACCCCCACCCCGAGCTTGGCCTTCGGATTGGGCTGTGTGGGAAGCTGCACACTGTAGCAGGTAGTCACTGTTTCTAGTCTATTCTGAGTCAAATGCATCTAAGTGTCCCGGCAAGTCTCAGAGAGGCTGAACTGGCCTCCAGTATTCCTGTGGTGGAGCTGGCATCTCTGTGTAGGTCTGTTCTACAGAGTCCGGGCCTCTTCATCTCTGAAATGTCCTTCTGGGACTTGGAGGGAGAGTGTAGGGTGCTCCAGAGAAAGATGTGGGGAGGAGAAGCGGCCCTCTCATCTGGCCTGTAGGCATCCGTAGGATAGGAGGTACAGTGGCTTTGTTACTGTGTTATGACGACTGATGGGGACATTAATCAAACTGGCTTTGTCTTATTATCTCACTTTGTCCCCCCAATAGCTATGTGAGGGGAACAACCAAATGCCTCATTTCATAGTTGTGGAAACTGAGAGACAGAGAAGAAAAAAAAATGCATAAAGTTATATACTAGCAAGCATCAGAGTTGAAGCACAAACTCACGATGGCTGGCTCTGCATGTACCTGCTGTACATCTTACTGTATTTCAGGTCTGGAATGGGGGACGGTGCAGCTGCATTCTCAGGCCGGGACTGTACAGCAGCGGCTCTCAACCTTCCTAACGCTGTGACCCTCTAGTACAGTTCCTCCTGTTGTGGGTGACCCCCCCAACCATAAAAATATTTTTGTTGCTACTTCATATCTGTACTTTTGCTACAGTTATGAATTATAATGTAAATATCTGTTTTCTGGTGGTCTTTGGCAACCTCTGTGAATGGGTTGTTCAAACCCCATTCCCCAACCCCAACCCCAAGGGGATCAGGACTCACAGGTGTAGAACCACTGCTGAAGAGGAAGAGATGGGTCCTCCATATTCATATGTAAGAAGCCACAAGCTATATCTACCACTTTCCTCTGCACCCAGACAAAAGACCAGGGTGAAAGAAGACACTTTGTTTGTTACTGTGATCAAACACCTGTCAAGAAGCAACTTGATTCACAGTTTTTCTCTTCTTTCTTTCTCCCACCCCCCCTCGCCCCGAGACAGGGTCTCGCTGTGTAGCCTTGACTGTCCTGGACTCACTTTGTAGACCAGGCTGGCCTTGAACTCACAGCGATCCGCCTGCCTCTGCCTCCAGAGTGCTGGGATTAAAAGCAAGCGCCATCGGCTTGGCTCACAGTTTTAAGGACGCAAACCGACAGTAGTAGCCAGAGCATGAGGCAGTTGGTCACATTGTATCAGCCAGGATTCAGAGAGATGACAGGAAGTGAGGGCAAGACTATAAAGAATGTGATCCAGGCGTGGTGGCGCACGCCTTTAATCCCAGCACTCGGGAGGAAGAGGCAGGCGGATCTCTGTGAGTTCGAGGCCAGCCTGGTCTACAAAGTGAGTCCAGGATGGCCAAGGTTACACAGAGAAACCCTGTCTCAACCCCACTCCTAATACTTCCTCCATCAAGGCTCCACCTTGTAGGCTCCACCACCTTCCAAAATAGTACTACTTGCTGGGGGCCATGTGTTCAAATACATGAGAGACTATTGGGGACATTCCACATTGGGGATGTGTTTATGGGCGACACAATGTGTCGAGTCACCTGATGTGACAGTCAACTGGACAGAGTTTAGAATCACCTGAGAGTGGGCTTACTGAGCATCCCTGTGGGAGAGATTGCCTTGATTACATTAATTGATCTGGGAAGACCATTCTTAATTGTGGGCAGACCATGCCCCTGACAAGGATCCTGAACTGTATAAAATGGAGAAATCCACCTAAGCACTAACGATCATACATTCATTATTCTCCATTCCTGATTACGAATGGGATGTGACCCACTCCCTAAAGCCTGACACTGTGACTTCTTCTCTGTTACTTGCAACTGTGAGCCACAATAAGCCTCCGTCTCTTAGGTTGGTTTCATAGGGATTTTTTTTTTTTTTTTTAATAACAGCAACAGGAAAAGAAACTAAGGCATCTTGATTGTGGCTGTGATGACCACGCCCACAGTAGTCTTTGCAGGAACTTTGGTTTCTCCCTCCTCTCAGCCCCTAGACCTTTCTCAGTTCAGAACCCATGCACTTCCTTCTCCAGTTCTTCGTGGCACTCAGGGTTCCAGGACCAGGATGTTACCTGGGAATTCAGGCCATGGACTCATCATGGTTGGAAGCACTGGGCTATAGAGATGCTATACACATGCATATGGAGTGCGCATGTTCCCCCTAGGCCAGCAGTAGGGAGAGGGCACCCATTATCTCCTGCCTCCTTTCATATTTCACTAAGTACCTGCTGTGTGTCCGGCACTGTGATTAGCACAGAGGCTTTGAGTCTCATTAAACTGAACTTGAGTTTGATTTCCATCTGAAGCCAGTCACTAAACTCCCAGGCATCAGTGTCCTTCCCTCCCATGTGAAACAGCACAGCTTCTGAGCTATAATGAGGCCTCCGTTAAGCTAAGGACATTGGATACTTAGAATAGTACACGCCTGTATAAGAGCTGAACAAATGGTGGCTCTTAGTGCTATTATTATCTCCGTCCTTGGGAGTTCACTGTCTCCCAAGGCACAGCCATTAAAGGAAGTAGATAATTTCCTGATGACTTGGGCCAGGAAGTGATGCTGAGGTCAGAATGCCTGCCTCCTCACTCCTCACTCCGTGAAATGTCTTGAGGTCAGTTCGCGCTTTATTCTGGGGCTGAAGCCAGCTTCCTGCTCTGGCTCAGGGCGTACTGGGGCCCAGGATAGGTGTCTATGACACTTTGGTTGTTTGCACCTTGTAAAAGGAGGGTAAAGCTGCTGGAGTGAAAGGAGTAGCCAAGGCAGCTTTACAATTCAGTACAGACAGGAGGCAGTGGGTGTGTGCTGGGGACCCTCACTCTCTGGCTTAGTGCAGTTCCTCTGGGGAGCTCTCAGTCAGCTGTGTAGATAGGGATTCATGCCCCGTGGCAGGACTCAATTCCCAAGTATCACCACTTTATTTCATTCATGATCTTAGGCTCCAGCGGCTCCAGAAATTCTCAGCTTCAATCAAACCCGGGTTTTCTCACCTTCCGAGTCTAGGTATAGGAAATAAATTACTTGATTTGTAGCTTTATATTGTCAACTTTGTGCCTCAAAGTACGTCACCACGAGATATGTTTCAAAGATATTTTTAAAAACTGAAATATCATCTTGGAGTAAATCACGGCGTGTTTGGAAAGCTATCCTTCTGGGAAGAGCAGTGTGTTGGGCTTGGGGGTGACTGGGCTGAAGCTAGAGGTGACAAAGGGCTGCTGGCTGTTAGGGACATTCTTGGGGTGCTACTGATGGAGTCCAGTCATGATCTGGACCTTGCAGCAGTGCTGAGCTGAGCCAGTAGTGGAGAACTTGAGTGAGAAGGAAGAGGAGGCAGTCCAAAGCTGAGCTATCTCCCTGCAGGTGTCAGGTCGGGTGGTCTTGTCTTGGTGGGATAACAGGTTGAGTGGTAGAAGCTCAAAAGATCTGTCCATGAACATGACCTTATTTGAAAAAGGGGTCTTGAAGGTGTGATGTCTGGGTGGGCTCCAAATCCTTACGGTGGAGAGGAGAGAAGATTACAGGAGGAGGAGGAAGAGCTTGGAGGTTGGCAGCTGCAGCCAGGGCATGCAGGGAATTGCAGGGAGCTGGGGAGAGGAAGGCTTGACCCTTGTGGAGGGTTCCTCCACTGTGGTGTTTTGGACCCCGGGCCACCAGAACTACGAACACATACATTTCTGTGGTCTTGAATCCCCAAGTTTGTGGTGGCTTGAATATAGCACCCTAGGAACCAAATGCCAGGGGCGCAGAACCAAGTATGGGAAGCTAAGGTGAAGAGCCGATCCCATGAAGACAGTAGCTCCTAAGCAGGAGGGGTCTCTGGTGGCAGTGGGTCCAGAGTGGGCTGCCATTGGGGCAGAGGGACAAGAGGCCAGAGATTTTCGTCTCCATCTTTATGCAGTCTGAGCACAGGCCAAAAGGAGATCCCCCTGGGTGGCTGGTAAACCCGGGCCTGGGTGGCGGTCCCCTTCATTCCTGCTTCTTCCTCCTTCCAGTTAGGATTTCTGACCAGTCATGGTCTCAAAGAAGAAAGTTGCTCACGTCGCTTAAGGATGTATGGAAGCACACTGCATAGGGGGCAGTGAACAGACACTCTGGAATCCGGTACTCGAACCCATGACCTGGCATTTGCAAGGTTTTAAGGTACAACTCTGGAGGAGCTTCCCAAGACCACGAGGCACTCTGACAACAGCGAGCCCTTCCTGGAGCTGGAAGGGGTGTTCTAAATCCCCAAGGCCTGGGCTCCAACTCTCAGTTGCTCAGTCATCTCACCTCTGATCCCTGCGTTCCCCAACGCAGGCAGCCTTAGATGGTAACAGCACAAACCACCAAGCCGGAAAAGGCTGCTAAGAAGGTTCGCTGAGAGCCAGGCTCTGCCTGCAGCTTCTCTTTTCTAGTCTTTCCTACGCCATGTGTGTTTGTGGTTGTGGTATTATATTGCGCACATTAACATAGTCATATTTTTTGCTAGTAAAATTGCTCCTGCCTCATATAATGGAATTAAATATATCAGTATTTCATGGTGTTCCGCAAAAAGCCCCATAACTTCCAGGTGCTCAGCCACATGGACAAGTCTGAGAACCACTGATCTATAATGAAGGGTGAAATCACTGAACACAGAAGCAAGCAGGATGTTTGGAAAAAAAAACCATTTGTCTTGAATCCATCCTCATTCTTGTAGGGTGTAACTGCGTGTGTATAGGTGACCTGATAAATGCGGGTTATTTGAATTTTTCAGAAAGTGTTTGGAAGGCTGGACGGCTCGCTCAGTTGACAAAGTGCCTACTGGGCAAACATGAGAACTTGAGTTTGGATGCCTAGCACCCACATGAAAAAGTCCACAGACCCCCTGATGTCATCCTCCGGTTTCCACATACATGCGCACACATGTGCATATCCACCTGCACATGCATGTGCACACACACGTACATTATACACATATGCACACAAAGTTTACACGCTACATCTAGGAGACTTGGCATGAGATGTCCTTGAGGATCCCCTTCAGCTCCAGAAGTAAACCAAACTATCAGTTGAAGGAGAGATAAACCTACTTTTTAGGATCCCAAGTGCTGGATTGGAACGGTCTTGTGAGAGAACAGGTGAGGTTAATCCACTAGAAGAGCAACCACCTCCTGCAGGAGCTTAATTGTTGTCAGCTGAAAAGATCCCGTGAACAGACTCTGGGAGGAGATACATAAATGAGCCCAGAACTGGAGGCCGGGCTCTTTGGAGACTTCAGATAGTTTTGGCTGTTCATCGCTGCACTTTGAGACGCTCCTAGAGAGAACCGCTCGAGAGAAGGCTTCAGGGCTCCGGGCTCCTGGTAAGGTTCTGGGTTCTGGTTACTCTAGGCTCCAGCAGAAGAAATCCTGTAGATTGTGCCAGGAGAATTGTTCCTCGGAACTGATATCCTTACGGTTTTGTTATTGTGTCCATTAATCCTCATTTCCTATTGTTTTGGTTAGTCGGGTTATTACTGACGTGTGCTCGGTCACTAAGTTGTTAATAAAATATATTGGTTAAGAAAATTGAGCCTACAATCAGTTTCATTGCGTGGGGATGGATCCAGCTGTAGCTTGGTACGTCAAGGCCACGCTTTGGTTTTCCTCCCAGCTTGTCCACATAGATAGGTGTGTGAAAGCACAGCCCCTGTGGGCCACCTGTGGTCAGCTGCTCTGGAAGACTTTAGGAGAGGAGGCCACCAGTCTGGGACCAAGGCCATTGTTTTCCTGACGAGTTGCATCCTACTAGGGGATCACATGAAACCCAGAAGGTCACCTTGAGGCCCCAGAAACTGCTCTCTCCATCTGTTTCTCCACAGAGGGCAGGAAGCCTGGATGCTGGCCCACTGCCAGCATGTCTCCCTCTGCCTCTCAACACAAAAGAGGCTTGCCACAGCTGGAATACAGCCTGCTTCCCCACTGCTGCTGCCCTGGGACCTGAGACAGTTCACAGAGGTTTGCTAAAGACCACTGGGTGGTGTTTTGGGGCAAGAAGACAGAGACGTTGAGAGATGTTATACAGTTGTGATCAAAATAGAACTCTTTGAATTCCAATACAATATCATCATATGATGAGGATGTAAAATGGTGAATAAGAAGCAACTGAGTGACGGATGCACGTTAGAGCAAGAACATTCTGGAATGAGCCAGAAAGAAGTGTTTCTTTGTAAAAAAAAAAAAAAAAAAGGGAGTATATTACTGAAAGTGGTACTGCCCTGAGGGTGCAGGCATGGGCTCTTTTTCTCTGCTGATTAAAGAATCAAAAGGAAGAAATGTCACCAGAACTCTCAGGGAGTCCCAGCAGGACCATCATACATTGCTGAGAAAGTCAGGGTCCCCTCATATGGCTCTTAGTTCCATTAATAAAAGAATTTAAGAACAGACTCAAATGTAAGCTTGAGGGCAACTTATTAGAGTTTAAAGGGAAGCCTCTGGGCAGGCAAGCTGTCCATCTCACAGCTGCCCAGAGGAAGAGACCCGAGAAGATAACACGTGAGGGTCAGCTGCACAGCAGCCACATGGTGGTAGTGGTGGTGGGGGAGGGGGCGGCGGGTTAAAATGGAGCAAGGAAGCTCAGAGCTTTAAGAAATTTAAAAGCATGCTTGGGATTAGAAAGAATGTGAGAGAGAGAGAGGGAGAGAAGAAAGGGAAAGAACTATGCCTTTCTGAGCCAGGACCCAGAAAGGCAGTCGGACCCAGATAAGAATTCCCTGGTGCCTTGTAGGGACTTCAGCAGAGGGCGGGGCCTCTTCTCCAGACTGAGAGAAGAAGCCTGCCTCACTTGGCCCTGGGCGGCAGATCCCATGCTGGGGTTCCCCTCTCTACAAGGGAGTTACAGGGGCTGATGGTTTCAAACGCATTGGAACAACTGGGCCTAAGCCAGCAACACAGACAAGGCACCAGTGTTATAGATATTTGCTCTTAAGTGGTGCGACTATTAATAATATTGGCTGTCTTGAAGAGTTCCAAGCACCTAATTTCAATGTCTCCCCCACCCCTACCCCCGTCAGGGTCTAATGTAGAGGGAGGCTCTTTGGGAGCAGGGCTCATAAGCAGGCTCCAGGGGCTTCCAGGAGGAGGGGTGGGCAACTAGCTCCAGGGGAGAGGCCGCTGAAGGCGGCTGCCCAGACAGGAGGGTCAAGGACAAAGACACTCTGGGGTCCCTGGGGCCAGCTGAGGAGGTTGCACTTCCTTTGGCTTCCCACCAAGGAACAGTGATCTGGAGCCAGCTCTGTTCCCACTTCTCTGAAAGGCCCGAGGTTTATACAAAGTCCCTTCAGCCTGTGAGATAGGAGGGTGCCTATCTTCCCACAGGCAGGAGGGTAAACTGAGTCCAGGCCCCTGGACATGGGAAGGCTGCCTGTGAATTTTGCTTTCTTCTCTCTTGGGAAATGTGTGCTCCTGCCATACTGGAAGATGTCGCCCCCACCCCTACCTCCTCTGTGCTCCTACCTCCTCTGTGCCTACTAGAAGGTCGGTCTTCCATCTGCCCTATCTTGTGTTTCATCCTGACCTCCTTACCACTGGCACAGTGGCTCATCATGGCCCTGCCACCCTCCTCTCTCCCCTCCTCAGGAAGGCTCCTCCCCCTTCCACCAGGCTCTGCCCACTTCCACCAGGCTCTTCCCCCTTCCCTCCGGCCCCCCCCCTTCCATCAGGCTCCCCCCCCTTCCACCAGCTCCTCCCCCTTCCACCAGGCTCTGCTTATTTCACCAGGCTCCTCCCCCTTCCACCAGGCTCTGCCCACTTCCACCAGGCTGCCTCATTCAGATCTGTGACACTTTAGCTGTTAGTGTGGGGCCTGTCTGACATTGACAGCCCTATCACCTCACCTCTGTCTTCCCCAGGCTTTGGTCCCAGCTCCCTAGCTGTTCCCTTCTCCTCATGTCCACCAGCATCTGGCAATCAAGAACAGGGTTTCAGTCATCTCTTTGATGCCCAGTGCTCCACACAGTGATTAAGCACAGTGGTCATTGCCGAGTGACTGCATCATTGAGTGGACATCTCCAGAGGATTTTCGTATCTGATGTGTCCCTTCTCAGAGGCCCTTCTCAGAGGCCGAGGGCACTTCTCAGAGGCCTAGGGAAGTTAGATGACTTGCTCAGAGTCGCACAGCAAATTAAAAAAATAGTATGGCACCTCTGAGGGACCTGGGTTGTCTGAGCTTGCTTAGGACATTTGGCTGATACAAGCTGAGGGCCATCCATCCTGGGGCCATCCTCCTGAAGTCCAGGATCTTCAGAAAGGAAGGGAGGGAGGGAGGGAGGAAGGGAAAGAGGGAGGGAGGGAGGGAGGGAGGGAGGGAGAGAGAGAGAGAGAGAGAGAGAGAGAGAGAGAGAATATGCTTCCCGAAACCAGATATTAGTGTTCACCTGGTCCTGCAATGGAGTTGTTGGCTTGCTGAAGTGTTCTCTTTGTAGTGCTTACAACCATGCCCAGAAAAAGAAATAAAAGCACAGAGATGTTGGTTTACCTGCCCAAGGTCACACAGCTACTTACTGATGGAACTTAAGCACCATCTATTTCCTGAGGTCTTTGACTCAGGGATCATGTCAAGGCCTAAAACAAATTTACCCCCAGGATGGCTGCTGCCAATGATTTAAAGGGCCTGATGGTGCTTCGTCTTGCTGCCGGGCTCCCTCATTTTAGAAAATGTAGAGATTTAAGAGCCTATAAAACTGAGCTATAACATGCCCTGACAAGAGTCTTGCATGGGCTCTCTATCCTGGGCCGCCCTCTGCTCAGGGGTCTCGCTCTTGTCCCTGGTCACTCCAGGACACTTCTGTAGTCACTTAAAGCTGCCCCCCCCTCTTTGCATCCTCAGAGGCCCATCAGGACATCACATCCTTGCCAGGGCCTCAGTGAGCTCGGCAGTGCCGGGAGTGCAGTCCTTGGTGGGATTTCCCACAATCTTCAGGGCTCTGGAGACGATGGGGGTTGCTGCAGCTGCCAAAGCAGCAGCACACTGGGCATTGGGGCTCAACCTGGTGACAAAAATCCAAAGAGCACTGAGGGACATCACACACAGGCCATACTTCAGTGGCCACAGCCAGACCCTGGGCACCCAGAGGCAGCGTGTAGCTACCAGCAGCCCCCTTCTAATCTGTTTCAGTGCTCACACCCTGGTCACTATTCTCCACTCAGGTCTCCAACACCCTGCACAGGCCTAGGTGCATCTGCTGTACGCGCCCCCAGGGGAATTATGAGTGCTGTCCATCACAAGATAATAAATGTACTCGAACATGAGGGTGTGTGTATGTGTGTGTGTGTGTGTGTGTGTGTGTGTGTATGTGTGTGTGTGTGTGTGTACTTTGTTTTTGTGAGTTGGTTGTGCAGTTCTCTGATGTAGAACTCTGTAGATCATAATGTTGTGTTGCACTGTCAAAAGTTTGGACTCCGTGGCATGTGGCCCAAACAGCATGTTTCGGATGGAAGGGTGGACAGACAGAAGGATGGCAACAAGTCAGAGAGCTAAGGACGAAGGAGGAGAAGGACAGGATGTACTGATTGTGAGAATGGCCCAGTTCTCCTCCCTAGATCCACACCTTTCCTGTGTGGCTTTTAATCTCTTTGCTTGGAGAGGTGCTGAAGATAGTGGTCCTGCCTGCCCCCCCCCCTCAAATCTACCTGGCACTTGTGACTTGCTTTGGCTGATGGAACTCAGTGGAAGCGATACTGTCGCCGGTTCCCAGACAAGGCACTCCTCCTCTTGGAATGCTATCTCTTACAGAGCCATGTTCAGCTGCCAAGTAAGTCTGAGCTGACTTAGCTATGGCAGACACGAGAGCAGATGTCACCACCTACATAGGCGAAAGGCTTGATCTGACCAGAGGCTGTTATGATCTCTGGCACGGTCAGCAACACTTGACTTAGGTCTGCTCAAGGAGGAGCCAGTCTTACAGGGACACAAATGTTGGCTGCTCCTAGGGTACTCAGTTAAGTGGGGCTAGTCGTGTCATGGTTGCTACGTGACTCAAGTGGGACCATGGGAGTCTACCTGTGTATTCCAGGCCAGCGTGGCTCAATGCCTCAGAGTTTGAGGGCTCTTCCTTGCCCCTTTCTGTTCTATGTATCTGGCCACACCCTTCCTAGAGGCTTCCATCCCATATATAGACTCTGTCCAAGGCCAAATCCATGACTCTGTGAAGCCCTTCAGATTAAGTTCAGCCAACACTTTCAGTTCTTCTCTGCGTGCAAGACTTCATGGCAGCCTTGAGGCAGTAGAGAAAAGTAACACAGCTCTTACCTTCACCTGCTTGGCAATGACAGCAATGTTACTAACAGATGCCTTCACAGTACTTGACTGTATGTTAAGAGTGTCCACGTGTTTTGTGGGTCTGAACTTCCAGGCACAGCAGCCCAAACGCAGATATGGCCACCACCGAGTGCTCACCATGATGGAAGCTGGCGAAACACAAATATCTATCTGCCCTGGTGTTCTGGTTAAGATTGCCCCTTCACAAAAGGCTGTGGCACCTGAGCCCATGACCTTTCTGGCAGTTCCTACTAGTGAGTAGCTGGCTTGGCACTGGTGCGAAGGGACGCTGTGGGGGCCACGTCATGGGGCGCCTGTGCACAGGCTGGTAGGAGCTTGACTAGGCCGAGGCCTTCCAGCCCTGGTTCTGTGTTCTGAGTCACAGGTTGGCAGATGGTGGCTAGCCTGGGAGAGCGCAGATTGAGAATGGCTAGAGGACAATCCAGGTCAACGGAGAAGATTTGAGGTGGGCATGCTAAAGGGGAGTCTCTGGAGAGATGGAAGGGCAATCTCCCAGCTCTAAGAAGCCCAGTGGGAGGGGAGGGCCCAGCTTTCCCTCTGTCAACTGAGCAGAGTGAGGAGCAGACCGGTGTTTCCGAATGGGGTGGGGGGCACGTGGAGTGGGGAGTGGGGCGTCCCTCTCTCATAAGAAGCTGCTGTCTAGCTTTGAGCCTCGTCGCCGCCACCATCAGCAGGTTCTTCCCGCGCTCAGGCCAGGCCACAGCTTCCCTCACCTGACTGGGCTTCTCATCCTTCACCCTGCTGAGCGTCTGTGAAGAACAACAGGTCCTGGCCGGCTTCTGGAAGATGAAAGCAAGGCAGATGAACGACACTGCTGCAATCAGCACAGAAGCCTAGTGGCCGCAGAGCATTGAGTGTTGGTTCCTGGGGCACGCCTTCCTACAGCGGCTGATACAGACGTTCTCTCTGTACAAAGCCCCACCAGCCTGGGCTACAAAAACCTTGCCTGCAATTACACAGCTCTGTGGCATCTATAGAAATGTGACATGTAATTTACAGTTCTGCTCTGAGGAGGTCGGTCCCCCTTTCTTGTCGTGATCATCCTTCTCAATTAAAGAGTGCAAAAGCCACTGGGTTAGCCAGAGGCGGCTGCAGGGATGGGCAGACATGGGAGGGAACTGACAAGAACACATTCAAAGGCTGGTCAGAATAGCAACGCCATGGCACTGGGGAGCACGGGGTGCAGGGTGTCCGTGATGACACTAGTGATCTTGGTTGGCATGTAGAGGTGCTTACTGTGTGCCAGGGACCAAGCTGTACATATGTCGCCCCATTTAAACCTTCCAGAAGCCCACTGTGATAGATGCTCTTTTAAGAGAAGGCCAATTAGAGCACAACATGTTGGAGTAACTTAGTCAAGGTCACACAGACAGGAAATGGCGGAGCTTACAGCTGAACCTAGAAGAGCACGTGCCATACGCCTGAGCTCTTAGCCTCTTTGCAGTCATATCTTCTCTGTCCAAAGAGGGCCATCTGTCTGTCTTTCAGTCATCTTCAGTTCCTTAGGGATGATGGCTTTGAGGAACCTTTCGAGAGTGAGCGATCCCCCACCGTCTCAATATATTGATTCCCCCTCCCGTATGAGGCAGGAGAGAAAGATGACTTCTGCCTGGGGGCATAAATTAACTCTGTGCCCTTGGGTTTTGTGTCACCGTGCTGCCTCCTTGCCATTCAGGCGGCGGGCTGGCCTGCTGCAGATCTGTTGCTTCGGAGGAGGAGCGATTCACGAGCGAGCAGCACACGGCAAGTGCGGGGACAACAGCTTCCACACCGAGCCTGGACAAATGGCAGCGCAGAGCAGAGGGCAAGGCAATTTACAAGGAATCTTAGCAACCAGGCAACGGGCAGTAAACCAGAAAATCGCCAAGGAAACCCAGTAGAGCATGAGCTAAATGAATTGCAGGATTTGTGAACCAATTTACACCCGTCAGAGGAGGGAGCTGGAGGGGCGGGGCAGCTCGGAGAGCCTCGGCCAGAGAGACACAGAAGCTGTCACCTCCAGTACACTTGTTTAAGGGCAGAAAGGACAGAGGTTCTATTGAGTCAGGACAGGCACGAGGGTCTGGAGCAACACCGAGTGGACTTTGGGCCTAGTTCTGGGGTGTCTACCATTGCTGCGGAGGATGGATGTCAGATGCTGCGGGAGGCTGCAAATACGGCAGCGGTTCTTTCTCCTCATCCCGGGAGTCTGTCAAAGAGAAGTGAACCTCTGCTGTCCAGAACCGGAACCCACCCTTGCTGTCCATCCCGAGATTAGGAAGTAGACACTGCCTTCATGTAGAGCACCTCTCTGGGAGGACGGAGAAATTGATGGGGGTATGGAAACGAGCAGACAAGAGAAGCACCTTCTCTGAAGGATGGCTTTGCCACACATCTGCTCAGAAATACATTGTCCCCCAGGGACCGATCCACTTGTTCCCCGGGGCTGTACCCAGAGAAACAGGTTTCCAGGATATAAACATGTCTTCCTGGTTAAACAAGAGCTCTGCAAGGACATCCACAGGTGAGCATGTCACTCTTCAGTCGCACCACAGCCAGGGCAGCGTCTCTGCTTCTGTATAACCTGGGTGCTTGAGTCTCTGGTGACACGTGCAAGGGGCAGAATTAGCCGTAAGCCGTATCACCTCACATTAAACTGTGCATGCATTTTCATGAGGAAATTGAGTTATCACTCGTGGGATAATTAACTGATGAGAAGAGAGCTGTCCGCTGGATCAGGCTTTTAGAGGCTTTGGTCCGTAGCTGGGTACTGATAACTTTAGGCCTTTGGCAGGGTGCTGCTGAATGGTGATGCCAGAGTATGTGTGACAGAGTAAACTACCCACCTCAGCCAAGAAGCAAAAGAAGAAGGCCTTGGGTCCCACAATTCCCCTTAAAGACCCTCCCACATGTACCTGGAGGGTCTGCCACTCACTAACAGCACCAACTTGGGAACTAAACCCTCAACATTTGGATCTTTGGGGGACATTTGAGCATCAAATGTTAGCAGGGACTAATGTGCTGCCCCAGCAGTGTGACCCTTGATGACATTCCTGCAAAGTCACAGCACTTGGAAGAAACAGGCCTTAGTTTTTCCATGCTTCAATGAATGCACTGGGGCCACAGTCCTCGAGGGCCATATCCCACTCTGCCCCATTGGCTCGGTGTTGTGGTTTAAATGTGTAATCGGTCCCACAGGCTCCTGTGTTTGAACCCTTGGCTTTTAGCTGGTGGTGCAGTCTTAGGAAGGCTGTGGAACCGCTAGGTTCTTAGAGCCTGGCCCCACCTGTCCACTCCCTGCTTTCTGACTGCGGACACAGTGTGGCAGCTGCATCAGGCCTGCCACCATACTTTCTCACCTACATGACCCTTCACCCCACCCCTCAGGATGAACTGTGCTCCTTTGAACTGTGGGCCAAAACAAACTCTTTTTCTCCTAAACCATTTCCTGTTAGGTATTTGGGTACAAGAATGAGAGAAGAAACTAAGATTCTTGGTGACTTCCAGGAGAAACCTGGAGCCCAGCCTCTTCCCTGTAGGAGCAGCAAGAGCCAGAATTCCGGTGAGCTACACAGAGCTCCTGGCTCTTCTCAAAGACTACCACAGCCACCCTGTTTCTCCCTGCCTTGTGTTCTTCAGCCGAGAGGCCACAGATGGGACACTTGAGGTTTTTATTACTGTTCAGTAAGACACAGAGATCAAGAATGGAGGCAGAGATGGGGACGCACCCAGATGGAGCTGGCATCACTGGCTAGCCTAGTTGGTGGGGGCAGAGCGATGCATAATTAAGGGAAAGTGGCAGCCCTGAGTGGGCTCTGGAGTTGGCAAGCTGGCTTTGAGTTCTCCTTCAGCATGGTGGTAAGACTTGGTAAAACCTTGGGGTGTGCCAATCAGTGCCTTGTGCGTAAGGCAAAGGTTTTCACAGCACCTGGCGTGTAACTCTGGGCATTCCCTTCAGCAACACTAGTGGGCACTTAATGGGAGGCCGTTATGCTGTGAGCATGTCCTGAGTAAGTAGTGGCTATTTCTAGTGTCACAAACCAAATCCCAGGGATCAGGGGTGCATTCTGTTGGATTTCTAGTCTTATAGGACCAGCTGCAAGCCCAGGGCTGTGCATGAGACACATTGGAAAAAAGCAGCTTAAGGAAATGGTTTGTTTTGTTTTTTGTTTACAGTTCCTGAGGGAATATGTCCATCACAGCAGAGAACTCATGGCAGGAGGAGGAAGTGTTTCTAACAGTCAGGATGCAGAGAGATTACATCACCTTATCCACAAACAGGAAGCAGAGTGAGAAGAAGAACAGGAACTCACTTCCTCCAGTAAGGCTCCACCTCCTAAGTGTTCATTTTAAAACAGTTCCACTTGACTGGAAGCCAAATGTCCAAACACACGTGTCTCGAGAACATTCTGTGCTCAAACCATAACAGTTGGGGTCTTGGGATAGGCTGAACTGAGAATACAATAAAGGTGGGACAAAATTACTGGGGGTCTTTGTCTGGAAAATTAAGGTCAGAGGAAAAGACTGAGAACCAGGTCTTCCAGGAAAGGCTGTTTCATAGTGTATCAGTCAGCTTCTGCTGTATAACAAACAGCCCCAGAATCTCAGTGGTAGGCAGCATATACCCTATTGATGAAATCTGTGAGTCATATGGGAGCATTCTGCCTCATAAAACCCCATGCTGAAGGACCTGCTATGCTTATGGCCTTGGCAGAAACACAGAGGGACAAGCAGAAGGTCATCTGGCCTCACAAGGCTTAGGCACACTGCCACTTGTGTCCCTTCTATCAACTAAAATGAGTCACAGAGCTAAGCTTAGTCAAGAACCAGTCTACTCTGGCCACGTAGAGACCACAGCAGGAAGGAGTGAGGAACTGTGTGCAGTGATTTCGCATGGAGCAGACTCTAAAAGGTCAGGGTGGGACAGGAGGCAGAGCCATTCACAAGGGTACACCAAGGGACCCACCAAAATGGGAGGATGAACACCAGAGAAGGTCCAAATGGGGCCTAAATGTCCCTTGTAGTGGCAGGGCTGTCTACTCCCACAGGCCCCAGTGCCCTAGCAGCACCCCCCACTTGCCCATCCACTGCCAAGCAGACCAGCATTAGAGCAGGGTGATTGTCATCCTCACATGGAAACAGCCACCGTCGCATCAGAAAGCCAGCTCGGGCCACTAAACTCACAAGACTTTCACAGATACAGGAAAGTGCCTGGTTGATACCACCATGTGACAGTCAATTCCTAAAGACTCCATCCTTCTCTGTTGACCACTGTCCCCCAAGTTCACCTTACCACAGCTCCTAGTCCCTTATGCAGCAGCAGGGAAACACTGGAAGGGAATTTGGGGCTGGTGAAGGGAATTATCCATTAACAAGGCCGCCATGACTTTAAAGGGCTGACCCGGGGTCAAGACGGGTGTTTGTTTATTTATGGTTTGGACTCGTAGGAACTTCCAAACAACTTTGAGATGGCTTATAATTAAAAAGATAGGCCCCACGACTGCAAGGTTAAAGATAAAATATCCAAAGTCACACGGATGAGGGGAGGAAATGATTAAACCGGAAACGTAGCAGAAGATACTTACTGCAATTGCGCACTAAATTGAGCTAAAGCAAAGGGGAAAATATGATGAGTTATTGGATAAAAGAAAGTATAGTCATTTGTCAGGTGAGCCAAACTTTTCCCTGACACTCCGCGTGAGCACAAATTTATCATAAGAATCGCAATAGAAGGGACAGAGAGGCATGTAATAGACACTCTCTTCCAAGACTCCTGCAGAAGATGCAGAAACATTCTTCAGACGGCCGTTTATTATATCGACCCAGGATAAAAGCTAAGGACTTAGGGATGAGTCCGTCCAGATTTAATACAGGCCTGGCTAATGGCTTATGGATTGTTCCAAGCGTGCTGTTTGGAAGCCCAGTGCTAGAGCCAACAGCAAGTGTCAGGGAGAGGTCCGCTGCTCTCCTGGAAGCCAAGCTGAGAACAAACTCTTTGGCTCGACACCATAAGGGTGGCTCATGTCATCCTGTGATCATGACGAGTTAGCAAGCAGAGCGTCTGAAGAGCAAAGGGTAGGAAAGCCCACTGCCCAAGAGGAGATGTGCAAATCAGAGAACAGCTCAGTCACATCTTCTCATTGGCAGAAACAGATCACCCAAGTAAGAAAGGCATGAGAACTCTGTCCACTCCTTCCCAGCAGCCCTTTTGAGTTGTGTGAACTTGGAGGATTCTTTCTCTTTATAGTGCTTGAGAACTTTTTACATTTCCTTCGTGGAACCAGTACAATTTCAGTATAAAACAACTGAAGGTGGGGAGGACTGGGGAGACAGCTCAGTGGATGAAGTGCTTGCTTGAGCACGTGTGAGGACCAGAATTTGGAGCCCCAGAACCAATGCGAAGGCTCAGTAGGTGTGGTGGATGCCTTCAGTCCTAGCACTCAGGGGACAGAGGTAGCCCCACCCCCCCAGGCAAGTTGTTGAACTGGCTTAAATTGGTGACCTGGGTTCAGCAAGAGGCCGTGCCTCAATAAGTATAATGGATCAAGCTGGATGTCAATGTGGACCTCCATGTGAGTTCACACACACACACACACACACACACACACACACACACAGAGTTGAAAACAGATTTCTTTTCTAAGTCCTGATTTTTGACATCTTTAGGTTGTGAGGAGAAATCACAGTCACATCCTGGTTTCTCTGAGACTTTCAGAACCTCAGGTCCTCTTCATCTCTGTTTCTGTTTTCTCTCATGATCTCCTAAGCCTAGCCCCACCTTTCTAATTTCAGAAATAAATCCCATGCCATTCATCCCACTAAGGGATAATGAAGATAATGAATGGCAGGGGTGACAGGGAGATGAACCAGACCTAAGAGTGTCATTATATTATATTGACATAACTTCTTTGGCAAGAAAATTTGTCAAAAGTTTTTTTTTAATATGTATTTTCTCCCTGTATTGGGTTTATATGTGGGAACTTGTGCTAAGGAAATAATTATGGCAATGTGTCACTACTGAGCCATAAAGCATATTATCTACGCAGTGACATGGGGAACAACCTAAATACTGACCCCTGGAAGTCCAGTTGAGTAGAGGTTCTAGGGAAGATGATGCACCCAATCCGAAGACAGCTTGAAGAATCCTGAAGTTACCAGTCACACTTTACAGTCTCTGCTAAATGAAAAGTGTGGCTTGGAAAGTTCACACAGTGGACCACTTCTGTTTTGGAAAAAAGAAAGACCATGTATTGCTAGGAGTGTGGGTAATTTTTTTGTTTCTTCCTCTTACTTCTTAATTACTTCATGTGATGGTTTAAATAGGAATGACCGCAGAGAGATTCCTGTGTTTGAATGCTTGGCCCATAGGGAGTGGCATACTAGGAGGTGTGGCCTTGCTGGAGTAGGTGTGGCCTTGTCAGAGTAGGCATGGACTTGTTGGACTGGGCGTGGTCTTGTCTGAGTAGGCGTGGCCTTGTTGGAGTAGGCAGGGACTTGTTGGAGTGGGTGTGGCCTTGTTGGGGGGCGTGGCCTTGTTGGAGGGGGCGTGTCACGGTGGGGGCCAGGCTTTGAGGGTCTCATATCCTCAAGCTAGGCCTAGTGGCTCACGCTCTCCTCCTGCTGCCTGCAGATTTAGATGTAGAACCTCAGCTCCTTCTCCAGCACCATGCCTGCCTGCAAGCGGCCATGTTTTTCACCACAACGGTAATGGACTAATCTTCTGAACTGTAAGCCAGACCCAGTTAAATGTTTTCCTTTGTAAGAATTGCCATGGTCACGGTGTCTCTTCACAGCAACAAAACCCTAGTTAAGATACTTTACTTCTCTATATTTGTTAAAATTTATATTTTGGAAGTAATATAAAAGTAAAAAGAGCATACACACCCCAAGCCCTAAGTGTTATTTCATAGATCTGTCTTTTGGGGGGTGGAGGAAGAACACCCCTACAGTGAGGGAACTGAGACTAGATCTTACTACATAGCCCAGGCTAGCCTAAAGCTCACTATGTAGCTCAAGCTGACCTGTAGCTTGCAGACCCCTGCGCCTGCCTCCACGGTGCCTGTACGGCAGGCGTGTGTCAGTGCACCTGGCTTTAAGGAGCTCGTTTGCAGCTGACACTGTTTCAGGGCAGGAAACTGCATGGACTGAGACATGTCTATGGCTTCTGTCTCTTGATCTTTCTTCCCCGTTCTTCTCCGGGTTTGGAGGGATTTGCATGAGAGCCCAGAGCCTCAGAGAGCATCCTCTACCTGTGAGAGTGCACAGGACAGTGAAGAATTAGCTCTGGGCAATTACAGGGCTTGCTCCAAAACAGTGGTCTGTGGTGATGTACCCTACCGGACTGAAAAATGATAGCAGCGAGACGGAGAACAATTGCTGCTGCTGACACCAGGCTGGCCGCTAGAAGACTGCACATCCTTCTCTGCCCAAACCAGTTTCCCAGGGACCAGGCCCCAAGGCTTACCCTATGCCTCCTGTACACACTCTGAGAGATTTATTTGGCTTTTCGCTATTAAGTCCAGTCCTTCGAAAATCCATCTCAGTCCAATTTCTTACTGTATCGCTCATCTTTGCAGACAGGCTAAGACAGGCAAAATGGCTCACCCCTCGGCTTCTCTGGCTTGTAAGCCCCCAGAGGTAAAGGGACCTGTCTTCAGGCAGAAGAGTAAGTTAGGACATGTTGTTGGACGTTGTGCCATAGAATTAAGGGACTTCTGGTTGGAATGAAGACAGACGGGCCTCAGACCACAGGAATTCTGAGCTTGCAGAAGCTCAGATGGAAATGGGAAAGGGCTTCATTATCTGCAGTGCAGACATGTGGGTGGGGGTTGAGACTTGTCCGGGTGCTTCGTGGACAGCCAGGGGCTAGGTAATAATGACACCAAGTGTTGGACGCATTGTGTGTGTGTATGTGTGTGTGTAGGGGGGCACCACCAGGCCTCACACACCGCAGGGAGCAGCCGACACTATTAATCTCTGACACATGTACCGGCGGAGTTCAGAGGAGTCGAGTAACTTGTCCAAAATCACGCATCTAGAAAACAGTGGCTGATTTCCACCCAGCAGCTCTCCTTCAGCACCAATGTTTATTGTTAACAAGTTATGAAAACTGGCCATGGGTTTGCCTTAGTACTGATCAAACAGTACCAACTGTTTGCAGAGGCGCTTAATCTAACAATCTCTGCCCCTGTTTCCAGCATGTCTCCGTTGCTGGTTTTTGAGATTGTAGGCTAGGGTTACTATGTAGTGTTCTACCAAAGCAAAGCCAGCTTCTCGTCGGCTCTTGTGAGGTGTTTTTTTAAAGTCTATTTGATTTTGCCGTGGCATTTTGCAGTGGTCAGCAGAAGGTGGTGAGAAACAGCACTCTGCTCACTGCCGTGGATAACGGGAGGGGCTTTGTAGGAAGAACTCCCTCCCCGTGTGAAGCCTGCAGGGCTCGGGTCATCATTGCAGCGCACGGTGGTTTGATAAACCATTTAAATAATTTATTTTGAAGTACTTTCGCACTCACGGGGATGTTGTGAGAACGTCCATTATCTCCTTACCCTCAGTCCCCGAAGGTCGGCATTGAGTTTCCTCACCTTCTCTCTGCATATGAATATCTATCTGTTACCATTATCGCTCTCTGGAACTACTTGAGAGTGAGCTGCAGCCATGATGCCCCCATCCCTAAAGTCTTTGGTGTGCACTTCCCTAAATCAAGACCATCCCAACCCCACCCCACACATACACATAAAACCACAGGTCTTACGGATTGGCCAGTGACGCTGATAGAATATGACCGGTCAGCTCACTGACCAGATTCAAAGCTTGCTGACTGGTCCCGCGCTCCCTTTGTCTTTATCCACAGCACCTGCAATGGTTTCTAAGTGCCAACCGCTGATTTCCTTTCCTTTCTACATTTCTTTATTTATGTTAACAGTAGATGGCTCTTCTGATTTACTTACCTACCGACCGCCTCCCTCCCTATAAACTCATGTAGTACACACGAAGGGTCACAATCTATTAATGTCACTATTTATCTTGGCACCTGGTTGTCCTGAGTTTGGCTAGGAGGCCCTTCAGGCTGCCTTGTGTATCTTTTTAACAGGTCTGCGTCATTCTCTGATAGAAAGATTGTTGAGCCTTCTGGAGCAAGACGGTGTTTTGCCCTTTCTTTGTCCTTGCTCTGCTTGGGAATCAGCCATTTCTCCGAAGCCCTGGTTCCTTTAGTGGAGGGAGGTGCCTCTGTGCTGCCATTCCTATCTCAGTTCTTTTTTTTTTTTTTTTTCCTTCCCGAGACAGGGTTTCTCTGTGTAGCCCTTGCTGTCCTGGACTCGCTTTGTAGACCAGGTTGGCCTTGAACTCACAAAGATCCACCTGCTTCTGCCTCCTGAGTGCTGGGATTAAAGGCATACGCCACCACAGCCGGCCTATGTCTCAGTTCTTTTGGCTGATGGAGTTAGGAGTCATACGTGTACATGCATGGATGCTCATATTTGTGATGTACTGTAAATTTTCGATGTACTGCACGTGTTAGTGCGTGTGTGTGTGTGTGTGTGTGTGTGTGTGTGTGTGCACAATCATGTGCACAGGCATGCACGAGCACACATGCTTATCTATCTTTTTATTTTTTATTTTTTAATGTGTGTTGGTGTTTGGCCTGCATGTCTGTGTGAGGGAGACTGATCCATGGGAACTTGAGTTACAAACAGTTGTGATCTGCCATGTGGGCCCTCTGGAAGAGCAGCCAAGTGCTCTTAATTGCTAAGCCATCTCTCCAGCCCATGTTTAGCGATCTTCATCCGTCTATTTGCTCACAAGTTCACTGCCACATTTCTGATCATACTCCATCACTTCTGGGGTTTATCTTTCCCCACTTGTAACTGTCAATCTTCATTGCCAAGACTGGATTTAGTATCACCTCAGGGACACACCTTTGGGCATATCTTTAAAGGGCTTTTCTGAAGAGATCTAACTCCGGTGGGAAGATGGATCCTGAATGTGTTTTATGGGTCGGGTCCTGGACTAAATCAAGTGAAAAATCGAAAGAATTGAGACTCAGCATTCAGTTAATTCTGTTTCCTCATGGCAGACACAGTGACCAGCTGCCTTGTAGTTCCACCACCACGCTTTTTTCTGTCATAATGGACTATATCTTCAGACTGACCAAAATAAACCTTTTCTTTCTTACGTTCCTTTTTCCCAGGCATTTTGTTACAGCAGCAGTGAAAACGCTTTGTTCCCAAATCAGATATTCTTTTATTTTCTAGTACTCTTATTTATTTAGTGTGTGGGAACATGTGTGCCATGGTACATTGGGTGGGATAGTCAGAGAACAACTTATAGAGGAGCTGGTTCTCTCCTTCCACTACATGGATGTCAGGATTTGAACTCAGGCCATCAGGCTTAGCAGCAAGCACCTCTACCCACTGAACCATCTTGTCAGCATTCTCCCACCAATGTTCTTTTAAACTTATTTATTTAATCTTCTTCCAAAACTAATGGCTCTGAAGACCTGGCTTTGGCACTCTCATTTTATCCCACTATAACTACCTGGGCTCCAGTCACATGTCACATGTTTGGGCTTGTGACCTTTATGCTGTCAGCTACTATGGCCAAAGGAAGAGGAGGGATAAGAGGAAGAAGGGTCATCTGGAGGCCTGGCTGTCTTCAGGTGCTCCTTGTCTTATTCTTTTCTATAATTAACATAGTCTAGAGCAGTGGTTTGCAACCTGCCTAACGCTGAGACCCTTTAATACAGTTCCTCGTGTTGTGGTGACCGCCTCCTCAACATAAATTTATTTTTGATGCAACTTCATAACTGTAAATTTGCTAGTTATGAGTTGTAATGTAAATATCTTTATTTTCCCATGGTCTAAGGGAACCCCTGTAAAAGGTTTGGGCAACCCTCCCAAGGGGTTGTGACAGGTTGAGAACCAATGATCTAGAGCCTCTTTTTTTTTTTTTTTTTTGGAAGACAGCCTCATTCATCCCTTTCGCCTTCACTCCTGAAGTCACTGACTGGGTGGGGATAGCTAAGGCACTGGCTGGCCAACAATGGCTGTGATCAAGGGCTGGAGTGGAGAATGGTGATTCTGTTGGTGACACTGGGAGTGGAATCCCCTGTGGACTGGGACTAGCCATCACCCCTTCAGCATATCGGTGGAATGGCAGCAGAGGCCAGTCTGTGGAGAGAATGAGGACAAGATGGAGCTAGCTTTTGTGGAGCCTGAAGCTTGTACAATCTGGGGAATCTTCTAGAATAAAATAATGTACCGTAAGTGCCTTAGGTCATTTTTTTTTCTATTTCTATAGCCAAATGCTACAGAATTGAAAGTTTATAGTGAATGAAGTTTTACTTAACACACATTTATGAAGGGGAGGGGCTTGAACAGCTGTATCTTGTAAAGGTCTTATGGATGGGGAGACTCTGCAGGCTCTCAGGTGATGTGAGGCATGTAAGTCAAAAGACCCATTAACTCACTGGTCTATGAATGAGCCAATTACCTTTTCAAGATATTGCCCTATTGTCATCTCTTAATATTGACCAATGGACACTGGATTTCCACATGAGCTCTTTTGGGGACATTCATGTCATAGCAATGAATACAGAAACCCACAGCCCTTGGATGTCCCTTGCTTTCTCTTTACATATAAATTTTTAAGATCAACCCAAATCACTTTCCACTGCGTGCACCACGAGCTAGCACTGTTAAGTGTTAAGGCACTGACAGTGAACAAACACTGGCCAGTGTCCCCTCCTTTCGATCCTGAAGGCAGAGTCAGTTCAATATTCTGTCCCTGAAAAATGGCCCCGCCACCAGACCTCGGAATTGCTAGATAAAGTCTGGGATTTTGCAGTAGTAAATAAGGAATGAGAAGTTATAGTCTTGGCATTGCTGTCCTGGTGTGCTTGTGCGCATGTTGGTCCTGTCTACACAGCAGTCCTCTAAATCAACTATAGTGTCCTTCAGTACTGCTGTTGACTAGGCATTGCTGGGTGTGCTTTTTCATGTGGGCTAGGAGCTGTGGAGTTCTGGCCAGAAGTCCAGTGTCCTCCAGCGAAGGTACTTTAGGAAGTGAATTAACTCCATATGCAGGCTGTCAGTGGGCCGTGACTGTAGATTAAAAGTTGGCAAACTTGCCATCAGGGGACAGTGTAACTGCTGGTTGTTCCCACTGACCTGCACTTCCTTATTCTTGTCAACAAGGCAAGGTAGCAGAAAGGTTCCCTGGTTCCCTCTGCCAGTGACTTGGGATCTTTTGCAAAGGATGGTTAGAGACTTCTCACCAGATGATGACAAAGCACTGGAGCAGGACGGCTCTCCAGCCGCTAGCTGCATGGGCACTGGAAAAGTCACTTGCCTTTCTTAAACATTGAGTCAGCCTTTTGTAAATGGTGCAAAATGGACACTTCTAAGGCTCCTTGTAAGCAGCAAAATGCAGTGACAATGAAGGGAGAAGAGTTACCCTTGTGGATGACGCTCCAAGCTCCGAGAGTTGAAGGATTTGCCTGACGTTACTTAACTAATAGTTATTCTCGGTATATCTGAAGAAACCAGTACAATGAAGGGCCTTGCTCAAAGTCATTGCATCAGTCTAAGGCAGTGGTTCTCAGACTTCCTAATGCTGTGACCCTTTCATACAATTTCTCATGTTGTGGTGACCCCAACCATAAAATTATTTCCATTGCAACCCCATAACTGTAATTTTGCTACTGTTATGACTCATAATTTAAATATCAGATATATAGGATATCTGATATGTGACCCCTGTGGGGTCGAGATCCAGAGATTGAGAACCTCTGGCCTAAGGGATTATATGTTGTTCCAGAGGTGAAATTCACAACAAGCTCTTTTCCTTCCAACATTGGAAAGAAGGGCTTGAGGAGACTTCCGGTAAGTGGAAGGAAGTCCTCACACCTCCCCAGGAAGTACATGTAGGTCTGGTGAAGGGCTCTGAGATTCTATGGAGGAACAGGAGTGGGGTCTGCTTGTGGGCTCAGGTCTGCCCTGACCACGTGGATGGCCTGTGACCTTGGCTGCCCCAGAGAGGTGGCCCAGGCCTCACTGAGAGGAGTGACAGTGCTTGGGCACAAGTGACCTGGTAACATATAACACTGTGCCTCTGAGGACCAAGTGCACTACTATGCTTCCAAGGACTATGAAGTACAAATTGCCACTTTACAACAAAGTGACACCAGTATATAAGGCACCTTATACTTTAACACCTACATTGGCTTTCACTAATTTGGGAGAACAATTTGGTGAGTATGAAAAAAAAAAAAAAAAAAAAAAAAAAGAAAGTCTTATGAAGTATTGCTTAGAGGTGCCCAGCCACTAAAAGGATATTTGTCTGGAGACCTACCCAACCCAGCAGCGGCATGGCCATACAGTAACAGAGCCAGCTCTAAGTGCCTCTCTGGGTCTAAGAGCCTGGGCTGAGGAGTCATTCTGAGGCGCTGTGAGCAAGATTCTTACTCTGCCTACACCTCTCCTCCCCAAGGCTTTATGATGCCCAAATGAGCTAACACACAAGTGCAGGTCTAACCTGGCTGGCACAGTGGGAAGATGAACTGTAATTGCTGACGGATGCTTGTGCTATGGCTTAGGAATAATACTCCCTTCCCAGTTCTTTTGAAGCATTGCTGGCCTGCCTCGGATTCTTTGACATAACGGCCTGGCTGACAGTGTACCGCACACACCGATGAGCTCTGCTGGATGGATCTCTGCATAGGAGCATACCCATGAAGTGTGGTCACAGTCACACTAGTGGACAGCTCAAGCATCCACAAGAGATTCCTCACGACTCCTGTACCTCTCCCCTCCCACGTCCTCCTTCTTACTCTCTGCAAACACTCCACATCAAGCTGCAGATTCCAGAACTGCTACCAATGACATGCACTTGCCAGAATTTTTATAAATGGAGTCACATGATATGGGTCTGGCTTGACTCAGCATAACCACCTGGGATTTGACATTTGTAATTGACATGGCTTTCGAAAACTACCTTTCCCAGCCCATGGCTGTCAAACATCTCTCAGGGAATGGCAAGGGCCAGCAGAGTCATCTCTGGCGTCCTGCTGGGTTTTATAGTCTGGACGCCTAACTGACTGGGTTTCTAACAGTGCATTTTGAGCATTCTGACACCCTATGCCCCACAGTGTGAAAGTATCTGTGACTCTAACACACAGGGCTTGCAAGGGGCACAGGCAGCATTTCCATATTAGACATGCCCAGGTCTGAGGTGTGGCCTGGTTGAAAACCACTCTTCTGAAGTCTTGACACTAATTTCTGAGATACCCTTATGACATCCAAACGCTGTCTTGTGACTATGATACAGGTTGACCATCTCTAGCCCCAAACTCCATAATAACCCAGCTCTGAAACTTTCTGGGGTCCTACCTGGCACAAGTGGAAAGTTACACACACCTGACCTCATGTGACAGGTTGAAGCCAACAACACAGGCTCATTCAAAATACCACTTAAAATTGCTTTCAGGTCCTACTTCTAATGCATATATGAGACACAAACAAATTTTGTGTTTAGATCTAGGCTCCACCCCCAAGCTGTCTCATCACAGGTTCAAAAAACTGTTAAACAACAACAACAACAATAACAACAACAAACCAACTCTGAATTCCCAAACTTTTCAGATTAGGGGTACTCACAACGGACCTATAAGCTTGATGGCTACATCAAACCCCACCTATTTCCTGAATAATTTTGGCTTTCTAGACACACATGACCAGAGGGACAGTGTATGTTGTCCCTCAGGAAATACATAAGGGTGCGCCATCACCTGCCCGCACACACAGTTCCAGAAAACCACACTCAAGGGGGTGCGGAAATCAATATGGAAAATGAGACACTCAAGTTACCACAAAGGGCTATTTTTGCTTTTTCCAAATTGCTCTGTTTCTGTAAGTAGCTATTTTCAGGCAGCCGCTTCCCTGGCTATGTATAGGGACGGCTCTGCAATTTAAACACAAGTGGTAAACGAAAAGAAATCTGCAAATAGGCTCACACCCCAGGGATAAATCTGGGGCAATTGAAAAGGTGGTAGGAGTTGGTTCTTTCCCCAAATACGGAACCACTTCAAATTCCACTCACAGATTGGAACCCATCAAGAAATAAATATCTGTGTAAGCCTGAGGGGCACTTTCTAGTAAGTGCTCAGGGTTTAAAAATAGAGATTTCAAAGGCAGCGTCTCCTGAGTGTCTGGGGGCCACTCCCTGGGCCGTCCTGCTCTGCCAGGCAGGGACGTGTTTAGACAGCAGGTGAGGGGAGGCTGGTTTTTTTTTAAAAAAAGGTTTCTGGTTTTCTGATCATTGCCAAAGAACCTGTGGACAAAAGAGGAGTACAAGACTCGCAAGGTGGCCTCACACATTGGTCCGGTGACTCATTCGTCAGTGACTTACTGGTCCTACTGCCCCAAAATACACTGAGCCTGCCTACTGGGGCCGTGTTCCCTTTGCCACCACATGGCCTTAGCCGCCCTTACTTTGCACCATGGCCAGGACACTTCCTGTTTTCAGTCCTGTCTCCCACAGTTCATGTTCCCTCCTAAAGCCAGAGAGAGTCTTCTAAGAGTCCTGATTGAGCTGACCCACCACCCCGTTAAGATGAATGAACCACAAAAAGCTTGGAAGCCCTTAACGGTGGATGCCTCTGGAGGAAGAGGTGAGGAGAGGCCCTGCAGCTTTTACTGTGCCTGTTTCTGTGTGGTTTGGGTTTTATATATTGAGCTTGTGTTTTTTTCATCATTTTCAAAGGTTCTCAAGTGTTCCATTTGCTTCCTTTGTTCCAGGAGCACGTCCTCTGCACCAGAGTCCCAGGTAGTAACAACTATATTGTCCCCATGGCCTTGAAAAGCAGAAATAGTCACCACAAGTGGGAGGTTATTGGAGAATTGAACATTCAGGGGGAGGATTCTGGGAGGCACAGCTGCCTGAAGATTGGCTGGCAGGCTGTCACTCACCGACAGTGGCAGATGTCATCTAGGTTGGTGCCGGGTGCCCTTTGCTGGGCAATGCCTTAGGGACTGAGGTTCTCACCCTGGCTTGTGACTCCATGTGATAGCTCAGCAAGAACATAGTTTTAGCCTTGGACCTCAAAGGGTGTTCTCCATTAAGCCTCACCAATCTTTTCTTTCTTTCTCTCTCTCTCTTTCTTTCTTTCTTTCTTTCTTTCTTTCTTTCTTTCTTTTTTCCTATCTTTAGTTTCTGCCAGGAGAACGCAGTACTCATCCCTGTGTGAATTTCCCAGTTTCACATGCCCAAAAGGTGCGGACATAATGCAGGTTCTGAAAGAGAGAGAGAGAGAGAGAGAGAGAGAGAGAGAGAGAGAGAGAGAGA
>OU015757.1:60475674-60487948 GCA_907169655.1 Acomys percivali
AGAGAGAGAGAGAGAGAGAGAGAGAGAGAGAGAGAGAGAGAGAGAGAAAGAGAAAGAGAGGGAGGGAGAGACAGAGACAGAGACAGAGACACAGAGAGACAGAGACAGAGAAACAGCCAGCATGGGATCCATGTGGAGTTCAATCCCACATCACAAGTAAAGGGGGGGAAGAGATGCCAGGGAAGGGGACCAAGGTGGGTGGAGTAAACCAAACTTTGCTAAACTTGATCTTGGGCCTTTGACCCTAGAGATTCACTTTCACCCCAACTCTGGGGCACCTTTTCTCCTGGTGGCTTGCTCTCTCTCTTTCTCTAACTCACTGCCTTAGGTGCAGTGTCACCTTTTGGTGCTCATTGTGTGACCTCTGGAGGAGAAGTCAAGCCCATACAGCTGTCCAGAGGGATGACATATCTGTCTAGCTGTTATGCGTCTCAGCGAGGGATAAATAGAGATATTGGTCTGATCGGACAGGCACTTTATGGAGCCTACCTAGTTCCCTGCACTCTCCAAGACGTTAACAAATTGGTTGAACCGTGTTTTTATTTTTTCCACTACCTCAAGGCCATCCCATTTTTCTTTTTAATATACAGACCATGCCTCAAATGGAGTAAGTGCCAATAAATATTTGTTGAATTGATTTTCCTGTTCAGAGACATGGCAGAAAGACTCTCCTGCCTTATGAGCATAATTCTTTAGTTTGACTCTGGTTGACTTTCTTCCTTGTGGATATTGGTCTTATCAGCCAGTACAGGAAAAGCTCTGAGTCTGAGATGAGCTCTTTCTGGGTCAACAAATGCAAACCCAGTGCTCTTGTGGGGAATAGCAGAAAAGGGACCCCCAAGGTTGGGTTATAGTTTAGATCTAGACTGCTCCTCGTCTGATGGGTTTGGGGGAAGTGATGACACTGTGAGGGCTCTGACATTATTGTATCAATCCACTGATGGGTTTATACATCCTGGATGTAATAGAATCTTTATGACGGAGTCTCCTCAGGGGAAGCAGGTCATTAGAGGCATGCTCTGGCTTCTCTCTTATCCTCTCTCCTTTCCTTTCTCTCTCCATCCTCTCTTCCTCCTTCCCAGCGGTGAGCAGCTAAACTTCACAGCATGTTCCTCTCCGTGATGCTCTACTTCATGGTTCAGAAACAACAGAACCAAATGGCCAACACTGGAACTTCTGAAAACATGAACAGAGTAAACCCTTTCTCTCATAAGTCGATGTACTAAGGCATTTTGTCACAATAATAAGAAGTGACTGACAGAGCTAGTAATAAGAAAACAAGTCCAGTCTCACCTGGATGGGGACAGCTGTGAGCCAGAGGCGGGAGTCAAGTTAATAGATAGAGTGTATGAAGAAGAGATTAAGGAATAGAGATGGTGGGTTCGAGGTCAAGCTACAGAACAACCAGAGTAGCCATGTCAGAATCCTCGGCTTGCACATTAGTGTGGTAGAAGCCTCCTGGGACTACTCATCTCTGCTGAGGCACACAACAAGGAATAAACAAATATACAAACACTGTAAGCTCAGAAACACACAAAGGGAAGGACAGTTAATAGGATTGGAGACAATTAGCTGTAGTGAGAATATGTATATAGTTAATTCTGTTCTTTTAGAGAACTCTGACTAATATAGAGGTTAAATTAGCCAGGGTTCTTTAAAGGGATAGGGTACATAGAATGAATGAGAGTATGTATAGTATATATTAAGGGGGAATTTATTGTTAGAGTGGCTTACAGGTTGTGATACAGTAGTCCAACAATGTCCATTTCCCAATAGAAAGGCCAAGAACTTGGAAGTTGTTCCATCCACAAGACTGGGTGTCTCAGCAACTCCAGTCTGGTCCTAGAGTCCCCGAGGAGTCCTAGAAAGCTACTAATCTCTAGACTACGTTGGAATTCTGAAAAAGTAGATTCTAATTCCAGTGAAGGGATGCCTCAGTAGCAGGATAGGTGAAGTTGCCAGCAAGAGTGAGGGCAAATAGGCAAAGAAGCATAAGCTTCCTCCTTCCCCGTGATTTTATGAGGGCTGCCACCAGAATGTATGGCCCAGACTTAGGGTATGTCATCACACCTCAAATGATCCAGCCAAGAACATCCCTCACAGGCACGCCCAGCTGTATGGGTTTTAGTTGATTCCAGATGTGTCAAGTTGATAACCAAGATTAGCCATCACAGAGGGCTAGCTAAAGTCACACATGACAAATTAAAGAACAAGTCAAGTGCCAGGCCCAAATCAAAGATTATCTACGTTGTATGCCTTAGTGTGCACATTTTGCCTTGGGTTTTTTTTTCCACTGTGTTTTGTTTTATTCTCATTCCACATGCTGTTTGAATGGCAGTCATACCAACTATGGCAGTTAGTGCATCTGTCACTAGTAATGTCACTTACATGGCAGACACTCGTTCAGTCACCCTCCAGCCCTTATCGGTAAAACTCCCTCAGCTCAGACCCCTTGAACCTCTGCTGCTGTGAGCCAGCTGCCTAAGAGGAGAATGACCTTCTGCGAGGCAAGTGATGAGACACCTTAGCTCCCTTACATGGTACAGCATGGTCCTCGAGATGGCTGATAGTGACCATCAACAGTGGTAGAATCACTGGAGAGAAAAACCTTTCCACCCTAAATGTGGGTGGCACCATTCCATTGGCTGGAGTTTGTGCTAAATAAAAGTTGATGAGCTGAGCACCAGGATTTATCTCTCTCTGCTTCCTGGCTGTGGGTACAATGTGACCAGCTGCCTCAAGCTTCTGTCACCGGTGACTTCCACACCACCCTTGAACTGTGCTGAGTTTAAGTCTTTCTTTAAGTTATATTGTCAGGTATTCCAGCAATGAGAAAAGTCCTACTGTCCCTTGGGAAATTCCTTTCTGTTCTGTGTGTTTCTCAGTGTAGTTCCTGCTTCCTCCTGGTCTCCCGTTTTATCATGAATTTAACAGAGCCCTAAGACACCTCAAGGGCAGCCATTGAGATTTTCCGGTTGGTCTTGGTCTAGGTAACCGGACAGTAGCTGAGTGTATGAGGGATTGCTAAATAGATCCACACCCATGCACAGCACAAAGACATCACATAGCAGATGGGCAAAAGGCTGACCAGGGAAGGAATGAGGTATGTTCCTTATGTAGGTTTCTAAGAAGGTGAACAGTGAGAATCCCTAAGGAAGATGGGCGCACTCTTTTCTTACTGGTCCCTTCGTGAGGAAGAAGAGGAAGAACACCAGCAATGATGGAACATCTGGGTTGTTGCTCAGTCACAGAGTTGGTGGCTCCCCTACATACCTCATTTAGCAGCTTTCCAAAAAAACACCATCTAGACAGCTGGGAACTTAATTCTGCTCATCCCCCCAAGTCCCCTGTGACCCACTGGCCCAGTGTGGTTGCTTCCCCCACAGCTGTGCCCTGTGACCCCACTACCGGGGCTCCCTGCCTGTGCCTGACCATGTCATCTCTGTGAAATCCTGGCTATTAACTGTGGGGCCACTTGACCTCCCACATGTCTCCCCAGTACTTCCTAATGGGGAAACCAGCCCAGCTATACATTGGTGTCTCCTGATGCTGGCCAGCCTATTCCTGCTTCCCAGGAGCGAGGTCTGATTTCCAAGGCTAACGATGAGAGCAAAATGCGTTTTCCAAACCACCACAGGCACGACATAAATCTGTGGATGCATGCATATGTTAAAAACTGCAGACAATACTGCTAACGACCTAGCTAGAGCCGGCTTGGGAAACAAGCAGAAGCTACCAGCAATCTCATTAATGTTAATTTGTGCAGCCAGGCACTATATGAACAGAAAGCCCGTGTTAGAGTGCTATGAATCCCACAAGCTCCCTGGCTGGGTTACTACTAAAATAAGTCTCAGTTTCCTCATTTGCAAAATGAGCTTAATTATCTAACTATTGCCCATCCTACTTACCTAACAAGGCTGTCGTATGGATCAGAGCACACAAAGCCTGAGACGTGGTCTTAAAACTATATACGTAAACAAGCTTATTAGTCCCATAATTAGCAATTGTCTCACTAAACATAAGTGTGTCTTAGAATTTAGGACTATAGTTTGGTCGTGGAAAAAAATGCTGTTATCTCATGGCATTCCTTCCCTTATATCCTTATTTGTTGGCCTGCTCGGTCCTCGGTTCTCCTTCTGGACTGCAGCCCCATCTGTGAGAACAGAAACTCTGCCCCTGTAACTCAGAGCTGTAGGTTTTGTGCCATCAGGCGACTTGGCAGCCACGTTTGCTCCTTAAGTAGTTTATGAGGGTGTGAATGGCAATGCCACCTCTGGGAAGGAAGCAGTATCAGGACAACTCATTTGGGGCTCATCCTGGCAAGCATCTTTACTTAGGACTTTTCTGTAGAAAATAAAGTATGTTGTCCAAAGTGACTGGTGTGTCTGGGAGATGGCAGCATGGAAGGGCCATGAGGCAAGGCTTGTTCTTCAGGTCTTCTGCGAGGCTGGCTGCATTTGTGTTACTCCGGAATGCAGAAACAGGGCCCACGGAGAAGTATCAATGACAGGAGATGGGACAGGGGCTGGGAGGTTGCTCAGTGGCTAAGAGTGCTTATATAGAAGACACAAGGTCAAGTCTCTAGCAGTCATGTAAAAACCCAGGTGTGGCTGTGTGGGAGTTTGTAACCCCAGAACTCTTGGGAGTGGAGACAGGAGATTTGAGGCATTACAGGGTGCCAGCCTACGTCCAGGTTCTGTTAGAAACCCCACCACAAGGCAATAAAACAGTGAGTGCTAGAGCAAACTATGGGTGTCTTCTTCGAATCTGCACAGGCATTGGCATGTACAACATGCACACACACACACACACACACACACACATACACACACACTATGCACTTACTCCCCCCTCCCCCCACTCCCACACAGAAGAGGTTTGTGACGACTGAAGAGCTATGCTGGCAGATGGGTGTCCAGATTGCCGGTGTACTCATTTCATCTTAGCCTATGGGGTTCTGGAGGCAAAGTTTAAAATAAAGAAAGAGAGGAGGGGAAGGAAGAGAGGGAACTGGAAAGAGAGAGGGGGACAAGAGAAAGGCAGGGACGATTGGGGATTTCTGCCATTTTTCTTCCCTGTTGATCCCTTCCATTGTTAGGCCAAGGCTTCCTCTGGAACCAGACATGGACCACTCTCATTCCAGAAGAGCCTATGACCCTCATCTCCTCAGGCCACACCTGTGTCCTCACTAGACCTATCCATGGCCTGGGTCAAGTCCCCAGCTCTTCAATCCAGCCTCCAGGCAGGATTCTCTCTCAGGGCAAGGAAGGCGGTGGTTTGCTTCATGCTGAGCTGGTGACTATGTGTTCTTGGTGGTATGACCTCAACACACTCATGCCTGAGTAAGAATTGGGACCTATTCATTTGTGACTCTTCACCTTCCAGCTTCTGGAACTATGAGAAATGAAGTGCCTGCCCATCCAGCTCCAGTCTGTGGTACTTTTGTATCCCAGACAGACTAAGCCACACCCTCCAGGGAAACTATTTCAGAGGGAAGACATCATTCCAAATGCCATTCTGTTGCTTACTGACTCAGGCCTCTTGTATACATTTTTGTGAACACAAATGCCACTGGTAAAATGTGGATGGACCACCATGCCCACCACAGAGATGGAGATCAGGAGAGAAGTTTAGAAAATTTTAGATGTCAAGAGATACCCTCACCTCATGTCAACATCTTGGTGTGACCACTTGAAAAAATTAAACCCCTCTCACAGCAAGACCGCTTCCTCTGGGTGTCTAATTTGAATTACTTTGGGGGCTGATGGCAAATTGGTCACCTTCTACCAACCCCGACCTCTCCAAGGTCTCCAGTGGTCACATACAGGATGTGTACTTGTTGGCGACCGGGGAGATGACAGCTAAGAGAATCACCAGTCTTAAACATTCAAGCACCCGTGGCTCCCCCCTCCCACCTTACCCCCCAAAATTGGCAGACATAGGCAAACGTGCAGAGTCCAAAGAGGGATGGGTCCCCCAAGGCTTTATTCACACTCTGAGCCACTTCTTGAGGGGGCAGGGAACAGCCTCAAGGACCCCAAAGAGGAGCCCATGTGGTCAGTTTCCTAGATCACATCAGAAACAGGAGAGAGACACGGTTTATCTCAAAACACCTCAAGCGGTGATGTAAATTTCAGATGAGCAACAGGAGGCGATCCTCGGTGCCAAATTACAGGCCTTGTTTCTGCTGAGCAGCTGCTCTGGCCTTTGGCCTCACCACCGCGCAGCATGCTGTCTCCTCGGCGAGTGCACATCTGGACTTACAACCAAGAGTGAAACTTTTTTTTTTTTTTATTGTTGACATATAGCTCTCCCGGGGCCCAGCAGGTTGAGCCAGCACAGACACTTCCAGCATCCTGACCTCAAAGGTTCCACATTCTCTAGAATGACAGGAGGGAAAGCTTCCAAGTCTGTGAGCTGCTGTCAGCTAAGAGTCCTGGCATGTGTGCTCCGTGCTGAGAGGGCCTCTTCAACTTATCACTGTCCTGCTGAGGCCTCGGAAGAAGGAGTAAAAATGTGATTAACATGTAGCTATAAAATGTTGGCTGCTGTCAAAAAAGAAGCGAGAAATGTTCATGTAAGCAGTTGCGGCACTCATAGCCACATCAAGCCGCCTCAAAAAGCCCTAACCTATTGGACAGCAATCATCTTGTCCTACCACCTCAGTGGCATTTGCCGACAGACAGTCACTGACTGGAACAGTAATCCTGATTGGAGGTAGCTCACCAGGGTCTCCAACACCCTTGCATTTAACTTTCCAATAAACAAACAAATAAACCCCAAAGATGTTATCCTGCAGGGAGGAATGATAGAAACTCATTATCAAAGGTAGAGTGTGGTCCAGTTTACTGTGCTATAAAATTTTTCCCTTTTTGATTTACCTTTTTTCCCCTTTGGTTTTTTGAGACACGGTTTCTCTGTGTTGCCTTGGCTGTCCTGGACTCACTTTGCAGACCAGGCTGGCCTCGAACTCAGAGAGGTACACCTGCCTCTGCCTCCCAGAGTGCTGGGACTACCCATCTGTACCAATGTGTGCAACTTTTTTTTTTTTTTTTACTTTTTATTTTTAATTTTGTGGATATATGCAAGTGAGTGCAAATTCCCACAGAAGATGCCAGAAGGGTTGGAGTTCTTGGAACTGGAGAAACAAGTGGTTGTGAGCCTCCTGGTGTGGGTGCTGGGAACCACACCCAGGTCCCTATGAATACATGCACGTGCGTCATCACTGAGCCATCTCTGCAGCCTTGGTAGGCTTCTAAGGTAAAGGCACCCCAGGGTGAGGGAAAAGGGAGGGGGAGAAAGGGAAAATGTACAGGAATATATTTATCCAACTTGTGTTCTAAAGAGATTTTCTAACTAAGAGAGAAAAATTGTTAAGACATGCCAAAGAGCCACACAATTTGAAAGCTGAGGTCCTGCTGCTGGCTTCCCCTCGCCCAGGGAAACTCCCTCAGCAGGGGATGGACTTACTGCAGGCCTGGGTGGCAAGGAGCCTGGGCAGAGGCTCACTGTCTATCTAAGCTAAGGACTGGAGCGTATGGCAACCCAGACAGCGAAGAACAAACCCAAGAAGTTCACACCAATGGCGAGTTAAAACAAATTGTAGTTTTCACTGTTTTGAAGAATGTCTTCAGATCCAGGTCACGGGTCCTCTCTGAGCGTAGGCTGCTTACAGTTAGTTAGTAGGTGTGTGACACAGCGTCCACTTTGATATCTCTGAGATGAAGCTCTCAGCAAGTGGAGAGGTGTGCAGCACGGAGCAGCTGTATCGATACAGGTGGCCCAGGAGTCCACTCTCAGCATCACTGCCGAGTTGGGAGGAGATGAGATGCAGATCCCCTTTGAGTGCCAACGGTCCTTTCCTGCTGTTGGTTCCAGCATTCTCAGTCTTTGCCTTCTCAGTGTGTTCTCAGAGGTCTGTTTTCGTTGTTAGCATGTTCTCCCAGCATTGATGCTGCGTGGCTTCTGTGTGCATCCTTCTGTGAGGGTTTCTGGCTTACTCTTCTTGGCTTGGCCCTTTTTGGCTATCTCAGAGAGAACATCCTTGCTCTGTCTTGTTCTTACAAATGCGTTCTCTTGTTAAGTGTCACACTGCTCAAAGCCTCTTGATTAATTTTGTTCTATTATCATCCACAACCCATTTTCTTGACTAAAGGTTCACTAACACGAATCAAGAGAGCCTCCAAGTTCATTGGTGAACCAGAGGACAGGCGAGTGTTACTTTCTACTGGACACTGACAGATGGAGGGCCTCCTGACCCACACTGTGGGCAGCACGGTACACTTGGCTGCTTGACACAGCTATCAGTGTGGCTTTGGCCTGAGTCCTCCGACCCTTGCTACCTATGAGATACGAGCAAGAAACGTGTCCATCTTAAGCCTCCATCTTTGATGTGTGACATACAGAGAGACAGGTATAGATCTACTTAGTAAGTGCTAGAGAACGCAAGCAAGCTCACACAGCATAGGACCCAAAACACCTTTAGGGACCAGTGAAAAGAGCATCTATGTCTTTTCAGTGAGGGAATAGTTCTGCATCTTGATGGCAGTGGGAGCTTTACAGGTTTTTATACATGTGAAGAAGTGACACACCCAGTGCCAATGTCCTGGCTCTGGGTTCGTATGACAGTTGTACCTAGACCAGGATACAATGGGGCACTTCTGTGTTACTTTTCCAACTTGCTATGACTCTATAATTATTTTAAGACTAAAAAAAGAAATAGACCAGCAAGGAAAAGAGGCATGGGGGTGGGAGGAGACAGAGAGAGACACAGACACAGACAGACAGACAGACAGACAGACAGAGACAGACAGACAGAGACAGACAGACAGACAGACAGAGAGGTTATGCATAGGTCATTAGTGCTTGTAGATTTAAATTTCCTATCCCCACTGACTCCATAGCCCCCCTAGGCCCCTCTGTGCCATCTTGTGCAGACCTGCTGCTGGGTCACTGTGCCCTTGCCCTCCGAATCCTTCATGCCTCAGCCACACAATGTCAGCTTCTATCCCAGCTGGGCCTGACACCAGCTTCAAGCAGCACTCTGTGGAAACTGCCATGACTGACTCTTTCAGTAAAACCCAGACAACAGGAAAGCTTCCAGAGACAGCCTCGAACCTGGCTCATGCGCTGTGTGAGCATGATTCTTAGAGATCTGCAGGCCTGGGCCTTGAGGGATGCTGAGGAGCTGAAGTGTTGCCACAGGCACAGGACTGTGCGAAATGGGCCAAGTTTGTGGGTTCAAGCTTCCATAGATGCTGCACCCTGAAAGATGCGATCGTTCTAGCCGTGAGACTCTCTCCCGATGAGGATGAGTGTATAAGGAACATGTATGTCAATGACAGAGTTAGCCTCCACAGGCTCATGTTCTCAGGACACCACCCCCAGCACGTGGTACCACCCCAGCGTGTGGCACTATTTTTGAAAGCTATGGAGCCTTTAGGAGTGGGACCTGGCTGGCTGAGTGAGCTTCTGAAGGTTATACCCACACCTGGTGTGGGCTGTTGTCTCTGCTTTCTTGTCCATAAAGGTATGAAGAGTTGTCACATACTCCATTGGTATAGACACAGCCTTTCCAGCCTCCATGCCTTCCTTCCCTACCACCATGGACTGAAATCTCTCTGAAACCATTAAGCTGTTCCTGTCAAGTGTTTTGGTCACAGTGACATGAAAAAAAAAAAAAACTAACACAGAAAATACAACATTTGGACAAATTCTGAACGCAGTGCTAAGAGCCAGGGTGAGTTTGTATGGAGTGGGGGGAAGAAGAGAAGCAAGCAGGCTCGGGAAGGAATGGGGCGGCGGCAGGCGGAGCGAGCGTATCAAAGACCTCATGGCCTTTAGTAGTTACACCACTAGGAAACTTCCATGTGGATCTGATGTAGTGTTAAAACAGTTCACATGGGACAAGTAGACTGTCTGGGGCGTCGCTTTGAGGTCCCCTTCAGCTTCTGTTGAGGCTGCAAGAGGTGGGAGAGCAGAAACCAAGCCGGCCGCCAGAGGAGATCTCACCCAGCTGAGAGGCCAGCTCTGGGTTCCTTTTTAGGAGCTACCCAAAGACTGCTCCTTGATAAGAGTCAGATTCCCTTTAATGGAGCTACCAATGGAATATCAGATACCTAGGAGAAGAGTGTGGTGGCTGCGTGGGGACCCAGCATACCCTTCGTGCTGGAGAGTGGCCCTGTGTTTGGCCCTGTGTATCTCCCATTCCTGCTGCTTTCTCTTTTCTGGGGCCTGGAAGCTTCTTCCCTGATTCCAACCTTGACCCACGATCTGCTCACCAGGCCTGGCTCTTGTCTTCGTGAGATCTCCTGTATCCTGCTTTTCCCATCCCGGAAGCCTTCAGTCTGTGTTGTCTCTTGGATGTCGGAATCTCCCATCCCATGCCTCCTACTGGATTGTACCAGTTCCCACTGAGGCCTGATTGAGGCCTCACTGAGGAATGAGTTTGGGGCCCTGGAACACAAGAAAGTTGAAGGGTAGAGGTATATAGGTATGAAGTAAGGTATGTAGGCCCACTCATGGCTTCGAACATGGGATGTCACCCACCCAAGAAAATCCCCTGCCTCCCCCTAAGGACACATTCTCTAGGCCTGTCAGGTAGAACATGAAATACCAAAAGTGGGGTCCAAGGGCTCTCCCTCTGGAAGCCTCCAGTTCTTGGCTGCAGTTAAGGACAGAGTCCCTGGGGTTGAGGCTGTGTGATTCATTGACCCAGTTGAAATACTGTCCCTCCAAGGCATGGCCCCCATATAACAAAAGTAACCATTTCTCAGTCCTATGCTCCGGCATATTGCTTTTTGGTTTTGTTTTGTGTTTTTTTTTTTTTTAATTTTTGTTTTTTTCAAGACAGGGTTCTCTGTGTAGCTTTGGTGTCCTGAACTCACTTTGTAAATTGGGCTGGCCTCAAAGTCACCGAGGTCTGTCTGCTCTGCCTCTGCCTCTGCCTCTGCTGGGATTACAGGCGTTTGCCACAGCAGCCAGCCTAATATGGGGTGTTTTGAGCAGTGAGAACTCATTAACTCTCCCCTGACCCCTGACTTTAAATTTTCCACTGAATTCATTTTAACCAACATTTATTGACTGACCATGCATGAGACTCTGAGCTAATCATAGAAAATAGTGACATGGCCTCCTGACGGCTCGTACTGCACCAGGGGATGCCTGGGCAGGTGAGCAAAGGAATAGGCCTTATCCTGGGCAAAGGTCAGGGATGTGGTATACTGCTGGCTGGAGAGAATCGTAGGAAAGAGGTGAGGTCTGGTGTTTGAGAACGGTAGAGGCAGCCCCATGAGTGCAGGCAGCGGGGTGGGGGTGGGGGTGGGCAGCAATGGTTGGTCCAGACTGCAAAGGGCATGTCTTATGCTGGAGCCTGAAGGCTGAGGGTCCAGAGGGCATCAGATCACTTGGATTCTGTGCAAAAACTAACAGACATGACTTTTTAAAGGAGAGTGTCTGTATTTTACTGTGTCCTCCGTGATACCTAAAACCATCACTAATGATGCAAACTGCTAGAGAGTTAAAAGAATATTTCCTTGCTGTATTTATTTTTCTACTTTGGAGTATTTTCAAGCACATCTAAAGCAAAAATTAATAATAATAATAATAATAATAATAATAATAATAATAATAATAATAAATGTGATACATCAACCTCCCACATTAGCAATGGCGACTCATGGCCAGCCATCTTCTTACCACTCTTGGATCAAGTCGTTGTTCTCAGCTATCATAATTTCTCTATATTTATGAATTTAAAAAATAAATAACCTAAAAGTCACAGCCGCAGCAGTTATCTAAACCCTTTTAACAAAATTGTCTTGGCACCAACCAGTACCCAGTTAGAGTTCTATGGCCCCAGTTTTCTCTTCACTTTCTAAAACCAGTCTGATTTTGATTCAGGTTTCATATAAAGCACAAGCATTGCTTTAAAAAAAAATTTTTTTTTTTTTTTTGTAAAGAGAGGTGTGGTAACACATGCCTTTAATCCTAGCACTCGAGGAAGCAGAGACAGGCAGATTGGTGTCAGTTCAAGGCCAGCCTGGTCCACGAAGTGAGTCCAGAACAGCCAGGACTCCACAGAGAAACCCTGTCTCGAAAAACCCAAAACAAGTTTTTAAAAAGTCTTTTAAACTATTTTTAAAGCCCTTTAAACCACTCTCTTGCTCCCTTTCCCTTCCTCCTCCCCTGTTTTTCCTTCTCTTCCTTCCTCCCCCTTCCCTCTGTCTACCTCTCCTTTCCCCTTTTTCCTCTCTCATCCTTCCCCCGGTTCTCC
>OU015757.1:60487958-60498394 GCA_907169655.1 Acomys percivali
GATTTCCCGTGATTTCATAGAAGGGGGTGGGGAAATGGGGCAGGGAGGTATATTACAACCCTTTTCAGAATGAGCACACATTAAAGTATCCGGTAATGCAATTTTTGAATGTGTGGGTAGGCTTATTTTCTTATAGTATTGAGTCATAAAACTGACATTAATTTTAGAAAGCATTTTGATGTTAGAGTATAATAAAATTGTATTTGATGCGGTGAAATATTCTAAAGTATGTTTTTAAAGGAAAATAATGCGTTTTGGATAACTATGAAGGAGCTTAGCTATTGAGAATACACTATAAAATGCAAATAAAAACATATTTTGAAATTTTGTACAATACCTTAGAGACATGCTATAGCAACAAGGTTAACTGAACTGTGCAGACCTCTTTGGACCTGTCACCACCCACTCTCCACACCCTGCAGCTATATATACTGCCAACCAATGCTGATTACTCATTGAATGCTTTGAGGAAGGAACTTTTAAGAACAGTAAGGCTGCTGTGGCATGTAGAGCAGAGAGCAGGGCCTGCCCAGCCCCGATGTGGACATCAAGAGACTGCTCGGTGGTGGTTGGGAGATATAGACTTTGATTTGAGGTCTGTGAAGCAAGGCCTTAATTTGACTACCACCTCCTTCCTGGATGACCTTGGGTGGGCTGCATAAGCCACAGTGCTTTGTGGAAGTGAAACCATTTGGGATGCTGAGCATTTCCTGGATGTCTGAGAAGGGGTCTTAGAGTTGCTCATTCACGCTGGGAAAAATGATGTGAAGACAATCTCCACAGAAATGTGTCTCTTTTTTGATGGTCTGGCTTGATTGGGAGAAGACAGACTTCATCTGAACTTTACCCAAAACTCTGAGGTAAGCTAAGAGGTCAAGAAGCTTGAAGACTTCATAGGAATTGAAAAATATATTAGTGGAGCTTTGGAGATGGTGTTCATACCCACATGGGAAGCCATTGATGAAAACATAGAATGTTCTAGAGGATTAGCACCAATCACTATCATTGGTACCTTTTATCTTTATGCAAAAACCATTTTTGTTTGATTTTTGGCTTTCTTGAGACACACTCTTATTCTATCAACCCAAGTTGACCTCGAACTCCTGATCCTCCTGCCTCAGCCTCTCAAGTCCTAGAATTACAAGTGCATGTTACCAGGGTTGGCTTTACCAAAACTTTAAGTAGGCAATTGGCATTCCCATTTTACAGATGAGACTAGAGTAACACCAACATACAGCAAATGTGATGTAGCTGATGAGTTGCAGGACAGCCTGACCACACAATGCTGGGCATGTTAGACTTTCAACATAGTGGACAAGTCCTTCAATTGGTAACTAGGTGTGGAAGGCTCTGAAAAGAAAGGTTCGATCTAGATATAGCAGTAAGATACGATGCCCAGTCTATTATCTCTTATTGGCCTAATAATGTGTGAGTATATATGCCTGTCTGTGTAATACATATCACATTATTAAAAATTGTCTATGAAATCTAATAAAATGTAACCCAACCAGTTTTCAAAACAATGTGACCAGTAACTTAGCTTTTCTTAGACGCTCCTTCTACTGGACTTAGCATTTTTCAACTCAAAAGTAATTCTGAGCTTTCTGATAATCATTCCCTTAATTTTCTTTTTATCGCTTATTTTCTGGTTTTTTTTTTTCCTCTCATAGTGGTTAGCATACTTGCAGTAGGTGTGTTGTTAGACAAGATTGGCAATGCTTTCCAGTTTTCTGGATGAGGAATATAGGCAAGAAAGGAGTGCTTTCTGCCTTTTCCTTCTCCTGATAAATACGAGCGACAAGAACTCTAGGTGTTAGTCATGGACTGGCAACGGTTAAAAGGACTTTATATATTGGCTAGAGGCAGTGTGTAGATGAGTCACTCTTGTGCTCAGGCAGACATCACTAATCAATCATGGCGCTCTTTCACGCTGACCTGTCTTGACTATAGACAAAGGCGTTTTTTGTTGCTAAATTCTAGTTGTTCCACTTAAACTAACTCACTACTCCTCCAGAAGATCATAGAGCATTGTTCAACTTCCATTTATTTTTTGCTTCTTTGTTGTCGTTTGAGTGTATGTTTTGGCTCTAGTTGGACTAGCTTCCAGGGAGCTACTTGAAGTCGGGGGTCTTGGCCTGTATCTATATTCCTCATGGGGTCTAGCTCAACCTTGAGCAGATAGCAGTTAGTGCTTCATTAGAACGTGCTGCTTGACAGATTAACCAAGGTCATATTTAAAGCCAAGCCTAGCTGGATGACACTGGTGATTTGGAAATCAGTGCTCAGCCGCTCTAGCAAGAGGCAATGGTGCCAAGTAAAGAGAAGCTTCTAGTGTTAACGGTAGTATAGTTGCTTTTGTTTTGTTTTCTTTAAGAGAGTGTCTCACCTTATAGCTCAGCATGTTCTGAACTTAGTAGGTAGCCCAACCTGGCCTCAAACTCATGACAATCCTCCTGTCTCAGCCTCCTGGAATTACAGGTATGGGCCACCACTCTGGGCTTATAAGTCTTTGGGCTGTGGTTTTCTTTATGTCTTATCTTAAGCATTTCAAATTTTCCCATTTGGTGCTAAAGAAAACCACATCACAAAGACCCAAGCCCAGCATGGGAGGGCACTATCAACTGGATGGAAACAAGCCATGAACTCTGGCTGATTTATGTCATCAGTCTGCCACAGGGAGACAACTTTTACACCCCAAGAAGTGCACTAGCTGCTTTCAATTTGGTCTTCTCTCACCTTTATACACACTTTGTGGGATGGGGAGCTGGGCAGACCCCGCTGAGAGGAATGTAGACTGCCCAGTGAGACCGCCCCATGAGACCAGACAGCAGGTCATCTAAAAGATCACCAGGTGGCTCCTGCTTCATACCTAAGATGACAAGCAAGGTTTCTGGGAAGACCTTGGCTGTTAGCCATGGTATCCCTGTGTATCCATGATTCTCTCTTCCTTTACTACTGATGATGAGGAGAGAGAAGAGGGGAGAAGGAAGTCATATGTCATATGACACCAATGTGCTGGTGGCTTGAAGATCCCATCTGTTTCCTTATTCCGTTGCCAATCTGTTACCTGCTAGCTCACAGGCCACTAAAACTTTCCGCTTTTAAAGATAGTTTCTGACCATCCTGGAAGTGCTTGGCTAAAGACACTGGAAGGGTCACAGTGAATACTTGGTGTAGTCCAGACTGCAGGGCTCAAGCGCATCCTCCTGGCAATGCAACTCAAAGGGATCTGAGCAGAACTCTGGCTCTGAGCAAGGGAGGAGGTCAGGCCACCCCTGTTAGAACTCTTGCCATTCCTGCACAAAAGGCTCCTGCCTCCAAGGCTGTGGGAAGTTACGTGGATGGAGCCAAGTCAAAGGCTAATTATCATCCAGAGAAACAAAAATGCTGTTTTCAAGTTTGGTTAAAAGGGACTAAGAAGAGAGGAGGCGGAGGCCCAGATTACAGCATCAGTGCTCACAGCAATGGAAACAGTCTACATTTCAGATGCCAGGGCAAAATCCTGGCCTTCTAGCTTCCTGTTGGCATCCTGAGGCCTGCTCATGGTCCGAGGACCAACACGTTCATCTGGGTAATTCACAGTGACCCACACACAGCCCAGTGACCCAGTGTCCACACCCAGCTTGGGACAAGGGTTAGACACAGCACAGGGAAGGTTTGTTCTGCAGGAAACATGCCAGCTGACTTGGGGCCAGGCTGATGTAGGGGGAGTTTCTGACTTCACCTCAACCTACCCTCAGCTTGGTCACAAACTCAGTGCCTGCTTTATCCCCAGATGAAAGGGGGCAGTTGTCTCGCTTGGAGTTAGGATGCCAGTGTGTTTACTCTTCCTATTTCTGGACCTTTCTTCTTTTTCTCATACAGATCCAGGACAACCCTCACAGGTCCAAAGGACCCTAGACCCTGACCTCTCTCCAGCTTCCTCCCACATGGCAAGGAGCTTTGAATCTTGTCCTTATTTGTTTCAGAAGGTACTTTTAGTTGACCTGCCATCCCATGATCTACTGGTCAAATGGCCACTAACAGTGCTCTGTGCATGTACCTCACTGTCACCTCGTCCTGCACATCACATGTGCTGGTTACTTGGAGACCAGGAAGGGAAAAGGAGAGGTTGGGTTGTAAGTGGCGAGAGGACGTGGGAGATGGATGTGGAGGCTGGCTTAGTGGAGATGGGGATGGAGATGAATGAGGAGAGGAGAGTTTATGTGGAGAATGAGGAAACTGTGGGGGGTGGGGGTGGGGAAATAACCAGGAAATAGACCTAAAGGGGTAGGAAGAGGGAACTGTGTGTCTTGTGTGCTGTGTGTCAGGCACCACACCTGGCCTGTGTGTGTGTGTGTGTGTGTGTGTGTGTGTGTGCCTTTCATATAATCCTTACAACAACCAGAACACATCTCTCACCATTACCCATATATTTCCAGAACTTTACATGGCTTATCCACTGTCCCTCAACTATGAGGCAGCACTGAAAGATCCGGAGGGTCCAGCCCTCCCCAAAGGTATGCTGGGGGTTAACCTTTGCTCGATGAAAGTTTACTGGAGAACAATTATTACTTTTATGTTACGTCTTTATCGCAGCCCCTCCTCCCTTTAGATGGTGGAAGGTATCGGGGCTGCTTGATTGACACCTGTCAGATCCTTTACTCCAGGACTGCCCATGATGGCAGCTGCCGGGAAGCAGAGCTGACTGAACCTGCCATTGTTGTCTGCACAGTTCCTAAGTCTGGATGGGGCTGTGTATCCTGTTGCTACATCTTCTGAGGCTTTCTCTGGGGAGGTGAAAGCTATGACGTCACTGCCACCATTTTCAGAGAGGTTGTTTGCTGACCCCATGGCAGCCCCTCTGCTTTAAACACCTCCTGACTGGTAAAGGAGATCACAGTCTAGTCAATGACTCCAGAGGAGCCTGGGAACCACCACAAATATCTCTGCCTCTTCTCCAAGCATAGCTTTGCTTTGGGCCACTTCAGATACCCTGTCATAGTTCTGGGAGACTTCGCTTTGGCCATTGCAGCTTCTAATGGCCCTTTCTGAATGACCCAGCCTACACTGCCCCCTCCCCCAGATCATCTGGACCTCCCCATAGCTATCCTCAGTCTGGTTGGGGAAGAGCACCAGCCTGCACCAATGGAAGAGAGAGCTCTGACTAGTCAAGTGCCACGGCTGAGGTAGGACAAGTGACCTTCAATCCTCAGTGACAAAGGTGGAGCTTTCAGAGACTGAGGTGGGTCTCTGGGTGTTGCAATTATTGGAACTTTCTGCTTGTTCTATGTTTAAAGCAGCAGTTCTTAGCATGCGGGTCAGGACCCCTTTTGGGGAGGCTTCACACAGCCCTTTCACAGGGAACACCCAAGACCATTGGAAAACACATATATGCACATTATGATTTATAACAGTAACAAAATTACAGTTGTGAAGTAGCAATGGAAGTAATTGTCTGGTTGGGGGATCACCACAACATGAGAAACTGTTAAAGGGTCACAGCATTTGGAAGGTTGAAAAACGCCGATTTAGAACCTCAGGACGAATCGAGGTGCTTCTACATCTTTTCACACACCCCAAGACTAAATGGCAGAGCTATGAATTTAGCCAGGAATTTAAAAAGCCTCCTTAGTCACATCGAAGCTCCGTCTCTACAAAGAATCAGAATGTTCAGCCCTTCCTGGCAATTAAGTTTCCAAAGGCTGAACACTCACAAAGCTGGGCTGTCTCCAGATTCCCCGCCTTCCCTCTTGTGTGTTGGCAGCACGCAGGGTGGAGCCTGATAAACCCCCCCTCCCTCCGCCACCTGTACCTCACTGGCTGGCTGACCTTCACTGCAGCTGCGCGTCAAGATGAACATCCCAGTCATCGCTTCCTAATAAGTCTATTGCCCACTAATTCCGGAGCGGAGCGTGTGAGTTCCTGCCCGCTCAGCTGCCCCACTTCAAACCATCTGCACACACTACGGCGTACTTCCCCTCACTTTCCAATGTTCAGACTCTCCAAGTCCTCTTGCACCCCGCTAGTTACACTACGCATGCCCTAGGACGGCAACCCGGAAAGACCAGGCCTCCTGCCTCTCTGAACGTTTAATACAGAGGCCCGGGACTCATCGGTAGCAATAGACTAGGTCTTAGTCAGTCTTCTTGCCGATTTCTCCTCCTCATCCACGTCTTTTAGTGACTGTTCTAGACACTCTCTTTTTGGGGTGCTAGTCTCACTGTGTCTAAGAGTCTTTTTCAGGTTATGGACACTGTTTTCTGCCATATTCCTGGCACCTGGAGCAGTGCATCCCAGGCTCTTCGTAATGGCAGGGAATGAGCAGTTGCGTGGACAAGCCCTTGACGCTGCCACACTATGTAAAGCTCTTATCCAAGACCAAGCGTTACTACAGCTGCATTCTGGGAAGGGTTTTAGTTCAGCTGCCCCTTCACTTTGGAGGCAGGGATCACATTTTCCCAAGTAAAGGGGAACTTCCAGTATAGATTTTAATTATAATGACATCCAATGACACTTTTGCCACAGGGCTTCTAAGGACAATAGCAGACTTGTCTGAGACTGGACCTAATTTATGGGGTGAGAATTTTATACAGTTTTCCTGTCGACGTGACATAATTATATATCATGAGCTACAGACACGCAGTGGGATTCTGATACTAATTTCCAATTCCTTCTCACCAAGGGCTGGTGAAAATCCTTAGCCTATGTAATTAGGGAGATGTCTCATCGCCGGCTGGTTAGGATTCCTTACCTGTGTGACACTGGCCTTTGCATGCCACCTTGCAAGCTGCTCCTGACCTACACTGGTCATCACTGTATGTTCATTTCCTTATACTGAGTTAGAGGAGACGTGAAGCATCGTTGAGCCCAGGGATGCAGACAGTTCTCTGTTCTAGGTACCAGTGCCGAGTGATGCTGGGCCCTGTGCCAGAAGGTGTGTAGAGACCATTTGCTGATGTTTGCCTTAAGCAAGGGGTGAGGCATTTGTGACAAATGCCACACATTTGTCCTTGCAGAAAGGCAGGGATGCCTGATGGGTCGGGAGGGGAAGAGCTCGAGGTCAGGGATGGGAAGGACTCAAGTTGAAAATAGCACTGCAGTTTAGGGAAATGGAAAGCTGGCCGCAGACAGTGTCAATATCAACCGATATTCAAAAACACTTGCAGAATGACAAGGTTGAGAGCAGTCTGAAATACAAGAATGCCTGGCCACAAGATGACCAGCTCAGGACAAAGCAGGTCCGAGTCCAAACAATGGTGAAGTGGCCAACTGTGACTCCAGCTGATTTCCGGTCCAGTGAGCATTACCAGGGGTAATGGGGACAGCAAAGTGTCGCATACCCCTTCTCCCAACCAAGGGAAGCAAAATTATGGAATTCAGCTCTTTGGGCATCTGCAAAAACCCCTCCCACTTCAGCAGAAAAGATGCTGCCACTTCATGAGGACAAATCAAATTGGTTCTGAGGACACCCACACACAAATGTAATTTAAAGAAAATGTGTAATTTAAAGAGCAAGATGTACATAAGTATGTACTTATGTACATACTATGGATAGTTACAAGATAAATCATTGCTTATTAACCAAAATAACACAGATGGCATAGAAGACATCACATAACTTGTAAATTGTCCAGATCTCTGGACTTTGATGCTAGAAGTAAAACATAAAATGTCTAGTGTTAAGATTTCAAATCTAAAAATCCAATTTTAGGGGCTATTTAAGCAAGGGAAGGCTCCGTGCCTGATGGACTGTTGTTCTCCTATTAAGCATCACAAGTACTGTGACTGGAAGGGTTTAGAACAGAGTGAGGGATTCTTGTTTTGAAGGCAAAAAAAAAACAAAAAACAAAAACAAAAACAACCAACAACAACAACAACAAAAAAAAAACCCTACAGTGATGTAAACCCAGGATGGCCAAAGTTAGGTGACACAAGCGGTTCACTGGGAAAATCTGCATCTATTCCTCCCTAGAGGTAGGACAGTGAGTGCTCGGCTATCCATGGCTAAGGCCCTCTCTATGAGCATCTATTATGATCAGGTTATTAGTATCATTTGTGCTCAAGAGCTGTGGACAGGGACAATTTTTTTGTTAGTTTTTATTCCATCATTTTATTTTTCTTTATTGTGGCAATATTAGCAAAGAGATACATAAACATAAAGGCGGCCGCATTTGCAATTCTGCCTCGGATAGATAACATTTCGGTGTTTGCTTTTCAGACATTTTATTATTCAGACAGACATGTCAGCACATCTTAAAAATAAAACTGGGAACATACTCCCTGGCTGGAGGGTGCTTATGAGCATGGCCCTGCATGGGCCAGCCCCATCCTGCCCCACAGGACCGCCTTCCCTCTCTTCCAGCAGACCAGAATTCTCTGTAGTTCAACAGAGTGACTCTGCTGAACCTGTTAAAAGGTGTTGGAGGGGGAAAGTAAGGTAATTTGTAAGCTGCTCAGTTCCTGCACAGCCACCGACCCTTTGCCAACACCTGACGAGCTCTGTGCTTTCGTCCTAGAATGAGGGAAGGGCAGGGCGGCTCTCATTGAACCCCTGGCCTTGCCAAATGGTGTGTGGAAAGGCAAATGCCAAATGATCCTACCTGAGGCGCTTGAGCCGGAGCAAGTCCCTATCCTCACAGTACCCCTGGGAGAAGGAAGGGTGACAGCCAGGCTCCCCACACCAGGTGCCCAGCACAGGTACTGAGAGCTAGGAGCCTTCCTGGGGCAAGGGATCCTAAGGCAGTCTGATCCTGCTGTGTCAGGAGCAGAAGAGGAAGCCTAAGAGAGCAGCAAGACTGGCTCTGCCCCCTGCCAGGCCCCTTTTGTCCCTGGGTAGCTGCAGAAATTGAACAGGAGGTAGCCAGCAGGGACCTGAGCTACTCAGAGGTTCCAGGAGCTACCATAACAATGTCACAAGCCAATGGCTTGAGGCAGCACATACTCACTCTCCCATCTCTCTCCCTTTCCCTCCCTCCCTTCTTCCTATCAGGACAGCAATTATACTTGGATTGTAGCCCGCTTCATGATCACCTAAACTTGGTCTTACATATAAAGTTTCTATTTCACAGGTACCAAAGGTTAAGATTTTAGCATGGGTGGCACAACTCAACCATAACAGGACCAATAAGGGGTAACTAAACATGAGAGACTAAATGTCCTTCACATAGCTCTGGGACACTCAGCTTTTTATTTTGTTTTGGTTTTAGACAGGAGGGTCTCACTCTGCATCCTAACTCTGCCCTGCATTCCCCTGCCCTGCCATTCAATTGCTGGGGTTACAGATGTGTGCTATTGTGCCCAGCTGGGGTAAAAGCTGGCAAAGCTGCAGGTGGCGGTGGTTTTGGTTAAGGGGCTATGACAACTGTAGTTCTGCAAACTGGGTCGAAGCTTTCTAATGTATTAATTGAGCTATTAAATTAATATTTATTAATAATGAACAGTGACTGCCAAAGCATTGGCCTTGACACTCTTGCTGGGTTGAGAGTCATTCTGATGACATTATCCGACCCCAGAAAACAAATCTTTGCCATGGCTTCTGCAGTGGGTCAGTTACCTTGTCCCCCCTCTTCCCCTCCTCTCCCTCTGTGGATTCTCCTTGTACACAATTAAAGGTTACTTGCAGTAATCACAAAAATCTGGTATTCATAAACTAAAATTAGCATTTCCAGAGGGCTGGCATTTGTTATTCTACACTATGCTTTACATAGGAGGGATGGTTCTTGCTGTCTGGTTGGCACTCTCGCAGTTGTTTTGAGTGGCTGTGGTTTTGGTTGCTGTTAGTCATACGTTTTATTTATAAAGTATTATTGGTTTTGTGTCCTCATTATCCATTTAGCCCGATGAGAGTTGCTGGTTTGTCGTAGAGCGTGTATTTATTTCAAGAGAAAAACTGACCTATAAAACTGTTCAATGCTTAGGTTTTTACGTGTAATTGAACAGCAGTAGACTAGTTGACCTCTTGTGTATCCCTGCTGCTAAAGGAGATGTGTACACAAGCCCCTTGTGGCTTGTGTATAGGAGGGTAGCCACCAGCCCCCGTCTGCCCAGACTAAAGGGCTTGCCACCATGTGAATCCTTCAGAGCTAAAATTGGGAAAATCCTGGGCAAATTGCCACTTTTGGTAACCCTATTATCTAGGGACACTTTTTTGATGCCACATCTGTGGATATGAGCTATTTAACATACAACCAGAGTTAAGGTAATAAAACCACTAGGACTGTTTCTGAGTTCAAGCCTATGGTATAAAATGGCATTCAGTGGCAGGGTCTCTAACACAGCCAGGAAGTGAGCTGGGTCAATTGCATGTTCAGCAAGCTTAAAGTAACCACCTTCGCTTAATCACTTTGCAATCGCACACGTTTCCTCTAAAGCAAGCCATGACCCACTGACAGACCCTATACAGGGGTGTGTGTGTGTGTGTGTGTGTGTGTGTGTGTGTGTGTGTGTGTGTGTGT
>OU015757.1:60503468-60522026 GCA_907169655.1 Acomys percivali
AAGGACTTGCCGGATGTCCGGCTGTGGTGGTGAACTCTCAGGTGATGAACTCTCTTGATGTCCTCAGTGGTGGCCTCTTCCAGTCTTCACACTCCTGGGGGGACAGATGGCCAGCTGCCAGAGGGTCCAGATCACAGAGTAATTGTAGAATCTGGAGGCACAATTACAAGTCTAACTGTGAGACTTACTTTGCCCCCATCATGCTTGTGGTTGCGGGTCTCCTTGCGCAGCTGCGCCCTTTCTCCTGCAGTAATTTGTTCTCTGTAGCGCATCACTGCCTACGTAGTGGTGCTGGAGAGCACACATTGCTCTCACACAGCTTCCATGGTCTAAGGGTCCAGGTGCACAGATGAGCTGAGCTCTCTGAGTAGATCCTCACAGGCCTGTCACCACGGGTGCTGCCTGGGCTGCATCTGGAGGCTGTGCTGGGCATATACCTGTTCTTGCATACTGTCGGCAGCAGCAGGTGCTCTGAGGTGCAGGACTGAGCGCTTCTATCAGGAGCCTGGTTGGAGCTGCTTGCCATGTGGGGTTTTGCAATGTCACCCCCTTTCTTCCTCACAGAGATTCAGGGGTCCAGAGAGAGTCCTTTAAGATGTATGCTGTCCCTTTATGTAACCTAATTGCCTACATCCAGGGACCCAGACATAGACTCAGCCCTAGGGCTTTGCTGCGGAATGAGAGCTATGAAGCCAGGCACTAGTAAGTGATGGCACATATGTTTCAGGGACCAACTTGGCTTTAAACTTTTTTATGGGAGTGTAATATGTACATGGAAGCTGCAGTGTTCTAAGTGTGCAGCACAACCAGTATTTAGGAAGCAGAACACATCTCTATTCCCACAACACAGGTCAGACTACAGGTACCACCGGAACCCCGAGGATTTCCATCAGCCCCAAGGCCTAAATATAGTGAGAATGAAACCCTGACAGAATAGCCTTCTTAGCCTGGTTTTACTCGTTCCATAAGGAGGAGCCTGCAGCATGAATTGTTTTACGTCTGGCTTCTGAGACTCACCCCAGTACTGCTGTGTACGGATCTAAAGTGATCATTCCACCTTATTCAGTGCTATTTTAACACATGAGCATATACAATTCTATAGTTGATGGGTGTCTGTCCTGTTTGGAGGTGCTATAAGCAATGTTGTCCACTAGCACAGGTTGGGTACCCTAATCTGAAAATCTAACATGCCAAATTCCCCAGAAACTCAACGCTTTGAAGGGCTGATGCTCACAAAGGTTCAGGCTTTTGGTACCTTACCTGGGGACCAGGACAGTCTATGCCAATATCCCCAAATCCAGAAAAACCGAACTCTGAAAACACTTCGGTCTTGTGCATCTCTCACAAGGGGTACCTGCCTGCGTGTCTGGAGTGAGCACACAAACACAGTTCTGTTAATTCTCCACCTAGGCTCGAACCCACTGTGTCACAGGGCCATATGGAGATATTCTGGCAAGCAATGTGCGCTGTCCCCCTTACAGCCCCTCTGTGCAGATGCAATAGCATTCGAGCCACCTACATTTCTCTTCAGGCCCCGAACAAACAAAGTTAGCCTCCTTTATTATTTTATCTTAAGCATTGGTTTGGAAGATCCCTGCCTCCTGAGCAAATGCCCTTTGCTCATAATTTATCTTCCGATCCTTTTGTTATTCAAAGGCACATCTAGCCAGCTGTAGAAATGGTGATCTGACAACTTGCATTACAGAACTGATAAAATTTGGATAAAATCAGGGAAGATCCACATTGGCAATTTTCTATCACAATGTGTTTAAACTTTGTAGATAAAATATAATCACTTGGTTTGGATCACAGTTAATTCCTGGGGAGCTTTTTTTTTTTTTTTAGGTTTGCTAACCTGTATACCCCTTTCTCTCATCTCTCTTTAAATTTTCCATGCCTCCCAGGCCTGTTCAAATGTGTTTTCTGTGCTCCGCTGTGTCCCATCCTCCACCACTGGAGTGCTATCAGTGTCCCAGAGCTCAGGCCATCATCTGCTGCACAAACTCACAAGGCGCGCTCTTTCTTGGCGCATCTGGTTCTCTTCCCACCAGGATAGCCAGATCTCTTCCGGAGCAATAAACCTCACATGTCCCTGAAACTCTGCTCACTGTCACTGCCGCTGTGTGACATAATAACTTCACCAGGTGAGCTTCCTGTGTGCTTGGGGTTCTTAAAGATCTGCGCCTGGGAGGAAGTTTTCCTCCTGCCTGGGGACTTGTGGTAGGGGGGAAAGGGAGGTTCAGGGCAGCTATAAATCAGGTAAGGGGAGAGCCATGACTTGTTTATTCTGGTAAGAGTTTTATGTGCTGAAGTCAGCAAGGGACCTGTTTGCCTGATTCATGGCCGGTCTGCGGAGCCATCACTTTGGGTAGGGCTAACCCATCCTCCTCAGCGGGTTGGCATGAGCCCTGTATGATCCAAGGCACTCCACAATATTTAAGTTTTGACTTTCTCTCTCCATCTGGACCAAAATTGTATCTTTCTAAGATGTGAGACATCCGGTGGGGAATCTCCAACCGGTGGGACATTCTTCTTAAAGCATTAAAATAGCCCCTACACCCACCCACCTCCACCTCCAAGATCCTTCTCTGCTGGCCCACAGCTGTGCCTGGGAGCCAGGCCTTGGTAGGGAGGCTCCACACAGAAGGCCTGACAAGGAGCAGCTGCCTGGACTTGGGCTGCTGTTAGTTATTGATCAAGGCCAAGGCTGGACTGAGTGACCCATAGTAAATTACGGCTCACTCTCACATGGGAATATTAGACACCTATTAAAAATGTTTTAAAAATAAATCATAGCACTGAATCGGTTTTGTATAAAGTAATTTAAAAGAAAGACAGATGTAAATCACATAAAGACTGTTGTATCATATCCTGATTGTGTGAAAGTCTAATTGGAAATGTTATAATATAGTAACCATGATTGTCTATGCAGAGGAAGCTAGGCGTCAGCCTCAGGAAGTTTCTATCTGACCTACAGAGGGGACAGCTTGGGATGGTGGCCTTTAACCAACATGGAGAGGTGTTAGGTGCAGGTGTTATTAGGGGACCCGCGCTGTGTTTCTTTCTGACTGACACTGACAGCCCAACTCAGTGCAGAATGAGACTTATGTTGAAAGGGTTAGTGACAGGCATGGCAGATTTAGCATCAAGTAAGCAGGAGGTGGAACGCTCTGGTATCTGGAAGGCACAGCTTCTGGGGAACTCACACTGTGGTTACCCGCAACTGCTGTTTCCTGACCAGGGGCTTTTGACAACTTGAGATACAATGCTTTGCTTATGTACATTGTGTGCCTGAGGGTGACCTCATGGGTCACTAGAACTGTGAGTTTGTTTTTATAGTGACAGGGACATGGCAGTAGTTGTCTGGGTCTTTGCAGGCCAGTCCTCCAATTAGTTGGTAGTGGGAATGCTGCTGACAGGAAGGGGACAGTTGGACCAAATTCTTCCATTCCTTAGATGGACTGTGTCCATCTGGTATGCCAGCCCCTCCAAGCTATAGACACATAGAAAAGCAATACAAGCAGTCTCTATACAAAACATTTTTTTTAATAAGACAAACCCAGCTAATCCGTCAAGGCCTGGGGCAAGGTGAAGTTGCCCTAAATGTAACTCAGGTCCTGATTAAGAAACAAGGGCACCTTGTTAATGCAGCTATCTCTGGTGGCATCTTTCGAAACAAGGCATCTTGGGTGTGGGGGGCTGGAGGTGGGGGGGGGCTGATAGCTGGCTCAGAAGTACAGGGAAGACTTGTCCCCATGGTCAGAGCTGGTCCGGCGTCACATGCTTTTGAGGTCCCTAAAGACTGCGTGGGCTGCATTCCGGCCGGCCGCTCCCATGACACCTCCTCCTGGAACCAGAAGCCCACCAGGAAGGGACAGGGTGGGGCTCAGGGAGCAGCCACAGCTGGAACAACTGCCAAGCTGTCTGGGCTCCCTGCAATTTCCACACACAGCTGGGGGAGGGCTGGCAGGCTGTGGCTACCTTGGCCTCCTATCCCACACTCCCACACTCTGCCAGCCTACCTGCTGAACCGGGAGGTACTTGGCAGTTTAGCAGGTAAAGCTAATGTTTAAGGATCGGGAGGAGGCAGGAGACACAGCTCGTTATGGGAGGCCTCGCCCAGAGCACAGAGAGGGTATGACCAGGAGATGACAGCTGCAGTGAAGTCAGCTAGGCTTGGAGTTGGTACAGTAAAGAATTTCAAAGGTGAGAAACATTACTGATCCTTTCTGGTCTCACATACGAGTGAGGAATTAAGGCATGTGAGTCTCCCTCAGCCCCTGGAATTAAGGCATGTGAGTCTCCCTCAGCCCCTGGAGGAGTTGCCTCCGCCCTCCATTAGAATGTGTCTCTATGCCTGGGTGGGAGGACGGTTTACCAAAAGCTGTGGGTGGAGGCAGCCTGGCAGAGATGCTGCTGTGTGCTTACCCTGCACAGAGGGTTTGGAACCTCAAGAGGGTTCCCCACATCCTCCTCTTCCCACAAGCTTATGACCCTTACCCCATAAAGCCCTTACAACCCACACAGGAATTAGGTCACTCACCAGGATGGGCCCCGCTTCCACAGAGGTACAGGCCCTGGATAGGGCATCTGTAGTCAGCGTGTTGGGGGACTGGACGGGCAAAGTAGAGCTGGTCCAGGGACATGGCACCGTGGAATATGTTCTGTGGAGGCAGGCAGGGCTACAGCCGTTAGTGTGGGGGTGCTGTGGGCTGCCTCCCTGGCTGCTTCTTCTCCTCATCCTCTAATCCAGACCCTCCTGCTTCCCGGATAGTTCCCTGGGTTCCTCCTAAGTGAGGGTGGGAGAGAAGAGGAACACAGCCCAGGCTTGGGGCAAAACTCACAGGGGTGTTTTATCCAGAAGAAAGAGGAGTAGGGGCCTCTATAGAGCGCAGGGAAATTGAGTGGGAAAGAAAACGGGGCACGAGGGGTATGGTGAGGGTTGGCTGTAGACCACAAAACCCCTCAGTCTGTTGGGAATACAGGAGACTGACTTACTCTGTTGGCACAGGCTCCTGCTGGGGCTTGGACCTTTGGGTAGCTACCATGGCAATCTGGCCTTGAACACCCTGCCCCGCCCCACCCCCGGTTCCATGGGCCTCACTGTTAACAGCAGACAGAGCACAGTAGGAGCTGGTTCTGCTCACTGGCTTGGGACAGACTGGCCCAGAAAGGCAGTGGGTGTCCCGGACAAAGGAGAGCAGAATCTGCCAGATGTCACCATGGGCTGTCCCTCTTACTCTGCCCTCTCATCTGGTCCCTGTGGCAATGACTTCTTCCCTAAGCCTGCTTCTCTCAAACCATCCTGTCTTCAGGACCACCCTGCCACCCTGTCCTCAGCCTCTCATTCAACCCTCATGTCATGTCCACCCACTCCTGATCATACATACTATCATCAACACTTCTCACCCCCCCGCCCCCGCCTCACACTGATCATCTCCCCAGTCCCTGAAGTCCCTCTTCCTCCCAGCTGCCTCGCCTTTTGCCTTCTGTCTGGATCAGTTTAAACAAAAACAGCGAAAATGACCAGAGCTGTGCATGCAATTTTAGATTTACCAGGAGCCACATTTAAGAAGTAAAAAAGCAAATTGGTGACACTTATGTCAATAGTGTATTTTATTTAGCCTAATGGATTCCAAATCTGATCCTTTTAGCATATAATCAATATAGGTATAACACGATGTTACTTGTGTCCATGCTGGGTACACTGATGTGCATCACAGACTACCCAGCTCCCTCTGGCCTCGTTAGGCTCAGCAGGCACTGTAGCCAGAGGCTGCAGGGTTGGAGCTGTCTCATCATGGAACTCCAGACTCCTCAGGGGCTTCCTGTCTCCTCACCACGTCCTCTGACTCCTCACCAGGTCCCCTGACCCATCACAGGCCTAGGCAGGCTTCTGGCTTCTGTCCTCCAGTCTCCTTTATCTGGTACAGTAAAGCTTAGTATAAGGTCCTGCTTCCTCAGGGAGGGAGCTCTCTTTAGAAGAAGGTGGTGGGGAAGTTGAGGCTGGCTTCCTACAGTGACCTTCTTGAGTGGCACCTGTGTGTCTGTGTCCTCTCTATTCTGTCTCTACTCAGCCATGGGCTCTACCACTTCCTAATGAAGGCTGGGAAAGGCCAAAGGAGCTATCCGGGAGGCACATAGGGAGGTGAATGGGAGGAGGGCCTGGGCCTCCACTCACCCCTCCAGGAAGGCCGAAGATTCTCTCTAGATCCCGTGGGGTGAGGATATCTCTGGCCAGCACAGAACTCTTAAAGCCAGGGGCGTAGGCCTCGATGCAGTCAAACACTGGAAGAAGAGGGGACAGTGAGGCTGTGCAACTCATAAGTTTATTAAAGCCTATCGAATTATAAGAGTCGAGGTTTATTTCATCCTATGCAAATTATATACCAGTAAGTAAAGAACAAATGAAAAGTGACCCATGAGCAAATAAATGTTTTGTCAAAAAAGCCTGTAGTCTGTCCAGCCTCGCTCTCTCATCTCTTACCCTGACCTGGAAATGTTACTTGTCTCCTCCTGAATATGTGAAGTCGCTTTCTTCTCATTTGCTTTGCCCAAGCTGTTTCTTTTGCTTGGAACATTCTTTACATTCAGGCCAATCCTCATTCATTGTTGAAACCCCAGTTCAGTGTTTCTTCCCTTGAGTGCTTTCCTCACCTCTGGCTCAGGGCTTCTTTCTTTCGGTCCATAAAGCACAATGTACCGTGGTGGTCGGCTGCTCCCTTGCTAGCCTCCCCAATGGACTGTGAGCAACTGCAGGCAAGAGTGCAGTCCTCTGCTTTATAAAAAATGTTATGTGTTATGTAGTGTGAGTGTGTATGAGTGTGTGTGAGTGTGAGAATGTGTGTGTGCTTGTGTGTGAGAGAGAGTGTGAGTGTGAGAATGTGTGTGTGCATGCGTGTGTGTGTGTGTGAGTGGGTATGTCTGTGAGTATGAGTGTGTGTGGTTCAGTGCATGTGCAGAGGTCAGATGATAACTTCTGGGGGTTGGTTTTCTCCCTCCACTATTTGTTAGGCTTTCAAACTCAGGTTACCAGGCTTTTCAAACATGTGCCTTGGTGGCGCCATCTCTCTAGCCTGGGACATTGTATTTTTGGCTTTCTCAACTTAGTGCCTTATCACAGCAGCTATTCACCATGTTGGCATGAGGTTTCCTTGGGTACATCTCTTTCCTGATGACAGTGTTTAGCTTGACTGAGGCTGTGTGTGTGTGTGTGTGTGTGTGTGTGTGTGTGTGTGTGTGCGTGCGCGTGCATGCACGCACGCCCAATGGATCCCGTGGCTAGCTACCATGTGTTGCACTCTTTACCTTTGTCTGCGTAGGTGTTTTTCTCCCGCTCGTTCCAGACCTTGCCTCCTGCCAGGGTGTAGGGCGTATACTGAGTGAAAAGGGAGACAACGTGGCAGCCTGGTGGAGCTAGGGTGGGGTCCAGCGATGAAGGGATGCAGAGTTCAATCATGGGCCTGTGATGTTGGGGAGCAGAGAGGGTCAGGACTGCGGAGAAGAGCTCAGGGCCTTTCTGAGGTGACATGAGATAAATGAAGGCCCTCAGAGACTACCAGCCTGAGATGATTATCAGTGTGAAGCCATGTTAGTCCAGCCCACCTCTAGACCTACAGACCAGGACACAGGGTTCTGGTCCTTCCTCACCTGGCTCAGGGTTGTGTCCTGGCCTTGTCTTCCTTCCTCACAGACCTGTGTTCTAATCCAGACTCCCCAACTCAGACACCACCAGGGTCCAGATAGTGAGAACCATGAGGCGTCAGGCCCAAGTCCCCAGTGGTCAGGGTCCAACCAAGCTGTCCCTGCCCTCCTGGCCCAGGAACTATATCTGGAACAGGCAAAGCAGAGCATCTAGGCCTATTGAAGCAGCACAGTATGGTGCCTCATGTCCAACCAACCATGGTTGCCTATAGCCAACAGCTTTCCTAGCTGACGCACAAGACCCTCAGATCTCTGGATACATTCGGCCCTCCATGCCTGAGGGCTCTGTGCACTCTATAACCACAGATTGAAAATAAAAAAAAAAAAAATGAAAACTAGACCTTGCTGAACATGCCTACTTTCCCCCTTGGTGCCATTCCATAAAAGATATGGCATGGCAGCCATTTACCTGACATGCACACAGGCATTTTAAGTCGTCTAGATGACTGATGGTCTACTGGAGGGTGTGAGGAGGTGAAATTCAGGCTCTGCCATTTCACCAAAGGGACCTGAGTGTAACAGCCTTTGGTAACCATGGCCTTGGGGATGCTGGAATCATTCCCATAGATCTAGACCGCATGAGCATTTTTCAAAGCCGTGTGAAATGCCCTTTCTCAGACCAGCATCCCCCAACGTACATCTTTCTCTCTTTAGATATCTGATGGCCTCTCCTCTCCTGTCATTGTCCAAACCCTAATGCCTAACATTCTCTCAAACCTCCCCAGAAGCCCCCGCCTTTCTCATAATTTTCCAGTCATTCCTCACTCGCAAACCAGATCTTGTCCAACAGCAAACCTCACCCTCAAACCTTTAAAACATGTCTACTTGAACACTTCCCATCACTTCTGTCTCCACCCAGGTCCCAGCCACTGTCCTGTGGCCCTCACAGGAACCAATTACAACAGGTGTCTTTTCTTTATAGGGTTTCTCTGTGTAGCCTTGGCTGTCCTGGACTCGCTCTGTAGACCAGGCTAGCCTCGAACTCACAGCAATCCACCTGCCTCTGCCTCCCGAGTGCTGGGATTAAAGGCGTGAGCCACCACGGAGGAGGTCTTTCTAAAGGAAAAGTCAGGCTTTCCTTTGGTGAAAGCTAAGGCAAGGGACAACGCCCAGGCAGCTGCTGTGGCTCTGCACCCTCCACTCTGGCACACTCCTGTCACAGGGCTTTTACACCTGCCTTTCTCTCTGGGTGTTCTTCCTCAGATATCCACACAAGTCTTGCTTTCTTCAATTCGCTGCTCAAATGTCACCTCATCAGAAAGGCCTTCGCTTTTTAAAAGCAGACCTCCTCTGGCCTGTCTTCCTTTTTTTCCTCGGTGTTTATTACTGTTGCATACTATTGGCCAGCACAGAGCAGAGAGCTTGGTGTGGGTTCTTCTTGGTGGTCTGTGTCTGAGCTGACAAAGAGTAGGCTCCACAAGAGCAGCCTTGTGTCTCTCCTTTACCTTATGCTGTGAGTTCTTAGGCACCAGGATTATCATAGACTTGGTGTTTCCCTCACCTCCCAGGCCATACGACCTGCGCCTGGTGTGGAGCCTGACACGGAGTTGGATGCAGCACATGTCTGCTGAGCAATGTGGAGCATGAAGGGTATAGTCCCTGCAGAGCCCAGCTGGGATGGGGTGCTTTTAGGAGCTTGGGAAAAGGGGCTCCTCAGACACACATTAGGGGCTTAGTGAGCATGCCTTCTGTTGTCACTGAATCTGAGAACCTTCTCTCACCCAGAACGCAGCACCTCCTTTTCTGATTCTGAATGCTCTCCATCTATCTGCTGGCACACTCCCAACACGGCCCCCCTTCACCTCCACTGCTCCTATATTCAGATTCTTTGTCTGACACTTAGTGTTCTTAGAAATGGATAGTCAGCTGGGCATGGTGAGTTCGAGGCCAGCCTGGTCTACAAAGCGAGTCCAGGACAGCCAAGGCTAACACAGACAGACCCTGTCTCAACCCCCACCCCCCCAAAAAGAAATGGATAGTCATAGGCAGGTTGATTCTGGAACACTGAAGGTTTAGCACCAGGTAAATGAAGCCAGGCTCCTGCCTCAGAACATGCAGGAGGCCACAAAGGCCAGGCCTCACCTACCTTTGGGAAGGCAGGCCACCCTTGGCATCCTCAAAGGCCTGGTGGAGGAGCAGAGTGTCTTCGCAGTTCAGGTGGATGGAACACTGATGGTGAGGCTGTGCCTGCTCCCTGGGAGTATTGGGGGCTGCTTGGAAGTTGGGCAGCCTGTCTACAGCCACTGAGGAAGCAAAAGGTCAGGTCAGGCCCCTAGCCCTGCAGGGTCCTCCTTTGATAGTCACCACCTGCTTGTCCAGTGGACCAGAAGTCTGAAAGTATGACAAGCTGGGGACAAACTGGGACAAACTGGGGACAAACTGGGGACAAGCTGGGGACAAGCTGGGACAAGCTGGGCTCAGGACAGGGTGAGAACAGTGTAGCTGGGGCTCCTCTGACTTGGACATTTCCACACAGACGTGTCAAAAGGCAGATGCAATCAGATGTCTCTTACCATTGATCTTTGTAACAGGAGACTGTGTGTCCAGCTGGGAGATTCTCTTCACAAAGGCCCCAGGAAGCCAATCCTGGAAGGATAGAGCTCTGTGAGAGGCCCCGGGCAGCCAAAGAGCTCAGACCAGTCCTCCAACCTTTACCCAAGGAGGTCCTCTGTTTCCTTCAGAACTGAGTCCCAAACTTCCTCCTCTGTGAGAGCTCCCTGGAGGCCTCTCCCTCCAGGCTAAACTTGTCTTCCTCTGCGCCTGGCTGACTGTCCTGGCTGGGTGTAGCTCTCTCTCCTGGCCCTGCTTGGACAGGGATAGACATTTCTACGCACTGGACTCCTTCCACTCACAGCTCTTGTTGTTCACAGTTGCCTTAACAATATGCACTGAGAGTTGTTGAATTTTGTTAGTGGAAATGTTCAGAGACATTATTGCTTTTGCCCCCAAGAGTAGGCCTACCTATGGATGAGGCTTCCTGCAAAGACACACATTATCTTATCTTTCAGGGACAGGGGAGGTGTGGCCAATTGTTCCGAAGTCCTGAGCCCTTCCTGGATGCAAGCCCCTTTCCATGTTTTTCCACGGTAACCTCCTCATCCTCCCCCTGGACTGTCTGGGAGACTGGATTTAGCCAATGGCAGCAAATACGTTGGGCCCAGGTCAAACAATAAGGAGCATGCCGTGCTTGCTGAATGTCGCTCTCTGCCAGGCCGGAGACCATGCTAGAGCCCCGAGCCAGAGGCTGAGGGGACGCCTGAGCCCCCCAACTTTGTCTTTCCACCACATTCTGTCTGGGACCAGCCACAGTCAGCCACTTCCCAGACACAGAACTGAGTCTAGTCAAGACCAGCAGAGAGCCACAGCCACTGCAGGTGACATGCAGGCCCCGGCAGCTGAACCAGCCAAGGACAACTGATTTCTCTGTCTACAAGAGGAGGGCTTATCTGCCCAGAAGTTTTATGACTGTGCTAAACACGAAACAAAACAACTCCCAAACCTCCATTCCCAGCATTAATATTGCAACAGGTCACTGGCAGATGGTAGAATCAGAGTTAGCGAAAGCGGAGAAGTCATAAGAATTATGAGCCAGACCTGGGCTCTGGCACTGGCTTGGCCTATTGCCATCTGTGTGGTCCAAGTCCCCTCACCTCCTTGTCACCTATGAGGCGTCTCCACTGTTTGCAAGCTACCCACTTCCTCAGAATAAGGCTTAGTCCTTGGATCGACCACCCTGATGTAATCTTAACTCCTCACACCACATTTCGAGACTGGTCTGGCAGGTATTTTATCTCTACCCTGACCCACCTCACCTGTGGTGTCAGCTCCAAGAAAGTGACTTGTGGCGATGCACAGGACAAGACCACTCTGCTCCTGACCTCCTCGCCGTCCTGCAGCGCCACTCCTCGAGCGCGTCCTTCACTGCTCACCAGCACCTTAGCCACAGTCTGGAGCCCCAGCAAGAGACCCCCCCCCAAAGTCCCCAGAAGGAAGCCCAGGTTTAGAATAGTAGGGGTGGGTCCTAGGCATCAATGCTTCTTCACCCCTGATCCATTTCTCCAAACCAAAGACTTCTCGGGGAGCACTGATGCCACCCACCCATCTACCGTGGAATACAGCCCATGCACCGTTTCGTGACTGGTGAGCTTGAAGGGTCAGGCGGAAGAGTGGGCCTAGACAACAGCTGCTCAGCTGCCACCAGGCTTCAGAAGTGAGGGCCTGGATTCTGGGCTTCTGGGTAATTTGAGGGTCTCTCTAAATCTGAGACTGCTCTACCCTGCATTGGGGCCAATAGCCAGGGTTGGGGGAGGGGCCCACACCTTTTCTGTGAAGATACTCGCTCCATGTGTAGTAGCTGAGCTTGCGATGGCATCAGAGAGGGCACCCATGCCACCCTGGACGTAGCTCCAGGCACCCTGCATCCCCTCCAGGCAGCCCATCACATGGTGCAGCAGGACATACCTGAGGGTAGAGCACAGAGCACTGGGGGGCTGAGGCGGGACCCTGTCATTGGTTTCAGAAGCTAATAGCCCTTTCTGTCCTGGACCTTCAACTCTTCCCTCCCAATCTAGGCCCTCTCCCTGAGCCTTTGAACGAGCTCAGCGCCCTGCTTTCTCATGCCACACTTCCTCCCTGTGCATATATGTGACACAGGACTCCAGCCTCCGTGCACCAGCCGGTGCTTCTCTCCCAAAGGCATCTCTACATGTGTGCATTTCTGGCACGCCATTCTCTGAACTGCACTTTTTCAGTGTCCGCACCCAAATGAAGGGCATTTTCAGTGTTCCAACAGAAGACGAGGTGCCAACCTTGACCCTGCGTCATTTCTTCAGGGTGCTCAGACGCCCACGACAAACTGCCTCTCTCTTCTCTCCCTCACACAGCCAGACCAGGGCCACCAGCTCTCCTTGGCACTTGGTCCCCTGCAGGCCACCCTTTGGGGAGCCTGGATCCCTGTCTCAGGGCCCAGATGTTCTTGCCACTCTTCTTTTGATAGCCTTTGCTGTGCCGTAGTGGCCAAGGGGAAAGGTCAGTGTCATCAGGTGGTGTCCTGCCTGGTGTGAGCCTTGTCCTACCATCCTCCTCACACTGCACATCCCTTTGCTTGTTGGAATGGAACGCTTGCCCCTTCCACCACCCCAGCCCATCTTTTTTTAGCAAACTCATTTCATTCACCTTGTTTCAGACCAAACATTTCCTGCATTTTTTCCCCTTTTCCTTTTTTTTTTTTTTTAGAACACGGTCCACATTTTATGGTCATTGCTTGCCCCAGGTCTCTGTCCTGTGAGAATTTCTGGTCCTTGACTACTGCGTCTCCAGCACCTGGCACAGGTACTCATCAATAGCTGTTAAGTGAAGCAATGAGTTTTCTGAAAGGCATGTTTTATAAGCTGGCCAGTAGCTCAGTTTCCTTGAGACCCAAGAGGAAAGGACAGGGGGGGGGGGGGGGGGGGGCAGATCCGGGGGGGGGGGGGGGGTTAGTCAAGGGCTTGGCAGAGTGCAGCAAACACTGCCCATGCTTTTTCTCTATAGCCCTGGAGAATTAGGACAGGCTTGACCTCTGTTGAAAAGCCACTTACTGGGGGTTCTACATTGACAGTTCTAGATGCTTCTTAGGTGCACTCTTGGTGGCCCCTTCCATCTCTATACATCCATATGTACATGTGCACGCACACATATACACACATACACGCACACACACACACACACACACACACACACACACACACACACACACTGCTCTTACAAGAGGCCAAAGAGTTCGGAACAGAGCCACAGCCTTCACTGTCTGACTGCCCTTCTCCAATCAGGCTCTAGGCACACAGCTGCTCACAGAGGAGGGTGTTCCCAACCCTGGCAGGAAGCTATGTGAGTCTGAGAAGAGAGGTGTCTGGGAGGAGAGAGGAGGAGCAGGAGGCGGGCAGAAGATACTGACAGCAGGAAGAGGCTTTGCCTGGAGGCTCATGGAGAACAGCTAAGAAGGAATGCTGGGGCTCAGAGGGCATGAGCTGGAAGTCAGCTCCGCCTCTTACTCGCAATGCGACTCTGGACTCAGAGTTCATTCAGCAAGCATGTATGCTGAGCTCCACGCCCAGTGAACTAGGTAAGCTCAGAGGATGGCTGTCTGTGAGCTTGCTCTCCTTAGGAAGTGAGTTCTCCTCTAGCCTCTCGCAGCCCCTCCTTGGTTTCTACTCACCCACTCCCTGGAGTGTGGGGACTTGACATTGCTCCGATCACGGCGTCGGTTGCCAGAGTAGCCTTCAGAGGCTCAGACTCAAACCAGTGGTCCAGCACCTGGAGAGCAAGGCCACAGAAAGGCTCAAGGGCCTGGGAGGCAGGAGAAGATCCCTGGGCCACATCTGGCCACACTCACCTTAGAAATGGGGGCTGTGAGGACCTCATAGTACTGGGGGAGCTGGGCTCCCAGGGTGCGCCCTGAAAGAGAAGTACACAGGTCAGGCGAGCCAGGCCTTGAGGAGACTCTGTTCCCATCCTCGGGGAAGAAAGAACAGTAAGAGGCAGAGACTCCGTGGAGACAGTGTGACATTCAGGGAAAGTGTGTGCTTATCACCCCTTACAAGACTTTGGGCCCCCTTTTAAACATCTTCAGCTCCGAGCCTGTTTCTTTCTAAGATGAGAGATGTATTTCATACGCTACTCTAGGGATTAAATGAAATAGAAGTGATTCGTAATTTCATGGGCACCAGTTACATTTCAGTGAAAGGACAAGGATCGCCGGTTTTGGCCAGTGTGTCTCCACTGCATACCTCTGCAGTTGGTAATAGTAATTGCTTAATAAACATTATCCTAATGACTTGCTAATGATTATTATCATCATTGCATGAAGCTCCTTGGACTGGTAATCTGAAAAGGAGTGTCTACTTTTGGTGTTGGTGACTGTGTCTACTCGCTCCCTTCATTTCCAGACTCTCTTTCTCTGTAACTGTGGTGACAGCCGTCGGACATCGTTGGCGGACCTACTCTGTACCTTGAGTTTGGGCTTATCCGTGCGGCTTACTAGCCAGTGGAATATTTATAAATGTGTCATAGATGGAAGCTTGTAACTGGCTGGGGCAGCAGGACTTGCCCCTTGTGCCTCTCTAGTGATGTACATGCCAATGTCACATGCTGCTTCCACACACAGGACAAACACCAAGAGCAGAGCAGGCACTGCTGGTTGCCCCCAGCCACAAACATGTGCATGAGGCCAGACTAGACTGGCTGAGCCTGCTGGGATCAGCTGAACTACAAAGACACACGAGAAATAAATGTTGGCTTTCAGATGCCAAAGGAGTTTTGTTGAGGTTTCTTTTTCTTGTGACCATAGCTAACTGATTCAGTATTTCTCTAGGATATGAGAATTTGTCTGTGTACCCAAAGGGTGGTGGAAAAATAACAGTATACAGATAAAGCTTCTATCACAGACCCATGGAAGACCTCATAATTGATCACAGACCTTTTATTTTATTTTATTTTTTGGTCTAAATGTAGTATTCTTTCTCATATGGAGGCAGTTCTTCCAATTCTCCTGGCTCTTAGATCATGGTCTAGCTGTGGCCATGGCAACGAGATTCGGGCAGGCTTTGATCGGCTTCACATCGTGAATTTCAACAGCATTAAGTGGAGGCCTCAGAGAGACGAGCCCTTTCTTCTCTGGGGTTCTCCGGCACCACATCAACTCGGGTGTAGATGCCTGGCCCAGAGGTCACTGTGTCATGAGGGACCCTCTGACCAGTTGGGGACACGGCCCCTTCCTTCTCCTAGAAATGGTCCTTAAGGACCTATATATCTCTTAGGGGTACATTCCTCAGAGTCTCACCAGGGCCACTGTCTCATCACCCATCACAGAATGGCCAGTGCCAATACACACCTGGTACTGGATTCCCTTGGAGCAGTGGTTTAAATAAGATATGTGTGCCCCCCCCCCCCCCCGCCGCCGCTGCCCTCACGTATTTGAATACTTGGTCCCCGGTTGTTGGCACTGTTTGAGGAGTTATGGACCTTTTAAGAGAGAGAGCCTTGCTGGAGGAAGTACATCACTGGGAGTGGGCTTTAGGACTTTATAGGCCCTCTCTCCTCTCAGTTTGCAGTCTGGTTCCTGCATGGGCATAGAGTATGGTCAGCCAGCTTCCTGCTCCAGCCATCCACTGCCATGCTGTCTTTGCCATTATGGACTCTAACCCTCTGAAACCTTGTAAAATAAACACTTCCTTTCTTAAGTCACTTGGCCACAGTATTTGATCACAGCAACACCAAGTAACTAATGCACTCCGTAGCTTCTTTCTCCATTCTCCCCCTTTTTTGGGGGGTACCTTGGAGTCACCCTTCCAAGTAATCACAACCCTTTGTCTTGGGCCCTGTCTTTAGGGGAGCACAGGCTGAAACTCTCAGGGGGGCGTGCCTGGCAGCCTCCGTGGGCCATGGCCTATTAGCGCACTCCGTCTGGTAGCTGCCTTGGAGCTTCAGGGTTAGGTCTCTGTATCCAGAAAGCAGGCTTGTTTCCATGAAGGTCACTCCCCACACCCGGATTCTTGTACTTCTTCAGACTTACCTGCCTTTAGCAGGGGCCTCAGGGTGGACAGTGCCCTGAACTTCTGTAGCAGGGAGCCATGCTGGAAGGCTGCAATGTCCACTGGGGCTGCGTCCAACAGGGGGTCAATGGCTAGCACCAAGCGTTTCATGAACTCCTCGTACCTGGGAAAGGCCTGCAACGGAGCTTCATGTTAGCATCCCGCGGTCCAGAATCCCCATGCCTGGTCCTCTGTGCCACACACTCCCATAGGACTGCCATCTCCCACAGTGTAGCCCTGGTGGCTTCTTGGACCACACTCCCATCCCAAGGTCAGCATGGGCCAGCACCAGCCACACAAAACTGTCAGGTGTCTGAGGTGTCAGGCCCTATGATAAAAACCATTTGGAAGTTCTCTCTATGTCCTCTGTGAATGGCGGAAGGTGGCTCTCCTCACAGCGTGCTAACCACTTGTTTCTGGTCTCTCAGTCTGACATGTTGCCTCATCCCAGGCAACCACACAAGCCTGTATCCTCTCAGTCAGCAGCCTCCACAACATAACTGTCCACACCTGTGTTCCAAACTCTGCCTTCCTCACTTGAGCTGGGGGACAGGAACAGGGATGCTGCCACCAGAAGTTCTTAAATATCTTAGCCCAGGACTTTGAGTTTGGGCTCAGTGGTATATATGGATAAATCCAGGAAATTGTGGTTTACATAAATAAAGTTCTGTGGTAAAGAACTTTAAAAAAACAAAACAAAACAAAACTGTAACTAATAAGAAACGTTTCCCTAGACCAGGCTTGCAAAAACTGACAACTTTCAAGCACAAAACCATAGACTGAGTGATGTATTTGGCTTCCTTTAGGAAATGGACCCAGGCCTCCCTGGGTGGTCACTAGCAGACAGGGCCACAGGCACTGGGATGATGAGTCCTCAGCCCACTACATGAGATGCTCATGGCGAAGCAGGGGAGGAGGGTAGCTGTGCTAATCAGCCAGCGCTATGATCAGGAATGTCCCTCCCAGGCACAGGTACTGGGATAGTTTGGGATGCCGTTTGGGAGAGACCGTAGGACCTCTGACACATGGGACTGTTCGGCAGGAGCCTACAGGAAAGCTCTGATGGATACAGGCTGGCTCTGCTTCCACTGAGCTCTCTGCTTCCTGACAGCTGACAAGAAATAACCAGTACCTCACCCTCCTGCTGCCGCAGCTGTGAGCTGCTCCCATCACGAAGCCTTCCTACCATCACGAACTGTTCCTTCTCAAACAACAAGCCAAATACATCTTTCCTCCTGTAAGCTTGTAGTCTGTACTCTGTCACAGCTGTGAGGACAGCAGCTAACATGGCCAGACTTAGGATGCTCTGGGGAAAGGAGTGAGTGCGGCATGCCTGTGGCTGTCTGGGCTTTGCCCACCAGAAAGCAAGTGCATCGACTGCACGTACCTTGGTTTTTTTTTTATAAACATGCCTCTACTGAGATAGGACTTCATGCCACATCTGCAGCTGCCATCCAGGCTGGTACAAGAACAGCCATTCTAGAATGCTTCCTCAACTTCAGAACCCACCATACCAAGCCCACTGCATCACTTCACTGCCTCATCTGGACAAAGCCAGCACTAGATCTGCAGGAAGCAGTAGCAGCATGCTTTCTCCATCTGGTGTGTGTTCGGAGAGGCTGATCTGCACACCACCGTGGTGGATGCTTTCTTGCTTTGGCTGTCAGGGATTGATGTCAAACTGGAAGAACATTTCCTTGTCCTAGGTTCTTCTTGTGGGCTTTCGTGGGCTTTGGGATGGGTAACATGTGGGGTTCTGAGCAACAACAGAGGGATAATGCATCCCAGAGATTGCTTTATGAAATCGGGCACACAGAGACTGCCTGGCCAGCAGCCCCAGATGAACACAAGCAACTCCAGGAATCCCAGTCTATTGGTCTTAACCGCTGTCTACCTCTCCTTCCCAGCATGCCTAAGGTCAAAGGCTAGCATGGACTGAGTTGTCCAGGAAAAGTGTGGCCTGTTCAGCCACAGCCTGGACATCCGTTTCCTCTCAAGAGCCTGCTCCGGGCTGCTGAGGGGGGGACTTCAGTCCCTGCTCACCCTCCCTACCTGAGCGTCCTTCCGTGAGAACTGAGAGATTTGCTTCTGGTTTTCAGCCATGTCTGTGCCCAGCAGAAGGGACCTGGGCACCTTGCTCAGGGTACCATCTTCCAGCATGGGGGTGAAGGAGTAAGGATCTCGCTGATGAAGCCTCAGCCCATGTTTCTGCAGGAGCAAAACCCACAGGCATTTTAGGGATCTGTGTTTCTGCACTTGACCTTCCTCTAATTCTGTTTGTGGG
>OU015757.1:60522036-60537010 GCA_907169655.1 Acomys percivali
AAATAAAATAAAATTGAGAAGTCTTTATTACAAGTTGAAGAAACTTCTGCCTTGAGCCTTTGTTTTTAAATTTAATTTTATATATACAGGAATTCTCTCTCTCTCTCTCTCTCTCTCTCTCTCTCTCTCTCTCTCTCTCTGTGTGTGTGTGTGTGTGTGTGTGTGTGTGTACATGCGTGCATGTGTGTGTGACACCGTATGTGCCAAGTGCCTGTGAGGGTCAGAAGACGGCATCAGATGCTCTGAAACCAGAGCTACAGATGGGGGGTGAGCAGTCACATGAGTGCTGGGACTTGAAGGCAGAACCTCCACAGGGGCAGGAAGTGCTCTCCAGCCCCTGCCTTGGTTCCTCCTGCTTCGAAGAACAGTCCAGCTGAAGGGGCTACCCTCAGCTCCTCCCTTTCTTTCATCAGTGACGTCTCTTATAGTGCTAGGTCGGCTCTGTAGACGATGTCCACTCCTCTCCAGCCCTGTGCCCTCATCGCAGACTGCCATCTTGTGGTCCACTGAGCAGCTGCCTCCTGTATCTATGGCCAAGGCCAGGGAACTAATCCTTTATAAGCTTCTGCTTCCTGATTAAACACCCCTCTGGATTAAATACCCCTGGACGAAATGCTGTCCTAGCGTGACCGGGCCTCGCCCTCTTCCTGAATACCCCCTGTAGTGGACTGCTTTGGCCATGGGGGTGGGGGGTGGGGTGGGGGGGACTGCTTTCTGTTCCTACTCGCTTTGGCCTGTCTACTTCCACACTCCTGTGACCAGAGCTCTTTCTCTCTCTCAGATGTCCACGTGGCTAGTGACTTCTTGTCATCTGGACATCAGCTCATGTGTAACCCCTTCTAGAAGGAGTTCCTGGTCACCCGGGGAGGGTGAAGCTTCACTTCTTCCTATCACAGTCTTCTGGTTTTTCTTTCTGTCACTTACCTCTACTGACTGTTCTCTTACTGTGTCTCTGAGTCCCCACTGTACCTGTCCTCAGGCTTGTCCTGAGCTTGGCATGAAGCAGGCCCCTCGGGGAACACTGAACAACGCAGTTGATAAACAGCCCGGAAGAAGCTGTCATTTCAAATGATTTTAGAACTTCTAAACGGTACCTTTTGTCATTCCTGAGAAGTTAGAAGGGGAAAGAGGAAGAGAATGCTAAACTGGCCCCCCACAACGTCCATGAGTTTTTCAGGGTATGCACTTTTATCCTCAAGTAACAAAACAAAAGCAGGCCCTTCCTCTGCTCACCCCGACTCTCAGGCAGAGGGACAGTGAAGGCCTAGCTGTGTCTCAGCCCTGAGAATGCTGTAAAAAGGCTGCTCGGGGTCCTGTAGGTATAAAAGCAGACTTCTGAGCAGGAACCTTGGCAATCCTCACTTCCCCACTAGCGCCTTGGTCATTCCCAGCTAACTGCTGGGTTTGAAGGCCTCAGCCTAGGCAGATTTCCCAGTGAAGCATGAGTGGGAAGTGGGAGGCATGTGGATGGGAGAGATCTAGAAAAGCCCCCAAGGATGGGCGGGAAGGCTAAGGCTGCCTCTGCCCCCCCCCCCCCAAAGCTGCCACCATGAGCTTGTGCTCTATTCATACAAATCCCTTCAGCTATAGTATGGTACCAACACTGCACCGAACCCCAGGCTTCGGGTACAGTTCTATACAGTTCTGATCCATTCCCTCTCTCTCTCTCTCTCTCTCTCTCTCTCTCTCTCTCTCTCTCAAAATAATAATTTTTCCTTGGGGCTTCTGTTGTCACCAACTCACAGAGCCTCACAGTTGATTTTGTCGCCTCTGTCGCCATGGCTGTCTGCTGGGTAAGGTCGACGTCTGACTTCTCTGGATACCTGTTTTGTGCTCTGTCTATGAAGCCCAAACTCCCTTTCTCAGCAGGGTTCTCATTCCACCTGATGTGGTAACCCCAGATCTTGTAAGGGGAGTCGCATAGTCCTAAAAGAAAATACAGCCCCCTACCCTTTCCTGATGAGGAATTTTAACAAGCCCAGGGAAATCTCTGAAGTAATCTACCCGGTGCTGAGTGCCTAGCTTCCAGCAAATGGTCCTTAATTATACCTAGGTGCTATACCCTCACACAAAGGATAATTAAGTACTGTTTTTTTTTCTTCCTGTGATAAGGGCCACAAGCTACTGAGCCACAGTACCGCTGTATGCAGATTAAGTATCCTGGCACCCTTAGCCCTAGCAAATCAGGCACATTCACCCCCATGACCTCTGCCTCACCTCCCGCTACCCGGGCCTTATAAATTCCTGATTCACAAGTAAAGTCTGGCTTGATTTCTCACTCCACAATGACCACCTGAGACTCCATTTATTCTGAGGGAACCACCACTGGATGCCTGGTGATCAGGCAGCAATGGCGGAACTGCCTTTGCAGCCTCTGGGCCCTGCTCAACCACTGGGGAAAGCTTGGTGCTGTCCCCCCCCACCCCCGGCAGGAAAGCACCCACTGAGCCTGGGTTTCACCCTATCTGCCCCAATCCCCTGAAGCACCTGGATGAAACAAAAAGCTGTGACACTTTTGGAGCTCCAGAGTCTCCCCCTACCTTATGAGCACTATAGTCTCACTCTGGAAAAGAGCTACCTGTGACACCAGGGGTGGAAACTCACTTCCCACCTCCCCCAGAGAGGCTAGGAATTCAGCTTTGTGCCCAAGCCACAAGCCTCACCCCTAAAGCTCTCTAGCTTCCCCTGAGCGAGAGACAGGACCTGCCAGGTGTAGGACCCAGACCTGCCGCCTCAGGACGCAGGGCCACAGTTCTCGATCTTCCTAACGCTGTGACCCTTTAATACAGCTCCTCAAGTTGTGGTGAACCCCCTCCCCCAAGCATAGAAGTATTTTCATTGCTACCTTATAACTGTAATTTAGCTACTGTCATGAATTGCCACGTAAATATTTTTTGGAGATAGAGGTTCACCAAGGGGGTCGTGACCCACAGGTTGAGAACCACTGTTTTAGAGCAAAGCACTTTAAAATGTGTCATCTCCGTTTCCACAGGAGCAGGACTCATGAACTATGAGGCTCCACGGCTCTTCTATCCCAAGATGGGAGACAGCCTGGCCAGCACACTGAAGCTAAGTCAGCCTCGGAAATGAGGAGGTTGAGTTTACAAGGCTGTGTCTGTTTGAAGAAGGAGGTGGGTGAAGGCAAGCCTGCCCGTGCACAAAGATTAGCAGCAGACTAGGAGAGGACAGGGGCAGGGAAGAGGCTTCCAGAGTCCATTCCAAATGGCCCCACAGCTAGAAGAGGCCCCAGGCCTCTGAGATAAACAGCATGGTGGTGGTCAGTAGCTCCCTCTACAAGAGTCTGAACTAGGGGAGGGAAGGGGGATATGTTTTAGGCAAGATCTACATACACATTAAAGAGAAAACCCCATTTTACAACTAAATAAAACTGAGCCAAAGGCAGCAACAACTGAGTTAAGAAAGTGGGAGGAACAGCCAGGCCTTTAGGGAGAAGTTTACTGTCGCACCCCCAAATGCTACTCCCCAAGGTCTCAGCCCTTCACTGCAGGCCTGTTGGGGATCGAGGGTGGGGGGTTAGAGGAGGAACCAGGAGCAGAGAGCAAGGGGCGCTATGGAAAATCTCCAAGCTGCCTGGAACTTTTTTCATGTTCTTGCCTCTCATGGTTACATCGAAACTATCCCAGCGCTGGCCTCCCAGCAAAAGTAGGGCCTTAGCTTGACAGTAAATACAGTCAGTCCCTCCTGGCCCAATGTCAACAAAATGAAAGGGCAAACTAGTGGTAATAAATCCTTTTCCTTCCTGGTCACACAAATAAAAGGTAAACCGAGGGCAATGCTTGCCACCTGTCCCTGTTCGAGGTACAACCCCAAGTTCTAGGCCACCCAAAAGAACTATTAGCAGATTGTAAGTCTAACCCGAAACACTAAGGTTCGACACTCCCTCTTGCCTTGGATTTAAAGGGTGGAGACCCACATCACCCTGGGAAGGGAGAAATCTCAAACTCCTCTAACAAAAACCCAGGGTTAAGGTGTGGGTAGTCAATCCTTTTTCCCCTCTGGTGTGCCTTCGCTGTGTCTCACAAGCACACCTTTTTGCTCTGCATATGATTAAAAATGTAACTGTCGCTCTTCCCACCCTCCACCTCCTCCCCACTCCCCATCCTTTGCCCGGATGTCTTGACTTCCATGTTCAAGGTAGCCTCCCTCTAACTCCAGTTAACTGCCTGAGATTCCTTCAGGGTCTGTTTTAAAATACTTTTATCTTTGAGACCAAAAATGTGCAAAGGGGGCTCTCTGCCCAGAGTGACAGGTCTCTCTGCTTATGCTGTCAAGGTTTAAGGATGGCCTATCAGGCAGCTGTGTAAACCCAGGTGCCCAAGGCTGTATACAGGTGCTTTATGAAGACCAGAGAAGCTATCAGGAGGTAAAGGGAGACAGGGCAGAGCTGGAAGTCCCCGTCCAAGGCACCAGCCAGGTGCTGCCCTGCAAACTGTAGGTCTGATGCTAAAAAACAAAACAAAACAACAACAAAAAAACTACCTTGAAGAGGCCTGCTTCTTACTTGAGATTTTCCAGCTTATAAAACACAGGGTAGCTGGGGCACAATCAAGCTGTGGCACGCGAAGGAACAGGTGTGGGACAGAACAGAGGCCGGAAGAGAAGAAAGACCTCAGGCTGGGAGCTACTCAGGCCCTGGGATATGATGCCCCGCTCCTAGGTCGGAAAGATGGAACCACGCCCACTCTCGGCCAACCGCCAGGCTGAGGGGGACAGCTCTACCTTCAGCTCCAGGTCTGTGTAAATCTGTGGCCTCAGTAGGCTGAGGAGATAAGATGCTCGAGAAAACTTGAATCCTAGAACCAAATCAGAAGAACCAGTCACCCCTGATCACCCCTGCCTCTCCCCACCCCCACCCCCACCCTGCCACTTCTCAGGGCTCACCTGGAATGATCTCCTCAGTGACAGCTGCACCCCCAATCACGTGGCGCCTCTCGAAGACCACGGTGTTCACCCCCAGTCTCTGGAGATATGCTGCCTGGGAGGACAGAGGCCTCTTCGTGATCCACTGAGGTTGGCCAGGGACCCTCACTACATAACCCTTGGTTGTGAGGCCCAGACGTCCTCTCAGATCTGGTGTCCCTACATCTGCCCCTCTACTTCCCAGATGAAGATGATTTTCCTTCTTTTAGGAGAGGCCTGGTGCCCTCCTAGGGATGCATATTGCACTGTCTACCCTGCCTGTCCCTGTCCTTCCTGCAGGATAGAGCAAACACTCTTTTTCCATCAAAAGGCAGTATGGCGAGACTGGGAACGGGTTCAGTTTCTCATGCTCGTTTCTGCTGATCCACGCGTCCCAGTTCCCTCACCTGTAAAGACGGGGCTGATGATTACAAAGCTGACTTCTGTGGCTGCACAGGGCCGGCGAGGGCTGTCTTACCAGGTGGTTCTCTACCTTCCTAAGGCTGTGGCCCTTTAATACAGTTCCTTGTGCTGTGGTGACCACCCCCCTTCCCCCGCATCCATAAAATTCTTTCATAACTGTAACTGTGCTACTGTCATGAATTATAATGTAAGCATCTGATATGTAGGATATCTGGTGTGTGACCCCCCCACAGGTTGAGAAGTGTGCCTTAGCTGCTCTGTAATGGGTACTTTAAATGTGCTTTATTGTACATGACCCAACATCTATGGCACGTGCAGTAAATGGACACTGTGCTGTGGTGTAGCAAAACTATTTGGGGGAAATGAGTGATGCAGGGTTTCTATGACGTTTTCTCCAGTACTTAGCGGGAAATTAATAAGTATGTATTGAGCTGAGCTAGTCTAGGCCTACAGCCCTACATAGAGAGGGCAGGGGAGGGAGAGGGAGAGGGAGAGGGAGAGGGAGAGGGAGAGGTTATACCACTAGTAACAATGTAGCAATACAGATGGGGAAGTTCATAGGTCACATTTTGCGAAGTCCACTTGATAACTGCTATGTGGCTGTATCTAGCCTGACATGCTAGCAACAGTTGCTATGGTTCCCCCTACTTTACAGATCGGAAACTAGGGCTCAGTGAGGGTAACAGCTTGCCTCGGGCTCCCTAGCTGCCGAGTAGAGGTGTTGGGAATCTAGTCTCCAGATGTACTGAGGAGAAAACAGAGTAGAGCCTGGCTCGGGAAGCTGTCCTGGTGCACAGAGGGCAGCCATGCTGTTCTCTCAAGAGACAGAAACTACCTCACAGAATGGCATCTGCGAACCAGGGTGCTCTGAGACCAGGTCCACTGCACAGTGCTGTCTGAGCACAAAAAAAAGGGGATCTCTGTCCCTTCTGCAAAATACCGAACACTGCCCCCTTGGCTACAGATAAGCTTTGCTATTCCCAGGCTGTCATCCTTGGAGGATAGTATCTTAGCTAGAGCAAGCCCTTATTTTTTTCAGACCCTATATTAGATTCCTTCCAACATGTTCTTCCTTGGGCAGCACAAACTACCTCCAACTCGGTGTGAGAGAGCCTTCTACACCTCACTCGCTCCTCTATGCAGGTGACTGACATGTTATAAGCCTCAGACCCTCCCACAGGCCGGAGAGACCATATGCCGTAGGGAAAGGACAAGGATGTCCCCTCTAACTGGCCCTGGGTCAACACTAGACCACCCTTCCCTTTTCTCTTGTGGCCTCTCCCCTGCTTGCTTTTTCAAACCCTCCTCTTCGCTCCTGGGTGCCACTTGCTCAGGCAGGCAGTGAAGTGGGACTAAACGGGTACTCACAGCCACCAGCCCATTGTGTCCTGCAACGAGATGAGAGGGCACAGTGTTACCAAGTACATGCGCTTTAAGTGTTGAGGTTCCATTTGTATCCCTAGGCCCTGAGTATCTTCTCCCTTGTCCCACATTTGGATTCGGGACAGCACCTTGAGAAGTCAGGAAGCTCACCCCACCCAAGTCCTGTTGGCTTTAGAAGAAACTCTGTTTCCTGCTTCAAGGTCAAGCAGAAGTCCACAGTTACTGGACTTCTGACCCTAGAGGGGCCTGGTGACCATGCATGGAAGTGGCATGGTTTACATGGCTGGGAAGGAAAGGCGGCCGTTTGCTGGTATGTGTGGGCAGGGCCTATCCAGGCAGCCGAGTGCCATTCAGGGGGACAGTTGCTGTCACACATAGCTTGTTTGACCCTCGTGTGGCTGCACCAGGCACAGTAGTGTCCCCAAAGGCTTAATCCACATGGGAATGGCTCTGCCAGTCCACAGTGCTGCAACAAAGAAATATGAATAGTTCAAAAATTTAAAAAAAATGAAGTGACTAACACATATCGCTTCAAGGTGTGCACCAGTAACAAGGTGGCTCCAGTCTGCAGATGGGGAGTTGTGTTGGACCCTGACTTCTCACAAGTTCCCAGTAATTTCCGTGGCATCAGTGCTACCCTGAGTGCACAGGCCCCAGGCTGCTCTGTTCTTCATCCTCATGAGGCAGCTAGGCTGTTGGAGGAGAATCACTCACAGGCAGAGAGCAGGCTCAAGGGTTATCAGGCAGCTCTGGGGCTCCTGGTCATTTTTCTCCTTGGTGACAGATGCCACTCAGCCTTTCCGGTGTCAGTAGACAGCTGTGATATCTCAGCAGCCACTGGGATGGACCCAGTGTGGGCTCAAATAAAAGGCTCAACTCTTATCCGACAAATGCCCATGAGTAGGGGGAGCAGCAATGACTCCCATGATGAGTTTCTTCATGGCTGAATAGCTTTTGTTTTAAATTTCCCACATGGAGACATCCAGAATTTTAGAGGTCACTGAGCTACCTTCTCATTTATTAATGGAGTCTCTGAAACTGGAGTTTTCAAGCCCTTCTGCTCACGATTCACAAGAATAAATGTACCTTACATCATGACCTGGCATAAGGCTGACTAACAAACGTTCTCAGAGAACCAAAGCTCCATGCCCTAGTATTAACCCAGCCTGTGATAAATGTATGTGAAAACCTATGTCATACAATGGCTGTCAGCCTTCGTAATGCTATGACTCTTTAAAATAGTCCCTCATGGTGTGGAGAGCCCCCCAACCATAAAATTATTTTTGTTGCTACTTTATAACTGTAATTGTGTTACTGTTCTGAATCATAATGTAACTATTTGATATGAAGAAATTTAATATGCAGTCCCTATGAGAGGGTCTCGACCCACAGGTTGAGGAACACTAACTATGTGTTTTTTTTTTTTTTTTTTTTTTTTTTTTATTAAAGAATGTTAGATAATTTTCATAAGAAAGTTTTGAAAAAAATGCTTGTTGGACCTGCCACTGGTTTGGATGTGCAGTTGGAGAAGCCATCCCCTGAATATACATGTAAATTCAAGGCAGGCAGCCCCGGGCTTCACCTGGCTTGGTTCTCAGAGAGACATTTAACAATGAGTGACTGCTTTGAACGTCCTCATAGAGTGGTGTGTATGTGATGTATTCTTCATATGTAACGTGGAGCCTTGCAGTGTCAAGGAATTAGGCTCTGAAGTGTTGGAGAAGCGCTCAGCCTGCTGCAAGGCTGTAACAAACATGGCGGATATTTGGCTTTTCGTTAGTGGTGCCCATCAACCTTGGAAAACTAGTAAAGTCTTCCTGGCAACTGGTTCCAGTTCAGTCATGGATGGACAAACAGACTTCAAGTGACAAAGGACACAAATCTGAAAGTCCAGAATCCTACCCCCTCAAGTCCTGGCTGACTCTCCTGTCGCTTCTGGTGACCTGTACCCTTCTGCTGCAGGATATGCTAATCCCTAGGCCTTCAGGGATGCCCATTTAGCGGTTGATGGCCCTTGAATGGAGCTTGCTGAGCTTGGATCCCTGTGTGGCATACTACGTCAGTGTGTTTTTAATAGAAAAACATGGCATTTAAGTCAAGAGCACCGTATATCTGATTTTCAAAGTTCTGTGAGGCACATCTTTATTTTAGTATCGATAATAAACACAAGTCTGTGTATAACACACATTTATGTGGGCACACATTGGAGGGGATGGCTTTGGCAGACACGCAGAGAAGCCAAAGCAGGCCAGCATTTAAAGCTGTGTGGTGAGTCTCAAGGAAATGCGAACCTGTTATCATCTACTTAAGAGCCCAGCTGGAAATAAACGCCTTCAGGCCCCAAAAGCGAGAACAGGAAGGCCGTGGTGTGCCTTACCCCATTCGTTTCCCAGCACACTTCAGTGCTCTAGTCTCAGAGTCAACAAAATGTCATCGGACCACCACTGTAACCGGTGTCATTCATTTAACCGGTGTCGTTCATTGTCTGTGGGAAGCGGGTCTCTGGGAACCCCCGCAAACAGCTCTTCTATTTATGAAAACAAAACAAAACAAAACAAAACAAAACCCTCTTGTTTTCCTCCTTGGATGGGTGCTCTCAGTGGTGAGATAGGTACCAGAACTCAGGGCTCAGAGTACAGGATTTCATTTACCCTCGGTGCCAAGTTCTTAAGTACCAGAGGCTTCCTGAGGTCGGTGGCGGAGGGAACTCACTCACTTGGCAGGAGATATGGAGAAACTCCTGAGTTTACTACTTCCTCCTTGTCATTCATTCTAGACGGGAAGATTTAACCCTTCTAGACCACACAGCAAGCCCAGGGTGGAACTGTAACCAAGGACTCCTGACTCTCAGTCCGGGGTGGGGGTGGGGCGCTTCCATCACAGGCCCTGCTCACTGGGACTCACGGCCAAGTTGCAGAGGCAGCAGCGGGGCTCCCTGGAGGCCCCCCTAAAGGCCTGTGGGCAGGCAGGGCGCTGCCTTCCCTCCCTGAGCTCTGGCTCTGCCTTCGTTAGCTTTACCTGCTCCAATCACCACGGCGTCGTACTCGGGCTTCAGGCGCCCCTTGGCTCCCGACTGAGCTTGTTTCCAAGCCGGACCAGCAGAGGAGTGCAAGGCCCTGCTGAGACCTCTGCCGCTGGCAGCCATTTCTGCCCTCCAGCAATTTGCTTGCAGTCTGCTTTTCAGCTGCCCGGGCACGGGGAGGGGCTAGGAGTTACAGCCCAGTGTCAGCCTTGGCCTTGGGCCACGAATCCCCAGGACTTGGGTTTCTGCAGCTCTGAGTTCGCGCACGTTAGTCTTGGGAAGGGGGTGGGTAGCCATTGCCTTGGGCCACGATTTCCCAGGACTTGGGTTTCTGCAGCTCTGAGTTCGCGCACGCTAGTCCTGAGAAGGGGGCGGGTAGCCAAGGAATAAGCAGTCCGTGTCACCTCCAGGACTCACGGGAGCAAGGCCTAAGCAAGATCAGTTAACTAGGTTCTCCTGGGCCCCAGTGGTGGCGAGAAGAGGGCGGGAAGGCGGGGTGGAGCCAAAGTAAGGCCCCGCCTTCCCTGTGCCTCCTGGGACAGCCGCTTGGGGGCAGGACCAAGGGGCGGCCCAGTAGGAGTGGCCCCGTCAAGTCAAATTTCACTCCTGCTTGCCAGGATCTTGCAAGGTGGCAGCTGCTCCTGGCCAGACGCTTCACCAAGACCAGGGCCTTTGGAGAACAGAAAAGGCCACCTACGTCCCCGAGAGCCTTGTGTTCTTTCCTGCACACCCTGCTGAGGCTGGTCTTACAGAAGGGCAAATACGTTGAGGGTCACTACTATGAAATTCCGGACAGTTTTGTGGGGGCGCCTTTCCCATTTCCCAAAGATTCTCAGGGATTTGAGCTCACATCTGCAAATCACCCCAACTACTGTGCTTCCTTACTCTGCCTGGTTCCCCGTTCTTGACTGGGGGACCCGTCCCGTTGGACCTGCCCACACCTCAGGAGTCAGTCCTCTACAGGAGAAAGGCACAATCTAGAGCGGCAGTGAGGGGCTCGAGGAAGACAGATAGGGGGAGGAGTCGGCGCTTGACCTTCCAAGATGGCTGGCTTCCTTCTTACCCTGACCTGGAACAGAGCCTGGCAAGGTCTTTCCTCTGCCAGTAGGCCCACCTGCCTGTGAGCCAGAATGACAGGTTCAAGGCCTGCCCAGGCCTTGTTTGCTCCAAAGTTGTGACTCTCTCGGCCTCTCTGTCCTGTGTGTGTTCAAACTGACAATCTCAGATTGGCAGAGGAAGCCCCTTCATACACCCTTAAAACCCCCAGCCCTTTGCTTTCCTGAGTTCCTCCCCCTAACCCCCACCCCCCGCTGTGCAGAGGGTCTTTCCTCCGTGTGTGCCTTGCTTGGGTGTTGGGTGTGTGTCTTCACCCCTAATAATAGCCTCTCTTTAACTGCCGAGTCTGTCTGCTGTTGTTCGCCCTGTTTCTGTATTTCTCTGCTCTCAAGCTTTCCTCCCTGTCTTTTAAGTCTTTAACTGCCAGAGAAAATGATCCAGATCAAGAGCCCTAGTGGTGATAGGAACCCTTGTCAGAAACGACTCAGACTCAGAAGGCACGGAAAAGACGGGTGAGGAAGAGGGCCTCTGAGAACCCCTCGACTCTCAACAAGGTCATCACATCACCCCATACACTAGGAAGGTTTGCACTATCCACACATCTCTCCTAAAACCTGAGTCACAAGCCACGCGATTGATTAACTGTTGATATATTTAATAAACAACTGCATCTGCATTCAGCAAGTAGACCTCTTTCTTGTCATCATCCCTAAGCAGGTAATGACTGAAATGGCATTTGAATATTAGGTGGTATGAGCCATACAGAGATTATTTAACAGACAGGGGATTCGAGGGCCGTGAGCAAATGCTACACCTTTTACTTAAGGGACTTGAGCATCTGCAGAGTTTGGTATCTCTAGGGGGTCCTGGAATACACCCCACAGATGCCGAGGGATGACTGTATAGAAAAGTCAGGGGTATTGGTTAAACTAGACATCTTATCCCATGGGGCTACTAAGACTTAAGAGAAAACTCTTTTTTTTTTTTTTTTTTTTTTTTTACTTATTTTTCATTAGTTCTTTGAGAATCTCACATCACGTACCCCACTCCCTCTCATCTCCCTGTCCCCTCATACCTGCCCTCCACCCTTGCAACCTCTCCCCTAACAGAGAAAAAAAAATCCCATTGTGGGAGTTTTAGTGGCCCTTTGGGAGTGTCGTCTGTCTTTAGCTCACTGTGGTCCCAGGCGGGGTTCATGTTCCCTGTCTGGAATCCCATCTGGGCCTGCCTGGCACCAGACTGGTGGTCATCTCAGACACTAGCTTCCTGCCTGGACGCCCTGGTGCTGGACTGGTTGCTTAGGCTCACTTCTCCCAGGGAACGTTAGGCTGCTAATCATTCGGATGGTCACAGGTCAGAACACTGAGTATGGACACAGCCTCTCTCCTCTCTGCCACCAACTGATGCACATGAGACAAGTGACACAGCAGTCACACCTGCTACACTTCTAGGGGCAGGGAAACTTAAAAAAACTTAAAGCAGTATCCTAGGGGCTGGGGAGATAGCGCAGTTGGTCAAGTGGCACACAGTCATTGACTACATAAAAAATCCGGGAGAGGTGGCTCTCATACACTTGTAACCCCAGTGCTGGGGGGTCAGTCTGCCGGCCTAGCTTAGCTCTAGACCAAGTCCTAGACTGTCTCAAAAATACAAGGTGGTTGCCATCTAGAAAACTCCTACAGGTGGCTGACCTCTGGTCTCAAGCACACATGTGCAGACTCCCTCCTCCTCCCGCCAGCAAATAAAATGGACATCCTTCACAAGTGGGTAGTAGGAAAAGTTTTTTTTTTTTTTAATATTTAATTTTTCTTTTCTCTTCTTTCTTTCTTTTTTTTCCCAGCCTTTCCAAATCATGGTATTAGGAGGGTCAGAGGTCAGAAACACTGTTGACAGTGTTTCTGGTGACAGTGCGTCTCACTGCCACCTTTGAAGACTTCATTGTCTAGTCTCCCAAAGCTGCTCCCTCCAGATCAGCCTTCATCACACCCGAGGCGAGGCTGGCCTTGTGCACACCAGGATGCTCCCCCCCGTTCTCACAGTGCAGGTCACCCACTACTTCCCATAGGGGATACACATTCTACCGTGAACTTCCCCTTATCCAAGCATTATTTTTTTGGTCTAAGAAGAGCAGGGCTATACCCCAACATTTTGGTGGTCTCCCCTCTTTGTATCTATCCTGAGCTAGGTACCTGTTTGTGGTGATCTGACTAAAACTGTCCCCCACAGGCCCTTAAGGAGGGGCACTCTTAGGAGGTGTGGCCTTGCTGAACTAGGTGTGACCTTGCTGGAGGAAGTGGGTCACTGTGGGGGTGGACTCTGAAGTCTCAGAAGCTCAAGCCAGTTCTCTCCTGCTGCCTGTAGAGCAAGATGTAGAACCCTCAGCTCCTTCTCCAGCACTCTCTCTGCCTGCACGCTGCCATGCTTCTTGCCAAGATGATAACGGACTAAACCTCTGAAACCGTAAGCCAGCCCCAATCAAACGTTTCCTTTTTTAAAGAGTTACTGTGGTCATCAGCAATGAAACCCTGAGTCAGAAGTTGGTACCCCAGCCTGGGGTTATTGCTGTGTTAGGTCTGACCATGTTTCTTGTTGCAGGAATGTGGACTTTGGATTAGAAAAACAGCCAGACTCTTTAAGTGGAGCTTAATGGGCCCTCCTAGTTAGGGGCATGGAAGACCATGGGAACATTTGAGGTTCCCATAATGCATTGTATTATGCTATAGCTATAAGCCTATGGGGGCCAGAGAGTGGCACTATTAGTAGGTGTGGCCTGGCTGGAGGAGTGTCGCTGAGGGTGGGCTTTGAGGTTTCAGATGCTCAAGCCAGGCCCAGGGTCTCTGTCTCCTCTACCTGTGGATCAAGATGTAGAACTCTCAGCTCCTTCTCCAGCACCGTGTCTGTCTGCCGCCGCCATGCTTCTTGCCACAATGATAAATGAATTAAACTATTATCTAAACTGTAAGCGTGAATTAAATATTTCCTTATATAAGAGTTTCTGTGGTCATAGTGTCTTTTTACAGCAATAGAAATCAAACTAAGACAGTACACTCTTGGTTAGAAGGGTGGGGCTGTATCCCTAAGAAGTTCTAATTTTTTTGGGAGCCTTAAAGAGTAGCATAGCCCAGTCTTCACAGTGGCCAAGTGACCAGAAATCTTGACATAGATCTCAGAACCACTGTCCCAGGGTGGGGTGCAGGTCGGGACTTAGCAAGGGAATCTCAGTGTCATGGAAAAGGCTAAAAAACAGGCTTGGATAGTAACAAGAACCAACATTTATTGAGCACCTACTGCACGCTCAGCAATCCTCCTGACCACCTTGCGAGGTAGGTGTTATCAGTGCAAATGTGAGGAAACACACTTCACCCAGAGTTGCAGGGGAGGGTAGCCAAGCTGGAATGCTGCTGACCAGGAGTGGGAGCACCTTTGCTTTGGGGTAAGAAATAGCTACCAACTCAGATTGGCAGGAAGAGGTGACTTCACACAGCCTGAGTACTAAAGACTTTCTTCTGCTGTCTTGGGCACTCAGAGGGTTGGCTCTCCAGAGAAGCTGCGCTGCCATCTCTGACCGCATAGTGCTAGAGCCCAGTGGAAGCATGGCAGCCCTCCCTTCAGAAAAGGCTTGCCCATTAGCCTGTGTGGAGGAGTCAACAGTGGGGTGCGAGAGACCCCAGTTGCCCTGGGGTGTCTGCCCCTCATCTAGTAGCTGCTGGGATGGGAAGAGGCCTAGCTGTGTGGGGAATGCCTGCAAGCAAGGTGGCTGGAGATAGGCATACTATGGGCTAGGGCAGGGTCACTCGGGAGGCCTCCCCTAGCCGCCGGGCCAGCTGGCTGGCCTGCTGCACCAGCAGGTCAGTGGGGATGACGGAGAGGTGCAGCATCAGCAGTTCATAGCACCTGACGGGTTCTGAGGGGCGGTTCTTGCTATAGTAGCGCAGGAGCTTCCTGTAGGAGAGAGGGCAGGACTCAGGCAAGGCCAAGGGCTCCCTGGCCACACAGACCTCAAAATGCCCACCCCACAGTTCTCACAGAATGACCTAGGCTGCAACAACACCGATTGCTTTTAGTCTCCAGCTCAACTTAAGGACACAGTCCTTCTCTTGGGTCTCTCTATCCGAGAACAGTGGTGTGTGTGTGTGTGTGTGTGTGTGTGTGTGTGTGTGTGTGTGTGTG
>OU015757.1:60537664-60554836 GCA_907169655.1 Acomys percivali
GTGTGTGTGTGTGTGTGTGTGTGTGTGTGTGTGTGTGTGTGTGTGTGTGTGTGCACGCGTGCACCAGGGTCTTGAGAAACAAAGGATTCTCAAAAGACCCAAGTCTGCTTTGAAAGAAATGGGAATTCTGAGGGAGGACTAGGTGGCAGAGAGAAGAGGATCAATTAAGCATGTGGACCATACCAGGCCTGAGTCCAGTGCCCACAGAGCCTCCTGTCCACAGAGGCTCAGGTGGCGCCATGAGGCCCGCCCATAGGGAGATAGCTCAGCAGTGTGGCCTGAGTGTCACAATCAGTGGCCAAAACTTGGCCTCCTGGAACTTCACTGCACGCCACTGCCCCATGGGGCTACTCTAGTCACAAAATCCTTGTCCCTAGAAGCTCTAGCCCTTTGAGGGCACTTGGGAAGCCTAGGAGCTTGAGGATCAGAACCTTGGCGCCTAGCTCCATCATTTGGGTTTTGTAGACTTAGTCACGGTTTACCTCCAAGACAGCGGTGTGTCCCCATCTGTAACATGGGTCAACAGAACCTGTGCCAAGCATCCCCCAGGCTGTGAGGGACAGATGAAGAAGGCACAGCGCACTCTGTTCAGGTGGAGCTGTTACACCCTCGGTGAGTGCGGAAAAGAGAGCAAGGGCCAGGACAGGAGCAGGAACGAGACAAGAGACCCTGAGGGAGGGAGGAATGGTCTTAGACAAGTAGCAATAACTGAGAAGGGAAGTGTTGAGGAGGAGAGGAAAAAGAGGGGGCAGTGAGGGGGAAAGACAGTGGGGACGGGGTTGGGGGGACCCGAGCCTGCTGGAGGCAACCCTTGCTCAGTCTGGCTAACTGCTTTGAACCTGGGTCTTCCCAGACAATGGAGGCCGTGGTGTAGCATTTTTGTACACGTGTGACAGTACTTAAGTAGCAGTACAGCTAGAGATACTATTAGGAGATAACGCCTTCTCCGAAAAGGAAGTGCCTCCCATCAGCTCACATCTACGTGGACACTTCTGGACAGTGCTGCACCCCAGTGCTCTGCTTACCTGCTGTTCCACCAGGGACAGAGGAGATGAGACAGACAGATCGGACAGCGCAGAAGAAAGGTATCGAAGGGTTTAGAGCAGCGGACAGCTCTCAGGACCGTCCTGCCCAGAGACTGGGCACACCCACCATGTCGTTCTCGAACCACAGGAAGTAGGAGCAGCGGAAGTCCCCTTCCTGGAAGAGCAGCGTGGTGTAGCCCTTCTGCAGGTATCTGCGTGCCAGCCGGACCAGAGCCCAGACCTGGGGAGAGGGATGCTGCTTAGAGCTCTCATGGCCAAGATCTTCGTAAGGAAAAACAAAGCACAGAGCCAACAGGTTCCTAGGGTCCAGGACTTATCAACGGCCGGCCACCGGGCTCAGAGTTGTGGGAGCAAAGCATTACAGGACGGATGACAAGAAGGGCTCCCCTCCAGCTGCTGCGGGGATAACACACATGTGGAAGGGCTTCAGGTAACTTCACGACACACGCAACACACGCATTAGTAAACTTCTCAGTGAGAACAGAAAACAACCAAGAAAGTTGTGAATAAACCCATTTGCCTGGGCTAGAGAGATGGCACAGTGGTTAAGAGTACGGTCTTCCAGAGGTCTTCCTGAGTTCAGTTCCCAGCAAACACATGGTGGCTCACAACCATCTATAATGTGATCTGGTGCCCTCTTCTGGCCTGCAGAAAGACGTGCAGGCAAAATACTGTCTTTGCCCAAACCTGCAGGGCTGGGAGGAGATGGTGTCGGCTCTATGCCAAGGCACTGGGGCACATCTCAATGTGCAGGAAGCCTTGAGCTGTGGTGTCATCTGCTCAGGCCCCCTCCCTGGGAATGCTCTGCCTAAAGCAGGTGTTGGCACCTGGGCCACCTAGGAGCAGCCTGAGCGAAGTCTTCTACGCTAGGCTTGCCCACTCCATGCCAGAAATGACTCAGACGCCTCTCAGTGGAAGAAGGGATGTGGGCTTTAATTTACACTTGACCACAACATACTATGTAGGTAAGCCTGCGAGAGACACAGGAGGCAGCTGCAAGCTTCAGGACTGTAACCTGACAACACAGATACATAACTTTAGTAACAGCCCTCCCGTCTGACTTTGCACTTGCATTTCTGGAGATCCATAGTGAGGACATCCAGGGATGAAGACTTAGGCATGTGCATAGGTGTGTCCACAAATCTATACTAGTGACAGTCTGAAGACAATCTAAAAGTTCACTCCTCAGCAAAGGGCTTTGTGAATCATGCTACCTCTGCATGATGGGCCATCGCGGGGCTGCTAAAGAGGAGGCATATAAAGAGTTAACAGTGGGAAGAGGTTACACTGGCACAATGTGAAGTGAGAAGGTTTCACTCAACCCTGTAAATGCAGAGGGAGCAGCACTGGGGTGAAAGCAACAAAGGACAATGGGCTAGGGCTCCCCACTGTCCCAAAGCGGGATGCAGATCTGATGTGGTAGGTGAGGAAGATGGCGGTCATGCTGTGCACAGCATTCTCAGGCCCTGCCCTGTCCCAGCTCTGTGAGTTCATCTGTGTTCAGTGACCTACAGTCCTTACATCGATGCTACATGGTAAATGGTACCATCTCCGTAACAGATATTTGAACTAAAATGGAACTGAAATGTAACTAAATCATGCCAAGGCCACACAGCCAGCAAGGACAAAGTGGGCTTTCCAGTACTGGCCTCCTACCATTGTTTCACCTATCACGATACACTTTATGCAGACAAAATAAAAATGTAGCATTTAAGAAATGGCAGAGGTTTCCCTTTCCTTCAGAAAGAAAACCACGAGCTGGTCATGAAGAAGAGTCAGTTAAATTAGAACAGAGAAAGATGCTTTCTTAGCAGAAACCACCCAGTTTTACACTCTGCTGGGTCTGGGTGTAGCTCAGGGGTGGAGTGCTGGCTCAGTACAAGAGACCTTGGACTCCATGCCTAGCATGACAAAAATTAAAGAGGCCAAATTCTGATGCCTAAATTGCTTGACCCCAGTGTTCTTTCCAGTTCAGCCAACTCGACAGATCCTTGCTGTGCATCTACTTGCCTGGCTCTAGCACTCTGGGGATGGCAGGCACACTGAGGTACAATGGGAGGGGCTGCAAACATGCTCCAGGCCAATGGGTACAAGCTGCTAAGGAGCTCATGGCAGCTGTACTTAGGCACACAGGTAATGGTGGACAAACATGGCAGGGTTGCCCTGGAAGTCATTAGCGCCTCAGAGACCAGAACGGCCTGTTTCTCCTGGGTCAGACCTCAGAGTATCCTACCCTGACAAGCAGCAAAGAGTACCCAGGGCCAGAGGAACAGTTACCTTGGTTTTGACGAAGGCAGCCAGGGGCCCCTTGCCCAACTCGGAAGACATCTTTTCACTGCTGCTGAGGGAAGGAGCCACCATCTGCCCAGTTGTACGGTCCACATAGATGAAGTGAACCAGGCCTGGGAAATCGTCCAGGTAGGTGAAGGCTTGAGTTAAGGGTCTTAAAAGCCAGGGCAGTGGGGACAGTGTGTGTGTGTGTGTGTGTGGTGTGGTGATGGTGGTGGGCAGTGGGGACAGTGTGCGTGTGTTGGGGGTGATGGTGGTGCCTCTGCTTGTCATGGGGTTCCAGTTCTACCAGGGTAGGCTTAGAGGACCAGGCTGCTCCTCTACACAAGCTTCTGCTTCCATTAAACCCCAAAGACCTCATTTTTCCTCAGCACCCCTTCCCCCATTCCAGTCTTAAGGTCCTTATCACCTCATTTAATGTGGGCACGTCTGCATGCTGTGGGAAGGAAGGTGACATGTTCACCTGGTCATTTCAGGAGTGGATTTAAACAATGCACCTCCAGCTGGTGTGTGAACAGAACCACCCAGCTGACGAATAGCCTGGCTGGCTGCCCACCCTCACCGTGACCTTGTTCTTCTTCCCCTGAGGTTGGAAACATCCTATGTGAGAAAGGACAGATCCCCATGGAAGGGCAGTTGCTTGTAGCTTCCTGCTGATCTGTCTGCTTAGGACCAAAGTCTCATGAGACTGAGCCCAGGAATGTGGGAGATTTTAAACAAGAAAAGCTGTGTTGCAGGGCATGGTGGAGCATGCCTATAATCCCAGCCCTCGGGGAGGCATAGGCAGGCGGATCTCTGTGAGTTGGAGGCCAGCCTGGTCTACAAAGGGTGTCTAGGATAGCCAAGGCTGCACAGAGAAACCCTGTCTCGAAAAAACCAAACCAAACCAAACCAAAAAGTTGTGTCAACCTCCTCAGAAACCCAGCATGAAATAAAACTGGATTCTATGGTGCATGGATTGTATGTCTTGGAAAGAGGGACACACATCTATGGCGGGCCTCTCAGTGCCCTTACGTGCCAGCACACTGGGACCATCCATGGAGGATGACACAGGGTGTTCTCACAGCAAGAATCCTGGCCCCCCATGGAAAAGGATTACTGCTTCACTGGATGGAAAACATGACAGACGTAAAGGTCCTTGAAGATTTCTGTTGTACCTCTGGAGCAGCAGGAATTCTGAAATCTCAGCCATGGGGGCTATTCCTATAGATGGTACGATGGGACACCATGGCAGGGGAACACATTTAGTCTCCCCGGGCCCTGACACCCTGGAGACACCAGGCTATCTTGAGTTGGCTGATCTAGGCAAAGGATATGATACCATGGTGATGTTCCTCTGGCTCTTCACCAACAGGAAGTCCTTCCAGTCCTGAAGTCGTTCCCTAGGGAGGGAGGAAAGCCGGAAGCTAGGCTGCTGTGCACCAGCCCCGTCCACCTCCTACTCCATCACCTCCTCACGTATGTCACCTTTACTTACTTCATAAGTTTCTGGGCTTGGTCTTGCAGGTGCTGGGGCAGGTGTGGGCCTCCCCTGCTGGGTGCAGTAGCCAGGAAGCTGAGCCGGTAGATGGCACATAGCTGCCGCTTCAGTTTTCCACAGGCCTGAAGCAGCCTGGGCAGTGACACCGAGGAGAAGACACACAGAGCCCATGGCCACATACCCTCACTGCAGTAGGAGGTAGCTTCCTGGCTTCCCCTAGCTGTGTTCCTTACTATTCAGCATCTCCTTGAATCACACCATTCTGCTAATATGTGGTGACTTGCCTTAGGTGGCGCTTGCTCAGTGCTTCACCTGGGTACATCCCAGGTCTATGTGCCTGGTGCTAGATCCTCACGTCCCTGATCTTCACCGCCTCCCCCACCTCCGCTCCCTCCTCCCAGCTCCCTGAGTCATTTGTGGATTCCTCTGGCTTCCCTCCCTCAAGGCCTGGGTGACTCTGCAGCAACTCCCTCTCATCAACTCCCCTTCACCTGAAGTGCGTGGCTACTCACTCCCAGGATGATCCTGGTTCACTCCTAGAAAAGGCCTTGCTCTTAAACTCCAGCCAGGTGCTCTGTAAAGAGGGAGGGCAGCAGGTCTGTTCTGGGCCGTGCTCTGGAGGGAGGTCTGGGGGGTGGGGGGAGGGGACACTCCAGGCACACCTGCCTTCCTGCAGCCACATCTGGCCTTCCTGGCAGTCACTTAGCAGGGCATGATGTAAAACAGAAGTTTCTGTGGGCCAAGTAAAGGTCATGTGGCCTGGATGGGCACAGATATGTACTCTAATGCCATCAGAGGGACCAAGTGAGTCCCTCACAGGGCCACAACAAGCTGGGGGACCGTCGGGGGTGGGGGGAAATGGGGCAGCCTGAAGGGGATCCTGGCTGACTCTCCTTAAAGTGAGGAGTCAGCATTCTAACAGGTGTGCCCACATGATGCCCAGGGCACCCTAGGACACTGTGCTCACAAGCCAGGGCTCCGGTTACTTGCTCTGCCTCCCCATAAGCCATCAGCCCCTTTCAAACTAACACACATTCTAGCTCTAATGAATACCAGCTCCTCAAACACGCTCAGGGAGAGCCAGCTACAGCAGATGCCTCAAGCTACGTCGGTGAACCTTTCTGCTCTAGAACCCCCTAGGACTGTGATGGGTGCCTGTGACGGCCCCGTCACTGAGGTCCCCACACTGCTCAGTGCTTGGTTTCAGTCTCCACTCAGCTCTACTCTCCGTGAGCCCAGCAGGGAGACCGTCCTGAGATGGGCAAGTTCTGGCTCCACTGTTTATCGGCTGGCTACTCTTGGCTACATCATGGCTATCTAAGCAAGCCTGTTTCCTGTGCAAAGCACTGGAATTACAATTTGAGTTCTGCCAAATTATTATAAAAACAGTTCTGAATATGCTAAGAGCAACTATTTGTTTTATCATTTCATGAGGACAATTAGGGCCACAGACTGGGGCAACCATGGGCAGCAGCCAGAGCTGTGTGCCCCTCACCCACTGGGGATGCATAGGGTCCACCGCCACTTCCTTCTCTTCTTCTCTGAAGCTAGTGCATGAGGCACGGGGTCCTACCTGGATCTCCTGTCCAACTCGATTCTTGATAAACTTGTCCATCTTCTGGCGCAGGTCTCCAACAAAGGGCTGGGACCGCAGGGCGCTTCCAGCCTCCTGACCCTCCTTCAGCTTTTTCTCCAGTTGGGAGAAGCCATCCAGCAGTTGGTACAGCACCAGGGCCAGTGGCGTGCTGGGACTCTGCCGGGAAGAGCGGACGGATGCCAGGGGGAACGGGGCAATCAGTGGGAGGCAATGCAAGTCCGGCGAGGGTTGGCCAGTGGTCCTGTACCTTGGTCAGCAGCACCATGTTGATGCCGGGCCACAGGGGAAGGCAGTACATGGTGTGGGGCACTAAGGGACAGTAGCTTTCTTTTATGTTGGCATCCAGGAAGATCCTTCGGGGGCTGGGAAGTTCTGGGGTGTGTGGGGTCAGCCCCTGGAGGGTGTCCTCAGCCACCTGTGGAGGAGGTAGATCTGTCAGTCTGGTGGGGAGTGGAGGAAGCAAGATCCAGGTTCATCTACAACTTGAAGCCACCCGCCATGGCTTCTACTCCCTGCCCAGATTGTAAGTCACAAGGAGCAAAACTGCTTAGCTCCCCTGACACCTGAGGCTTCTGTGCTACTGAAGCTGCCCTAACAGCTCCCATTCTCTGCTGTCTGCCTCTCAGCTTCTGCTGGGCGGTTCCGTCCAGTCAGGACTGGATACCAGGATGGGCAGTGGGAGGGGGTGTGGGAGCTGGGTGGTCAGGAGACAGCAGAAGAGACTCAGCCCAGTGGGAAGCTCTGCCTTCAAGTACAATAAGGACCTTTAACATGTTTGACATTCCAGTCACCCTCAGAACATGCCAACGACCCCCCACACTGGGGAAATTGAGGCATAAAATGGCCGTATGAGCAGGACTCCGGCCTGGGGAAGGGTCATGCATGCATAAGAAATCTTTTAGTGGGAAAAATTAGGGAGGTAAGGAAAGCATTAGAGATACCACAGAAAATTCTCCACTCTAGTTACATACAATAAAAAGTGGGGAGGCATTTGTTGATTGTTCTGGGACTTGCTGAATAAACAGTAGCATGTGCATGGATGGACCCTCAAAATACCTTCACAAGCTGTAATGTTAAGGGGCTGTATATAGATAGGCGAACGTGTTAGTAAAAAGGACCATGAAGGGCAGTTCACTCCAAGTGTGAAAAAGAAAATACACACAGTACACACATGTTCATGCAGTGTGTGTGTGTGCGTGTGCGTGTGTGTGTGAAGTGCCTAAAACATATTCCGTCTTCAAGGATGGCACTTTTGTTATTTCTCAAATCTAAGAAATATATTTAAACTTTCATTTTTAATATTAAAACTGACCTTGGGCTTTCATTTCCAAGACCTTGGGGGAGGTCACTTTCACTGCTCTCTCTAGCTCTGCTTCCATGCTGGAGAGCCTGAGGGAGGCAGCGGTGCAGTTGTGGCCTGAGAAGGGTACACAGGGAGACTCACCTGAAGAACATCTGTGGTCGGGGTACCACCATCCAGCCAGATGAAGCTACCTGCCACAAGTGAGAACAGACAAGAGTGTAAATGACCCACAGCCTCCCCCCCTGTGCCCCCCCGCAACTCCTGCAGCTTTGGGGGTCTAGATCACTGAAAGCTCAAGCCATTTAGTCACAGCACTGGGCATGGCAAGGTCATTTGCCTGTGGCCATCCTGTCAGAGCTGCCCAGTGCCAGATGAGCTCTGCATTCTCAGGGTTAAAGCAGCTGGGACAGGAGCTTCATGCTGAGAACTGGGCCCTCGACTGGCATCTGGCCGTGGGGTGGGCATCTGGCCGTGGGGTGGGCACACTCCTCAGACCGTCCTTCCCTGCCCCAGGCCTCTCCTTGTTTATCTCACTATTCAGGATCCCCTGCCTAGTTATCCACACAGCAAGCTTGCTGAGTACCTACTGTGTGCTGGGAACTGAGTTTGATTTCCTTCCTAGCTCACCAGGCTATTTGAAGCCACTATGTACTTGAAATATTACATGTTTGTAATACTATCCTTTCTTGTACTTCACTGCAAATAACTGTTATTTATAAGCACCCGCCCCCCTCTCTGGGTGGCTAGGTGTGTATGCCTCAGACCGATGCATAATGCTCTGGCATGTAAGAATTCCCAGTTCACAAATGACTTGCACTGCAGTCATCCATTTGTAAATTAGGTGCTTGAAACCTGGGAACACACTTGCTCCATTTGTAAGCTGGGAGTTCCGTACATTCCAGACCATTATGCACGGCTCCGAGGAATTCAAATCTAGCCATGCAGAGAGAGGAGGGTGAAGCGGAGGGTCGGGATGGACGGGGAAAGGATTGTAAGGTGGTGTGTGTCCTAGAGGCCGGCCAAGGCCATGCAAAGCCTTTGATCATGACTTGGATCGTGGGATATTTAGAGTCAGTGAAGGAGGCTAACACCTCTCCCCCAAGAAAATGACCCAAACATATGGATTGGTCTGTAATCTCTGGGTCTTCCAGGTACCTGCAGCCCAGTCCAGACCTAACTAAGGTTCCTAAGAACACCTAACTCAGTATATTCAACCTGAGCCATACGTGAAAATCACTTGGGATCCATAGGAGGCAAGCCCTGTGGTCCCACCACAGCTTAGCCCAATGACGTCACAATCTCTGAACAAGCTTGGTTTGGGCGGTCTGTGACAATCCTCAGAGGAGCCCAGCTGCAGGTGGGGCCAGCTCAGTGCACACCACAGGTTCCCTTCATCTCAGGTCTGAGGACTGACTTAGCTGTGCGGAGTGCAGCCAGGGCTGGGTTCCCAGCCGCGGGTCTCACGGCAAACCACTTATCTTTAATCTCAGCATGGGAGGCAGAGGCAAGTGGATCACTGTGAGTTCAAGGCCAGCTAGGCTACAAAGCAAGTCCAGGACAGCCAGGACTATTACACAGAGAAACCCTGCCTTGAAAAAAAAAATCCCTAATGTGTTCCTTCTGCAAAGCCAGCCTTTTGTCAGGTGGTTGAGCCACAAGGTCCCCCTTTTTATCATACAATCTCGGTTCCTTCCTGTTGATGACTGATGACAGCCTGGATTTTGGCTTGTCTTCTCCTCTAAGCAATGCTGCGTATTCAAATGCCAATTTGAACATTGTGTTAACAGTGAGTTTTTGCCACTTACACACAGATCTTGGAAAAACAGGTAAGGTTTTAAAAAAAAACCCCCACTGTAACTGAATATTTACTCTCTAAAATGTGCTTGAAGTCAAGTGGGCTATTGCTTAATTTTGCTTACTAACTTAAATACTAATTATAATGAATATAGAGGATGCAGAGAGATGCACATATGCAGCTGTAAGCGAAGCACGCAGAGTCCAGGGATCATTTGCACGACCCTAGCAGGGTCTGAATTCAAGCTGGGGCTGCTGGGGAGGGCCGAGTTCCAGCAGTATTGAGTTCCAGCAGTCTGAGCGGCTGTGCTCAGCCCCTCACAAGAAACAAGGACACAGCGACCCCAAGACATATTCTCTAGGCTGCAGACTGGCTTCTGCCCCCCACGACACCACCCACCCCACTCCCCCACCCCCGCTCCACGGGTTTCACCTGAACTCCGCTCGCCTGGGGAAGGAGCAGGGGTGAAGTACTCCTCAGGGAGGGAGATGCTGTCTGTGTCCTGGGCAAGAAGACATCACATTAGATGAGGGCCACAGGCCAGGGAGCCTCGCCCACCGATTTCAGCTAGGCCTGCTCTCTCAGGGAAGGCTGAAAGGGCATGGCCTGGACTGAGGCAAGACGGGGTTGCCCTGTTTTTTCCCAGGACTCAGCACATACCGTCTCTGCAGAACTCCTGGTGGGACCTGAGGTATTCTGGCTCCTAGCCTGCTGGACTGGGATGTTTTGGCTGCTTAGGGGTCTCCTCTGGGGGAAAGGCTGTGAGAAGGCCAGGAAGATACAGACAGTGAGGTTGATCTGCCTGCCCCTACATCCCCGCCTCCCAGCTCTTCACAGACACCCTCTTCTCACAACCCCTGCACTGTGAACTGGCCTGGAGTCATGACCTTCTGGCTGTCCCAGGTGCTCCAAGCCTGGAAATTCTGACATGCTGATAACCGAACCAGTACAACCTGGTACCACTAATAACATGATAATATGGCAAGACTGGTACTATGCCAGGCACCGTTAGGCTCTATGCGATCTGTCTCCTTCAGTTCTTAACATCCCTGCCTAAGTGTGCCACCATATGCCCAGTGTCCCCACCACACTGATAAGGGACTCTATGCTCTGAGATGGCAAGCACGTGTGTGCTCAGCTCACACAGCTAAGTGGAAGAGCCAAGGTTCAAGCCATGGCCAACTCCCCAGATCTGCACAACCCTCTACACCATCCATTCTAGAATTATCCTTCCATCCTAAAGTAGTAGGGTAAATGTGCCCAGTTCTCCTTGTGCTGCCGAGACCTGAGGGCTGTCACTGTCATCATCGTCCTCCTCTGCGGTGCCCTGGGTGAGCGGGAAGTCCTGAACCAGAAGGATGAGAGCCAGGAGATCTGCAGGGCGCAGGGTGCTTGCCCCATGGCTGCAGAGACAGGGCAGGGCAGCCTGTGAACACACGACTTAAATCTTGCTGGAGAAATTCAAGGTTTAAAGATGAGCCTACCAATTTTTAAAATCAAGCTGTAAATAAAACAACTGGGAAGGCCCCAGGGCCAGCAATAGACTCCAAGTGTTGGTTAGAACCAGCTAAAGAGAAGGCTGCAGGTTGAGACCCGAGCCTGGGAGGGCTTCATTGCACACAGTCTGGAAGGGTCTGGGCTCACCTGGAATAGAAAGCCAGGAGCTTGCAGTGCACAAGCAGGAAGGCGTGCAGAGCCTCCTCACCACCCCGCTCAGGGCTGGAGTTGACAGCCTGAACCACGTGGCGCTCTAGCGTTTCGATGCTCAGTTCACAGAGCTGTGGGTGAATCAGCCGCTCCACTGCCTAGCCAAGGATTGGTAGTAAAGGAAGGCACATCAGCACGTCCGTAGTCAGCACGTCAGCACGTCAGCACATGCTGGACGGAGGGTCCGTTCCCTTAGCCCGAGGGAGGTAACACTAGGTGCCAGGAATGGGGAAGTCGGGAGCCAAGCCTGTCTGGGTCCAGGCTCCAACAATACATAGGAAACATGCAAAGTCAACTGTAGTATGTGCCAAGCAGGACCATACAAGACACACAAACATACGAAACAGCAATGGCTGAGAGCTACTGAAATAGTGTTCAAAGAAATGTCCCTGAGGAGACGAGCTTTAAACTGATATCTAAGGGACCAGAGAGCCTGACAGGCAGAGCAGGAAACAGCAAAGGACAGTGAACAGAAAGGCATGACATACACAGAGAAGTGATGTCAAACTGAAGTAGAAGGCGAGTCCTATCTCAGGGCCGACAAGACGGCTCAGTAGATAAACCTGTCTGTTGCCTGATAACCCATGTCTGGCCTCAGGGAGCCACATGATGGAAGGAGAGAAGTGACTCCTACTACCTGTCCTCTGGCTTCCACTGGTGTGCAATGGCACCCGTGCATCTGCCCACACCCACACATATACATCCGTGTGCACACAATAAACAAACGGAAAAACGTGGAAAAAATTTCACAAAATACTGCTGACATAATTTAAACAACGTAGTATAAAGGCATTACTAATCAGACCAGTTGTGTCGCTATCAAAGCTTGGGTACATTACACACTTGGCAGCGCTGAGTCTGGACCAGCTGCATCTCAGATGCTCAGAAACTACAGGCATGTGATGCAGAGATCATGGACGGCCCATGTCACCACTGCACAGTGAGAGGCCTGTTAGGAAGATGGCTCAAGATAGACAATGAGAGAGCCTCCAGGGCCTGGTGGGCTTGGGGAGGGGTTCACATTGCATCTTAACTGCACCAGGCCTTGTCCATCTTTTGTACCAACATGGATTTGGATGGAGAAGGTAACAGGGCCCAGACTCTGCTGGGTCTGGCCATGGTGATTTCTCGGCAGAGTGACAGAGTGGGGCTGGGAGAACGAATGCTTCCAGATCCATTCCCAGCTCACGAACTCTCTTCAGCTGTGTCTCACTTGCTGTTCAGCCCACCTCAAGTTATTTTACCAGTCAGCTAGCTGCCACCCCTACACTACCTGTGAGAGTTCTCTTTAAGACCTGCCTGGCCATTTTGGAGCCTTTCATTATTTCTATGTGTGGTGCTACTTTAAGAGTTTTATTTTGTATTTTTTTAATCTAGTAATTCCAACTCCTTGGTATTCAAGTCTGTTGGTAATTGATTGCCTGATGTTCTGACTCTCACTATGGTACCTTATCTTCATGTATATATGACTGCCTTCAACTATGAGCACATTATACAGACATACACAAAAACACAGACACACAGACACAGACACACAGACACACATAGCAAGGCAGACACATGGACACAGACAGACAGAAACACAAACACAGACACACACACACAAACACACACACACAAAGGCAGACACATGGACACAGACAGACAGACACACAAACACAGACACACACACACACAAACACAGACATCAGATACACAAACACATACACATACAAAGGCAGACACCCGGACACAGACAGACAGTCAGAAAGACACACACACACACACACACACATACACACAGACACACCCTCTAATTCAGTGGTTTTCAAAGGATGATGAGGCCACACAGTATCACTGGACACTTGTTAGAGCTGACACTCTACAGTGCCTATTCTGGCTCCTCTGAGCAAACATCTGTGTGGGTGAGGACCACCCTGCACTTAGTGAGCCCACCTGCTCACTCTGACAAACTCTGAGAGTGAAACCCACAGAGGGACCCCCCTGGTTTGTCCTCAAGGGGCAGCGGGGACGACTGGCCAAGGCCACCTGCCTCACCTGCTGTTCCTGCTCACTGCTTTCCACTCTAGTCTAAGCTCAGTGTAGTTATTTTTCTGGGGAGAGTGAGGTTCAAAAGGCCACTTTCAGAGGTTCTGTGATTCACAGTCAGCCCCAGAGACTGCCCTGAAACTCTCACCCAGAATCTAGTTGCTCACTATGGACAGCACACCAGAGGACCTAGCTTGCTGCCTGGGCAGAAAAAATAGTGGGACAATTGGGATAATTTCAAGGTCTACACGTCCTCTTGCCCATTATGGTCAAAACATAGTCTCCCAGCTGGACACCTCCAGAACCTGACACCCCGGAGCCCTACATCCCTGGGCCCCTGACACCCCTGGGGCCCCGACACCCCTGGGGCCAAGTCACCTCCACAGCAAAGCTCTGCTCCTGTTCCCGCAGGTGGCTGTAGGTCCCCAGCAGCCTCTGAAAGTGCTTCCACACCCGAGCACGCTGTTCCAGGTCAGGGGGACGAAGCCTGGAGAGGAGCCAGGGAGAGCAGGGGTCAGTGGGAAAGCTGGTCATGTCGGGCCCCATCCAAGAACTCTGTGCCAGGTCAGCATCAGGCCAGCAGTGCGCACAGAGGCTTTGAGAATGCAGCATGGGTAGGGAGCCAGGCCTCAGGCCCCAGAGGAAACGACTTCATTCCCTGGGCTCCTTCTCATACGGATATAAGGCTGCCTAGGGGTTGGAGTGTGGCTCAGTGGTAGAGCCCTTGCTTAGCAGGGTTAAGGCCATCAATTTGATCCCAACATTGAAAGCAAAGCAAAACAAAACAAAATGAAAAAAAAAAAAAAAAAAAAAAGGAAGGCCAACCATCCAGAAGGAGGCAAGAAGGCATCTGCATTTCCTGGCTTCTCACTCACCATGGGGCTTATAAGCAGACAACCTGGCCTAGAACCAGGGTTCAACTCAGGGGTGCTAGCGAACACTGCCACTGTGGCTGTGTTCCAGGCACCTATGGCTATAGCTATAGCCTGTGTCATCAACACCACAGCCACCAGGGCTAAAGTGACCACATGCTGGTGAATCAGCAATCCTGCTCTGAATCTTTGTGTCCACACTCCAACCCACCCACCTTCTCCATGGCCCTTCCTTGCTCCACGCTATGAAATACGACGTCATCTCAGCCACTGAGGCTCTTAGCGGAGACCCAGTATGTTGTAAGGCTGCTGCAGGGACATGATATCTTTCTATAGGGAGCTTAAGCAGCTTCTTTGAGAAGTCAGCAGGGATGAGCAAGAGCCCCTGGTAATGACAGAGCGCGGATGCAGGGAAGCCCAGGCCGGGACGGGTAGCTGCTGCTAACCAGGTGGGTGGTGCTGGCGAGGTCTGCACTCTCTGTGCAGTTTCCCCATGTGCAAAATGAAGCCAGAGCAGATGGTCTCCAAGGCTCTTCTGAGCTCTGCTTTTATGGCTGGACTCAGCAAAGGACACTGATGGGGCCAGTGACTCACTCCTTCCGGATGAGCTGGCTGTCCACAGTCACCAGCCCGAAGTGCACCTCGAACAGGTATTTGAGTACGCACAGCTTCCTCCGGAGGTCCCCCTCGCTCTCACTGCAGTCTCCATTGATGGCGATGAACAGGCACTCTCCAAACTGTAAGCAGATGCGCAGCGTCAGTTGGTCATCTGGGGACAACCTTTGCCTTCCAAGCCTCAGGGAATAAGTAAGTAAGGGGAGAATGAGGCCCAGGGGACTCTAATGAAGCTGCAGCTTCTATCTTCCAAAGAGCTCTATATATATAGTCCAAAGTAAAAGGAGGAATCTGGGCTGCCAAGGACTGGGCAGAAGTGGACTGTGGGTGCAGCGAAGGCTACAGGGCCATATATACTTACCAGGTGCAGGACATACAGGTGGTTGCCGTTTTCTGTTGAGAAGCAGGTGTACGTGTCTGAGAGTTTCTCCAGCATCGTCATGGAGGAGATGATGACTGGGGCCAGGAGGGTGCTGAGCTGGTCTTCCAGCGCAGGGAGCTACAAGAGAGAGAGAACAGAGCCCTGCCTACCCTGCAGAGGCACCCGGCCCTTTGACACTGATACACTGTCTACAAACAAGGTGGGACACACTTGCAGCTTGGACGTGCTATTAAGTGTGTCAGATACCCGGGGGCGGGGGCAAAGGAACAGACAAGAGACCCAGTAGTGTTAGACCTGCCTGAGGGGTCACTACAGACCTGATGGGGAAGGTAGGAAGAAAGGATGCTCCAGACCTTGTGTGGTGCCTAGGAGGGTGGGCTCAGACCAGTGACTGTGTGGCTCAGGGTCCAAATCCAGAAGGAAATATTTGAGTGGGTGTGTCGAAGTGCAGCCCACAGGCAGCGTGCACCCGAAGAGAAGCTACGACCACAGCCCGGCACAAAGCCACGAACAGGTAGTTTGGGTGAATTTTTTCCCCCTTTTCCTTTTGTAACTCAATTCCATGGTTCTCAAGCATGAACTATGCAGGTATTGTCTTGTTACAGTGTCAGAGGGTTGGACGAGCCTGCAAGGAACTGAGCCATATTTCTCTATAGGATATGTGGAGCACTTAGTTGAACTCAGTGACTGTGAGGAAGTCTCCTGCACATAGCAAAGTCTGTGCCATTTGCAGACATGGAGTGCTTGAGGGAATGTATCCTGAGAAAGTGAGAATGTGCGCACAGCACGTTCACAACAACAATGCACCAGTTCAAACAACTGGAAAAAATAGAAATGTCCAATCCTAGGGAAATAGGTAAATAAGTAGTATATCTAAACTGTAGTTTCAGGGTTAGCTCGGGACAGCCAGGGCTACAAAGAGAAGCCCTGTCTTGAAAAACCAGAAGGAGGAGAAGAAGAAGAAGAAGAAGAAGAGGAGGAGGAGGAGGAGGAGGAGGAGAGAGGGGAGGAGGAAGAAGAGGAAGAAGATGATATTTGAGTGATCAACTTTAGTTTTGATTTGGGGTTAGGGCAAAATTATCAAAAACTTAAGAAAGCACAGTAAGCATACTTCTATTTTGTGTTAGTGTTGAGGTGAACGTGGTGTTCTCAGCATTGACAACTAACTATAAGATCAGAATATCAACCAGCCCAGAAATCTTGAAGATGCTCTATATCCAAAGTTTAGTTTTTTTAAAGGTTTATTTTATTTTAAGCTCTGTGTGTGTGCGCGCGCGCATGCGTGCACACACACACACACACACACACACACACACACACACACACACACGTGCATGCGTGCCTGTGCGCACACTCACACCAGTACATATGCAGGTGTCTGCAGATGTTAGAGAGGACACGGATGCCCTGGAGTGGAATGCCAAGTGGACTGGAGCTGCCCACTGTGGGCGCTGGGGACTGAACTGAGATCTCTGACCACCGAGCCATCTCTCCAGCCCAGATTTTATTCTTTTGTAAAAACAAACAAGCACACCTATGCCATTAGTGTTTAGTGTTGGTTTCCTCTTTCATTGGTAAATTTATATGTATCCAAATGAATTGTTGAAAATTTTTTAAAAAATGATTTACTATCAGTAAGCATCTGATTCCACATTGATTTTGCACTTATAGGCCCCAGGCCATGTAAAAGAGGTTGCTGTGGGAAAGATTATGAAGTGCTTAGCTAAGTGATGAAGAATCTATATAGCTACTTAAAATAGTAATGTCTCAGTGACACAGGAAATTCCTCTGACACAGTGTATATGTTAAAAGGATGTGAATGCTCTATATTTTAAAATGCATAGAAAAAAAAAAACTCCCAAAGTATTAAAAAACACAAAGAAACCCAACACCATTCAAAATATTATTTCTGGATAAAGGATATATGAGTGATCTCTCCCCACCCTCATGCCGTTATCACCCGCTTCTGTACTTTCTCTGTTCCCTAACAAGCATGTGTTTACTTGAAGACACTCTTCTCCATCCTCCCCACTGCTCCTCCTCCCTTCCCTCATACTC
>OU015757.1:60554846-60574882 GCA_907169655.1 Acomys percivali
TCCCTCATACTCTTCTCCATCCTCCCCACTGCTCCTCCTCCCTTCCCCAGCAGCAGAAGGGAGCAGCAGATATGAGAGCATGGGCAACACTGGAAGAAGCTGAGCAAAGACTCCCTTTCCACCCTCAATGCTGGAAAGAAGAGAAAGGAGGAAACAACTGATCCTACTGATTTCAGGACACACAAATTCAACTTGGGGAAGCCGGCTTCTCATCAAGACTGTGCTAAAATGCACAGAGAACTAATGAATCCCTCATCTTGGAAACAGAACCAAGAGGCTGGCAGATGGTAATGAGCAGTGATACAGAGCAAGACCAGCCAGTTTCCTTGTCAACCTTCCCACGGCGCAGGAAGCCAGGTCTAGGTCCCACCCTGAGGTCTGGGATGTAGCCTCTTTGCTGGCACCCTCAGGCCACCCACATGAGTCACTCAGTGCTGTCTGCTGGTGGAGATCAGCCTAAGTCTTGGGGGTTTGACATACAGTTCACAGCTCATGGTGCCTCCCTGGACCCTGCGCTCCCTGAGCGCTCTGTACTCCCAGGGGCCAGCAAACCTCAGGCTCTCAGTATTTGTTAAACAACTATCCTCTAACATAAGAGCAAATGCTTGTGATTTCGTTAGATTCTATTGTTTTTTTTTTTTAACTGTCATGTATTATATTGAAAGTCATTTTTTAAAAAGTCTAAATTGAGTGCAGGAAGCCACCCCACAGGTATTATCTTTTTCTACTGAGAATCTTATTGTAACCAAACATTTTCAATATAGAGAGAGCATAAAGAAATGTTCTTATATATTACTTGGTAAAGTTATAAATTGCTGAAATGTTTTGAACAGCTTTTTACTCATTTTTTATTTCTACAAATAATCATCAAAAATTGGTTAAAGGTAAAAAATTAAAGCACAAACCAATATTCCCCACAGTGACAGCTAACACATCTACGTGTGTGCATATGTGTACATATGTATATAAATATTTATCTCTAATTAGAAAAAGAGTTCAATGAGGATACATTTATTCATATATTTAAATATAATGGTACCATTAAAAATTAGGCTTTTGGGTTCATTTAACAAAAGTTGGAAATGATTTGATATAATTAAGTGAAGAAAAAAATCAAGATATAAAACTGTGCGTGTGGTATAATCCCTACTGTGTGTAAGGTAAAGACCCAAAGCAGGTGTGTATGCACTAATAGCTCCAGGTGGTGGTGGAATTATGAGGTTTTATATATATAAAAACTATGCTATATTCTCAGAGTCCCTACAATAGCCCCATTATTTATAAAGCAGAAACCAAGTACAGCATGCATACAAGCAGAACTCAAGGACTTCGTTCCTTTACACTAGCTATTTAGGAACTGAAAACAGAGGACTTTGTTCCTGGTTCAGGTTTCAACTAGGCAAAAGAAATGAAATATTCCTTATAAATTCTTAAAGATTAGATGTGTTGACTTTTAAAAACGAAAGAGCCAGAGAGATGGGCCTGGTTTTTAGTTTAGAAAAATCACCTGAATGCCCACGACCTCCTTCTGAACTCTTGTTCTCTTAATAACAGACAAGGGTACCAGTGTGCTGACAGTGAGTGGGTGTGGCCAGGGGAGGGGAGTAAGCCGAGCCAGCCACCAGCCTCACCCCTGGCTCTGGGGAGAGGCTAGGTTGTGCTGTCAGGAAATGCAGGAATGTTCAATCACTGCCACCCTAATAAAAAAGTTTAACCCAAAACTAACGCTGGAAAAACGCCAGGTCTGGGTTACACCCTAGGGTCCACCAGAGGACTCTGGTGAGATGCTGAATAGGAATTCTATCAGAGGAAATGGCAACCACTGCTGAGCGATGGCAAACAAAGTGCATGTCCATATACAGAACAGCTTCCGGCCACACTTGACATTCAAGTCCAAAAAGGGTCATTAGGTTTAATATGAAATCCAAAACCAAATCTGGCCTAGGGGGTGTGTGCCCATAATCCCAGTACTTGGGAGGTAGAGGCAGGAGGATTACAAATGAACCTACTGAGATCTTGTATGAACAGCAGTAGGGCCTGGAGGTGACTCAGTAGATAAAGATGCTTGCAGCCAGGCCTGAAAACCTGAATTTGATCCCTAAAAATAGTAGGAAAAAAAAAAAAAAAAAAAAAAGAGATTGACTCTCCCAAGGTGTCCTCTGACCACCACACATGGGCTATAGCATGCACACAAATACATAAAAATGAAACAATAATAAAAACAACAAAACTCCCAAGCCAAAACAAACCCCAAACTATTCAAATTCTGGAAGAAAATAAGGGAAACTTCTCTACAAGTTTAGGTTAGGCAAAGATTTCTTAGATATGTCACCAAAAGCATCATCCTTAGTTGCAAAAATAGAAAATCCTGTTACCAGAACTAAACACGTGCGCTCTTTGAAGGCACTCTTAAGAGCATGCGCAGACAAGTCTGTGAGAAAATATTTGCCAAAGAGATCTAATAAAACACATGTCCAAGCTATACAAGAAACTCTGAAAATTCAATAAGGACAACTTGAGAGAACTGATCAAATATGGGAAATGACACGGCAAAGGAGCACAGGAGAAGCCGCCAGAGCAATTTACTCAACAAAGGATGAAAAATAAAATACGAGATTATAGCCGACATCTATTAAACTGGCTAAAATTAAATAGAATGACTAGTAAGTACTGGAGAGGACCTGGAAAGCAGCTGGAGAGGATGTGAAATAGTAGATACCTCTTCTGTGCAAAGCTAGGGCATTTCTTTTAAGTATAGGGGTTAGAGAGATGAGATGGGTCAGCAATTAAGAGCATTTGCTGTTCTAGCACATTTCTTACATAGCTTGGAGACGTCTTTTATTAGATCTCTTCTCCCAGACTTGTATGCTGCACATGTTCTATTCCCAGTACCCACATGACAACTCATCATGTACAACTCCAATTTTAGGTGATCTGATGCCCCCTTCTGGCCTCATTGAGCACTGCATGCACATGATGCACAGATACACTATAAGATCTGAAGTGAACCTGTAAGCCCCACCCACCGAAGGACTGGTTAACTTTCTGGAATGCTGGGAGTTGTAGTTTTTGGAAAATAACAAAGCCACAGGGAAAAATATGGCCTGGTATGGGTTTCTCTTTATAAGCTTCTGCAACACTTGTCTTGGGGCCACTCAGCTGGGAATTCCACAGAGCGGTCCTAACCAAAGTCCATCCTAATCAGTATTTAATTAAAGTTTGTTTCAAAATTGGAATTGGGTTTTCTCTTGCAAACCTAAGGATTAACAACCCATGAAGGCAAAACACCCACAGAGTCCAAACCCATACAAACATGTACACTCACAGCCAATGTATCTATGGTAATCAAAACATGAAACAAGCTAAACATCCACCAAGAGGAAAATGAAGAAACAAATGGTGGCCTGCAGATATGGTGGAATGCTGCACCAAGAAAGGACTGACGCCTGATGGGTGCTAAGAGGGTTGAAGACACAATAAAGAAGCAGGTTGAGTGAAAAGAGCCAGCCCAAACCAATCACAACACGACATGAACACCCCCCCCACTCCCCCACCCCTCATCCCTCCCTTGCCACATGGCTGATTCTTCTACACAGGGACAGCAAACAGCTCGTTGATTCTTAGGGAGTAAAGGAAGTAAAAGAGGTGTTACAGCTTTTGGGGTGGCAGACAGTTGACTGTGACTGAATCACAGATATAGACACATCAAATGGTATACTTTAAAGACAATGGTGAATCTCATATATCTTAATAGAGCTGTTAAAAATGAATGCCTTATGCATATGCCAAGTCTCCCTGTTGTGAGGCTTAAATTTACTCCCTTTCACCCTCATTGGCCCAGACAGCTCTGGTGAGGTGTGAAATTACAGTACTTAGAACATCAAAAGGCTGCCTCTGCTGGCCACAGGGCACAGGCCCTGGCTGAGGTGCCCCCCACCCCTTGGCCAGGCATGAGTCCTGGCTGAGCTGCCCCCTTCTCCTTGGCCAGGCACAGACCCTGGCCGAGCCCCATGCCCCCCTTGACCAAGAATAGGAATGGCCCGCCTGGCCTTGGGTGGCTTTGTGGCTCCTCTACCAATCACTCCCAAAACAGCGCACACTGTACTTACCTCTTCTTCATTCCCTGACTGCCTGAACTTCAGCCGGAGGTTCTTCTCAAACTCCTCATCTGTCCAGTAGAAGAGGACCTCTGCGCCCTCCGTGGCCACCAACACACACTTCATCTTTCAGGGAAAAGCAACCGCAAAGGTGAGTTCAGTCTGAGTAACGAGAAGAGCCTCAGGCCATCAGACACTGACTGGGCTCTTTGCTGCTGCATGCCAGGCACCACCTTGAGAGCCATTCTGGGGGTTATCTTGTACCCTAAAGAAGGAGTGGCGTGAGGAGCAGGGCTGGAGGAGGGGGCTGGTGAAGAGAAGGCGAGCAAAGCCCACAGTCGCTCAATTCACTCTTTCTGCTTTTCAGGGGCTGCCCACCTCTCCATCCCCCAGCACCCCACCAGGAGTGGAGCATCACTTACTTTGGCAAGGCACACGGCAGAGCTTTCAAGAAGCTAGACTCTGACCAATTCAGGGAACAACGGCACAGCATCCTTGGTCCTGCAAATGCTTAAGGCAGACAGGGCACGGAAGCGTGCAGAGGTTCCGGTGTCCTCTGCTGCCTGTTGGTGACAGCGGACAAGCTGGAGAAGAGCGGAAAGGGCACAGGTCCCCTCATTTTAGGGACCATGCGCCCAGGGGCTGACACACTAGTTCCTATCTCCTGTTCTACAGGAGAATTCTCATTCTATACTTGCGGTCACTGAGACACAAATGTGTTGTCAGCAAGCCCACCCTGCCCCAGGGAGCTCACTGGGAGCAGCGATGGGTTTCCACACAGCACATCACAGGCTGGCAGGAAGTGGTCCCAGGGAAAAGAGAAGGTATCCTGGGAAGGTGCCAAGAACAGCCACGAACTAATTAAAGGGCGTCAGGGTTTGGTTCCGGTTTGGGCTTTCCTAAGTCACAATCATCCCTGAGCCTCAAACTCCCATTGGGAGACCAGGGAACAGAACCACGCTGCCCTTCCTTCCTCCTGCCTCACAGGGAGTCGCTGGGGCAGGCTGCCACCTCCCCGCAGCGGGCTCCACTTACGGACAGGTGGGGGTCATTTTTATATCCCAGCTTAAGTAATAGGAGAAATAAACTGCCTCCGGAATCCTCCCATTTTGATAAAAGGCAGGAAGACTCTACAGCAGAGGAGGAAGGTTCGCTCCTGGGGGTTCAGAATCTTTGGCAATCAAACCCTAAGCCTAGCTGCACCACCCTCAGGCTTGGCCTTGGTGGCAACTTCCTGGAAACGCCGGCATGCGTTTCGGTGATTATCTTCAAAGGTTGCTAACCTTGTTTTCTGACTTTTGCTCTCCTTGTATCTAAAAAGAGGGAACTCTAAGAAGGGCCAACCTAAAAAAAAAAAAAAAAATCCCCTGCCCCCACTTTTACCACCCAGACCACAGCTCTCCCACTGTCTTCAGCAAGCTGTCCCTGTGGCCTCGGTCCCGCCTACCACAGCTCAGTGGGAGGCTGAGGGGTGGCGGGGACAGGGGATGGTGTGGGGACTAGAGCCTGTGACGCGCCAGCATGAACAGCTGGCCTAGGGAGGGAGTCTCTCCTGGTGCCACTCAGCACCGCGTCACTGCATGGCTCCGCCCAATGGCTGCTTAGGACTCCAGCAATGGCACCGGGCACCCTCAAATCCTCACTTCCCTCCCCCGCTCCCAGAATTTCACTGTGACCTGAGGACGAAGGCCTGGCTTGTGCCACCCGCTCCAAAAGAGCGTGAAACCGAGGCAGGTTCCCGGGGACCTCCGAGCGTCTCCTAGCTGGGAGGTGGGGACCACGGAGAGGCGACCCAGGGCGGCGCTCGGACACCCATCAGCCCACGTACCGCATCCGCTGCTCGCGCAGCCCAGCATGTAGTCAGTCCGGGACACGCTTCCGGGTGGGACCACGTGGCCCAGCCACATGACCCGGGCCGGCTGTGTGGGTTCGAGCCCCGCCCCAGTCAGGCGCCGCTCTTGATTGGCATTGCTTTTGTCCCGCAGGCCACTGCTGTTTCTGGTCATTGGCCTGGCAAGCTGCGGGTGCTGGGTTGCGGTGCCACGTTCCCCTGGCATACGTAGGGCTCCCACTGCTGCTATTAGAGGCACCAGCTGCTTGTCGGTGACATTTCTTGCCCAGGACCTTTTGCTAGACTCAACTAAAGCCATTCCCCACAGAATTGCAGAAGGGGAAACTGAGGCCCCAGAGAGAACCAACTTACTGAAGAGGGGCTAAATAGAACCAGAACACAGGTTTCCTTGTGTCTTCACTGGGTCCTTCCCAGCCTCTAGTTTTCTTGCTGAATCTAGTTGTGGTTGAAAGCTACCCTTCTGTGGGTACTTTCCTTTACTTACCTCCTGGGGAAAGGACCCATACAAAAGAGCCCAGCTGCCTCCAGTGTGCCGCTGAGGCTCCTTAATTTACAGGGGTTCCCAATCGACTGAGGGGTGTGTATGCTTGAGGGTTTTTGTATTGAACCTGTGATGGCAACCTATTGAGATTTTATGTGTATTTGGAGTGACGAAAAGCGTGAAGGGATGTAGTGTGCAGAAGGGACTGGATGCCAACTCCAAGTCTTCACTGCACACCTCGGTGCTACTGGCCACATCCCCCACCTCCTACGCCGCTCCCCCCCCCACGTACCCCATCCCCCCACATCCAACTCAGAGTGAGAATTAACACTCCCAGCTCTGAAGGCAGAGGCAAGAGAGAGTGCTGCTTCTGGTCCTATCAGAGAATCACTCCTGTGCTTTCTCCACCGCAAAGCACTGCCACGTCACAGACATCCTTCTCCTTGACTGAGGCCTGCAGTGTGCCAGTGCTATCCTGCTGGGTTCAGTCGACATGTTTTCCGTTTCAAACAGTTTGTAAGCTGTTACCCATGAACAATTTATAGCCATTTTAGTACATGTTACCTGGTGTCAGTACTTGTGTCTCACCAACGGCTAAAGAAAGGTGCCTACCATCTCTTCATGTGCTTTTCTCTTCATTTGTGTAGCTTTTTTATTTTTTGTTTTTATTTTTTGCTGTCAAAGAAATATCTATTCATATCTCTTGCCCCCTTTATCATCTATTTTATCCATTTAAATTGTCTTTATTATTGGATTGTAGGAATTCTTTATGTTCTAGATGTTTTAAATTATATATTTAAAAATGTCCATTATGTGGTCTCTCTTTTTCACGTGTGTGTGTGTGTGTGTGTGTGTGTGTGTGTGTGTGTGTGACATTTGCTCAGTATCATCCTTAGGAGTGTCATCCAGCCTCTTTGAGGCAGGGTCTTTCATTGTGTGGCACCCACCAGTTAGGTTTGACTGACTAGCAAGCCCCAGAAATCCACTTCCCCGAATCCAGCACTGGGAGTACAAACACAGCCACCTCATCTGCATTTTGTGTGGGCTTTGGGGATTGGACTCAGGTTCCTGCACTACACGGCAAGCATTTTTACCAACTGAGACACTCCCCTAACCCCATCACTTTCTTAATGGTGTCGTTCGAAGCATCAGTTTTCAGTTTTGATGTAATTCAGTCTAATCTATTTTTATTTATCAGAATATTTGGTCATCGTATATTCTGGTTTGTGTGGATGTGTGTATGCGCAGTGTGTGTGTGTGTGTGTGTGTGTGTGTGTGTGTGTGTGTGTGTGCACGTGTGCATGTGCACGTGTGTGTGGTGGTTGTCCATCAGCACATGTGCAGAGGCCAGAAGAGGATGCTACTTGGTCTTCTCTGTCACTTTGTGTCTTATTCTTCTGAGATAAGGTCTCTCTCCAAATGTGGAGTGTGCTGCTTTTTGGTCAGGCTGGCTGCCAGGAAACTCCAGAGCACCTCCCAGTCTCTGCCTGGTCTCCCAGCACTGGGGTTATAGGCATGTGGCCCCTCCTGGCTGCTGCTTGCATGAGCACCTAACCCGCAGCCCTCACTTACACACAAGGACTCTGAGGGCCAGTGAGACTGAACAAGCTCTTACTGAAGTGATCACAATCAGTCGGGCAGCCAGAGCCGCCATGGGCTTCTGGCTTCTGACTCCCCTCCTGTGACCCACTGCTCACCTTGCAGTCTGCTGTGGCTCTCATTCCTCTGAAATCATATACTCTTTCGGTTCAAGAAGGAGCTTCTGAGGCTCAAGCTCACATAATGTAAAAACTTTGGAAACTCAGTGGGTTATAAGATTCCCACAGTCCCTCCTCAAGGTTATAAAAGCTAGGGAGAGGGGACTCCAGTGGTGTCAGGGAGGTGACTTTCGTGGCTTGTCATCTCTGCTGGGCTGGGCTGCCTGTGATGCAGTTGCCTTGAGCAGCCCATGCTCCTGGAAGCCACATCGTAGATCTGTTGAGCCACTAGACCAGACTCTGAGGGAATAATTTCTTTGATTCCTTGTTGATGCTCTGTCTTGGCTGAATTGATTTGTGCACATCTTTCCAGGAAAAGTCATGCACCATTTGGGTTTACAAATTTTGTTTTTGACATGTCCAGTAGAGGGCGCAGCATCCAGTACCAATAAAGTTCACTACTGGTCAGGCATGGAACAATGCAGATTGTTCTCTGATAGAAATGAGCTAAGAACTGGGAGCATTAGGATGGGCAGGCGAAGAGGAGAGTTCGTTTAGGACACGATGGGCTGTGTAACAGGGCCTGTAGATTGTGATATCACCATAGAAACAGTAACAGCCACTTGGTAGCAACCCAGTGGTGTGAGCTCATGCCATCGATGCCTTCTTCAGTCTCCCAGTATCCTTCACCATTCCGTACTTCCACTAAGCTTGGCTTCCCGGTCAAGGTCTTTGTTTTCTAGAACCTTGTTCTAGATGGGTCAGTGGAACTGAGTGGAAGGGATTTCATTGCTAGTTCCAGGCCAGGCCCCTAACTATTCTCACTCTATCTCTCTCTGTGTTTGTCAACCACTCATTGGTACCCATAGGAGCTTTGAAGGAAAGTGCCAAAGATGGCAGTGGGTCCACACTGGTCAAGACATGAGTGACTATATGGAATATGGCCACTGCCCCCTTTCATACCACACCACTGAACCTTAATTGATTTATGGACACGAACCTTGGTCATGCTAGCCATCAAGATTGTGGAGTTTACCTGTTATTATAACCTCAGCTTCCTGAACCAATATACTAATAATATCTAGCTTGAATTATAAAATATCACTTCTACTTCGAATAGGTTGTTGGGGGGAGCGCAGGAGGACAATGTCACGAAAATAAAGGCTCCAGTGTGTGTTGGTGTGGTGTGGGAAACTGTTGTGTCCCTCTCTCCCACAAAACACCCCGACGGCACAAAGTTAAAGTTGTCATATTTTATTTCTTACAAAATATTACCTTAAAAGAGAAACTACCTCATGAACTCAAACTCCCTGTAATCACCAGGTTTGCCTAAGCCAGACTCTAATGTGTGTTGTGGATGTAAAGTTTAGAGTCCCTGCACAAAGACACAGCCTTCCCTGCGAGGGCTCCTGCGCTCATTTCACTTGCTTCCAGAGGAATAAAATCAAGGTTGCTTTCTATTTCTTCGCAAAGTATAATTTATAACATAACATTTACAACCTGGACCTAGGATGCTTTCCTGAATAACAATTAGGAGAGCAACGGCTGTCAGAAGGACTCCTTTCCCTGTGCTGGCTCAGAGGACCATGGGAGGAATTAATGAGCCAGTCAAATGGAAACTTCTCAGCTCCTCCCCAAAGCTCCCAGCTTTAAGAAAGTTGTTCCAATGTGGTTGCCTTATTTCCATATCTCAGAGCGTATTGACATCACATTTGCATGTAGCATCACCGCTAGGGTGCTGCTGTACCACTTACTGTTCAGTGTGGGCAGACTGAGAGACCAAACCTGAGTGGTGGAGGGAGGGGGCAGTGCCTGTGGAAGTGCTGGTTGGCTCCGCCCTTACCTCCCAGGGAGCATCACCCAGAAGGCTGTGCAGGGTGGTGGGAATGGTCCTTACACTGTTCCAGGAGAAACCCGGGGGAGGCAGACCATGGGGAGCCTGGACTGCAGAGGCGGGTCACTGCCCTCCTCACCGCCCATCACCTGCCCCTCAGCAGCTTCAAACCTGAGATCAACTGTTGTCCAGGCAGGCGAGTGAGTTCTCTGTGAGAGGGACCTGCATAGTGTGTTGAGACAAGGTAGAGTCGAGGAAAGGGTGGCTGTTGTGATGTTAATGGCAGGCTGTCCTCAGAGCAGGCTTTGTAATGCAGCCGGCCTGAGTCTGAGCCTGTTGAAGTCTCTTTTTCTGGATGGGTGTGGAGGTTCCTTCTCTAGCCCTCCTGATGACAATAGGGTCTGAACACTGATGGGAAGAGGGCGTCCCATAAAGGGACAGCAGCTCCTTCACTCTAAGTGCTCCAGTTGTTTTGAGCCTCATACTAGGATAACTCTGTTAGCATTGCCTCTTAATATCTTCCTTTCAATGGATAGAGCCTCAGAGAAGAGCGCAAACAACCCTAGAATTGAACTATCACTATCTCCGAAGAACAGATTTCCCTGGGCTCCCTCCTGGGGACAGAGTGGCTGGCAGAAGAGAGTCTGTGGAGCTTGGGAGTAAGCTCGTGGGAAGGAGCAACCAGAGACCGGGCCAGTGCAGCTGGGACTGTGGAGGAAGCCTTCTTGCCTTCTCAGAGACACGTCACTATCATCTTGGGCTGCTGTTTGTACCTCAGAGCATTAAAGTCCTCCCGTGTCCCAGTGTTTTGACCACTGTAGGGATCTACCTGGTTTGCTTTTACTTCTTCGAGGGTAAGCACTGACTTTTGTTTTCAGAAAGGAAGCCACTCTGCATGGATCTGCAAGGCACAGCCTGGAGTCTCAGAGCACTGTGTGCATGTAGGGCACCCAGGTGGGACACTCTTGAAGATGCCAGTCTGGCCAGGAGTATGCTGGCTGCAGATGTTCAGTGGTTAAACCACGGCACCCCAGTGCTCATACCTGGTGCTGGAGGTGGGTGGAGCACCTTCAGGTAGAACCTATCAGTTACCCTTGTCCTGATGAGAGCACAGGGCTGTGAGCTCACCCATCTCTCGGCTTACTAAGCGGCCAGGAAGGCAGAAGTGCAGAAGGGCCCCAGGAAGGATGGGACTGCAGAAGGTTTTGGGAGCCTCAGGTCTTCAGTCTCACAGTCTGATATTTTCAAGCCTTTCTCCAGCCAGAAATAATACTAATATCCCACAGTGGCAGCTTTTTGCAGGGCATTAGAAAAATGGGACTTTCTCTTCTAATAACAATGAGAATTTATTCTGAGGCTTTGTGATAAGAAATGAGAAAGAGAATCCTTCCTAGAGGCAAGAGGAGCAGAAAGCCATCTCAACAAAAGGCACAGGCTTCTCATTATGCGTGATTACTCTCTCAGTGCGCATTTCCACAAGCCCATTCTTTGGTTTAAAATGAAGGGCTCTTAAGTCCCTCATGATCTCTGCTGTATCTTGCTTGATGAAGGAAAACTGACCCACCCAGGGCTAGTGGAGGATTGCACCCCTCTCTTCTCCAGTTGCCTCACCCCATTGCACCCCTGCTGTGGGCTGTGATGCTGTTTACCAGAGAGACTGTCTTGGGGGCGGTGGGTGAATGCAAAATCAGAGTCTCTGTAAAGAGCAACACGGCTGGTTCAGTAACTGTTCCGCCCACCCTCCCTCTGTGGTAAAGCTGCTATGGGAGTGATGTTCTAGTGAGGGTCTTGGTGGCCTCTGAGGAATGCAAATACTTCTTCCTAGAGTTAGTTGTGATGCCAGGACCGCGGGGCTCTGAGGACAAGTTTCAGTGCTCTCTTCTCCCCCCTTTATTAGCTCAAAAACAAAACAAAACTTCAACCTCTTAGGTGCAGCATTTAATTCATAGAGAAAGACAAAGGCAGCAAAAATGGCCTACATTCTGAGAGGCTTAGTGAAGAATCAACTCCTATTTACAGAAAATGTGTTTGCGTGGGGCTCTGGAAGTCTTGGCAAACAGAGTCTACCAGGTGAGGGGGGACGTCTGTGACATGAAAAGCCACTGAGCTTGGTGCCTAAGTAGGTTTTGGGTTATTCCTGTCACTGAGTGATGCTGGGCAGCATAGGGACCCTTCACATGCCTCACAGGTGCATGGGATGACAACAGTAACTTTACTATGTGGCTTCTATATATGCAAAGCAAACTAGCCCAGGGCCTGGACTTAGGGGCCTCTGATTAGTTTGCTGTCACCAGGGGCCCTGCAGCTGCCCTCAGACAGGTACTTAGCAGAGATGTGATACACGTTCTAGGGAAAACCATCTGTTTGTCTCCTTCCCCTTTTGCACACTCTTCCTGACTTTGGCCCACCTGCTCACCTCTTCTTTTCCTTCCTTCCTCCCTCCAGCGTCAGCACTTCTCTCTGGCTGGAGCTTCCAAGGAAGGTGCCTGAGAAGGGAAACTGCTGGGAGCCTTGCTGGGGAAGCACTCTCATGGGCCACCATCTCTAGATGCTTCCAAGCTGACTGCTGACGGGTCCAGCCCGCCTCAGTCTTCTGTTCTTGTGTGCCCTAGTGTACCTGCTGTGGGATGCTTGCTCCTCCTGAACTGGAAATAGGCACGTCAGAGTCAGATGAGTGTCTCCTCTATCCCAAGTTCCCAGTTCTCCAAGCTCAAAGTATTGGGCCACCTTGCTTGTCTGACCTTTCTCTTGCCTCTCACTTTGCAAACTGGATCAACTCCTTGTTCACCAGGCACCTTAGGCTTGCTCCTGCTGCTTCCCTCAGCAACTGGCCTCAGCCGCTTTCCCAGGCCTGTCACTCATATCAATATGGTGTCACTGACTTATCTGGCACCAGGAGTGTTGGGGCCCCTTCCTCCTTAAAAGCAGCATCACTCATGTCGTTTATCAGGAGGTCAGTCATGTCCACAGAAACCATTGTGACTTCAGTTTGTGGCCAAATAAAGGTCCCAGCCACAGACTTTAAGCCAGTCCTCCTGCTTGCCCCACTCAGAAGCCTTCCACCTACCATTTTTCAGTTTTGCTACCAGTCCATTTCTGCATTCTTCCTCAGGAGAGCTAGCTGAAAACTTTGGTCCATGCTCAGGCACCCACCCAGGTAGGATGGATCTGGTCATCTTTAACGACCAGATGGGACTTCTCCCTAGTAAATGCAGCTAAGACATAGCTATGTGGGAAGAGGAAGAAAGGTTCAACTGTGTTTACAGTGATTTGATTCACACCTTCTTCTAAATGGTTTTTGATCAGTCATACAACCAAGGGCTTACTGTCTTGAATCTTTGAATTCCCTTCAGTTTGAGGGCAAGGTCTAAATTGAGTTGTTGGATTGGTGTGTGTGTGTGTGTGTGTGTGTGTGTGTGTGTGTGTGCGCGCGCGCGTGTGTGCATGTGCTTGATGTTGCCGTGTGCTTTTTCGTTGTACTACAACTCCCTCCCTCCTGGCAACATGAAGAATGATGATTTCTTTTTGCGGAGCCTAATACATTGCTCTCCACTCAATGAATATTGTTACCTGACTCCCATTCCAAGCCTGAGGAAATCTAGATTCACAGAGGAATAGAACCTTATAAGCTTTAGAGTAGGACTGTAATTCCACTTGTGAAGCACCCGCTTCCCAGAGGAATAGCCAGTGATGGATGCCATTGTCAGAAGCCCAGATGCAGACACTCATACATCAGCCAGGAAATTATATAAACAGCTCACCCAGCAGGCCAGAGCTGACTCACCCATTTGCTCCCTATGGGAAGAGAGGTGTCAGGAAACCCAAGGCAGCAGCAGGAAACAGACAAAGGAGGAGCTAAAAGAGGATTAGATTTGCAGCACCTCCAGCCCCCCACCCCACCCTGAGCTGTGCCCTCTTCCTCCTCTGCTGAGGGCAGCGGCAGCCAGGCTAGGGCCTGGGGGTGCAGTCCCTTACACTGCTGATCAGGACCACAGGCAGCTGTTTGGAAACACTGCTCTGGAAGCTAGCTGTCAGCCTGTTTATGTGTAGGCACACACCTTTATCTTTGCGTAGGAAGACAGGATGTCTACATTTTCCTTAGGGACGGACGGATGCCACCTACCTAGGTTAAGCTCACACTATGATGCTCTGCCTCTTTGCAGAGAGTCTATGTTGCCTCCAGCATCAAGGGAGGCTGCTTGCTAAAGAAGATGTCTGAGGAGTAAGGGTGCTACAGGGGTGAAGAGTAGAAAGCAGTCCAGCAGGCCCACCAGTGGCTCATGAACAGAGGGTGGTTTATCGATAACGGCAGGCCAGAGCATTGACATTCTTGACCACATAAAAGCCCATGGTGACTGGAGGGATGACCAATGTCCGGCCGGCCCGCAGGGGGCGGGGCTTCAGTTCTGGAAGGGTCCCGTCGTCCACCATCACTAAAGGCTGGCCATTGAGTTGCACAGACCTACAGTAGAAGAAATGGGGGGGGGTCCATTACCACATACTCACATCTTTAATACGTAAGAGAATCAACCTCTTGGAGACAAAACTGCATGATGTCATTTGAACTATAAGGAGACTAAAATGTTATCAAGTAATATAGAGAGCTCTGTTTGCTGTCCCTTCTGCATTATGAATGGCAGATAAGTTTAGAGAGAGATAATCAGACCTATGTCTGGTAGACCAGTGAATTTCCAGAGATAAACAAGCTGTAAATTGTACCCAATGAAGGGCGGGACAGAGAAGAGCTCTAGGCCTGGACCCACGTGTGCAGACTTGGGCTGCGTCTGGCTCCATCAGACCAGAGGGAGCAGCCCATTCTCTGCTCGGAATGACTGAGGAGTGCATGAGCACGCAGCAGACTCCCAGCTGCACAGCCAGGCCTGCCTCTGGATGGTGTGAGGGTGGAGAATGGACTGAAGTTCAGGACTGCCTTCATCGAGCATCTAAGAAGCTTTTGATCCCAAATGCCAGGGTGTGCCTTTACTTCCTCACTGGGAAGACAGCCTGCTTACTGCAGCGGCAAGTGCAGAGTGAAGCAGAGAAGGGTCCAGATGTTTGCAAGTTGTTTTTGGAGTCTATTTTATTTCAGGTGGTGTGAGTATCCAATAGCCAGACGTCCAATAGCTCGCATTAACTTTCTAAAACACACATGAATCCACACCGCCTCTCTGCTCAGTGTTCCTTATATGTAGAATTAAGTGCAAAGAACTAGGTAATACTCTTAGGTAACATTCAGCTGCTACCAGAGTACAGATGCCCTTGGGTTCTGGGAAGTGCACAACGAACTGTGATAAGCAGATGCTCAACCACCTGTACTCCTAACAGTAGCTGCTCTGTCTGGTTCATCCCCTCCTGAATCTCCTCATTGTGGGTACAGGTAGAGCCAGGACTAAAACCTCTAACTTTAGGAGTTGGGTGACTAACTTAGGAGCTGACTGACAAACCCATTGGCTGCACTGTCCTGAAGCTTCTGCACCTGTAAGAATATCCCACAGCTATACTGTGAAGGAGATGAACTGAAAGCACAGAAGAGCTTTGGAGGTATAAAGGGGCCAGGCAAGCAGGAGGCAGCTGGAATGCAGACACACCTTGGATTACAGTACGATCTGGCTGGAATACAGACATGCCCTTAATCTTAACCTTTCATCCCCAAACCATCAAAGTAAGGTCATAGAAGGAAGCAGTGGTGTTTGAAAGTGATGTCTAATTGAGGGGCAGACAAAGTGATGAGTCAGAGAAAGATTTGATAGAATGAGCCAGACAGGATATGCCCAACTCTCAGAACAGCACAGGAAAGAGAGAGTGGTGGTAGTATATGTGTGTGGGGTACAGTTTTACAGAGACAGGCTGCAGAAGAACAAGCTAGATACAAGTAAAGACAGAATGAGCCAGAGAATGGGAAGGAGCCAGAAGATTAGAACATATTTCCAAACTTAGTATGAGACCAAGCACAGCAATCCAGTCAGAAGCTAAGAGATGTCAGATTGAAACAGTCAGTTTAGAGAGGAGTTTTGAGCCAGAACAGCTGAGTTGAACCAGCCAGTGAGAGTTCAGAAGAGCTAGAAAGGGGGAGCTTATTCAGCATAAGTCTCAGAAGATAAAACATTCTAGGTCTGGGTTAGCAGATGGAGGCTGGAAGGTGAAGCCTTCAAGGTTTGGGTTTATAAAAGATTGATTAGATTGTAGAGAGGTTAGAAGTTTCCAGGCCTAGGCCTAGGAGTAGATAGAACAGAGAAACACTCGGGGCTCAACCCAAGCCGTGTCTTCATACAGCTTGGGTATAGCTCTCATCTGAGGACGTTTACAAGGTGTTTCTGCTGTGATTCTCTTCATGGGCATTGCAGGCCACACCTCCGCCCCACATCATCCTTGGCTTCTCTGAGGGACTGGATTTCTCAAAGCTCCTTTCTGCAGAGCCTTTCTTCCCTGTGGCTCCCACTACTCCTTCTCCTCTCTCTTGGTTCTCCTCCATATCTGGATGCTGTTCCTGGTTGATGGAACCTGCCGCCCAGATGCAGAGTCCCACGCTTTGTCCTTGGACTCCTAGATCCTCTATTCTTTCAGGTGTTACCCGTACCCATGACTTTCATTACTACTCACATGTTGGCTCTTCCCAAGGCCATATCTCCACCCCAGGCCCTTCTACTTAGCAGCCCACAGAAGCTTCAAAGTCACACAGTCCAGGTCCAGTTCAACCCCTGTCTGTATTCCTGCTTTTAAAAACATCTATGACAGTCACATAAGCTAGAAAGCTCGGAGTCTTCTGAGACTTCTTCCCCAACCCCCACTGCCAGGGTCACAAAGCCAAACCCATTCTGTCACTACTGTTCGCCAAGTCTGCTGTGGTTTGCACTCGTCCCTGTCACTGTGGTTCAGAGCCTGCCTCCTAGCCTGTCTCTGTGCCATGTGCTCACACATGCTCTGCACTGCCTGGCACCTCCCACCTGTCCCCCATGATCCTGACTCCAGCTATGCTACTTCTCTAGTTTCAGCCCCAGGCTCTCCAGGCTTCAGTGCAGCTGTGGGGTATGAACAGTTAATGTAGGGAGGTCATCAATACAATCAATACATGCATGTGAAAAGATGGTTTAGAATTTTAAAGACACCTTGCACAAAGATGGAGTACAGTTTTCAGAGGAAAGTGTTACGCAGGTATGCACGGAGGGATTAAAATATCCAGGGAACATGGTTAGGATTAATAAGATGCAGCTTCACTTAAAACTGTTCTAAATTATTATTACTATTACTAATGAGGGAGGACATTCTTTTTTAACATTTTTGAAAAGATAGCTACCTTTTTATTTATGTGGCTATGTATCTATATCTATGCTACGTATGTGGGGCTCCTCGCAGAGGCTAGAAGTGTCAGTAGAACAGGAGTCACAACTAGCTGTGGGCTGCCTGGTTTGGGTGCTTGGAATCAAACCTGGCCCTCTGGGAGAGCAGCAGGTACTACTAACCCTAGCCAGTGAGCCTCCTCTCCAGCCCAAGAAGGAGAATTTATGATGGAGACTGGTGTGAGGAGGAATGGCCTTTGCCTGCTCTTCAAAGGAACCCCTGTATTGGGCATCTTTGGCTCAGCTTGTGCAAATTAAATGGCTTGCAGGTTTGTTTTGGAGTTCTTTGAGGAGATGATGCTTCCATTTAGCAAGCAGCTGCCGGTCCTCCACTCTCAGCCTAGCTCTGAGGAGTCTTTCAGGCCTGCTTGGCTGCTACTGGGCAGCCTTCTCTAACCCTTGGGCTGGCTTGCTCAGCTTTGCCCCTCTTTGCCTTCTGTGGTGTTCTGAGTTACAGCGTTATCTCTCACTGGGCCATGAAAACACAGTATGCAAAGGTATGAGGCTGGGAAGAAACATTTTTGGAATAAGTGAACGGTCTTTGGGACCCTTTGCAGACTTCCCAGGCTTCCTCCATTCCTTGCTCCCTGAGTTTGCAGAGTGCCTTTACAGGAGCAATTAACTGGCGCCCACTCTGCCTCCCAGTGGAGACGTTAGATGAGATCTGAATTATCACTGCTTCTCAGTTACTCAGTAGACACGGCATTCCCACATGACAGGAGGCCATTGGTCATTGCTAGTGTTTTTCATAAAAAAAAAAAAAAAAAAAAAGATCTGTATGGCCATCTTCTAGCTAAGGTGTTAGGTTAGCTAAGCTAAGTTAATTTTGTGGGTGAGGCTGTTTGAGACCTTGAATCCTCAGTCCTGATCTTTACACTCCTCGTATAAAGAGGCACAATGTGCTTCATCTCCATTTCTGTCCTCTTCTTTCTACTGATGGTTTTCTTTTAATATTGATCACTGGTGAAATCACATCACACTGCCCTTCAGTTATATACAGTGAGGAATCTGTAAGTTTGAGATCACACTAGTGGCGAAAGAAAAGATCACAGACTGGGGAAAACATTCGTGTGAAAGGCAGGCTTTTGGGAGTTGCTTTGCCTGGTTTGTTCAATCCACGCAGCCTTATGTTCCACATGAGCAAACCAAAGTCTAGAGGATCTGAAACCCTAACTGAGTCACACAGGCAGTTAGAGGCAGGCCTGACATTTGCAGGGATTCCCTTAACTGTAGTCTTACCTGGCCTTCATGACAGTCTCTAAAGGGCCCTGTGCAAGATGTGAAGCTTTGTTATTTTTGTAACTTCACCACTGAGACTAGGTCAGAGAGGTTAAGTGGTCTGGGCAGGTTGTAGAACTAATAAGCAGGCTCGCTGGGCCCTGGCCTCTTGACTAGCTCCGTCTCTTCCATGTTATCTGTCTCAGTCTCAGGTGGTGCTCACCAAGATCACATTTCTTACCATCGTGTTTTCATCATCTGTGAGGGCTCCTTACTGGATCATGACTTTTCAATGGAATGCTACATGATCCAGCCTAGGCTGAACTATTTCTCTTAATTTCCTAGCTTCCTTGAATTGCCGAGGGTGTACAAACTATCCAAATATTGGGACAACTGCACTTTATTGCCTTTTGTTTTTACAAAGTTTGAGTTACTTTCCAATTTCTAAACTTGTTTTCTCAGTTTTGTGCATTAATTGAAATGGGAGTCGATGTGTCAATTCAGGGTCAAGCCCTCTGCCCTGCCAGTTCTCCATGGGAGCCTCTTGGCCCGGTCACTCCCTTCCATTCCTTGTCTGCAATGTCTGGTCCTCATGTCTTCTTACGGTTCTTGATGAGTATTTAAGTAGGGCATTGGCTTTTCTCAGGTCCCAGGATAGAAAGTCTAATGACCATATCCTTTGGCGATCTTGAAGGCAATTTGGGTCTCCCCCCTACCCCGTGTGTGTGTGTGTGTGTGTGTGTGTGTGTGTGTGTGAAAGAGAGAGTGTGTATGTGAGTGTGTATGTGAGTGTGTGTGAGTGTACATGTGTGTCTGTGCATGCTTTTGTTTTATCAGTAGAAGACAATTGCTGGTGTGTGGTTTGACTGTCATTTTGGGGGGCCTTGAAGGGAAGATAAAAAAACCCAGTTCTACCTCATTCACTTAGAATAAGGCATTTGCCTTCTCTGACTTTAAGTTTCTCCAGAGGATGGAGTGACAGACAGATCAGATGAGGTCTCCTTTGTCTTAGCTAGTTGTCAGCCACATAATCCATATCTAACTGCTAGCCTAAGGCAAAATTCAGTGCCTAATTTAGAACAGCCCTGACAAATGGAAATCTGAGCATGATGTTCACCTGTCTAAACGCTCAATGTCTCTTAGGACACATTTGAAGTCCCCATAAGCTCCTTAGTGACTCACACTGACTTCTGCCCAGTCCAGTTCCTCACTGGCTACCACTTCCTTTCTCCCTGTGCTGCTTCTGTCTTTATTGTTGTTTGGAACTTTCTCCACTCTCTGCCTCCAGCTACTGCTGTGTCTTTTTTTAAAGCCTACCCCCCCATCTTTGTATTCTTTGTATGCATGGAAGGGATGGTATTTGCACAATAATGCAAGTGCCTATGATGGTCAGAGAGGACACTGGATTCCCCAGGGCTGGGGCTGCAGGGGATTGGAATTGCTCAGTGTTGGTGCAGGGACTCAAACTGGGTCCCCTGCAAGACCCCCACCTGCTGTAACTGCACTACTGTCTGCCATGC
>OU015757.1:60574892-60594500 GCA_907169655.1 Acomys percivali
TGCAAGACCCCCACCTGCTGTAACTGCACTACTGTCTGCCATGCAAGGACCTCAACTGCTGTAACTGCACTACTGTCTCTCCAGCCCTCTAACTCCTTTTCTTGATTACCTTGTTTGTTCTTTCCATCACCTGCCAGTGCCCCTCAAAAGCATCCCATAATTTCCAGCACCTCTTGGGCTTCATCTTGGATCACTAAATTATGGCTGCTTGTCCTCTCCCCAGATAGAAGGGATGGTGACCGCCTCATTCTTCATTCTCTTATCTATCCATAACCGGTGGTCAATAAAAAAGAAAAATTAAAGGTAACTCCACAGTCAGAAGGGAAAAATAATAGATTACATGTCCAGAAACTGAATTCAGTCTAGATTGCAGACTCTAAATATGCCAGCCTAGATAAGTTTTAGGCCATTTCCGGTAGGCTTCTAGATTGTAAACAATGCGACTGAAGGCAAGAGAGAAGGAGCAGGCACAGGAAACAGAACAAATAAGAATGTATGTGTTAATGTGCACATGTGCTTCAAACATTTGCTCTCTCCTAGCTCAACACTAATTACTTGAGCTTAATTTGGAGCCACTAGGGGGCACTCTTGTCCTATACAACAGCGAGGGGAGTGCCAGACTGCAAAGCTATTCTCAGGAAGCCAAACTTGTCCTCTGGTCCCTGCTGTCCTCACCCCATCTCCCCAAGGCCAGGAGGTGTATCCTTCGCTTAGCGTGTCAAAGGAACACGTCGCAGCATCAATCAAACCCAAACTCAGAGTGCACTGTGGTCGCCTTGGCAGGGGTCCCTCCCGAAGGGGGGGGCAATATTAAGGAAACGCGCAAAGCAGGACTGCAGTTCCTGCTGGCTGCGGTGCGCGCTTCCTAGCCAGAATGCCTGGGGGTGGAGGTGGGGGTGGGGGCGGGGGTCCTGCCGCAGGTGCGAAGTAGCTGGCCATGGCGCCAGGCTCTCCGGGGTTCCGGGTCCCCAGCCGCCCCAGCTGCACCTGTTAGAGCAGTTTTCCCTGAGCTGGGCTGGGAAATTGGTGTGTGCAGCTGCCCTGCCCTCTTCCAGGTCAGGGCCAGGTTAGAGCCGGAGGGGCTAGGCCTTGTTCTGGGACCCTAAGCTTGCTTCCCTTTCTACTTAAGGAGAGGCAGAGGAAAGGGAACTTCCTTTTACGTGGCCCTGAGCAATGCCCATACACCAAGGATGGTGGGGAAGGCTTCATGGTTCTGTCTAATGATTCTCTCTTGCTGACCCGGCAAGGCTCTAGATCCCCTGGGAATGCTCCCATCATCCCTTAAGGGTCTGCTGAAGCTTCCTTCCTTTTTGACTCAACGCTTCTCTGTACTTTTGACTATCTGGAATCTGGGAGACTCTATCCAAAATCCAGTTCTTCCTTTAGGAGCCTTCAGAGGGAGCTTTCGCCACCCGGTCTGGTCTGTCTGCAACACTCACTCCCTTGCTTTCTTCAACCTCAGCAGCACTTACTTAGCTGTCTGCCTTTTTGCCCACCACAGTACTCAGTTGAGTACTTGAGTTCTTGTCAGTTTAGGCCTCTAGACATTGCGATGGGGCTGGCTGGGCCATCTCATCATCGGTTCCCTTCACCCCTCTGGAGGCCCCAATGCTTGAAGCTGATAAAAATCATTTACCCTACACCTACTCTCTGGAGGGCACACCGAGGGTCTGAGGAGCTTTGACCTAGCTTTCCCACAACTGCCCGCCAGGATTGTTTCATGGGGCACAAGGGATTCTCACAGGCTCCCGTGTAAGGGCTATGGATGGGCTTCTTCCGCATGTAGTAGGTTCGGGGTTGTGATTTGATTGGTGTTCCGCCTAATATTGTGCAATGATGGTCCAGGCCATAACAGGATTCTACCTCGAGCCTCCAATGCCCTAAAATAACTTAGACAAGATGAACATCTAGCTAAAGGAACCTGGGTTTTTACTGATATTGTCACTTCCAACAGATGTGAGACTCATGTGGGGACCGTTTGAGAAGAAAATGTGATTCTGCAACCATCTCAAAGCTCCATGTCATACGCATATCACACTCAAACCGCAGGACACAGTGACACACTAGGAACCAGATACAGAAGCTACAGAGCCTTTAGCCCCCAGTTAACCATGTCTTATTCTCATCGCAGAGACCAGTGTGCCATGATTACCAAGTGGTGATTAAGGGGTATTACTCATATCCCCACAGTTCTCTGTGATGTACAAAGTCAATTATAACAGGCTTAGGCCTTGCTCATGAAGCCAAAAAAAAAAAAAAAAAAAAAAAAATCACTACAGCATGCAATGTGTGGCTGTGTGGCCAAACACACCACCATAAACACATTATACAGAAAAACACAAATAGAAGGAAAATCAAATTTAGCCTGTATTTCAACATTTTCTGCGGTCCGGGCCCAGTGTATCCTTGTGGCCTTTCTCCTCACCCCACAGGCGTCCTATATTCTAGTCCCATGTGAGATCTGCCACCTCCAAGACAAAAATGAGCCTTAAACTTGTATACTTCCAGACCTCTGTAAGCTTATCTTGCAGCCTCAAGCGACCTCCCACAGCACAAGCATTTCCTGGAAGCACGGCTTATCTTTCTGCTGAAGCATAGGGACCCTCAATCTTTAGACTTTCCCAGATGCCAAGCCAGAGCTTCTCTCCTTCCCCGCTGTGTTGTTCTCAGCACTCTCTGTGCCTGAGAGTTAACGCATCCTTTTAGATAAGGAGGCATCTTTCCCCAGTCCTGGCCATGTGAAGCAGCTGGAGGCAGTGTGGGGCAAGAGCATTCCCTGTATAACAGAGTGCACAGTGTGAAGAGTTTATCCAAATGTAAGTCTAAGATAGTCTAGAAGCCACACTCAAGGTAGGCCAACTTTTTTTGATCATGACTCCATGGATACTTCTTGAAATTCATCAAAGCAAGTAGATAAATATCTCAGTTTTATTGGCTTTTGACAGTGCTCTGTATAACACCAAGCACTCTGTGTGACCTTCCAAGGTAGGAGAATAAGATGGTCCACGTGACCTAGCCTCTGTTCCTAGGTCCCTAGGTCAAAGGGCAATGTGTACAGTAACTCTAAGTCATTCTTGTAGAAATAGGCAGAAGGGGTGGTCTTCAAATGGCTGCTGCTGGTGTTTGGCATCCAGTCGACAGTTTGGTGCTGTAGGTAAACGCATGTGGAATAAGGCACCTCCTGGCACCTAGAGCATGGATTCAGGACTCAGGCCTAGCTTCAGGAATGAGTTGGAGTAGAACTTGTCACTTCCCTGAAGGTTACACATTTCTATCACTAATCCACCAAGAAAACAAGGGCTGCCTACAAAGATCACCTACGTATGTCGCTTTCCTGCCCTTCACTGTAGCACCGAGCATTCAGAGCGACGTTAGCTAAACCATGAAGAAATCATCCTATGGGAAAGGACAGAAATCCCTGCCTGAAGAGAGGGTCCCCAAGTAAGTGTGGGTGGGGACAGATCAGAGCCATGACAGACAGCTATGCAGAAAGTTTGCAGCTGTTGGAAGTGAGCTGGAAGAAAATATATTCTGGAGCTAAGAACAAATGGAAAACTCTTAGAAAACAACAGTGAAAGCTGTGGATCCACAAACATCTTGGTTTAAGATGTCAAGTCACTGTAAAATAGAAAATCATTTCATAATCCTATAATCTGCATAGTACTAATCTGGGATTTAAAAGAAAACAAACAATAAAGCTTTGAGAAACCAGCTTTCAGCTTTTTACTCAGGCATGGAAAATCCCCAGGGGCTCATGGTGAGTTCACACCTTTGGCGAAATGGCTTGGTGCCTGGATGGGGAAATCAAAGATGTAAATCATCTGGGACCGTGTTCCAGGGTTTATGAAAGGCCAGTGGTTCCCAACTTTGGTCACATATTTGAATCACCTAGGGAGCTTTAAGAATCACTTCAGCTAAGAGATTTGGTTAATTGCTCTGGAGTGTGGTGTGGGCACTGGGGTTTGAAGCTTATAACTGCTCAAAGTGCAGCTAGGGTTAAGCAGCGCCAGTGTTAGAAGGGGCAGAGACGTTTGCAGCTGGCTGTCACACTCTGGGTTTACTTTGGATAAAACGTGCCGTCTTCACTCTTTTTGCAGTGCCATTCAAGGAGGCCGAACTTTTTAGCCCAGAAGATGTGACTCTTTTAAAAGGAAATACTTTGGTGCATAGACTGAAGTGAACACTTCTGTGCTTTCACCAGAGTTGCCCAAGGCATGTACACTGGTGAGATGAATGTGCTCTTAGTGCCAGGAACGTTGTGGGCAGTGCTTCACAGGGTGAAGTATGCGCCCAGGCAGAGGAAGGCTTAGCAATGACCTCACACTCTCCGAAGAAAGTACTGAACATATTGTCCCTTTGGACAGCATGTTCCTGAACGTCCTGTTGTTCCCTCTAAGTCCTGGGTTGTATCACAAGCTCCTTGCTGACAAGCTTTGTTCAGGTACAGGAAGAATATAAGGGGTACAGAATGTCCCACCCTGCACCTTTACTGCATTTTCATATATGCACATAATGGTTTACTTAGATCATGCCATCCACACTGTTACAGCCACCATCTCATCATGAGCCACAAAGCACTCTAAATTCAACAAGGCTTACAAGGTTCCGAAAGCTTCTAAGTTCTTATGAACGAGTTTGTACTCTCTGGAGACTCTGAGGCTCCTTTTGTCTGCAGGCTGGTCTCTCCTTTCTTTACAGACTGTCTCAGGTTCTGAGTATGATCATCTTTAGTAAATGCCTTTGTTCACATATATTTGTGTCTCTGCTTTCTATGGTGTCCACTTGGAGCACCAACTTTACTGTTAGTGTTTAAAGCGCTACTTTCCTGCTTACTAACAGCCAGCTCATAAATGCTCCTAGGCAGCTTTCCTACTTTTTGGGGCTTCCAGTCAGCTTGCTTTTCCTCCTAAGGGGCTCCACATGACATTTCAAAAGGGATGTATCTGCCCCAGCAGGATCTTTTTTTCTAAGTAAAGGAGGTTTCCATTCTAAACTCTCCTTGAAAAAAAAAAGTCTGATTTTCTCTTGATATTTAAAAACCTTCATGGGTTGACAGGTTCTCCCATAGCCTTTCAGCCTAAGTATCACAGCATGGAGTTCCTCGTGTACTACTGTATGTAAACAAATTCCAACGTACAAATTAAAGAAATTAATGTAAGTGCTCTGGTTGTATAGCTCAGTGGTTCAGCATGTGCCTACCATGCACAAGGTCACGAGTTCAATCCTCAGTGCAGAGAGGGCAGGGCGAGCTAGAACAAGAATGTGGAAGTGAGGGAGGATGCGAGGGAAAGAGACAGAAATTGGAAGGAGACAGGCAGTGCATACTCATCTGATCACAGAAATATAAATGCACACACATTTGAGTGTTGTAAGTGGAATGGAAGAAAGTTACAAGATTAAAAACAAATGCTTCATGTTAAAATAATACTTTAGAAGTGAAATACTTGAGAAATTAGTAAGTAAAATATTAGAAAACATAGCTTAATATGCACGATAGATGTCAGGAGGAAGTTGACTCATATTAGAGCAAAAATTATATACTTTAATAAGACAAATTAATATCCCAGTGAAAAATTAGGCAAGGGACACAGGAAACGCACCAAAACAATACATGAGGGGTAGATGCCAAGCACCTCCAATCTTATAGGCAGTGAGCATAGCTGAAGAGTTCCATCTTCTATTACAAAGTTAGCAAAGAACTCTAGTGCCCCATTTTTGACCACGTCCCCTTGATGGGGAGGCCTGGTGGCACTCAGAGGAAGGATAGCAGGTTACCAAGAAGAGACTTGATACCCTATGAGCATATACAGGGGGAGGAGGTCCCCCTCAGTCACAGACATAGGGGAGGGGAGTAAGGGGAAAGTGGGAGGGAGAGAGGAATAGGAGGATACAATGGATGGGATAACAGTTGAGATGTAATATGAATAAATTAATAAAATATTTTAAAAACAGCAACAAAAAACAAAGATATGAAGATGTTAGCAGACTGTGCTAATGACACATTTCCTGTTCTTTCTCAGACCTCTTCACCTAAGACTGGATGAGTAACAAATTGAAAGGATGATTCCATGAGCTAAGATTCTACAACTTTATGGATGCCAGGGGAATCAGGAATCCAGTGTAAACAAGCTGGAACTAGGTAACTTGGACTCTAAGGATCGTCAGGTCAGGGCTAGCAGGAGGGATGCATGTTGAAACTTGTACAGAGAAGAGGCGTAGATGTAGCCAGCTCACCTTTCGTAAAGCAAGGGTAGAAATGACAAGAGCTATCCCGTTAGCCTCATATAAAGAGGGCTGTTCCTCCAATTAGAGCCATCTAATCCTGGAGTGGACAAACTCACGAGCCGGGCTGTGCTATCCAAAAGCAGCTGAAATCCTTTTAGGCAGGCACATCATAGTGGAAACTTCTTATTGGCACCTTTTAAAAAACTTTTCCTCTAGAGAGCCATGTTTTAATAACTTTACAACTTTTACAAAGGTTTTTTTTTTTTTTAAAAAAGAAATTAATTTGAATGATCCCAGCAGTGAAGGCCACAGAAACTCAGAAGGTTCAAACAGTCCAGGTGCCAGTTGATGCCAGCAGCATTGAGTTAGATATTAATGTTATTCTTTGACATGAAATTTAATGAGGATGAAGTCAGAGCAAAAGTTATGTCTCCGAGAGTTGGAACAAAACCCCAAGAAATTTGAGGGCAAAGAAGAAAAATGTGCACTTCTTCAGAGGACGGGCAAGATTCACAAGGGCCTTCAGCTACTCCAGCTACAGCTGCGGGAGAGGCAGACGAAGAGCTGAGGTTTAAGCATCAGTGTGGAACCTATGACCCTCAAAGCAGAAGCACTTTGTACCTCACTGTGGCACTAGCTTCAGGCTGCTTCCTTTGGGAGACTTATTTTTTTATTAATGGAGATAAGTTTTTTGAAGGCAAGAACCTTACAGTCCTCTGGTCCCTGCTGCACCACCAAAACTTCCACGTTACAGAGCTCTCGAAGGCCAGGTGTTTTTGCTGCACAAGAAAGTCAAGGGCATTCTGGTCTGAGGCACATACGTTGAGCTGTAGCCAAACAGTAAGTGACTACACCATCATTGAATGGGACTGGAATAAATTAGCCCCATGCAGAGGCCTCTTCGACTATATTAATTCTAGGCAGAGTTTAAGATGGATGGACCCTGACAGTCTCATGGCGTTTACATTATTTGGTGGTACCTTTGTCCTCTGTAAGTAGGATAGCTCACTGCTGGACTGTTGGAGCAGCACACTGACCAGGACAGGCTGAGGGTGAGGTCTAAGAAGTATGCTAGGTGCCTTCTTGCTTCGTCACTTACTAGTTGTGGGAACAAAGATAGCGCTCCTGGACTCAGTTTCTATACCTCTAAAGTGGGAGGTAGGCGCAGTATTCTACATCCATCATGAGGCTGTTTCAAAGGTTACAGGAGGTAACAGCTACCACAGCTATTACAGCAAGCCTCAGTATTAGCATAAAGTGTTCAGACAGACTGAAACTGTGGTCAGTAAACACGCAACAGCCTCCAGTCTATGTGGCTTAGCACAGACTCTAAATGAGGGCAGAGGAGGAGGCAAGGTTCCCTCCCACTGTCACTTAGCAGAATTTGGTTCCCCAAGGTCTGTGTGAGCCCAAGGTCTGTGTGAGAATGTCGAATCTGATGGAAGGTGTTCCTGCTCTTCTGATTTTTTCAGTATACCTCCTCTACATGAATTAGAGAGCCTGGGATCTGACCTCACGTCCTCTGATTCCCCGGAAAAATGACCCTCTCACTTTCAAATACTAGCTGGCTCCTCTGGTCCAGATGTTGCTTCTGTCTGTGGAAAGACCTTGGGAGATATCTGTGCCCAGGAAGAGCCGATTCCCTAGAAGTGAACATTTCTTCATCTGAGGTCACAGGAGGCCACGGGAAGACAGTTTCTGCCGGCTGTGGAACTGCCCTAGAGGAGCTTCCGTCCTCTGAGGCACTCACAAAGGGACCGTTTTACATAAAGCTGAGACCTAACCCACAGAAGACCCACAGCTGGGGACTTTATGAGAGGAACCGGCCAGCCATTGCCACTGTTTACCCTGCAGCACAGCCTCTGTGGTTTGAAGAAGTGACTTGGTTGGTGACCAAGCAGCTCACAGGCTCTGGGAGTGTAGAGGACAGGGGACTAAAGAGAATGGTGACTTGTGTCATGTGATGGGAGTCAGTCCTCTGTCACCCAGGCCTCCCAAGTATAGAATTGGAGTATGCCTGGATGCCACCCTGTTCACCAACAGCTTTTCTCCTGAGAATGCCCATCTTGTCCTCTACCAGGCCACACCAGGTGAATCTGAAGTGAAATTTATCTCTTTTAAACTGAACCACTTACACCTCTGCCATGTTTAAGTGTTATGAGGCTAATTTGCTGAATTTTGCTTGGCAGTTGTATGAATACCTAAGGAAAGTCCCAAGTTTACCCTTCTTCTCTGAACCAACTCTCCCATTCTGCCAAGTACTCTGTGAGGAGATGTACTCCAGATGCAGGATACTCTTGCCTTGAACACATGACACTTCCTAAAATGCCTATCCTGTAGGGCAAAGAGTACTGGCCTTCTCTCTGGTTCCTAGACTGATACAACGATTTCTCCAACCTCTTACATAAAGAATTAAGACGGGGCTGGAGAGATGGCTCAGCAGTTAAGAGCACTGACTACTCTTCCAGAGGTCCTGAGTTCAATTCCCAGCAACCACATGGTGGCTCACAACCATCTATAATGTGATCTGATGCATAGTGTATACATAATAAATAAATCTTAAAAAAAAAGAATTAAGATGTGTGCGGGTCTTGGGGCTGATTCAGACATGAACCCAGATGTTGATGGGGATGCCTGATGGGCAGCTTCAGGCATGCCTCCTACATGAGGGCCGCACACCTTTACTTTCCACTCACACTTCAGATCTTCCCAGCCTTGACAGGAATTCTGAGAGGATGCGATTCCATGGCTTAACAAAAACTTTTCCTGGCATCCTCCTCTGCAGACCTAACTGCGGGTTTGAATGTGCTATAACCTCTTCTGGCTGCTCTTTACATATCCTTTGCCCCAAGAACTTTCCATTCTCTTCTGAGTCAATGCAGCTTTAAGCTGTAGCAAGGAATTAGCAGATATAGAACAGAGTCTGGCCCCAGAGACTTATAAAAGAAAGAAAAGAGACACCAAAGACTGAAATCACTTCCTAGAATCTCCTTTCATCCTCTCTGAGCAGTCTGCTTTGCTGACACCACTGCATGCTTCCTTGGAGACCCCCAGCCAGACCCACTGTGGGCCCTTGCTCTGTAGCAGTAACAGTGCCGGATGTGGTACTAAACAGTCCACTCAACGGTTGTCTGACAGACGCTACTTAGCAACTTACAGGCCAAGATGGTGTAGCAGAAAGTCAGAGCCTCTAGGCTCTGGGACAGAAGAGGTGATAGATTATTACCACTGTGTAGGAAAGGGATAGACTAAAATGAGACTTTAAGGTCCAAAGTTTAGTGGTGCATTAGTGACAGTTAAATCTGGAATCTGGAGTGCTTTACTACTCATTCATTCTATCACAGAGGTTCTCAACCTTCCTAACACTGCAGCCCTTTAATGAGTCCCTCATGCTGTGGTGACCCCCAACCATAAAATTATTTTCATTCTTTATAATTGCAATTTTGCTACTGTTAGAAATCATAATGTAAGTATTTTTGGAGATAGAGGTTTGCCAAAGGGTCATGACCCGCAGGTAGAGAACCACTGCTCTAAAATAATATATAATAATATAAAATAATATATAACCATCTTATAGATGTATTGGATTTATGTTTATAGATGTATGTGTTCATGCTTTATGGTTGGGGAAGACTTTATTTCACTAGTATCCTCTAATTTGATTCCCACTCTCCTCTCTTTTGACAGGTAAAGCCGAGCATTAATCACACAGGTGAATGCCAGCCTCTGCATCAGCTGCAAGCCTTCTGGCCCCATTTGATCTAAGCACTTTACCAAGTTCTTCAGGATACCTGGGGAATGGAATCACTTTGTCTTACCCTCTTCCTATGGTCCTAACAAAACTACAACACAGCTCCTAATGAGGCTGCTGAACAGATGAAGCAAAGGGGGCAGAGTGTATCACAACCAGAGAGTCAGGTACCCTAAGGGCAGGTGTATGTGGGACAAGGCTGTGCAGGCACGGGCATGGTGCTGGGATAAACAGGGTAGAGAACTATGCCCTTGGTTGCTATGGAAACAGGTTCATTCAAGACACTATCCCCTTACCATCATCCACTCTGGCTATATGGCTTGACTTTTATGCTGTTCTCAGTGTGCCTCTTATAAAACCATTTTTAACACACACACACACACACACACACACACACACACACACACACACACAAGGATGCAAAAGATCATTTGTAGGGACAACAATAATTCCCCTTGTTCCACAACCGTCTAGAGTTCTAGGTTGAGGGCGCAGAAGGCAATGGACACTTATTCAGCATTTGTGATGTGCCTGGAACTCGATATGGATCACCTCATTTACTATGTCTCACGTGAGAGGAAACCGAGGCTCACACAGAGCAAGGACTGACGTCTTGGCCTACTGGGAAAGAAGCATTTTGTAAGCATGCATTGTCTTCTTAACACTGGGCAGGCTCAGCCCTCAAGCTCTCTGTTTCAGGGCCTCTCACCTGCCACAGCCAATCACTGCTGAGGAGTCAGCCTTTTAAATAGGCCAGAAGTATCTCTGCAGGTTGTTATTGAAGAGTAGCAGGTGGCTTACCTGCACCTACAGTCCTAAGGAAGTCAGAACCAGGATGAGAACCCAGGGCTGCAAAGGACCTTACCAAACACAGAGCAACACATAAGTACTATGTCTCAGGACTTGTGGCCGAGACCAGCAGAGTCAGGATTTACCTAGGTCACCCAATCATTTTTTGTTGCAAACCTCAAACCAACACTGGATGTCCTGCTTAGGATGAAGGTTGAGAATTTAGCATGCCAGTCATGAACTACAGGGTTATAGATAGAGTGACAAAACTCTCAAGAGTCCTGAGGATACAGGCAGAATTCAAAGAAAGAAAAGTAAAAGCTCAGTCTATGCAGTGGACAGAAAGAGTCAGCATGTGAAAACGCAGATCTGGGGTGGGCTAAAGAGGCTCAGTAAGTGACTTTCCAGACTGTTTTGTTCCCACTCCACATACAGTTGGAAGCCAAATGCAAGCCACCAAGGTTGCAGTGAAGCACTGACCAATTATAGCACAAATATTTGTGGGCAGCTGTGGGAGTGCAAGCCACCTGCTCCAAGTTTACAGCTTTGTTAAACTTGGTAAACATTAAAAATGCAATGGGAACGCCCTGATCTGCACAGCATCCCGTGCCCGTGCATTCTGAGAGGCCTTTCTCGGGGAGCTGGGGTGATTCTGCCCTTGGTCAGGCCTTCTCAGTGTGGTTCAGCACTGCTTTCTGTTGGGACATCAGTGTTGCCAGTCTCCTGGAGAGACTGAGGTCAGTGGTTTGAAGGGCCACAGGGACCCTGGAATATAATTTACCTACTATTGTTCAGACAGGTAAAGCAGATTTAGCAGTGATGTGCCAACGTTATATAGTTGAGGGCCAAAATGACTCTTGGTCTCTCAACTTTGGGTCTTTCCCTTAGTGCTTTTTCCTCTCATGGAGTTTGTAGATGATGATGAAAGGGAAGGCATAACATTCTAGAACATTATAGCTGAAAGAGACATGGATATTGTCATGTGATAATATGGCATAATGGAGAACTCAAATACCAACAGTACCCTTGTTGAGAAATATTTTGTTTACTGTTTGGCATTGCAGTTGAATGTAAGGATGGAGATAGACAGAGGCCTGACTAGAGAGTTCCCCAAAGGATCTGAAACCCCCTACTTTGGACTAATTAACCCATTCTACCTCCTTAAGCCCCAGTGGATGAATAGACCTAAGTTGCTTCAGTAAAACAGATGACCCCAGCTTCTCTTTACTCACTCCTGTCCACATGCTCCTAAGCCATTTCCAGCTGGGTACTTACTTGGACTTAAGGCCTTCCTGCCCATAGGGCTGCAGCAGATATTGGTGCACGAGCTTGTCCCTGAGAGTCCCAGCCAGTTTGATTTTCTTTCTTGATCGATGTAGGTTAATGATGAAGAGTGTAATAGAGCCACGGACATAGTTATGGCTGTGTTCAAGAGAGACAGAGAAAGGAATGGGAGAAGATGAGACAAAGTGGTCAGTTAGATACTCCCAAGTAACTTATAGGCTGTACAACACAGGACCATTTAAGAAACCTTCAAGATGTGGATGTCTGGTTATTTCTGTTTCCTGAATGGAAGGTGTTCACCTTCTGTCCCACCATATGCTTGTTTAAATTTATTAGAATTATTATACATATATACATATATATACATATATATGACATAATTTATAATGGCAAAGAATTGAAAACAACATAAATTAGCTAAAATGATAGATTGGCTAAATAAATTATGTTGCATTTCTATAATTGAAAATTCAGGGTTCCTGTATATCCAAAATATATGTTCAATAAGATATGATGACTGCCACAAAAGAAAAAAAACAGGAAAATATAAAGAAACAAAGAAATAAAAGAAAATGCCCCACAGTTATATAATCTTGAAAGAGTATACCATTTTGGTAAACTTTTAGCACTTTTACTTCTTATTTGAGAATTCTCTATTAAGCACTTTGACACATGTGACTATACCACTCATTTTTTATATAAATAGGATCAAACTATCTACATAGCCCTTTTAAGCTAATGTATACATGGTTTTATGTTATTATAGTTTCTTTTCTTATATAGGAATGCTGAATTTCTAATCATAGAAATGCAACAATTTATTTAGTCAGTCTACCATTTTTGTGGATTTCCGTTCTTTTCAAAAATTTTTGCCATTGTATGTTAGGTCACAAAGCCTTAATTTTTACATAAACTTTTTGTGTATTATGATTATTTCTGGTGATAAAATTGCTAGAGGTTGGAATCACTAAGTCAAAATATGTGTACATTGTATGAGTCCTCATCAAATTTCTAAGTCCATTTTCATGGTGTCCCTCCCTCTGAAAAGAGTTTATATCTTTGTGCTCTTGTGCTCCAAAGTGATTACACAGTCTGTTTTGTCTGCCGTGATATCTACCTTTGGGTAGATGCTGGGGAACTGTTTGTGTGATGATGTTTTGCTTCTTCTGGTAGGAGAGAATGACAGCATTTGGTCTGGTTTTTACTTCTTTAGACACAACCTATTGCTACGTAGCCCAGACTATCGCTGGATTGTGACCATCTTGTCTCATCCTCCTCAGTGCTGGGATACACACATACACACACACACACACACACATACGCACACGCGCACATACACACATTCCACTGTTCCCAGATTGACAATGCTGAAATGAAGATGCAAAGCAGAGGCACAGCAGAGCCATGGTAGACAAGCAGAAGAAACAAGAAATATTGTTTCTTACTGGAAGCCATTTAGATTTGAGCGTTCTTAAAAATATTGATTTTGATCCTGGGGCTCAAACTCAGATAATAATAATTAATAGCAAATGCCTTTACTCATAAAGGCATCTCAATCAAGGCCTTGGGTGGTACTATACTTTTTTTTTAAAACCATGACAATATCACTTATTCTGATAATATGCATATTTTGATAATATTGATATTATTTAGACAGTTTGTAAGAATTTGATTCAGCCAACTCTGTTTTAAGAGTATCCATTTTTTTCATGCCCTTAAGAACATTGGATGGTAATCTTTTAAAATATCTTTCCCAACTTGAGAGAAGAAAATGGGATCATGATGTCATATTTTATATTCTTGTTCATATTGAAGCACATTATTCTTTCATTTGCCCAGTTGCCACTTCTGGTTTTTCTTTTGTAAGGTGCCTAAAACTAGCCACCATTTTAGAATCCTTTCAGATGAGAGCAGGGTATGTAGAACATGGGAGGACATTTGCGACGTGCAAGGAGAGCCTTTCAGTGTATAGCAACAAAGCTGTAAGGATTTCCCTCTCTGTAGGAAAAAAGACCTTGTTTCTAAGAGGTCCCTTGGGGCCCCATCTGGATGGGTTAATGAGAGGAAACAGAAAAAAATGATCCAGCCCAGCCTTCAAAAGAGGAGTTGAGAGAAACTCTAAGACAACTTTGCCCAGAGGAAAACGTTACTTGCAGACATGGAACCCCTGGATCCCTGGGTCACTAGCCTCTGCTCCTAAAGAGGCTGATAGAGTTAAGTGGCCAAGGGCTGGTCAGCACAATAAATTGGGAGTTTTAAAGTATAAAGTTTAGGGTTCTAGTCAATTTAGGCCTGAGGCCTGGGAATCTGCATTAAAATCTTGCCAAGGTATTCAGCTGATGGGTTGGGTTTGGGAACTGCAATCTTAGAACAAAGCCGTAAGGTTGTGGCCTCCCAGAATACCCTCCTGGCTACATATCAGGTGGTTTCCCCCTTACATCTGTAGGAAGGTAGACTATTGCAGTCAGGCTTTTTGGAGGTCTGCATTAATGCTCTGATAAATCATTAAATGACTCCCCCACGCAGTGCTTCTTCCTCCATCCCATTCTAATCCCCTGTAGCATGTAAATTAGTTTTTGCAGTCAAATGATTCAGAAGAGAATGTCACTTGATTTGAGCAGACTTGTGTGACTAGAGTTCTGAGGAAGGATGCTGGCAGCTTGTGTTGGCAGTGACCACCACTGAAGAAGAATATCAGCTCATTTCTATGGGCGGGATTTCAGCTTAGCTCGATTATATATGAAACAGATGACAACATCATTAACTATAGGTGCTGTGGGCTTCAGAGTGTGAAGAAAATAGGCATGGGTGGGTATCGATTTAGCCAGACCACAGGAAACCCTTTTGCACGCCACTATTAAACAACAGTTTTAAAAGCCAGCGTGGAGGAGGAGGAGAGCACGTGCTCACATTTATGAGCTTCTCCTTGGCAGCCTGTGGCAGAATGTGCCCTTGGAGACTGCAGGAAGAAGGGTGGGATGTGAGCAACTGGTGGCTTGGAGGGAGACCTGAAACACAGCATTGCTGTAGGGAACACTGTCTTTCCAAGCCGCTTGGCAATGGTTTGACTTCTACGTACATAGTTCTCCTGGGAGAGACAAACCAGCACAGCCCAGGGAGCTAATTGAACAGGTTCTCAAAGAACTCATGGACCTCGTTAGGGAGGAACTGGTAATGAAGACTGCCCTTACCATCTGCCGCCCTCCTTGGTTGGTAGGCAAGGGCACGAAGCAGATGACTTTTGACTATAGAGACACAGTATTGGGTAGGGACTCCCACATAAGCCTAGAGTACTGTGTTGAGAATTCAGATTCCTGAAGAATGTATATTTTCTGTCCAGAGGAAATCAACCCTGGAGCAGTATGCAGTCTCTTAGAATGTGGAATCTCAGGCTTGGTCAGCTTGCCATCTTTAATGCCTAATGTCAAGGTCTGGTAGCATTTGGTTATCCAAGCAAATGCCCCTTTCTGGAAAGATGCTGTTTCGGTAGGCTGTCTATCCTGCTCTGTGTCTCACTCGTGGTGAGACATTTTCACCAGCAGCCAACCCATGTATCTGGAGTTCATCTTTTCTGGCTGTTCTTTTCCTGCCTGACATCTTCTCTTTGTTGCCATGGGAGGAGGAGGAAGTGAGTCAGAGGAGGGATATTGGAATGGGAAGACCCTGGATATAAGAGGTGGGAGATGTCAGATGGGAGGTGTGTCTTGAGTTCCAGATAGAAAACAGTCTGTTCTAGAAACATCTCCAGCGAAGCGGGGAGTATGGGAAAAGGAAGGAGGGTGATGCACTTCAGTCATTGATCATTCCCAGCGAAAGTTAATGTGCTTGAAAATTCAGTTGGTTCATTGTCTCCAAATCTAATTCAAAGGTTTTGGGTTTGGTAAAAGTCAGGCCCCGTTTTGCCAAACATTTTTCCCCTTAATTTCAAAGCCCCTGTGTATTTTAAGGGAAATTTAATCCACATGTTTCTGATTCATTTACACTTAACTCATCAAAATATTGTTTTGTAAGAGTCATTTGATGTCCAAGAAGCCTCAGGAACCTTTTTTATGAGCCTTTAAAAAAACTTCTTCTGAAAAACAGGAAGTCATGTTTTGCCAATAATAAACGAATTTGAACCCCAAAAGGCTCAATCTTGCTTCAACAGCCACTAGGTTCCAGTTGGTCCTGAGTGTGGCTGAGGACCTCAGTTCCCCCCCAGGAACAGACATCGTCTTAGCAGAATGGCCATAAAACAGTTTCTCTGTCAACACTTGATTGCTGGGAATGGAAGTTCTGCCAGCACTCAATAACTGGTCAGCTTCAGGAGAGGACAGAGGCACTTGCAGGGCACTGATGTGAGTGCCAACCTCTCCTCAGTCAGTTGCAGGAGGGCAGGCCCTGCTAGGTCACAAGTAATCCATATGCAGGAGAGCCGTGAAGGTGTCTGAGTAGGTGACAAATGACTTTCAGGGAGACAGAACAGGGGTCGCTATGCACAGCGGGACAGGGAGCTGAATGATTTCTGAAAGCCCTCTTCAAATGGAAAGCTCTGTAACACAAAGCTGTTATTTACACACGGGGGATACCACAGAGCCCTCGGAACTCTAATGCCAGCATCAGTAAGCTTGTGTTTTTCATCCAGCTCCCGTTTAGATCTACGATACGTATTTCAGGTTGAACACTATGAAGCAACAGAACCATTAGGGGATGATTCTGTAATTCTGTCTTCTTTGGCCACAAATACACGTCAGTGAACCAGTCAGTAGTGCTGCTCCTGGTGAGGGTGTGAGACACAGACAGGACACATGGCTTCTCAGAGTGGGGAGCAGATGTTTTTCTTATCTTTGTGTCTAGCTGTCTGGAAACTGACACTTTTTGCAAGGAGGAGACCTGCGTGTCAGCTGGCCCAAAGTATCCATTCTTCACATAGTTGAAGGAATGAAAAGGACCTTTAACTTGGTTCTTATCATTTTTGTAACATCATGAAAGTCTTCTTTCTTTTAATGAGGAGAAGGAGAGGTTACTTTGATAGAAGCCTGGTAGACTCACTTCCTTTCAAGAGTTTCTGACTTGGGGGGCAGTTGAGATAGAGAGGGGTCCAAATCCAGATTTTTTTTTTACTGACTTGGTGGAGGCCTCATTGTAGTGACTGGTAGGATTCAGAGCCATTTTATTATGCCCTCCTCTGGCTGATGTGATATGCAAGAGCTATAACTACAAACCATCAGGAGCACCCCAGCTCCCTGTTTTGGTCTTCTCTCATTCACTCATTTATACATCAAACACTTACAAGACCTACTTCATGCTTGTCACTGTGTCAGACACAAAGAATATGAATAGGATCTTTGGCCCCAAGTTCATGGTACCTTAGGATATGAGGGAGACCTTCTCATGAGAACACGTAAGTACACTAGTGTGAGCCCTGCCATGGGCCTTCGTGGGGAATCCTCAGGGAGGACATACAAGTCCTTCTCAGTTCATATAGGTATTACTGAGTTATTTATTCCTGGATACAGACTACTATTACAAAGGCCATAGACTGGTGTGTTTTCCAATAGAGACAGAAGGTGCCAGGAGCAATTTTTCTCTCTTGAGGCTGGGGGTCCACCTTTTGGGTGGTTGCCTTAGGACCCTGCTATAGACAAGGAATACAATGTTGCCTTGTGTGATGATCAGATAATTCCAGGCAAGGCCATAAAGCAGTCAGTCACTGTCAGGTGAGGGACTGAGCTTCCTGCTGAGCAAAAGGGATGTTGAAAGCTTCTGGCCTGTGCCCAAGGCGGCCTTCCCTCCTCTACAATAGGCACTTGTATCTACAGGCAGGACAACGGCCCCTGGCGCCCACCTCTGCCTAGAGTGAGTCTTTGAAAGCATCTTATCATGAGGAATTAACAGGCTTGGCTTCTGTCTCAGCAAGGACAGAGAAGGAGCATATGGTGAAATATGACCACGCAGCTCTTTGTGTTGCCCTCCCCTTGATCAGCCCTGATAGGGCCTGGATGGAGGTCTGACAGGAGCCAGGAGGTAGCAGTCCCTTCCCCCAGGTTCTCTCCATAGTTAGAGAAAGAATTCTCCTTTCCAGGGTAACATCCTCTGCCTTAAACAGGAAGTGATGTAAGACACAGTTTACCAGATGGTCTTTGCTTTAGATCCAGTTAAAATTTCTTCCTTATGGTCTTTATGTTTTAAACTAAAACAAAGCAAAACAAAACAAAAACACAAAAATACCTACCAAACTTTACTAATAATTAACTCACCTGTTTTAAAGAGAACTGTGATGCTACCCAGTGCTTTAAGTCAAAAGGAGAAGGATAAGCTCATAGTACCACACTGGGTTACAACGTGCTTTTAGGACCCCTTTCCCTCAAAAGGAAGTCTACATTTCACAGCCCATTAATGCTTACCATAGCTGAGGTCTCTAAAACATGGGAAATGCTCCTGAAGCTAGCATGCTTCCCAGAAACCTAGTGGGACACTAGTGTAGGCCAGGTGCTCTGTGTATTGTAGAAACAGCCACTTCTTGTCTTAAGCTCTGTGGTGGGTCAGAGCATCAGGCTTGGCCTCTTGTCTTGGCCCAGGCTCAGACACACACACAATCTTTGTGGGCATCGCATCAACTGGCACAGACAAAGTGCCCAATAAAACTTTGCTGCATGAGTAAGAGAATAAACAAATAGCATGCATTTTCCTAACCCTTCCTGAGTAAAGTCTGTATGAGATTAAAGGCTTACTGGACAAAAAAGCGATCGTCCTTTGCTACCTGCAGAGAGAAAGGTGAGCACAGAGGCAGTTTTCAGTTAAGATCAGTGGACAAAGTGAGCCTTGAAGGGCTCCTGTGGCATGGCATTCTAAGAGGGGCTGCAGCCTACGGGCAGCCTTCCTCTCCCGTTGTTCTTGTGAAGACTTACTTGTGATGGTTTGTGCAATGAGCATAGATCCTCAGTTTGTCCCGGATGACTCTTCCTGGTCGTGGCTTGCGCTGAAGCCCAGCTACATGCACCGCCAGGACTTTGGGGCCAATCAGACGCTTGTAAAGGAGAGAAAGCCAGTAGTCCTGATGAGAAGAGAGAGGTGGAGAGTCAGGGAGAGAAGTCACATTCATGTGTGCTGAGTAAACATGACAGAACAGGCCAGAAACGACTTCCTACCAGGAGTATTGTATGGCACCCTCCTAAAGAGCTGGCTGTGGGCTGGTAATGAAGAGAGCACTTCCTTACACAACCTTGTCACTGACTGAGTGGGAAAGGGTAACCTGGAGCAGACTCAGAACAACAGATGAACAAATGAATCAAACTCTTCACAAATGAACTAACCAGTTGGGGTGAGTGGCTTACATCTCCAAATTTACTTCCGGTGGCCTCACCTTCATGCTGGCTTGTGATTTCTGTGAAATTGTAGTTTGGGGGATTTCTAATCCTTAGGATGTCACCTTTTATGTGTTGGGGGATGGTCTAATGTATTTTAATGCTAATTACTGCTTGCTGTCTCTGTGACCCACCTTTTTTTGATTAATAAAATCCCATCCTACCTGGGCAGGGCAAAGGAGATAGGTGGGGATTGGAGAGACAGAAATCCTG
>OU015757.1:60599418-60624766 GCA_907169655.1 Acomys percivali
TCACAATTACATGAGTTTTTTTCTGTTAGATTACTTCTATCTTTTATAGTAATTTTTTAATTGGGAAATACATGGAAACTTTTGAAGGTCAGAGCATGAAATTAAAAAATATTTTTTAGAGTGTTCTAGCAATGATGATCTGGTAGTAAGCGTAGCAATGAGGAGAAGTCAGTGCTAAGCCTCAAATTTTCTCTGTTGGCAGATTCATTGATTTTCCATTTGTAGGGAAGGCACTTCCAAAGTGACTCTACATTCCTTTCTCCCTGTCTATTCATTTGATGTTCTATTTGTGGAAGATCTTCACTTCCACTTTAAAAAGAGCTCATCACTGCAAAAGCCTTCATTTTCCATCCCCAGCCCAATTCAAGGACAATATGTCCTGGGAAAGTGTGTGACCCAGGAAATAGCCATGGATTTCTCACACATTGAAGGCTACTATTTCCCTTTTACTTTAAAAGTATCAGTTTGCCACAAGCTCACAGTTTAAAGGTATATATATATACATGAGTAATAAGATGGCATCAGTACGCATGTCCATCCACAGAAAGCTGGGAACAGAGGGGCAGAACCAGCAGAACAGGAGTGTGGAGGAACTCAGGCTGATGGGAGCTACTGTTGTTCTCATTCTGGTTGGATGGTGGACTCAGTTATTGTTCGCTTTGTTTTTCTTCTAAAAGTAGCACATAGACACAATGTTTATATGTGGTAAATAATATATTAAATACAATGTATAATACAACAAAAGCTCATGAATGGTTTGTTATCAGTGATTTCTTTAGACAGATAATATCATGGACTTGCCTATAGGCTGCTATCTCTCAGTTGTTTTGCTGCAAAGGGATACGCTGCAGTGATTGTCTCCTAGCCTTTCATCTCCTCTCGGGAGACAGAGGACTGTGAGAAGCATGTCAGTTGAGGGTAGGGACTTCCATCATGACCTGTCTTCAGAATGCCTTTTCATTCTTGCTTTTCCTCCCCGCCAACCTAGCTCTTAAAAAAAAAAAAAAAGAACACTTGATCTCCCCTCCTCCCCTTCCTTCTTCGCCTCTCTGCCCTTATCTTTCCCTTGTGAAAACCACTTTTCCGCAGAATCAAATGTGTTTTCTCTTCTCTTTTCTTCCTTCCTCCTAATCTTTCTTCTTTCTCTCTTTTAAATGAAAACATTCTGTTTACACAATCACCATAAATGTATACACATGCAATGATTCCAGATAATTTCTTAAGGAAATAGCATGAAAGAAGAATATATTAATATATATATAAAAGAGAATACACATTACATACATATATCTATAAAAATAGCTACAAAGACATCAGATGAAAGAACACTGCAGAAGTTTTCAGACAGTAAGACTCATTAATGGGAAAGAAAATTCTATGACCTTTTATGTCAACAGTGAGAAATTTCCAAAGGAAAGAATGCATTACAGCTTCAAGGGACAAAGAAAGACACAGACATTCTTTAAATGTATCAGGCATGAAAAGCTGAAGAAAAATAGTGTCTGTTTATTGGTTAGAGAGAGAAAACTAATAGCAGGTGACACTAAAGTGACAGGGGCTTTAAATCTTTCTTTTTCATTCAGTATTTGTCAAAAAGTCAATTGTTGTCTGAAAGGTAGACAAGGAAGTGTATGGAATGAGTTGAACCAAAACAAATAGGAAAAGAGAAAGTGACACAGGCGTGTAGAATTTACTAGATTAACTACTGAGCTGTATGGTCCTTGAGGTCTGAAACTACCAAACCAATTCCTGAAGCCAGTGCCAACAAGAGGCACTGAAATTCAACTGTGGAACACACACTCTGGGCCTTGGGATATGGTTGAAGCGTAGAGTAATTAATGGTCACAGTTCTGATAGAAATGCAAGAATAGAGCAGAAGTCAATGAGATCCTGTAGCAAAGGGTCTGATCCAGCCTAAAGCAGCAGGGGAAACTTCCACAGAGTGGGCGTTAAGGTTTGAGAAAGTGAGGGAGAGAGAACACGTATCTTCCGCAACCCAAGCCAGTGCAGCTTCATTGACTGTGCAAACAAAGGCAAGAGTGGGCCAAAAACAGGACAACAGAGCCAATTCCCAAGTTCCTATGGGGTTTAGAGGCCACCCTGAAATAAATGGAAAGTCATTATGGAGTGAAGCAGAGATAGTGTCTTTGTTTAGTTTCTATTTATCAAGTTGGCTTTTACAACTGTGAATTAATGGACTGAAGAAAACCACTAAGATGTTGGTTTACATGAATGGTGTTCAGGGTTTGGCTAAGGAAGTTAGGAAAAGAGGGTATGAGCAATACTGAGAACATAATACCATTGACAGCACTGGAGGGTTAGTTGTGTACGTGGCTTTGAAATGTTCAGACCTTAGACTCTGGAAGATGGGATGGCAACTGGCTGCTTGACCACAGTAACAATGTTTCCCATTTGTGCTCGATCCCCGCTCCTTCTAGTCCACCCACGAGGCTGCAAAGCTTGATGATGCCAAATTTTACCAGGGACGCGTAGGTAAAGATATATTCACAAGAAATAAGGTCAGAGAAAAACTGGTAATGACTAAATATGAATAAATGCCTGTATGGCCTAGTTCGGTTTGTTTTTTTGTCAGTTTTTATGTATATGAACCCACTGCATGTTTTTTCTTCCAGGGTTTGTATTTATCCATTCAATTACTTCTCAAGCTTAATGCTATGCAATTTAGATCCAGGCAAAGGGACTCCTACTTCAGAGGACCAAGCTTTGCCCTCTTCTTCATGAGGCAAAATCCCTGGAGCCAAGAGCACACATCCCATTCTTAAGTCCTTTCTGGACCACATGCTGAATAAACAGGAGCCTAGGAATCTGCCCAGAGCATCTCTAATATTTTGCCTGAATCTGCATGGGCTGAAACTTGGAGTTTGGCTGCTAGGCCTAGGGCTTTCATAGTTCATTTCATGGTTCTGAAATGTATGCTGATAGGCTAGAAAGCCGACAAGAGGAAGTTGATTGTAGAGACATGAACAGGACTTGAGCTTGCAAATTTATTATTTAGTTGTATGCCGCTGAGACTACTGATATACTAGTGGCAAAGGAGGAGAAAGAGAGAGCCAGACTCTGGAAACAACCTAGATGTCCCTCAACTGAAGAATGCATAAAGAACCTGTGGTACACTTACACAATGGAATACTACTCAGCTATTAAGAATAAGGAAATCTTGAAAATTTGTAGGCAAATGGATTGAATTAGAAAAGATCATCCTGAGTGAGATAACCCAGACCCAGAAAGACACACATTGTATATACTCACTTACAAATGGATATTAGCCCAACATATATGCCCTCTCAGAGACTCCACCCAGTGCGGGATTGGGACAGATGCTGAGACTTGCTGCTGGACTCTGGGTGGAGCGCTAAGAGTTGTATGGAAGAATGGGGGGTTGGAAGGACCCAGAGGGATCCCCACAAGGGTACCATCAAGGCTTGTCCAGGGGGGCCTGTACAAACTATTGTACCAACCAAGGACAATGCATGCAGTAAACCTAGACCCCCTGTTCAGATCTAGCCAATGGACAGCTCATTCTCCACAGTTTTCTGGAGAGTGAAGACTGCCTCTGACATGAAGTCTGGTGCCTCTGATTTGATCACTTCCCCTTGGTAGGGAGGCCTGCTGGGCACACAGAGGAAGGGGAAGCAGGCTGTCCAGATGAGATCTGATAGGCTGTGGTAATATGGTGAGGGAGGAGGTTCCCTTCTGTCAGAGGTCTAGAGGAGGGGAATAGGATGGGTGGATGGAGGGTGGGAGTGAGAGGATAACAATCAGGATATAATCTGAATAAATTATAATACATTAAAATTATTAATCTCAGATTTCAAGCTCCCGGAAATGTAAGAAAATAAGTGTTTTCTGTTTAAGCTAAAAAAAAAAAAAAAGAAAAGAAAAGAAAAAAAGAAAAGAAAAAGAAAAGAAAAAGGAGAGCAAGCCAGAATGTGGCATTAGGCTCTGACCAACCCAATGAAAGCTGTGGACACATTAATTGATTTTGGTGTTATAAACATTTCCTGCATGTGTATCAGTGGTGTACAAGTATTCCATCCATCTGTCCTAGGAGTTGTGAAGAGAGGCAAAGACACATGTAGACATCTCTCTATAAAATAAGCTAACTAAAGGAAATATAGCCTAAGCAGGGAATACTTGTATTTCTTTGGGAATTTACAAGAAGAAACGTTTTTAAGACTAGATGTGGTCTTGGTTTGGAGCTAACATGCAGGGGAAAGAACCCTACTATTAGACCTTCTCCAAAGAGGGAGCTGTAAGGCAGGTCCAGAGCATTCCACGTGATAGTAGTGTGCTTTGAGCGTTCTTTCTTTCCTAGAGGAAAAGAAATGCTCTCTGTCCCAGTGACATCACTCAGAACTGTTGACTGGGCTGGAGAAGGAAGGCTGGCTGTTTTACTATAAACCCTTTCTACCTTGCTTTTATGCTCAAAGTTTCAGTTTTTATGTTACTGGAAGAAGGAGACTGTCTGTAGGCCCAGAGAGCCAAAAACAGAACTAATAAATTTATTGTAAAATTGCCCAAAACACGTGTTTTTTTGTGAGTTAGTTGAGGCAAAAGTGTCTCTGAACTTTTCTTGTTTCAAGAACTTGGAGGGCAGATTTGACTAAAGTCTAGAATGCCATTAAACCACCTCCTGTTGGCTAGAAGAGGACCCGCTGAACTCCTGAGTTGTTATCTACATTTGACCCAGTAATTTTACATCTCATAATTTATTCCAAAGAAATGATCACAGATATGTGCAGATCTATCTATGAAATGGTTGCAGCAGCTGCCGCTAATGTTCATAGCATTATTTCCACTCCCTTCTGGTTACTGCATCCGAATTTTCTTTCAGAAGATAATTCAGCCATAGTTGTATACTACCAGTCTCCTTTGAGGCAAATGACAATACTGAGCTAGCTGGATATTTTTCTTCAGAGAATCTGAAAACCGAATGGTGTGACCAAACCATTATGTGACCAAGTGCTTGATGAGGACTTTTCTATGCAGCAATTCCATCACTAGCACTGTCATCTAGACTCCATGGTGCTTCAGCTTTTCTTCTTTTCTCAACATCTCTTCTTGTCAGTGATTCGGTTGGTAAGAGTACATTCTGCTCGGGTCCAGTTCTCAGCACCACAGAGCAGCTCACAAACTCTGTTAACTCCGGGGGATCTGAAGCCTCTGGACGCACACACCTTCGTCTGGATGGCTAAGATCAGCAAAACAACTGACAAAAATGTGGAGGATGTGGGGAAAGACCCATAGACTATCTAACCAAACCCAGGACCAGGCATGAGAAACCTCCATTTGAATTGTTGGTAAGAGTAGTTCAAGCAACTCCCAAAACAATATAAGCTATTGCCATTTCCCTTGGCTGCCACTCAGAGGTCAAAGGTAAGTCACTATTGCTGAAGATACCACACACATAGGACCAGGACTCAGATGTAAGTTGGCTATAACTTGAAAGCCTCCTTCCTGTGGTCTAGCTTCCACGACACTAGAAAGTACGATACAAGCTGCCCGGGGAAGGACACAAACAATAGTTTATCCAGCTGTGACAAGCATAAACCACAATGCTGATGAGTACAGCAAGAGAGCCCCAAAGGTGCAATAGTGTACTCATATCTTGGCAGTAACCAACTGCTGTCTAATTGGACTTAAGGCCAACTCAACAGAAGGGAAATCATGCTTAGTACTAGAAATCTTTCTAGCTACCTGGGATTACTGAGGTCATAGATCTAAGAAGAGAATCTACTACCACCACTTTACTGGACCAGCATATTTCTCATCTTCATCCTAAATCTTATCCTTATACCCACAGAGAAGTGTAGCTTTCATCCCTTATCAAAGAAGCTTCTCTTTACAGCAAATGGAGACCATTATAGGAAACCACAGCTGAACACAATGCATAGATCAGTGGATCAGGAATCCTGCCCCAGTGAATATATCATCAATACAACTGCACCTAAGGCTCAGGGAACATCATGGAAGAGGGAGCAGGAAGACTGTAAGAGCCAGGGGACCAGGAGGCTGCAGTGAGACTGTCTTCTAGAAAGGGTAAGGAAGCCTCACTCAATGCCTACCTAAGTTGAGGCTAGGATTTCACCCAGTGGAAGGCTGTAGTTCTTTCCATGGAGTGGGCCAATGAATGTTTCTTGAGTGCTCAAGATACACTCAATCTTTGTACGAATTATTTCAGTGAGTTCTGGAAACGATTGCTACTATTCGATCTTTTAATAGAAGAAAGTACCAAGGCCTGGAGACATAACGTAGTTTAAGTGATAAACTATAGTCCTAGCTGAAAACCCAGTACTTAGACACACTGTAGGTCTTATAACTGTTGAATGAATGAATGCATTAAACCATGTGGATAAAGTTCCTTATTAAAGCTCCCCAAATTATAAATATAAATTGTTGTTAGGATTAAAGAGTGACAGCCTGGTCACTGAAGTAAGCACACAGCCAGAGGGCAATGCTTTTTCTTATGAATTAGCCACTTCACTCTGAAACTTCTTTCTCACTCAGAGCCACTGCTGCTGCTTCAAGCTACAAATCAGTGTCCTCCTCCCCCTCCTGGGACGGCTTCTGTGAGACTCAGTACACCTAAAGGTATAATTCAGTGGCTGAATTAGGGGCTTAAGAGAGCAAGAGTCTGTAGGCAGGGGCATCTCTGTGACAAGCTGGAGGCCTAAGTCATGGTAGGCTCCCAGGGCGATATGAGAGGGACTCTAGCAGAGACTCCTAGTAACGGGGGTCATAGAGACTGAAGAGGACACCCTCTAACTAGACAAGTCTCCTAGTAGAGGAAGGGGAACACCAACCCACCCACAAAAACTTCAACCCAAAATTCACCTGCTTACAAGATGTGCAGATATAGCTGAGATTGAGGGAAGGTCCAACCAATGCTCAGCCCAACCCAAAACCCATCCCATGGGAGGGAACCAACCCCTGATGTTAATGATACGCTGCTATGCTTGCAGACAGGGGTCAAGCAGAGTTGTCCTCTGAGAGGCTCCACCCAGCAGCACCTCAAAACAGATGCTGAGACTCACAGCCGAACACTGGGCAATATGTAGGGAACCTTGTGGAAAAGTGGGGGAGGGGGGGAGAAAAAGGCCTAGAGGTGACAGGAGTCTCACAAGAAGACCAACAGAGCCAACTAGCCAGGGTCCAGAGGGCCCTGTGGAGACTGAAGCACCAACCAAGGACCTTGCATGGACTGGACTAGGCCCCTACAAAGTTGCTGAGGGCTAGCTCAGGATTCATGTGGGTACTCTAGTAAGGGGAGTTTCTGACAGCGACTCTCTTGCCATCTTTTCAATCACTTCCCCCTGGCAGCACTGCCTTACCAGACCACTCAGTCCTGATATGACTTGATGAGGGAGGTGGTGTGGGGGTTGTCATGGGTGTGAGGGGAGCAGGGGATGGGAAGGGGGCTCCCCTCTTCTGAGGAATGAGAAGGGGGATGTGGGAGAGGAGGGTGAGTGGGGCTGGGAGGTGAGCAGGGATGTAAAGTGAATAAACAAACAAACAAACAAGCATAGTTGAGCAAATGTCCTTGTTGTATGGGGGAACATCTTTCGGGGATATGCCCAGGAGTGGTATAGCTGGGTCTTGAGGAAGTACTATTCCCAATTTTCTGAGAAAGATAGTCCAACTGAGGTTTTATTTCTCTGAGAAAATATCCCCTAAGCACTTTTGTAAGCTATAATATGGATGACAGGAACTGAAGTTAGATTTGCATCCCAGATTAGCTCCAGCACTTTCTAGGGAAGACTGTCTCCTTTTAGGTATTTTCCCTTGGAGCCTCAGAGGTCTCTTCTGTAAGTAACGTAAGACATGAGCCTACCCCATGAAGCTGAAATGAACAGGACAGTATATGTAGAGGGAGCAGCCTGATGCCTGGTGAGCAGTGAACACAGGAAAACAGTCAATGATATTGCCATTAACAGTGATTTTCTGTAAATGCCTGTGCCCATGTGTATCGTATTGAATATATTCTCAAAAGAATTGCTGATGGGGCCAGCAGGGCTTAAGGTAGATAAGAGAATTTAACACCTAAGCAATGAAGAGAGACCATGCAGAAGATGGCATATCTACGAGTGTGTGGCGGGCTGGCAACACAAGAAAAGGACTGAGACAGTAGGAAGAAAGACAAAGATTCAAAGGGAACAGTGGTACTTTTCAATGAAATTACATGTGTGCTCCAAGGTCTTAGGATCAGGACAAGGCAGAACCATGCCTTTTATATTCATGACTGGATAATATATCAGCTGGCTTCCTGGCTAGATGTCATCAACGTTGTCATCGTTGTCATCATTGTCATCGTTGTCATCATCATCACACTTGTCATACATAGGACCAATAGTAGTAACAGTCTCATACTTTGAAGAGCTCAGATTTTAGTTGATCTGGCTCTAAGCAGAGCTTTTGAGCCCCAAGATGCTATGCTTGCTTTCTTAATTGGTTCATCTTTAAATGTCAACAGTATCCGCCCTTTTGGCTGAGTGTCTCTGTTTGTCTCCCCAAGGCCTCTGTCTACATTTAACATCTAAGCTATTATTATTTTTTGCCCCCAAAAGTACTTGGTTAAGGTTGAAAAATTCATGTTGAGGTGCTTAGTGAAGAGGTTTTATAATCACTGACTTCCAGGCAAACCAGAGAAACTGAGCCAGCAGGGAAAGCTCTGGAAACATGGGCAAAGAGTAGTCAGCTGACTCTTGTCTAGGATGGTGTCATGCTAGCACCTCCCTGATATGAGGAGCAGCATGGAGGCTGGGAACTCGGCACAGACCTGCCCATGGCTCTACCAGGCTAACAGCATGGCTAACTGGTCCCAGAGGAGGTGCCTTCTTGACAGCCACACAAGTGAAGATGGCCTCCACCCAGACAGCTCCAGGAAAGCCTGGGGAACACTGTGTTGTTCACAAACTCATTTGCAGCTGCTTCAATTAAAGAATTAAACTATCCCTGAGTAGCAGCAGCATCAATAGGAGCCAAATTGGAAAACAAGCTACAGACCACATCTTTATTGTGCAGACACTCATTAACAAATACATGAAAAAATACCAGTCAGGGAAAGATGTTTGCCTGCTTGGAGACTTAAAAAAGCATTTAATTCAATCTGGCATGCATGGCTGAACCTGAAATGGCTACAGTGTGTAGCTGGTGGGAAAGCATGGCCCAAATGCTGTCTGTCTTTTAGTCTATCCTCTGCAGAACAAATATGACAAAGCTGGGATGAGAGCGATCAAGCTATCTCCTTTTTTATTTCTGAATATCAGAGAGAGGCTTTCTGTTTTTTAGGCTCTTCTTTCATGACGGAAAGAGGTGCTGGCTTCAGGTAGCCAGGCCAGTCTCTCCATCTCACCCTTACTCCTCAGCAGAGTGGCTTCAATCTGCAGACCACAATGCTTTCTACCCGGGCATTTCAAAACTGGGTTGGCAGGAAATGGTTCAAAATTATATCCCATTTTGCTTTCCAAACGCAGACTATGCTTGTTCTGTTTTTATGGGCTGGAGAGGTGGCTCAATGAATGACATGCTTGCTATGAGGACATGAGCCCAGATCATCAGGACTCATGTACAAAGTCAGGCTTGGTAGTAAGCATTGTAATCCTGGTGTTGGGAAAGGGGGCAGGCACATCCCAGGGCCTTTCTGACTAGCTGGCTTAGCCAAAATGGCAGTCTTCAGTTCAGTGAGAGAAGTTCATTGAGGAAGGCGTCTCATTTTCAGCCTTTGGTTTTCACATGAAAACACACACACACACACACACACACACACACACACACACACACACACACGCTATATATATGACGTATGGGAGGTAGCTTCAGGGTGAGGGGAAACAGGCTTTAGGAATAAAGCCTGACTCCATTAAGGAGTCATGAGAGAAGACAGGGGCAATGGATATAAAAAGTAGAAAGAAGGCTTGGGTCTTCTCCTGGGCCTTATTTAGAGGCTTCGGTATGGGGAGCACTTTTGTGGATACCCAGTAAAGAGAAGGCTATGACATTAACTAGCAAATATATCCTGCCAAACTAGATTATTTCCAGTAGAAAAATGTACTAGAAACAAAATCAAATAGTGGTCACCTCTCCCAGTGTTTTTCTGGGCTGTGGCTCAACTCTTCCGACATGGATGCTGACCCAGCGCCAACAAGTAGCACTCCGGGATGGGCACAGCACATAACCATTTGAAGACTTGTTAAACTTCCGGCCACCACTTTGTCTTTACTATTCAGGAAGGAATGTGGGTGAGTGATGGAACGTTTTGTAGCAGATCTTTGCCAAAATAAATTCTTGTCCTCAGTAAATGCAAATGAGAAGCCATGGTGTTATCTCAGTAACTACCTTAGACATTTTCCTGTACAACCACCTGAATATTAAAAATCTATCATTAAACACTAAAGAGAGTCATTATAGTTTTATAGGGTTTGCATAAAGAAATATCAGTTGATGGAGAAGTTGAAAGGAACATCAAACTTGTCATGGGAACCTAGTATGAAATAGAATGCAAATTCTTTAAACTGTGTAAAAATTTCAAAGTTCAAAGGAAAGTCCAATTTTAGAAGTCTTCAGGCTGGAAAATAGCTTATTGAATCTGGAATGAAGATATTACTGTAAAGCCATTGCCTAGCTTAATAATGCTGACATTTCTGAAATCATAGTGATAATAAGCCTTGAACTGTACAAAGTTACACTCTCCTCCTAAAATAAGGTGAATGGTATATTTCATCCTACTTCTGTTTTCCATACCATTCTGAAGTTTTAGGAGCCCGTAGTTGTTTTAGAAGTGTGAGCAGCAAATTCAAAGCATGTTAAGGAGTACCCTGTATGTTAGGAACTGGAAGTCTATACAGTGTACACTTACTACCTGCTTTCTCTCTTTTTTCCCCACAGAAATTTCCTTAGCAAGAATAACGAGAAAATGAGAGTCTACTTTTGTCTCCCTTCTTTCCTCCAGTCAAGATCTAAATAAAAGTTCAGATGTTCTTGACAGAAATTGGACCAAAACCCTAATAGGCTAAGTGTTGACAGGGCCAGTGGTGTCTGTTTCTCCTGACTTCTTTCTCCCAATTATTTTTTAAAAGTAATGTTTTTAGATCATGTCATACAATGTGTTTTGATCATCTTCATCTACTTCCACCACTTCCTCTCAAATCCTAAAGTCCTAGCCAACCTCCTTACCCACCCTCCTTCGTGCCCCCTTCCCTCACTCTCACAGCATGGAGTCCAGTGTATGTTGGTTAGCCATTCCTGGACTTGAGGTCTGCCCTGGAATATGGCTGATACACCGAGTGTCACTCAACTGAAGAAAATGGAAATTCCCTCTTCCAGAGCAACCAAATGCCAACAGTGGGGTCAGGACTCCATGCCTACCTCCCCTCCTCCATGCTGAGACTTTGTCTGCCTTGGGCTTTCACAGGTCTTTTGTACAATGCCACAGTCTCTGTGAGATCACATGCTCATCTGCCGTTTTGTGTTTCTTTGATACTCTGACATCCTGTAACCCTTCTCCAGTCTCAGGGATGTCATAATGGCATGTCTGTCCATACAAGTGCACAGGGCCTTGTTCAAAAGGGACATGTGATCAAAAGAGCATGGTGAGAGCTTACACTATGCTTGCTGCCACTATGAAATCTCAGTAATTTTATCATAGAGCTGTTTTGCGAGTGGCAAACGATGGGACAATGGATGTGCCTCTAAGCAGAGGTGCTCATGCTGTGGCTGAAGTCCCTGCTGCTCAAGTCACTATGCTCACCATGCTCACAGAGGCACAGTGCACAGGAGTTGAATGAGACTCAAGTGAGTGTGAGAGAGAATGGAGGCACTAAGGCCCTAAGAGGGGATACTTTCTGTTCATATCACCACTTTACTCGAACAGAGAAGGCAGTGACCATCTAAGATACTAAAATAACTAAAAAGTCCTATCACATCTTTTCTCGTTCATGCTACCTTTCGATATTGGCTAACCACCTTGTCTGAAAAGGACATGGAAGAAAACAGAAATCAAGGGCAACACACTGTCCCCTTCTGTTTCAATGCTTTTGTACTTGTGTGGTTTGGTGGGTCAGAAAACTGGCACATATGTGTATACAATGCATTCTGTGTCCTTTTATTAATTCTGCATATAATTTAGTATTATCAATTAAAACACAAACATCATGAAAATGAATGGTAAATTAATGCTAGTTAACATTTTATTTTTTCTTAGAACAATATTAAATGGCAAATAAAAATCCATAACAAATTGAGACTGAAAGAATAAAGTTTTCATATTTTTGTTACTGTTTTGAAGCAAAGGCTCTATATTTTCATGGCCTATAAGCCCTTGCTTTTTAAAACTCCGCACCATGGTGATAGTCACTTCTTGTTACATACTTCACAGGGGATAGGCTCCAAAATCTAGAAGAGAGACCTATGATCTATCTATGAGAAGGCAGGATTAAGAGAAATCTGAAGTGGATTCTTTTACAATGAAAGGAAAGCTACTATTGTTGTTGCTGTTATTTTGAGACAAGGGTTAGCTATGCATCTCAAGCTAACTTGATTAGAGATCCTCCTGCTTCAATCTCCTGAGTGCAGGGATTCTAGGCTTACACCACCATGCCTTGCTGTTAAGGCCTTTAATGGGAGAGAACAAGGCAGCTGGTAGTTAGAAGAAATAGAGGGATCTGTTCTGGTAAAACCTGAGTTTAACAGGTGAGCAGTGTCTCTCATAGCACAACATCACTTGTATTATTAGTGGTAGCAGAACAATTAGAACTTTTCTTTTGATAATTTGACATAAAAGTGTTTAGATATTATCTACTCCTTGCTCCCCCACCCACCTCTTCCCAGATCCTTATCATCACTCCCACCCTTAAGTCATTATTATTTCTTCTTCCTCCACCTCTGCATCTTCTTTATAACCCACTGGGTTCAATTATGCTGCCTATATATGAATGGGTGCAGGGCACTGACCTACAGGTAACTGACTATGGAACACATGACTAAAGAAAACCAAATTTTCCCTCCTCAGTGGCCATGAGCTGTCAGAAAGTCCTCAGCTAGGTGTGGGGCCTCCTGAGCCTCTTCCCTCTCCACATGGGGCATTGACTGGCTTGATCTTGTGCAGGTCTGGCGCTGGCCACCACAGCAGCTGTGACCTCACGAGTGCAGTGGCTTTCACATACCCACAAGATATTATTTTTCAACAGTATTTCCCAAACCCTGGATCCTATAAACTTTCCACTCCTTTTTCAGTGTTCTCAGTCTTCTTGGGGATGGGGTGTGATAGAGACGTCCCTTTAGGGCTAACCATTCCCCAGTCATGTGTTCTCTGTGCTTGAACAGTTGTGATCCTCAGTATAACGCAGCCTTTCTGATGAGGGTGAGAGTTGAATTGGTTTGGTGACCCATGAGATCCTGGGGGGATGCTTGCTGGGCAGTTGGGTGACATGTCTCAAAATAGTTTTGATGAAAGTTTTATTCTGATTATAAAACCAACTCCTATATCAAATTACGGAGGAAGCAAAGCAAAGCCAACCCATGGGCTGTTGTCATGACCTTCAGCTAAGTGCGTGGTCTTTGAATTCAGAGGAATAGGAAGTGAAATAGGACAGCAGGATGGGCTGGGGGCATGTGATTCTGAAGGCAGTTACTAGAAGAGACTTCAGTATTTCACTTTCATAGAAGATCTCAACAACACAAGGATAGGAATGTCGGCAGCTTTGAACATCACCATGAATACTGTCTCAGAGCAAAGCTTTCCTGAGACGCTTCAGTAATGGTGCCACGATCCACTAGATGCATCTGTATGTTTAGCTCCTACAAGCCATCTAAGAACAGATTGTCTAAGGCGTATGTCCCAGTATTATGCAGGCCCTGGCTGTTCTATAGAACAGGGATATGACTATTGCCAGAATCCTGCAGCCAAGAAGTGCACAGCCCCAGAGCTGGACTTCCCATTTCGAGTTGTCTATGACTTCCTTATGCTTAGAAGGAGCACAGAATGATTGGAGCTATGTGTGGACCTGTCAGGTGAACGAGCGCAAGACTGGGCCACACAGATAGAAACTCTTATTTCCCTTCCCATTATGAGTTGGTATTTGCATAATTATAAGGAAAACTACAACTAAGTGTGGCCGTAAAATGGAAATGTATGGAAGCCATTTAGACAAATGCCATTTCTCACAGTCTTATGTCAACCACACAATTAGCTATAGCAGCACAGCTTTGGTGTAGGTTTTGTTTGTATCACAACACCAACTCCTACATGCAAGTCCTGTAATGTAGATGTTAGCACTAGTCCTAGAGAGCAAGCTCCATTCCCAGTCTTTTGGTTCAGATTTCAGTGCCTGAGCTCATGCAGCATGGCCATCTGCTCACAGCTTTAAAAATAAATAGAACGTTGTTTCTAAGGACCTGGGGCTAAAAGACAGACATGGTCATCATTAAGTTTACAGATGACACCAACGGGAAGAAGCATGGGATGAGAGTTCCAAATGGGAATAAATGTAGGGTAGAGGCCTGGAAAGAACATCTTAATCATAAAATAAATGACGAGGCAGGATGGCTTTGTGTGTTCATGACTAGATTAGGATCAGGACCCACTGGGGTTGGGGAAAATGAAGCTGGTATAAAATCTGAGACACAATATTCTGGGTCCAAGAGTGCTAATAAAAATTCAAATCTCTTGCAAAGATTTTAAACCAGTCCATCTTTGCTTGTGGAGAGGTGGGAACACCCGAGCCCTGGGGAACTCAAACCCATGCTGGGGTTTGTATGATGTTCATGTGATTTAGGATAATGCTATCCTGGAGGTCAAACAAAAGGGAGTAGATATTTTTTTTTTAAAGAAATCCTTTCATCCACTCTTACCACTAGCCTTTTCTGTCCAGTCTTTCTCCGTCCTTTGCGTCTATCTTCTGCTGCTGTCTTCTTGTCTTCCTCATTGTATTTTCCCAGCTGAGCAATGTTGCCATTATGCCAGCTGCTGCCCTTGCCCTTGCCCATTCTCGCCTTGCCGCCCGCAGGGCAGCTGGAGAGTCATCTCCTGGTACCTGGATCTGATCCCTTCGAGGCTGCTCACTGTTCTTACAGTTGCTCAGCTCTCCAGCTCACCGCGGCTCACCGCACTGACTCCTAACATTTCACTGTGCTTTCTCTTGCATGATTTCTCCAGGTCTCCTTCCTTCTATGGCTCCTGTACACAGAAGTGCCTTCCTTGGCTCCTCGTATGAGTACCTTATTTTCATCCTTTAGAGGTCTGTACAAAGAATAGTCTTTACCGCCTTACCTAAAATAGCCACTTCCTCAGAATCTCCTACCCTATTCATCTGCCCAGTTCTTTCTTGTGTGTGTATGTTTCAGGGTAGAGCACTTGGCATTGAATATTCAATTGCATGCTCCTAGTTCTCTTGCCCTTCACATTCTATAGCTGCCTGTAAGGGGTCTTTGTTTAGGGTTTAGTTGTTGGTGAACAACTCCTGCAGCTAAGGCTCAGCGATCCCTACACAGGAGAGGATGTAAAGACTGTGAGTGCCAGTAGCACCGGAAGTTTGCTATGAGATGTGTCTCCTAGAAATGGCAGGAGTTACACCAATGAAGTTTTACCAACATGGCTGCCTAAACATGACCCGAATAAGGGTGATACCAATAGATATGCTAACAGTTACGTATTTTCTATTTGTCCATGCCCCAGATTGACTCTGCGTTCCTTGAGAGCAATAAAAGCCATGTCTGTTTCCTGTAGAGCTACACTTCAGAACACAGGACAATGGCTGACACTCATTAAGTATTTGTTAAGAAATTAGTGTTGCAAGGTCACTGTAGTGCCCAGGATATTTAAATACTGACCTGTGAATGCTATGCTCATTCCTAAAGAGGGTACTGTCCAGAGAGCTGATGAATATACAGCAAAGATAACTATTTCCTTAACATCTGAGAATCTTAGAGGTGGGACAGGTGAGGCTTGGGTGTGAATATGTGACCTCTGAATGTTCTAATGTAGAAGATCTGAAGACATGTACTTCTTTCTTACTGGGCACTTTCCCCGCCTCCTATGCTTTAGAGAATGGCTGTAAATTCCTTATTACCTACATTCACACGAGTGTGACTTTGGTATCTGTGTTAAATCACTGACGATGATGAAAGAGACAACAGCAGTGGCTTCCTCATGCAGCAGGCCTCCCAGCAGGCTCCCTCAGCTCAGCCCCAGCCACTCACCAGCCTAGGGGTTCCTTCCCTCCAGCCAGCTTTCAGCTCCTCTGACTGGCTTAGATTCAAACACAGTGAAGTTGAAAGCTGAGCTATATATTTTAAGATGCTTACATTCTCTGAGTCTATGTCATTTTTAGTTTTTTTTTAAAAAAGCACTTGGTTCAGGTTTTAGAGTGTTTCCGGAGGCAGAGCTGGAATTTCAGAAAAGAGTGGATGAGCAAGAGGATGCCTTACACTTGGATCGACCCTCTTTCCCCCCGGCCACATGCAGAGCCCATCAGTGAAGCCAAGTGTGTGCTGATCAAACCATGGGGGCCAGTGGAGAAGAGACACCCAATTAGTTATAATAACCTTTGACTGGTAAGTGAAAGGAAAGGAATACAGAAACATGGACACCCAGAATGAATCTCAGGATCAAAATGCTCTAAGTTTCCTATCTGATGTATAAGCCGGAAGGGTAGTCCTCCTGAGAGATGTGCAGCACATTCATTAGAACACAAGGAGCCAACTGACCAGGCAGCCATGGCCCCAAATGAGCTTTACAGTTACTGCACATGAAAAGGGAAGGCCATATATTTTTAAGAGGAAAAGCCATATAAATCTGACAGCTCCTCCCCGCTCAGCAAATCCCAGTCATCTCTGGCCAAACCACTCTATTTTTCTAACAGAGACTTTCACAGTGGGAAGGCATTGTGAAAAATCAGTGGTAATAACCACAAACCACTTGTGTTACACCCTGGGCTCATTCGTGATGTTTTCATGTTCATTTTGAGCAAAGTATATTGCTGTCAGTTTTCAAATACATACATACACACATACATAATAATACATACATATATACATGCACACACATGTACTCATGCACACACATGCATATATCACACATACACACACGTTTTACATAAAATAAGGCATACAAAATTTCTGTATTGCTCATTAAATTGTGTTAAAGTTTTCTATTTTGAAACTTGAGTTATTGGTCTTAATAATAATATTATAAGTTATATTTTTATCTTTGTTGTGTTGAGATAAATGAACAGAGATTGAAATGGTATAGACAGTGATATCTACCAACACAAAAAAATGTACATACTCTGCTCTGGTTTGAATACACTTTGTTCTCCAAAGACTCATATGCTAAAGGCTCTGTGTATGGTAGTTAATAGATGCCGGGGGGGGGGGTTAATTGGGTTCCAGGGGCTCTAGCTTTGAGCGCATTAATGCTGTCTCTCAGGAGTGGTTCAGGTCTCCTCTGATTGAATTAGTGCTCATAAGCTCAGGCTTATAAAGGGAGGCCACCCCATGTGCTTGGCAGCATCTTCTACATACATGTGGCTAGTCTTTTTCTGCTTTCCCACCATACAGTGATAGAGCTAAGAAACTCTCACTAGAACCCTGGTGCCATGCTCTTTAGAGATGCCAGTTACCAGGACCATGAGCCCAAACCTCTTTACTTTAAAAAATATTTTTATCTTATGATTATGTGTTTTGCACTATGTGCCTGGTGCCTATAGATGCCAGAAGGTGTTGGATCCCCTGGAACCAGAGTTACAGTCGTGAGCCATCATGTAGGTGCTGGGAATTGAACCCTGGTCCTCTGAAAGAGCAGCCAGTGCTCTTAACTGCTGAGTCATCTCTCTAGGCCCACAAACCTCCTTATTTTTATGTTATCCACACGTAGGTATTTCATTGTAGCAACACAACATAGAATGCAACATAATATACACACTTTACTCAAAAATTATAATTAAAAACATTTTTTTAAACAAAGCCTTACTAAATTACCCACACATTATCTCCCGCTTCCTCCATTTCGAAGCAGCTAAATGTAGCTAGAGAAAAAGCACACAAGTGAGCAGGCAGGTTTCACTGGAAAATGATCTCCAACCTGAGCTGTCCTTACCGCCCACGCAGAAGTCTGTAATGCTCCTGCATGCCTTTTGCCAGATCTGCTCTCCTCTTGGAGATGACCACTTTATGCACTTCTTTTTCTTCTCAGAATTTCTACTGATTTCCTTTTACCCCAGCCCGTGACTGACTGCCTTGCTTTCCAAACACAGCTGCCAGCTATGGCGTGGGCTCTCCTCTTGCTCCCCACCACCCACCCTATGCATGGCGGCCGCGTAGCCTTTCCTCTCCTGCTGCACGTTAAAAGTCCTGCTTTCCCTATGCAAGGCTAGCAGGTGCGCATCGCCATTCTTCCCACTTTAACTGAGGCTTAGGCATGAACATCTATATGTTCAATGAAGATGTCTCTTTTGAGATTTAGGCTTGTGCATAATGATATTCCACACTAATGACTCATAAGCATCTTATACCTAAAATGTTCAAAGTGAAACGCTGATTCACTTTTCCCCTACAATCTGTTTTTTTTTTTTTTTTTTTTTTGTTCCCAGTCTTCCTCCTGGCAATAAATGGCTTCACCACTAGTTAGTTATTTAGGCCTTTTTTCAACTCCCACATCTATTCCCATTTTGTATGTTAGCTTTTCCTTTCTAAATATATCTTGAAGCTGACCGTGTCTATAGCCTCTCCCAAGCCATCAATAATCACCTTTCCTTGACTACTGAAAGTTTCCTGCCTGGTTTCATATCTATTCTTGTTCTGTTCCCATCTATTGTCCACAGAGCAGCTGAGTAATCTTTGGTATATACGATAGCATTATTCTTGTGATTAAAATTCTTCCAGTGGTTCTCCATAGCATTTCAGACAAATCCCAAATTCCTTACAAGATCATGTATGGTTGGTCTCTGCCAATATCTCCAAGGTCACTTCATGCTGCTTTCCTTCATCTGTCACCTTCAGCCACATTGGCTTCTATTCAGTTCCTTAGAAATACCAAGAGCTTTCCCATTTAGGGGTCTGCAAATTTTTCCCACATGCCTGGAATGCCTCTACAGCCTTCTGGCCCACTATTCCAAGCCTCCTCCTCTGGTTCTGCTGTCCAGATAAAGATTTTCTGTTGCATTCTCACAAACACTTTTCCTTTAAGCATTTACCATGATGGATGGTTCTTTATTTCCCTTCTCTTTTATTGTTTATTTCTGCTGATACATGTAAGTCCTACAGGCCAAGGACCACTATTCATATTTGTATACATATCCCTATCCATGGTATATCACATGTAAAAAGATAAATGAATATTTATGAATATTTGAGCAAATGGATGGATTAACAAATAAAAATATTTATTATATAGTATTATAACAGAAATGGTATGAACAACCAAAATATCTATTATTTAGTAATAAGGTTATAAGCAAAGGGTCAAATAAATCATGACATAGTCTTAGAATACTAAGAGGTGGGTTTGTGGATCTAGAGCAAACTGCCCAAGATATATTAAGTAAAAAAAAAAAAGCAAACCAGAGCACGAGACATTTAAAAAGGTTTATGCTGTACATAAATAGTTATGGAATGCTCTGTTATAGAGCGCTTAGATGATTGGAGTCATCCCTGATGCCTCTGGCATAGATTTCCTGGATCTTCACCAACCACCAGGGACTTGTCTGATTGGAAAAACCTGCAGCACAAATTGGTACCCACTGGCTCCTTTTGGTTTCTGCCTTGTAACTGCATTTGTGTTTATAGACAAATATAATGGAGGAGTGTCTGTATGTGGGAATAAGGGCAGGATGGGGTTGGTGCCTTTCCTTTCTCAGAGGTTCTAAGCCCAACCAGATTTACTTCAGTGTGTTGTGTGCTCCATTCTCACATGAAGGCCTTTAAATCTCAGACAGTTTTCAGACTTGAGTGTGCACAAAGGATCACGTGCAGGGCTTGTTAAAAACCTAGGTTTCTGGGCTCTATCCCTATGGATTCTGAATCAATAAAACCTGGGGGCTGGGAATTTCTGGTTAGGCTGCTGCTCTGTGCCTGACTTTGAGAACTGTCGCTCCAGCACAGCAAGCCCACCTTTGCTTTCTCTGCACAGGAAGGATCCTGAGGCATGATTCATGAGGCCATAAAGGGGAGCATCCATCCCTTTTGTTGTCTTTCAGCCCAAAAGCCTCTGAGAGTTTGCTGCCCACAAGCTCCCCACAATCTCTGCTCAAGAGAAGTAATGAGTAGCTGTTTGTAATGTTGCTCCCTCGCTTCAGACAGCCCCAAGCCCACAGTGTACCTGCAGCATTCCCTCTCTAACCTCTAGGAGCCCTGGGACAGGATGCATCTCTGCAATCCCATCTACTCACAAGAGCCATGCCTTGCTCCCATGGTGACCTCCTGGCGAGTAAAGCAAGGAAGCATACAGTAAAGCAAGCTACTGAAGGAGAGGGTCAGGCCCAGCGGAGAAGAGCCCTGACGTTAGCCACTCACTCCAGCTCTGTCCTGAGCCTATCCCAGTTGCTCTTTTCTCCCAGTATTAGCTGAATGTAACAGTGCCGGGTACCACACTGTGGAAGTTAAGGACAATAAATATGGAAGAACACTCTTCCTTGTTCCCATCAGGTTATATCCAGTGAGTAAGATCTAAGTGGCTACAATAGAAGTCCTAAAGTTATTAAATGCTAAATCCAAATGCTTAGAAATATAGACAGATTGAGGAAGTTTGGAGCAACTTCAAAAAGAGGATGCAGTTCACTGTCCCAAGAGAATGGAGAGAACAAGAACAAGAAATCTGTGCTTTGGGGGAAGGAAAACAAGAGATTCTCCCCTTAGTCTGGTGACCCTGTATGCTAACGGATTTGGGGGCAGGGCTGTGGGCAAGAGGCTCACTTCTAAACTTTCATTTAGTGACAGCATCAAGAGCATCACATCTTCCCCATCACATCCCTACTTGCTAGGGATATTTGCCAACCTCGTATTTTGTAGTTGTTACTATGATCTATTTCCCTTTGAGTTTGGTACTCAAATAATCTTAGTGCACATGGATGACTCACATTCGTGGTTAAAACCCCAAAGATTATATTTCTAGAGAGAAATGTCCAGTTTTCCTAATACAGGGCAAATTTAACCTTACATATCTTGCCTTCCTAAAAGCATCTACATTTCAGCTTCACTAGACAGGTGGGCTTTGTTTTCCTTTTACTAGAACATGCCATATAGAAATGGAGCAGTTGTTTGCATATCTAAGATAAAGTGCAATACAGAAAGTCTAGTGAACATTCCTACTGTATAATCTCATACCTAATTGTGGGGCTGTTAGCAAACTTCTTAAATCCGTATCTCAGTTTTCATCAGCCATAAATGAAGATTGTGTTTTGGGACACAGCTAGAATCATTTGGGAGGAGAGGCTCTCAATTGAAAAAGTACCCCCATCAGATTGGCCTGTAGGCAAGTGTGCTTGGCATTTTCTTGGTTAAAAGATTAACATAGGTCTTGGTTTCTCAGAGAATCGGGAAGGATAGTGACCACTGTGAGTCCCAGTGCACTGCCAAAACCTTAGACACTAGATCTCCTGGCCAAGCCTCTGCAGGCTCATATTGTCCGTGCACTCACTATGGCCCTGGGAGTTGCGGCTCTAAGCATGGTGTGGCTGAACAAAGAAAGAAGACATATGCAGACTTCTACAGAAATTGTGATTCCATGAAAGATTTTGAAGAGATGAGGAAGGCTGTTTTCTTTTAGAGTGCAAAGTGATTTCAGAATGCGAAGAATACTTTGGATTGTACTCCATAGAACTTCCTCTCTGACCTGTGTTCTTGAGCTATTAAACATGAATATGTGGGCTAAGGAGGAGTTTCTATCAATAAACAATTATATGGACAGGAAAAAAAAAAGGTTTACATAGGAAACACAGGTCACTGTGCATGGTGCGCCCTGCCCCCTGCCAATGCCTCGTGATCCGGCCTTGTATAAGATGCAAACCATGAGGAACAAGACAGTACTGCATCACTTCCTGCCTTCAGCTTCCTACTTTGAGTTCCTGCCCTTACTTCCTCGGTGGTGGAGTGAGATCTGAGAGTTGAAAGATGAAATGAACCCTCTCCCCTCTGCGTTGCTACTGGTCATGGTGCTTTACTGCAGCAATAGACACTCGAATACAAAGATCATAGTAATCCGTATAACACCAATTGTCAAGACATTCTCCCCAGGTCTAATCAGTGGACTCCCTCTGACTCAGAAAGCTTTCATTTTGTTTTGATCCCCATTGCTTTGGCTTCACTGACTCTGAGGGATTTCTTTTTCTCTCCCTTTTCATAGCATTTTTTTTAAAATTTAAAATTGTACTTTTAGACTTTCATATGTGAAAACTATTTACATTATTCTCATCCATCCCTTTGTCCTTTCAACTCTACCAGTTTCTCCCACACCCAAATTCATGTCCTTTTCTGCTTTAATTACTACAAAAGCTAATTAGTTCACTTAGTGTTGCTCATGTGTTCATGTGTTGGGTCTGGGCATTTTCCCATTTCAGCAGCTGCCCTGGGCTTCCTTCCTGACCCTTTAGCATCCTGATGCCTGCTGAGACCTGGCACCAGCCTTGACTGTTTTTGGAACCTCCGTACTCTTAGGTGTAGGCATGATGTGGCTTTTAAGGATTTTTCCAAATTTTGTGGATCTTAATTGGCATCCTTTCCTAACTGCTGCTTGACACTGACTGCTACAAGGCTGGACACATTCAAGGGCAGTTTGGCAACAAAAGTTTCACCTGATGGGCTAGGACTACAAACAGGGCAGCTGCGATGTCAGGAAACCTCACTCTAGTCTCAGTGTCAAACAGTAAAAAGTAGAGTTTTATAGAAGATAGGGTTTTTGGAGTATTTATGGGAGTCACAATGGGACATTCTAAAGATATAATAATGCCTTAATACAAAATTTCCTGGCTTTCTTTTGAGTCACTGGAACACAGTGTTTATATTTCGTAATGTTAATCACATGCAATTCTTCTAAATCTGGGATCTAATGGATGCAAAAATTGGTCCAAATGTCAATTTTAAACATATGTTTCTTATACTGAGTAGACCTGTATGATTCCAAACACCAGTTAACTCTTTGATGAAATTAGAGTCTGTTTTTCCAGAGGTGGCTCTAATTGGTATCCAAGATGGAGAGGAATCTTTAGATCACTCCAGCAGTATGGTCGGCAGAGGAAGGCTACTTTCTAAGCCAAGCATGAAGGCCTGGGATAGCTCAGTGAATACTGTACGCCCAGGAGTGGAGGGAGTTAGGAAGCTGTCCTGCAGACTGTGGTAGGATCTGGGAATTTGAAAACTGTACAGAACAATAAAAGCCAATGTGAGGACCCTTTCATGGGGACTTTAAATGCAGATGGAGAACATACTGATTTCGTTGGTCATTAATAGTCATTTTGAATTTCAATATGACCATTTTTATTTTTTTTCTAATGATGTGAAACAGTCTCGCTTGTCCTCGGAGAGCAATTAACCAGACTTTGTGCTGGTATCCAAGAACTATGCTTATTGTTTGTCTGAAGAAAAGGAGGCTGGAAGATGACTTAGCCTTTAGGACAAACAAATTTATAGTCCTCAAAGCACCAGAAACAAGGCTCAGCATCAGGCTTTACATGCAAGGGCAGCACAACCGGAGGAGGTGGCAAGAGCCATGGCACTGAGGCACATGTAGGTGGTACCTGCTCTGGAGAACCCACATACACTGTCTCCATCACCTCAGCCACAGGGCAGTGTTGTTCTTAAAAGCTCCTTCCCACTTGGGGTTTGAAATGAGATTGCCACGAGTCACAATCGTTTGGATATTTAAATTGGGATTTGCCTTTTGAGCCAGTAAAAGTCATGGAAGAAATCCACTTTACAGTCATAACCTAGATTTTCTTTTCTTTTTCCCTTTTGAGAAGTGGCTTGCTATGTAGCTCTGACTTCAGCTTCCCAAGAGCTGAGCTTACAGATATGGTGGCACTATGCCTGGCCACAATCCAGGACTTTCTGCTTTATGGTTTAACAAAAGTAAAATTACTCAGTCCAATTATCTACTCTATTCATTAATCTTGGGTTCAGATAACTTTGGGCTAAAAAAAAATCCAACTCACCACTAAAGCTGTGAACTTCCTGTTCCTGTTTAGTGTCGGGCTTCATATACAGGACACATGTGTGTTTCCACTGAGGCACTTCCTCACTGCCCGTCTCTTCTCTCCTTCATAAAATCTTTGATGTGCATTTTATTTTAAAAAGGAATATTCCTTATTCGGTATCCAGCCTCTAGGGTAGTCAACATAAATCTAGTATATTATGCCCTAAGGGTCAAGAATATGGCCACCTAAACAAGACTCAAACCATGATGATATCAAGACATGTAACAGGGAAGAGAGAACTCTCCAGAGGCCCCAACCCTACACAAAGAACTACAGGTAACCAATGACTGCTAAGAGAAGGAGAATTAGCCGCTCCCAGGTATGAGCCCACCAATTGGTTACCCAACACCAAATGGTCAACCTTGCAACCATAGAAACTCAAGCAATGGTAAACACACTCATCAGGGTGAATTTATAAATTTATGTCCGTGTGCATGTGCGAAATACCAGTAATGAAAGAAAAGGAGGCCATCAGTTTGAAGGAGGGCAACAGAGCTGGTGGGAACATGGAATGGGCTAGAGGGAAGATAGGGAAGGGGGGAAGTGATGCAATTATACTTTAATTTAAAAAACCTATTACCTTTCAAACCCACTTTCTTGACCCTAATGTCATGTTAAAGCAGATTTCTCACTTTTCATACAATAATGAGTAATTTCAGGTATGAAAAAGTTTATCCAGTTTTATATCAAAGCTTTGGTTTTTAAAGCTCCACTTTGATGCATATGTTGGCTAGCTTAGGCTCAACTTAAATCAGCAGATCGTGATGGGGAAGGAGCTCTACAGTTCTGTTCGCTAGTTTTCACTTGTCTTCTCTACCAATCTGAAACAGAGGAAATGGGTGGAGGGAGAGAAGAAAAGTAAAATTGATGTAAAAGTGTTTTGGTTGGTGTTGTAATATGGCTATTTACACCCTGTGAAAATCCTTTCTCTTGTGGCACATTTTCATAGTTTTTCAGCATTTTCCCTCTGGCAATCTCCCTCACTCACTCACTCACTCACTCACTCACTCACTCACACACTCACTCACTCTCTATCATTCTGTCTCTCTGAATCCCTTTCCTCTCCTTTCTTTCTTTTCCTCCTCATTTCCCCCTTTCTGAACACACACACACACACACACACACACACACACACACACACACACACA
>OU015757.1:60632842-60645270 GCA_907169655.1 Acomys percivali
ATCTATCTATCTATCTATCTATCTATCTATCTATCTATCTATCTATCCCCAAGACAAAGTTTCTCTGTTTATCCCTGGCTGTGCTGATACTTGGTCTATAGACCAGGTTGGCCGTGAACTCAAAGATCCACCTGCCCCTGCCTCCAAACTGTTTGGATTAAGGGTATGAGCCATCACTGCCAAGCTATCTTATTTTATTTTTTAAGATGTATTCATTTTATTTTTATAAGTATGAGTGCCTGTATGCATGTATGTGCGCTGCATGGGTGCAGTGCTCACAGAGTCCAGAAGAAGACATCAGATCCCCTGGGACTGGAGTTACAGATGGTTGGGAGCTGCCCTGTAGGCACTGGCAATCAAACCTGAGTCCTCTGTAAGTGCAACAAGTTTTCTTTACTGAGCTAACTCTTTAGCCCTGAAGTCTCATTTCAAACACACTTCTTCAGCAAAGTTCTCTCTGACTCTAGGATACTCCATATAGTTTATACACTGTCAGTTTGTAGTCGACACTGTCCTTTTAAAAGTTGGGCAGTTAATGGACTGTAATTGACTGTTTTTGATACTTTTTTTATTAGTGGACTATGAGTTTCTTTTAAGCAGGATTGGTGCCTGCCCTTGAACAATGCTGGCTTTGTGAAACAGAGCAGGCAAGTCTATAGATATTCTTAGAGATGTCTCTATAGCCAGCCTTTCAAGGTGTTATTCTTTCCTCCAAGACTTCCTAACCACCCCACTTAATTTTTAAATTTTTTTAGTATTTACCTTTATATAACACAGTATTTTGCTTACCATGTTAATTATCTATGGTGGGAATAAGGAGGTTTGCAACAATGGAAATCCCACAGTGTTTCTCTCACTCACTGTGTATCCTTAGGAACTAAAATAGTTCCAGTAGTATGAAAGGAAGGCAATAATTTTTGTTGATTAAATGAATACGTGTTTTTCCTTGAATAAACTGTAAGTGGCAGAGCATATGTACTGAACTATTTTTTAGCAGTTGGGTTGGGTTTGGATTTATTCATACATATGTTTTCTCCTAGTGTCTCTTGTGGTTAAAAATATACATTTGTGTGAATTTTGAACAAGGTCATAAGCAAGTTCTGTCATCTGCAAATGGTGTGACATAAATTGGCCCATATGGTAAAGGGCTTAGGGCCTTGCCCTTCACTGGACCATAAAGATGTAATAAGCCAAATGCAATTATGGTTGGCTTGACCATTCTCTAAAACCATTTACAAGTGTGTATTAAACACATTTTTGGGAAAATCAAGAGCATATGAACAAAGCAAAATAATCATTAGAAAAATAAGGCTACATGAATAGAAAGCAGAGTCCAAAAGATAGTGGAGCAATAAGCCAAACATATAAAACATAAACTCCTTAAAAAGAACATAAATAATTTAAATAGATAATGCTTGGTCTCTGAAAATATAGTTTGTAAGACAGAGTGAAACTTAAACAGTAAGAAAATTAAGTAAACAACAGCAACTAATCCATAGCACATTAAGACTTATAATCCAGTTAGGAAACAGCAAGCTGAAATTGCACAGCCATCTCAAATGTATCCACCACGATATAATTGGATTCTAGATGTAAAAAGGAAATATTGGGATAATTTAATTTAAGGTTGTGTGAATTAAAGACTATAACACTATTATATAAACTGTATCAAATTAAAAAGAAGTAAAATATGAGGAAAAGAAATAGTTGTGTTTTGGTTTTAGTTAGTACTTCATCATTATTTAGGATTCAGATGGCTCATTGAAAATTATTCATTAATTCTCTTCACATGACTAAAGAGTAGAAGAAGTTCATGTGAAGTCAGTGTTAAGATGCTGATAGAAACATAGTTTACTGTTTTCCAGTTATAATTAAGAAAGGCTTAACATTAAGATATCCTTATAGTATGGCAGGGTTTAATCATTAAGATTCAGCTTTTCAAAGCTGAGCCATAAATAATAAAAATTAATTAATTGATTAAACAAAATCTGGGCTATGCATCTTTGATATGTACTGTTTATGTTAAATGTTGACCCACATAAAATCATTATGTTTGTTGAAAAATTGAATTCATTTCCATAAATTATTTAAAAAACCCAATGTGACAGTACTTAAATAGATTGGTATATGTCCAACAATCCATTTCAATTCATAAATATTTAAATTATACAATTTCCAAGAAGGACAGTAAAAGGTCTTTCTCTTCTACAGTCATTCATCTTAGAGCTTTAGATAGTTAAGGGCATCTAGGTACTGCACAGGGTTTTAGAAACACAGATATGAACAAATCACACATAGTCCCTGCCTTCCAAAGCTGATGATCTCATTGTGCCAAATATGCACACAAATACTTAATATGATGCCATTTATACATTTAAGAGGACAAAACTACTTCTTCAGAGGGAAAAGATATCTTTCTGACTTTTAACAGCATTTATACTACTTGTTTCTCTGATAATGTATAGCACTAGACAGAAAACCAAGCATATTACTAACAGTAAGTTGACAGGTTCCCTGTAGCCTCTATCTCTTTATCAGTGGCAGAGAATCCGAGGTAGGTGTGTACTATTTTCAACTAGCAGAGAGCAAGGAGTGAGAGATTGCATTTGGGCACTTCCACCACAGTAGGAATCCTGTTTGAGTTGTTAAATATCTGACATGTCTGGCCCACTTCCTTGCCTTAATTATATATCTAAATACATCAGCATCTGGATCCATATTGAAAGGTTCAAGAAAAATAAGCACACTCATCCACAGAGACGCTCATATTTCTTTCATTGTGGCAGGCACGAGTCCACAGATTCAGCTTTGTGAGTAATCCTAGCTGGAGCCCTATTGAGTTTACCCCATGATTGAGCCACAGACTATCCCAGTCCTGTACACCTTCCTGCTTTTGCATGTATGTACTGGGTGCTTTCAAATACTATTCTTCTATACAATTTCAGGCCGTTTGATATCCTAAAGGTCCATTCTAGTAACCTCAAAATATGTGTCATTTCATTATACTGGGTAAGAGTAGAATTTCTAGAATCAAGGCACTTGGAATTAAATTCTATCTTCATGCCACTTACTAGCTTTAGGGCCTTGGAAAAGTTGTTTAAAACCAATGACTCAGTTTTGTTGCTGTTTAATGAGGAAACTATAGAGCTGCTGTTATATTAAATTAGATACTTTACTCTATTTAATAAAATACTTCCTGATACTATGACAATAAAAACTATTATTATCACCACCTTTCCAATACTGAGAATGAAGTATATTGCTTTTTAAGGATCTCCTTGACTTTGTTCTGTACTTCAGATTCCTCTAATTATCCCTATCTTATTATATCTTGACATGTTTATTAACTCTATTCCCTCAATGTTAAGAGAAAATTCCATCTTAAAAGCCTGTTTCACAACAATAGTAAGTTTTGCTCTAAGGTCTAAAACCTCATCCATGGGTTTTTTGACGGGATTTTAATGCCAGGCATGAATTCTCTCCTGTGGAGCAGCCTCAAATCCAGCCAGAGACTGGTTGTTTATCCCCCATGACAGTTGTGCCACCATTGCACCATGGGATGTATTATTCCTGGCAGAGCTTGCATAGGACCTGGCCTGTCTCTAGCCAACCTTGGATTAGGAGGGGCTTAAGGGGCTCTCTCTCTCCCTGCTGAACAATTGGCTACTGATGGATTCTGGAGGAAGAACAGTCATTGTCTTTAGTGGATGCCTCAGGTGAGCCCATCCGGCATTATGAAGGTGGCCCTGCTTAAATCCAGTGAGTCACAAAAGAAAACAAAACAAAGATGTGAGGAAGGGACTTCCAGGTAAGGGAAAGAGTTTTCAGGGGTGGGAGGGAGACAGGAAAGGGCGGGAGGTGGGTGCAACCAGAGTTGCCTTTGCTTTTTTTTTTTTTTTTTTTTTTTTTTGCTGAAAACTCACTCTTGTCCCCATGTAAATGGGTTTGTTCCAAGGAAAATGCTTTGTCTGAGGTTATGTATTCCTGCCAAACTCTTCATGTACTGCTCCTCTGCCCCCCGCTCCAGTTATGTTGGACTTCTTTTGGTCCTTAAAAGCATCGCTTTCCAGCTTGTGGCACTTCTACCAGGAACCCCCTTCCCCCTAACCCAGTCCATTTCCTCAGCTCAAATATCATTTCGAAGTGAAGACCTAAACGACCCCTAATCTTCTTACTGCTTTTTTATCATAGAATTTACATTTTTCAAAGCACATAAAACAACTTTCCCCTATGATTATTTGTTTAACATCCATCTTGCCCTCTATTCCCCTTAAAGCAAGTTTGATGAAATAGTAAATTAGTCACAGTTATGCACCCAGTACTTAGCTTATAGTGAACTCCCAACAACGAATTACTGAAGGACAAAATAACAAATGAATAAAAATCCACGAAAGAGGATAGTATATATATATTTTAAAATTTTTTTACATTGTGTTCTTTTTTTTTAATTTATTCATATTACATCTCGATTCTTAGCCCTTCCCCTGTTTCCTCCCATTCTTCCCTCCCTCCCACTTCCCCCCTTCTCCCCTCCCCTGTGTCTGTGATTGAGGGAGACCTCCTCCCCCTATATATGCTCTTAGAATATCGAGTCTCTTCTTGGTAACTTGCTATCCTTCCTCTGAGTGCCACCAGGTCTCCCCATCCAGAGGACCTGGTCAGAAAAGGGGCACCAGAGTTCGTGTGAGAGTCAGATCTCACTCTCCACTCAACGGTGGAGTATATCATGTTCATCAGCTAGGTCTTGGTAGGGGTTCGAAGTTTACTGCCTATATTCTCCTTGGCTGGTGCCTTAGTTTGAGGAGGACCCCAGGACCCAGATCTGCCTGTCATAAAGTTCTTCTTGTAGGTTTCCAGTACCCTGTGGGTCCTACTATTTCCCCATTCTTCCATGCTACTCTCACCTAAAGTCTCAATAGGATGTCCTCTCCTCTGACCCACTTTCTTAATAAATAAAGTTTTTCATGGTACGTATCCCTTGGACTAGTGTTTTGATATAAGTGAGTATATACCGTTTGTCTCTTTTTGCTTCTGGGTGAACTCACTCATTATGATAATTTCTAGATCAATCCATTTGTCCACAAATTTTGGGAATTCCTTGTTTTTAATAGCTGAGTAGTACTCCATAGTATAAATGTACCACAGTTTCTTAGTCCATTCTTCTACTGAGGGACACTTAGGCTGTTTCCATGTTCTGGCTATTATGTATAAAGCAGCTATGAACATGGTTGAGCATATGTCCCTGTTGTGTGGTAGGGCATTTTCTGGGTATATTCCAGAAGTGGGATAGCTGGGTCTTGAGGAAGCCCTAATCCCATTTTTCTGAGAAAGCGCCAGATAGCTTTCCAAAGTGGTTGTACTAGTTTGCATTCCCACCAGCAATGAAGGAGTGTCCCTCTCTCTCCACATCCTCACCAACATGTGGTGTCATTTGAGTTTTTGATCTTAGCCATTCTGATGGGTGTAAGATGGAATCTCAGTGTCGTTTTGATTTGCATTTCTCTGATGACTAACGAGGACGAGCATTTCTTTAAGTGTTTCTCGGCCATTTGATATTCCTCTGTTGAGAATTCTCTGTTAAGTTCCAAGTCTCATTTCGCAATTGGGTTGTTTGGTTTTGTGGTGTTTAATTTCTTGAGTTCTTTATATATTTTGGATATTAAACCTTTGTGAGGATAGTATATTTGAAGAATGTACAAACATAGTGGGGTCTCCGTATCCACAAGTCATATCTATGGCTTCGATGAACTACAAATTGAAAATATTTGAGAAAAAGTTATTTTTTTATGGTCATATTTCTAGGCTTTAATAGACAGCTAGGATTTAGAAATAATAATAAAAAATCCATACAACTTACAGTTTTATTTGCATCAGAAATCATTTCTGCTTTAACAAGTAAGGCAGATAAAATAGAAAACAGCTTATGTGTAGTTCTATGTAACAGTTGTATGTACAAACTATATAGTGTAAATCTAACTGCTTAGGGGTTTTTTATTTCTCAGTCTGTGAGTATATCACTCAAAAGTACAAATTTAGTGTTTTTATATTTCCCACAATCAAAATATACAAATATGTTTGTCTTCACATGTGCCTCACCCGTCTTAAACACTGATATGCTGTCTAGGAGGCTGGTGCATGGTGTATAAACCAGCTTGGTTCAAACTGGGAAGCACCGGGCTTGCTACAGCACAAACTTCTGCTATATTGTGATACTTTAGATTCTGATTATTTTATTTTTTCCTAAGTAAAAATAGTTTACTATTAATTGCATATAAGTTAGCTAGATATGAGAAAAAGTTATTTGTACTATAAATATTTTTCTTTTTCATTATTTAGTAAAATTCAGTGTAATGACTATTCACAGAGTCTACAGTAGATTAGGTGTTACCAGTATCTAGAGATAGTTTGAAGTATGCAGGAAGGTGTGTGCATGTTAGATGTAAACACTGCTATTGTGTGTAAGGGATTTGAAACATCTATGGATTCTGGTATCTGTGTAGAGTCCCGGAACCACATGGATACTGGGGCTGGGGGGGGCATGATGATTATTACATGACTAAAGCATAAAGGGAATTGACTGAGGATGGGAGAGGAAAAGGAGCAAAAGGCAGCACTGAAGAGGTGTTGCAGGGATTATCACACCTAAAGCGAAAATTGATCTCTATTTGCGAATGGAAGTGCCCGAATGTGTTTTGATCAGGGTACGCTGTAGGAAGAGCTCACTGGCAGTGCAGAAAGGGTAGACCAGAGAGAGCTCAAGCGTCTTCATAGGAGAGGAGATGAGGGCTTGTTAGTGGACATACGGTGCTTTTGTCTACCAAACACCAACTCCCATTTCTTCTGGTTCTAGCACCCCATTTCCTTTTGGAAAAGCACCTCTTCCTCAGTGCTGTTCTTTAAAAATTATCAATAAAGTATAAAGACATTCTGTCCTGCCACCAAGGGGAGAGAATATGATTTAAGTTAAGCCAAACAAATGGGTTTTCTCTGGAATCTGAGACTTGAACTGAGTGACATAGTCTGGGCAAATTCATCACAATCATGGCCAGTTTCATTGATGAAACTGTTCACCAATGACCATTCTTTGGATCCTCCCAGATGTCAAATTCTTACCATCTTACCAAATTTCTTACCATCTGACTTTTAAAAATAGTCTGTGCTAGACCTGTTTTTTTAGTGAACTCAATTGTTTCTCACTTAACCAACTAGTGTTGATTTTGTTGCATACAACCAAAGAACCCCAACTGATTCAGGACTGTGTCCATACTATCTGAATATAAACACAATTTAAAGGGCTTGCTTAAAATACTTATTTTTGAACCACCCTGAGTGCGGTAACCCAGAACCAGAAAGATAAATATAGTATGTATTCAGTTATATGTGCCTGTTAAGCCATTAAGTAAATAATAACCGACGTACAATCCATAGACCTGGAGAGGCTAGGCATAGATTAAGGGACTTGGGGGAGGGCGACATGAGTATCCCTGGGAGGGGGAAAGAATAGGCTTTATGAGTAGATTTGGGGTGGGTAAGGATAAGATTGGGAGGATTAAGTGGGGAGGCAAAGGGAGGAAATAGGGTTGAGTAAGGAAATGCAAGGAGACATAGCTGGAATTGAGGGACATTTTAGGGGTGATATGAAAACCTAGCACAGTAGAAACTTGCTAAAATATATGACAGCAATCCTAATGAGGTCTCCTAATAATGGGGGACTCAGAGACCCAACTGTACATGATGCTTCCAGTAGAAGGACTGGGTTGCATTCGATTGAGTTGTTGACCAAGGGAGTCTCATAGAACCCCCCAAACACCCCGGGATGTTGCTAAGACAATGGGTTGATCTCCAGAAATTTACACCAAGGTTCCACTGCCGAACACCATACCCATATAACTCATTGAATATGAAGAGGTCCAGTTAGTGCCTGCATGGAGCCTTAACCCCTACATTCTAGTGTCTTTGGTAGCGGAAGATACTCTGCAGGCTACCAAAAGAGAGAAACATAAACACCAGATCCAGCCACAACACCTTTAACTTACAATCTGTCCTCCCTGTAAGATATGTTAGGGCAATGGTGGCACAGAACTTATGGAAGTAGCATGGAGTAAGCCAAGGCTGCTGGGATGAACAAGAACCAGAGACTAGATAACCCAGAAACCTAGGTAAAACCAAACACTACTTGTCTAAAAATATCAATAAAACAACTCTTAATGATATTCTGCTATACTCATAGATCAGTGTGCCTTATTAAGTCATCATCAGAGAATCTTCTTTCTTCCTACAGCAGACAAGGAACACAGGTAGAGACCCACAGTCAGAAATTATGTGGAGAGAGAGAGTCCTTGGAGCACATGGCTCTAAATGGGCTGTCTCCATCAAATCCCTCTTCACAGAGATCAGGGGACCCCATAGAAAAGGAAGTATTAGGAGTGTGAGAGCCAGAGGGGATGGAGGGTACTATGAGACCAAGACCCTCTGAGTCAAGAAGCACGGCTCATCTGAACTCAAAGAGACTAAAGCAGCAAGTAAGGGGCCTATGTGGGTCTGCAGCAGGTCCTTTGCAGATATATTGTAGCTTTCAGCTTAATATTTTTTATGGGACTTCTTAGTGTGTGAACAAAGGGGCCTCTGATTCTTTTGCCTGCTATTGAGGCTCTTTCCCTTTTATTGGGTTCTCTTGTCCAGCCTCACTGTGATGGTGTTTGCTCTATAGTTTTTATTTTATTTTGTAAAAAAATGGCTTGGCTTTTGTAACATATTACTTGATTAAAAATTCTTCATAAGTGTCATCTGAATGAATGCCTACACAATATCTTAATATTATTATTTACATGGGGTCTTCTGGTTTTGAACTTAAAATTATTATGTAATTATTACATAATTATTATTATGGCAGTATTTTTTAACCCGCTAGCAATCAATCAAGACAGACACCTGTTATATTTTAAAATAGCCTTATTTAACATGGGGCAGAGCAGATATTAATCCCCTAAACTACTTCCTATAGTAGGGCAAGTATGGAATACCTGTTCCAATCCTATGCCATCTGCTTCTAATAATCTCTATCAAGCTACCTCCCATCCATAATCCCAAATACTTGCTAATTATCATCATCTGGGCCAAATCTCCATCCACGGCGGCCATTTGCTCCTCCTCCACTTAACCCATGGTGGCGCAGCCTCCTCTGTCTCTCCTCTCCTCTGTTGTCTTTGGTCTACAATAAGAATGGCCCTTACTCAACAGCAGGTGAACTTTGCCATGGGTTAAAACGCCTTGCTTCACGGGAAGATCTTGTTTGTCACTCCCACCACTGATCCAGACCACACAACCCTTCCATTCTTCACCCAGAGCATCAGCAGCTTCTTCTGTGGCCACGCACTTCCCATAGATGTACAGTCTGCGTTCATCGTCCACTTCAATGAGTTTCTGACAGCCAGTGGCAGGGAAGGAGATACTTAGCTTCATCTTGACACAGCCAACTGCCTAGGAGGCGCCATGAGAAAGATCAAGGATATTTCATCTATCTTCTTCTCCATCACTTCTAGCCCTGTCATCTCACTGATTGAGAGCTAATACTACCTCTCACCTATTAGGTCCTGAGATCACATGAAGCCCTTAGCCTTCACGTGCATCCAAGGCTAGAGCCAGCTAAAGCTTCTCCACTGCCACAGCAGGGGAAGAGGGAACTTCGTTGAAATCTGTGTAACTGCTATTTGGTTTTCCTCTTTTCTCTCCATCGCACTTCCTGTAACAGTTGAGGTTGTTATTTATGTCCATTAGAACGTCTTTTTTCCAGTTCAGCAGCCAAGTTGTATGCTCTGTCAATCCTCCACCCTCTGTTTATTTTTTATCCTGTAAGTTAGCATTGTAGTCTTATTCACTGAGTCCATTCTTTCTTCTCCATAAACCTTACCAAGGGTCTTAGTGTCCTTTGAGTTCTCTTCATGTTAATAAAATATGGATATGAACATGTACTGATAGCTATAGGCTTATCTGGCTCCTCAGTCCTGCCTTGTTTCTATAATATTGACAGAAAATGTGTTTCATCCACCAAGACTTGGACTCACCCTAACCTCTAGGCTTACCTCTCTGCATTGGAACCATTGGCTCTTCTCTGTGCTTCCACCCAAGTCAGATCCTTCACCATTATCCAGACTCCCTGTGCTGAGGCACCTCTCAGTCTTCATCCCTGCTATGTATCTGAACTGGAATTTTCTCCTTTCCCTTTTGCCCATTAAAATGTACCCACTCATTTAAGACTAACTCAAGTAGCATCGTCTCTGTGAATTTTCTCAATCAATACAGGAAGTAGTCCCTTCTCTTTTCTTACAGCTCTTGGTTTGTATTGCTTTATTTGGCTTATTTAACTGTGTGTTGAATAGTGATTTGTACTTAAATATCCAATTCTTCCTAAAATTCTAGTTCATTTTGGTCAGGGCCCTTATTCCTCTTATCACCTTCAACAGTACTTTGGAATGTTTAAGTGGGTAACTGCATGGAAGTAGAGAGTTTCCTTTAATACTAATATGAATTTCATAAAATGCAGTAATCATCTAGAGAGGCAAATTAAGGTTCTGGAAGCCCTTGTAATTTTGAATTCTGTCAAATCATGAGGAAACTCTGTCTATTGCAGAAGAAACCATACAGGCCTGAGAATAAAGAGATTTGTGTTTTTGTCTCAACACTGCCTTTAGAGAGCTCCATTTTCTTTCTAGCTTAGTTTCTCAAGGCTTACATAGGTATTTTGCTCTGTATCAGATTTTTAATTTTAATTCTTAAAGTATCTGCACAATATTTGGGTTTTGTTTGCTTAAATAAGGATATCTAGGTAATCTTGGCCTCATTATAGTAGTTTTGATTTTTAACACAAAATAAATATAAAGTGACATAAATCTGTGTGCCATTAAAATATCTTTCTGTGTTTCTAACTGTACATGCAGCATGCTGTGGTAGGCACTAGTCTAGACTTAGCTTGACTCCTTTTCACTCTTAAGGCCCCTAAAATCTTCCCTATGGTGAAGGAGTAACTCCCCCTTGATCCATTAGCCAAACACTTTAAATGAATGTGTTTGAGGAGAATGACTCAGCATTGCCCCAGGGATCAGGACGTAACTTAATAGGCCTTCCAGCACCTCTAATGACTGAGATTCCACCCTCTTTATACCTCCCCTCTGAGCACGCTGCTGTTTGCACACAGCATTTTCTGCAGCCTCTGCCTCTCTGCACAGCCTAGTATATATTTGCCTGCCTAGATCTGCCCTCTTGAGAGCTATTTATGTTTGCATACTTGGCTGGTCCCGCTGACTTGCCAAACTAAACTTGCCTTTGAGGACTATATGTTTTGGCACAGTCTGGTACCCTAAGGAATTTTTTCATCCATTAACACCTCTTGTCTTGAAGTTACACCAAAGTCTTTGCTGCTTTTGTCTCAACTGAGTAAGTCCCTACTATTTGGGTATTTATTGCTCTTTAGTGTACTTTCCATATTTTTTCTATACTTTCTACAATGGGCATATATAAAGTTTGTAATGAAATTATAAATTCTAGTTTTTACAAATATGAAAGACATCTTACCACAGATGATGGAATAAAGGCAATTTAACTTTATTTCACTTCCATTTAATAATGACAATAAGAATTAAAAACAACATTTAAAAAAGTCTCATTATCAATAAAATAAGGAAGTATTCAGGACACCAAGTTAGGTTTCTTTAAAGTAGAATAAAAGTGCATTATTCCTGCCTTCGACGCATACTCTTGCTAGCATGAGGAAAGCAGAAGGGGTAGCTAGCACTAGAGAGAGACTTTCCTAGGAGACTTAGTTCCTTTCCACAGAAAGACTGAGTTGAAGAAGGTGCCCTTTGACCACCCAGCTTCACTTTGTCTTATGTGCACTTCTAGTCAAGTCAGACGGACAGTGATGAAGAGGGGAACCAGCTCACCAGGCTCAAACACAGAGGGTGCAGGTGTAGGAGAAGCTACTGAGATGACCTCTGCAATGCCGGACACATGGCTCCCATTACTATAGTATTAAGCATAAGATGGTTCTATTTGGGCTGAAGAGTTGGCTCCGGGGTTAAGAGCACTGGCTGCTCTTCCAGAAGACCCGGGTTAAATTTCTAGCACCCACATAGCACCTCACAATTGCCTGTGACTCTGGTTCCCGGGGATCTGACACCTTCACACAAACAACACATGCAGGCAAAACACCAATACACACAAATTTTAAAAAATATTAAAAAAAAAAGATGGTCCCATTCAAATGTGAGTCATATGTAGGAGAGAAAAATGTCATTATTTTACAACAATATTATTGTATATGTAAAAAAGAGGTTTTACATGTGATTAAAATTCAGTGAAATTGGGCTGGGTGTGTAGTTCAGTAGTAAAATGCATGTATGAGATCCAACACTGAATCCTTTGTGTGTGTG
>OU015757.1:60645280-60655532 GCA_907169655.1 Acomys percivali
TATATTCTTCTTTCAAATTTATAGTTGTCCAAAAATTTATTAATGTTCAATCCCACAGTATTTCTTTCCTGCAGTCTGAAGCAGAATTTTATGGCTTCGCACTCATAATGGTTGCTCATCCACATCCACTGGCCCACAAGACAAAACAATTTTTGTTTGGCAAATTGAGTAGTTAAGAATGTTGTTTCCATTAATTTTACTACCTACGTACCTCCTGGAGGCAGGGCAAGGCAGCTTAGTTAAACCAAACCAAACACAGCGTTTTAAGTATTTAAGAGTAAGTGCTATTGCAGTTGTTCTAAATCATCTCAGCCAGATGGGCATGCTTTAAATGTTTCTGAGGGAAAAACATCTTCATTTCTCCCAGTAGCCTATCTGAATGCTTCCAACCCGTACTAAACCTTCTTCTGAAGAGTCTGATACCTGAGTGACGCTACAGATTATTATCTAACCTGGATATTTGCTCATTGCCACTGGAATAAACTGGGGCAATCCTGGGCAAACTGCAGTTTCGATTACCCCTCTGAATGGCCTTCCTGCTATGAGTGATGTCCACGTCTCTTACTTAGTATGGAGCGGAAAGGAACAGTGGCTCCAGTGGTCTGCACAGGCACTTTATGTGCTAAGTGGTCACTTTTTGTTATTTTGTGGAGAGGAAGAAGAAGAAGCCAAAGTCTAACCAGACGAAACCTGAGGGATTCTTCCTTTGGCCTCTTTGCTCTGGATGACCATACTTACAGAGCACTTAACATGAACCAGACACAGCGAATGCTTTACATGTACGACTTCATTTCATCTTTGCCTACGTATATATTATTCCCAGCACTGGCAACACCACCACTATCTTGTTTTGTTAATGATGAAAAAGAGGAAAGGAGAGAGGGGAGAGAAGAGAATGGAAAAGAGAGGGGAGGGGAGGTGAGGTGAAGGAATAGAAAGGCAGGGGAGGGAAGACAAAGGGAAAGAATGGAGCATTCCCTAAGGTTACATCGTAAATTGGAGCCCAGAGCTTAGCCAGGGTGCTCACTTCTGGACCTCCCATAGCACCTGGCAGGACAAAACCCTGCCTTGACTGGCTGTCTTTGTAACATTGTTTTCTAATAAGAACACTTCAGAACATGATGGAATGTGCCACATCTTCTTGAATTCTCACAGCTCTGCCAGTCAGCTAATGAAAATTTTGTTTTTCATATATAGAAAGTGAAGAAAATTGATGCTCAGAGGGAAAACACATGGCCTATCTGGTACTATGGCCCATGACTGAGCTTTGACTACGATGTTCCTCTTAGAGAGTCTTTTTTTCTTTAGTTGAAATGAACTGGACATACAATGCTTACCACAAAGCCTGCCACCTTTGAACACAGAGGGTCTGGCATGGTGACTGTGTCTGGTAGGCATATAGTGATAGTCTCTCCAGGGGCCTTCAGACCACGTATCTCAGTCTCTTGTGCTTTCCTGTTCTTTATGAGGCCATGTTAAAGACCTCGGTCCATAGAAACAACTATACTAAGTCAAACTTAGCCTGTGTTAGGAGGCAGCTCATTTGCCCGTCTCCTCCAAGTCTGTGTTTACCACTGGGCAGGGATGCTGCACTGTAGTACACATGACTCTGAGTACATGGAAGAGCTTGTTTCTGGAGATATGCCACTCATTCCAGATGGTTGCTTTGATTTTGTTTGTTTGTTTTCCAAGGTAGAACAAAGAAGTTCTGAGTTAGAGGTTTTCCTACATCAGGGGAGGTGACTTAATTCCTGTGGCTCCAGAGGAAAGAAAAAAATAGAAAGAAAAATGGACAAATATAAAGGAGGTCACATTCATCTCAGTAGATCTCTCTGGCTATGACCACCATCCTTCTCTAGACCTATATGTTCCCCAAACACTGAGTTCTGCTGCATAAATACATATACTCACACAGGGAGACACAGTCTGCCTCTCATGGAGGAAAAAGGGCACTCTGTACTCAAAATCAAAAATGAACAAAACTCAACCCAAACCAAAAAACTACATAAAGAGCAAGTGACACACCAATTCCTAAGTCACGTTCCAGGAACAGTGGTGGGTAAGAATCTGCATTCTTTCAAATCTGCACTGTGTTGACTTGGACACGGGCAGCCCAAGCAATGCTGCTGCAGCCACACTCCTGCTGACTTGCGAGGCAGGATGAAGTGTAAGGCAGGTGAAGGGCTAGGGAGAAGGGCTCACACACGTCCCTTCTGAGCTGAACCATATGGCTGAGTGAACTTTACTCTTTGAGTCTTTCTAATATTAATCTTCTTTTTGGATGTTTATTCCTTGGTTTCCTGACAGAGAATGCTTGAGTGACATATGAGGTGAGAGATCTGGGGTGTAATAATACCATGTCGTGGAAACACTCATAAAGCCATGACCCTGTGGCATATGAATTCTACATGGGTTTGCACAGGTATTAAATGTTCTGTGGTTGGCTTTTGGAAGTCTGCTCTACCCTGACACTAGGATTTCTAAGCTGGCCTGGAGGGAAGCAGGCCTGCAGCTTCCTGGTGTTTGGAGCAGATGGAGAAAGAGCCTGAAATATTCCTTGTCATCACCTCTGGCTGACAGACCACAGGCAAAGGAGGCAACAGGGAGAAGTCAGACCAGTTGATCTGAGAGAAAAGAGAAATCAACAGTGGTGCCTGTGAGTGCTTCCTTCTTTGTGTTCATCTCCATGTGGATGGATGGATAGTGTGTGTGTGTGCATCTGTGCATGTGTGTGTATGTGTGTGTGTGCATGTGTGTGTGCATGTGTGTGTCTGTGTGAATGTGTAGCACTTGTCGTTGGCTAGAAACAGTAATAAATCAAGGGTTACACAACCACCACTAGGCACCTCCTGCAGGTTCTGTCAAAGAAACAGGCCTCTGAGAGCACAGCTGGGCCGGCAGGATCCCCAGTACTGTGGCCCCACCCCATGGGATGAAAATCACACATCTGGGATCAGGCTTTCCAGATGTGCACAGGGCTAACATGGAAAGACATTGCTAGAAGACCATATAGTTCTCAAAAACATTTGTGGAGGCCTCTTTTTTTTTTTCATTGTCATTTTTCTTATATGTGGGGAGTTGGGACATACGTGCCATGGTGTGGAGACATGGGTGTGGAAGTCAAGAGGAAAACTTTTGTGAGTTCTTCTTCTACTATGTGGGTCCCAGGAATTGAACTTAAGTCATCAAGCTTAGCAGCATGTGTTTTTTCCATCAAAACCATCAGAAAGGGTCTTGTTGACCCTTTGAAAAGTAATCACAATAACTCCTGTTGGGTGTTCATTCTGCCATAGTTCTTTGCCCTATGGTGTCAAGAGATAATTATTAGGATTGAATTGCTTCTCAGAAGCCATGTTGAGGGAGTAGTAGTAAAATACCTGGTGTCCAATCATGGGGACCTGAGCTCGAGCCTCAGCTCCAGGTAAAAAGCCAGGCTAAATGACATGTGACTATTGCCCCAGTGCTGGCCGGGTGGAGGCAGAGGAATCCCTAGGCCTTGCCGATCAGCCAATATGTCTGAATCAGTGAGCTTTGGGTTCTATAAGAGACTATGTCTCAAAAAAATCAGGTGGCACACAAGAAAGACATTTAACATGCACTTCTAACCTCCACATGCATGCATACACACATATACATAACACTCCTCCCCATGCCCCCACATAAAGCCAGGTATGAAGTGTCTTTGTGGGTGCTAAAATGACCTCAAATTAGACAGTGGTGATGGTGGAAAAGTTCTGTGAATAAAATAAAACATACTCAATTGTGTGCTTTAAAAGGACATGTATGTTATAGATCATTCCTTGTAAAAAATGGGTCAGCCTATTCAGTCATCTTCCCATTCTTTTATTATCTCCACGTTTTAATTAAACTGTTAAGACATACTTTGTTTATAAATTTAAACTATTAAAATAGAAATTGAATAAAAATATGAAGGATCATAACATACCATGCAGCATTTCAAACTATAAAAGCCACTCTTCTCTTTTCACATCCACACACCTTCTCCTCCTCCCCCTCCTCTCCTCCCCCTCCTCTTTTCTCCTTCCCTGCCTCCGTTTCCTTTAAATACTACTATACCTGTCAAAATTCAGATAAGCTTCGTAGATTATCTCAAGAGATCTTTATTGCTCTTCTCTTTAATCTGTTAACAAATATGTGTTGATTTACTCTTATCTGTCTGCATAGACAAGATTCAATAGCACACAAATGAGGGGGTAGCGGATGTTAGCAATTCTCCCCTTATGGCCTTCTCCACTCAGAAAGGGTCTCATTCATCTCTCTCCAGACAGCTCAGGCTCCAGCTCAGCTCAGGACCACGTCCAGGTAATGGTCTTGCCTTCCAGACTCCCAAATTGACCACCAAAGAAGCTTCCTCTGCTGCTGCCATGTCTACTTACTTTATTTATTGACAAAATAAAGGACCCAACACTATCCTCATTTCTTCTGGAGTCGAACTACATGCTAACAGTTGTGCTATGCCCTGCTGGCATCTCTGGCTTCCTCACTGCACTTGCTGTACTCCAGGCAGCCAGCCTTAGTCTATTCAAGCATTCTTTCTTTGTGACTGCACTCCTCACTTCAGGGTGCTCTTTCCTTTCTCCTTGCTTCTCCCCAAAGTCAGATCTGAACATTCTTTCTTGAAGAAAAACTGCTCCCAGGGGACTTCTTCCCTGTATCTAATCTTGCTGTGTTCAGCTGCGGTCAGTTAGTTTGGTACTGTCTGCATGAGAGGGCTTCTGAGATGCTTTTGCTTGAACTGGGTTATGGTCTGTGCTGGGTGGGTTCTCAAATGAATGCATACTAATTTGGCTTCTTTAAGACACTCTTGTCTGCCTTACAGTTCTTCCTCTGGACTAAGAGGAAGGATTTGTTTTTAACAGTAAACTGACAATTAATAAGCCTTCAATTGTTCAAACACTAGGCAATGTAGGGATTATTTAATTTCTTTTTTAAAAAATGTGGTCATTAAAATAGAAAACCAGCAGCAAGTAATGGCTTGGCATCTGGATATACTACTCTGTCTTTTCAAATCCCATCTACCAATCCCCCTATCTTCAGAGAAGGCAGCGATACTCCATCTGTTATCAGAAATATAGACACTTCATATAATGTGATCCAGGCCATGGCCCTGCAGGGGTTGAGGAATGGACATCTAGGCAGAAAAGGTTAACTGGACCCTTTAAAAACTGTACCTTACTTGCAGCTTGAAATAATCATGGCCAACTTCAAAAAATTATTTCTTTCTGACCCAGTTCTAACTATATAGAGCTTATGAATATTTAAAGTTCTTAGACCTGAACTGTGTAAAACTTCAGGTGCATAAATTTGATGACTTGGCTTGTTGTGATCTCACTGAGCTCACTGAGGGCAGCAGGACTGTGTGTGTGTGTGTGTGTGTGTGTGTGTGTGTGTATACACACACACACATATTCAGATAAGCTCCCTAGATTATCTCAAGAGGTATTTATTGGTCTTCCTGAATATATATGTATATATATATATACATACATATATATGTATATATATTTCAGGAAAAAAGGCATTAAGTTATACTAGTTCAATGGGAGATTTATTATCTAAACTTTGGAAAGCCAGGAAACACCAGAGTTGGATTCCAGGAGAGATATATCTAGAAAAAAAAGTAGAAAGACCTAATATATGTTAGTGTTTGGTCATTCACTGCCTGGCACAATAATCCTTTGGATTAAACATGGGAGTCATATTGCACAGACTCTAATCCTTGCACAAAGTAGACCAATAGTTAAAGAAAGATTGCTGAATGGTTTTAAAGGAGTAAAATGATTTTTACATAAAAAACCACTTGTCTTGACACAACTGGCCAATTAAACTAAAGAACTAGGAAATAAATAGAACCAGATCTCCAGTGTTCCCACAGTGGAAGCTGGACTGAGCTGTTTCTTGCTCCGAAGACTGATTCCAACCCTGAAGTTGTAGTGCTCATGGGCTGCTGACTACTTCATGAGATGCCTCCAGGACAAAGCTCACAGACAAAATAATTTTAATGTGAGGAAGGGTCTCTAGGCCCAGCTTGCTTCACTCTGGACATTGGCACTTAGGCCAGCCATATAGTCAAGCCCTGGGTCTCACTGTAGCTCCTGCAGTGTATGTCTCTTCTGGGACATGACATCCTTTGAGTTCTACTTCAAAGCAAGAGGCTTTTCTTATTTGTTTTTTTCTTATCTGGCCTTAGCTTGTAATTTCAGAACAAGACTGCTTCCCACACATGGTGTCTTCTCTCCACTGAGGTGAGGCGCTATGGACAATGATTTATTTCTTCCCTAGAGAGAGAGTCTGTATGTCCCAGAGGTCAACTTTATTTTTATGAACATTGGATTGCATCTTGCTCATGTGCGCTGGGATGACTGGGACTGAGCTCCTGCAGCTGAACGCACTTTGTGAACTCTCATACCTGTCATCTTATCCTTCCAGGGCATCTTTTCCATCTCTCCACATCCCTCCTTTTTCAACAGCGAACTCACCTTCCATGACTAATGCAATCCGTAAGCAGCCCTCATGATGAGTCCACAGATTTTAATTTCCTAACATTTCCCTTTAGACTCCTCCTAACATCCTCTTTTTCAAAAAAGAAAATCCCTGCTTGGAATTAGTCAGAGTCTCCACGTGGCCCTCTGTGTGAACTCTGTCCACAGGGCTTGGATGTTCAGGTGTTCATAGCCGTGCTCAGGTCTGATCTAACCGGGAGGAAGTAAAGCAGACGGTTCTTGGGTGGGGTTTCTGCTGACACATGTCAGAAACCAAAGTGTGCTAAGTCCCCTGCTGGGAGTGGCAAATGAGGCAGGAACGGGCCAACTATGGCTCCTGACCTAAAGGAGCTCTTGAGTACTTAGTATGATAGTCAAAGCAGAAGCAGGAAGAAGGCAGCATGGTACAGAACGTAACTGAAAGGGCACTGGCCTTGGGTAGTTACTCAACCATATGTGCCTTAATGCTAAAAGATGGCAACTATCTCATGGGTGTTCTTGTGAGGTTTCACCAGCGCAATGCTGTATAATAGGTAGTGTACATTTCAGTATTTATTGCTATTATGTTTTAAAATGTAACAGCAGCATTGAATATGGGAATCTTAGAGGTATGCAAATAAAATATGAAACTTACTTCTACTGTAGAATTCATATATACAAGAAAGAATAAGCAATCTGCAAATTGTTGTTTATTGCCTCAGGATGAAGAGGACCTGAGCTCACTGCCTTCTACCTGGAACATTTCATATTTGATTCTTACTCTTAGAATAGAAAATGGAAACCAATCAGAACTCAGTTTTTGTATATATCTTATATTTTGAAAAGGGTCATAGATCAAACGATTATGGTTCAAGTTTTTGAAAAGTTTATCTTCTGCTAAGGAGACCAAATTTGTCCTAGAACATGGAGCTGTGCATGAGAAGCTGAGGTGAAAAGCCACTAGTAGTATTAGGCAGTCCTTGGAGATGACTTGGAACTTAATTAGCTTTAACGAGGAATTAGATTACTATTACATTTCTTTTTTCCCATAGCTTTATTGAGATATAATTCACATTCCCTGTAAAATTCAATGGCTTTTACTATATTCAGAATTGTGCATCTATCTATCATTACAATATTTTTGAATACTTCGTTAACCCCCAAAGGAAACTCTGAACCTTCAGCAGCATCTTTCAATCCTACTCCCAATCCATCAAGCCTAGAAAAGTGTTGCTCTTCTGTCTACAGGTTTGTCATTCTTGACACTTCATATGAAAGGCTTCCTACAGGGTGTGGGCTGCCATGACTGGCCCCTTTCACTTACTTCTACTATATTTCTTAAAATGGGAACTACTTAAGTGTTTGCTATAGGGAAATTGCTAAGTAAAAAAGAGTACAGCCATATTCTAGATTAATTCAGGTATTTAAAAAAGTAGATAAATCTACATATGTTAATAAAGATCTCCCAATATACGCACACAAATGTGAAGTCTGTATGAACTCACATGAAAGTCCCCAGAGCAATAGAAGAGAGGAATGCCTAGGAATATTAGTATCTAGGAATATTAAGAAACCTTTCTTTTTAGAATATGTTATTTTTTCAGAATAATTACTGACATATCACTTTTAGATGTAAAATTTAAAAAGCAAATACTTTACAGAAATGGGAGCATGAGCTTTCCTTAGGGAGACCCAGAGGGACAAGGGTGGGAAGACTCAAGCACCCAGAATACCGGAGACACCAAAGCCTCGCTGACACCAGAGCTTCCTCCAATCTATCTAATTTTCAGGAAGAAAAATAGTGGCTAAGATTTAGGCTTGAAGCAAACCCCTGAGAAGGAGAATACCTTTGTCCTCTGAGATTTAGGAATAAGGTTTATTTAACTGAAGGATACTCTCAAGTCTTAGTTTTCTGCTAATTTAGAGTAGAAAGGGAAACTGGAGATTGAATAGTGACAGACTGTCAAGACTGAGAGATTGAGCGGAGGGCAAGGACTCATGATGGGGACCTACCTTTAGAGCCCTGGGAACCACCTCTACTTCAGGAGTTCTGACAAAGATTGATGGAGTGAATCTTAAAACCACAGGGGAAGTTACCTTTTTCCCTTTTATTTATCTGTTTTTCTTTACTTTTACTATTTTCTGTAAGAACAGGGAAGAGGGAGGCTGGGAATACAGATCTTGTTGTCAGTCATTGTTGATGAGGGTCCCTAAGAAAAGACTGAGCAAAAGAAGAAGACTATCAGTAGGGTCCTGGCATGGACATAAGAATTGCAGATCCTTTTAAAATAGACTCTGATGTCATCTAAGACATAAGTGCAGTCTTATTAGAAGAAATACTCTGTGTCTATGTACAGAAAAACTATAGGTGCCAGTTAACAGGGCAGCCACAGGGGCCACAGTGGCTCTTAGGTGGAAGCAAGCTGAACTGGGCTATCACAAAACAGGCAAGAAAGATAGAACACAATTTTTTTTTCTAAGACAGAGTTTCACTGTGTAGCCCTGGATGTCCTGGAGCTCACTCAGTAGACCAGGTTGCCTTGGAACTCACAGAGATCCGCCTGCTTCTGCCTTCTGAGTTCTGAGATTAAAGGTCGGTGCCATCACTGTTCAGCAAACATTCTGATTTTAACAGGTGTCCCACAGGTAAAGCCATTTGCTGGAAGGTGAATGATGAATGTGTAACAGCAATGGCCATAGTGACGTAAAATAAACATTAATGTATAGTATGCACGCGCACTCTGATAACATCTCATATTCATCATTTAAATTAATCTTTATCCAAGAAGAGACTTGATACCCTATGAGCATATACAGGAGGAGGAAATCCCCCTAAGGAACAGTCATAGGGGAGGGGAATAAGGGGAAAATGGGAGGGAGGGAAGAATGGGAGGATACAAGGGATGGGATAACCATTGAGATGTAACAAGAATAAATTAATAAAAAATTAAAAAAAATAAATTAATCTTTACAAAGCCCTATGATGCAGGTAAGGACTTTCAGTAGCCTAGTTACATGGCTAAAGAAATAAAAGTTCAGAGAGGTTAGGTCGTTTGTTTAAGATCTCACAGGCAGTGTGAAGCTAGGCTCCACGTCCCGGGCTTCTAGCTGCTACCATGATAGGATGCCAATTCTTGATTTTCTTCCCCGGACTCCTAAACTCACTGAAAAACTTAATTTCCCAAAGCTTCCAAATTAAGGACTGACTGCTTAGTGTTTTGTCATTCATTGTGTATTTCAGCAAACTCATTTGAAAAAAGACAAGGATTGTATTTGCAAGCAATTATCTTCTAGAATTTACCGAGTTAGTGTTTTCATATGTTCACACTTATAAATTAGGCTGACACTTATAATTTATGTGCTTGTTATCACTACTGTGCTACAGACTGAAATTGATTACTTATTTTTTAAGTAGAATAAAGGCTCCTCCACTCTTTACTGACAGAAATATGTGTAAAGATAAAAAGAGGAGCTCAAAAATAAAGTGAATAATATATACCAAGCTACAAAGTGCTCAACTTACAATGTGACAGCAAAGACACAGAATAGGTGAAAATAGTTAAAGATGTCAGCATAATGAATTCTGGCACATGAAAAAGTGGGTGACATTTTCCACAGAATAAGTGTAGACTATGCAAAGAAGAGTAAGTCTTTGAAGGCCACTTGCTCATTGAATGAAGTTAACTGAAGACCACAGAGAAATGAGAAGAAACTCAACTGGTGTGTGTGTGTGTGTGTGTGTGTGTGTGTGTGTGTGTGTGTGTGTGTGT
>OU015757.1:60665484-60678752 GCA_907169655.1 Acomys percivali
AAGTCAGATTATGGCTAAACAAATGCTTTACTCACTAAGCCATATTCTCAGACCCTTTAGAAAAGTATTTTTAAAAGACAAAAGATTGTTTGTTATAGTGAAATAAAAAAAGACAGAAAATATAATTTAGAGATTTCTGTAACAATGCATATTCATGTTTTTCCAGTGGTGATGACCTCACTCTAAGAATATGCTTCTCTCAAAGATCTCCAGAAGAAAAGAGGAGACACAAGAAGTCCCAGTTCCTGGTTCATGGCTGTGACGCGCCCAGGATGTTACACAATTACAAGTCCTTAATCATGCACAAATGATAATTTAATGTGGTAACTGCTCTGCTGTGCTCTGCTAATCCATAAGAGGGAAAGCAACAATTACAAAAGGACAATTGTCCAGGAGGAAGCAGCACCGAAGGACGCGACTCAGGATGGTTTCAGCCCCCACTCCCCTGCTCTAGGCTTCCACTACTCACAGTTTGGCTCACTGCTACAAGGTGAAGATAGGATGACAAAGCTATAACCAAATCAGTTAAAAGTCATATGGTTTGCTCTGAAGCCAGAAAGGAGCCAAATTATACTACAAACACTTTTTTGTTTAAAATGTTGCTCTAAATTATTGTCTTTTGATTGAATGCTTCCCTCATATTTATTTGATGTTAAATATTTTCTCTAAGTGAAAATTATCAATAATTGATAATTAAGGAGTACTAAAACTGTTATCACACTGGAATAAAGACAGAATTTCTGCCTTAAAATTTAAGATTTTTCTCTGTGTGTGTGGGTGGGTGGGGCCATAAGTACATGTGTCCATATGCACATGGAAGAAAGGGAGGGTATCAGGTGTCCTATTTTATCAGTTGCCACCATATTTCCTTGAGATACAGCCTTTGACTGACCCTGGAGCTGGGCTGTGGTCAACAGACTCCCAGGGATCCTCTGGTCCCTGTCCCCACAGCACTGGGTCACATGCTTGCAACCCCTCACATTGTCTTTTAGTGGGTTCTGGGTTTTGAACTGAGTCTCTCATCTGTGATATAGTAAGTGTTCTTACCTGCTGAGATGTCTTTTTAGCCAGCCTCGGCTTTGTTTTTGTTTCTTCCCTCATCCTTTCGGCTAGCTTGGTGATAGCACTTAGAGGTCTTCTTATTCATAGATTTTGCTACTTTTATTTATTCACCTTGTCTGCGGTGTTTGTATCAGGTCATAAGGCTCTCCAGCCTTCTCCTCTGTTTCTCTTTTCTTTTGGAGACATAGTGTCATTATGTAGTAGGCTAGGCTATCCTTCAAATTGGTACCCTCCTGTCTCCCCCTCTGAGTGTTGGACTCCCAGGCATGCCCACCCTGCTCAGCCCTGACCTCCCCTCTCTACAGAGCCCCCATTTTGTGGAGCACACAGGGAGAAGCACGGCTGCAGAGGAAGGCTAATTCCAAGTGTCAGAGGTGTCTTCAGGCTCTGCTTGCTGTCTGTCCTACAATGCTTAGCTGTCACCAAATAAGCTTTTTTTTCCCCTCAGAAATGATTTCATTTATTCAGTTGAAAATGAATGCAACTTGTCTTGCATAGTCATTTCCATCTTATTCCCCTCACTGGGACTTTCCTTGAAGTAACTGGAGTAGAGGATTAAAAAAGATTTATTTAAGGTTCATTTATCTATTCTTCAAGTGAACAGCCTCATTCTTCCCCATAGTCCCCTTTTAGAAGTGTGTTGGGGCTTATTTGCTTAAAAGACCATCATCCTGTAGCTACTCACAACAAATGATGCTTTCCTGACATGAGAACTCTCAACAGACAGCAGGAAATTGGGTAGCACTGAGTACCACATCTCTGTGAGGAAGCTGCTCACTAAAGGGATCATAGTGTGATCATGCTCATGCCGCAGTGTCTAACATATCCATCTTAACCTCTCCAAACTAGTCACTATTTCCCGGTGTGTCACTTTCTGATGCATTTCTGTTTCACTAGCAGATTTTCCTCCTTGCACACTGTTTGCTCTTCTTGGCCCCACTAGCTGCTGTCTCCACTTGCTGTCTGTCTTTTGAGACCTGACTATACTGTGTAAATGCCTCACAGCTGTGGTCACACCTTCATCATCCAGTTTCCTTGGCATTTCCCTAATAATTACTTAAATGTTTACTTTTTAACTCAAGTATGTTAGAAACTTTATGTCATATTATGTAAAAATAAATATAACCTCCATAATTAGAAGCTTTGCATAAAGATGCACATTATGGATACACTGTCCAGTTGAAGCTGGGCACACGCTGTCCTCTGTTTTGGAGTGTGGGAAACTGGCAGAGTAAAGAAGGACACATGCCATCAGCTTGAAACTTCCTTCTGGCCTTTGAGAACAAGGGAGACTTGTTTTTGCAATCCTGTGGCTTTAGCACTGTGTAATGCCCTCTTGCTTGCAGACAGCACAACCTGACCTCTTTTTCCCTATTAGTTGTGCACATCTTATATGTTGGAAAACACTGGAACAGGGAGAAATGCTGTGCTTTGGGGCCGGATGTTCTGGGCTTGCTGTTTATAAGTGTGCCATCAAGACAGGCCACCAGCCTTTGTGGGCTTTGCTCTTTATCAGTGACGTGTGTGAAGGTTTAGGATGATTTATTTATGAAATGGATAGCACATGATGTGAGTGAGCAACTACCTTGTGTTATCTCTAACATTACCATAGGCATTCTCTTTTCTGCGGCACAGATCAAATGTCCTCTTTGCAAAAGCGCCACCTTCTCCCTTCCGCCATGGAATTTCACAATGCTATGAGTAGGTTTTCACCGTGATGATTTCTCTTGCGTTTGTCTCAGTCGTTGTGGGAAGAAGACAGCTTTTTTCCAGCCCAGAAAAGCAGGCATTGATCAAAATCCTACTTACTATGTTCAAAGCGTGGAAACCTTAGCACAGTTTGTAAAAAAGGCTGTAAATTTAGTTCTGACGAGATTGGGTCCTCAGGCGGATTATGGCCACACCGTCAGGAGAGTTACTCACATACGCTAAAGACAGCGTGGGCATATTTTTCCACTTGGTAAATTAAGAGACACTTAAGGACAGAGAATTTTCCACTACGTCCTTGTCCCTAGTATGCTTGTGTCTCCCACAGCTGTTCCTTCCCACCCCTCTTAATAAAATTCAAATTGCCTAAACAATGCTTCTAACCCTTGAGCATAGTCCTCCCTCTTCTGAGAACTGTCTTGTCCAAGAGTTCCCGAAATCAACTGAACTTCTGCTAACCTCTCTTGCCCAAGTTCAGAAAAACCTTCTGTCCTTCCAGAGTCAGAATGCTCCTTCTGAACCTCCCTTTGTCTACATTTTTGGAAGAAGACAAATGCTAAAGTGCCCTGGTTGGTTTTCCTTACTGTAGAAGGCAACAGAATATGATAAAATTATATTTTGGGCTCTTAAGTAAAAGTTAAAGGTAAAAAAGTTTTATTACAAAGTGTTTTACTGAAATAAAAGAATACATGAAATGACCAATGTAGCATTCATTCTCTGCAGCCATGTCCAATTTTAATTCTCTGGGAAACCTGATGCCCTTTGGCTCCTAATCTCTATCTAATTAGACATCTGGGCTTATGCTGAAGGTCAGAGGCCACTTAGAACAAAAAGATCAGTCCTCAGCCTTGAGCTTCAAGTTAGCTTTAAAATCCTTCATAAGGCAAAAATCTTTTAAAATGTAAAATATTTTGTTACCTTTCCACCCCTAAAACTGTTCTTAATCTAACAACACTTCAGGGTATGAACACAGAAGTTCATGAGAAAGCATGCCTTAGAGAAGACAGCACATGCGACAGGAAAGGCTTGGAGGAGGCTAGACCAGGGCCAAGAGGTTGCCTGGACCACAGAAGGAGACCCCGCATTTACCTCCCGAGTTGGTAGGCAGCCTAGAAGAGCATAGAGATCCTGCCCTCACATGAGGCAGCATTGGAAGACTCCAACAGGCTAAGCTGGGTGAGCTCCAAGAGAAGGCCACGGCTGCACTCCTAGATTGTCATTATCTTCACTTGACCTCAGATTTCCATGTTCTACAAGGTCTGGGGGAACTGCCATGGGAACCACATTCTAGAATAACTTTGGTGACAGAACTAAACTATGAAGTCTCAGGGTATGGGGAGCAGAGGTAGTATCCAGTCTTAGAATCAGGTACCAATATGAAGGAAAACCAAAACTCCAGAGAAAGGTGTGTGCATTGAGTGAGGGTAAGTGAGTAATCAAATGATAGCAGAGAGGCCACCAGGGCTAGAATGTGGTATGAGCATCTCGGTATCTAAATGCTGGTCCAGCACAGCTTGGGCCTGGAAACCAGGGTGAGTGGGGAGGGAATAAGGGGCAGACACACAGACACAGACACAAACACAGACAAGCTGGGCTGGGCAGTGGGTGTGAGCTCTGATGGAACAGGAACAACTGAATGATCCCCAGGACCCACAAGTCTGTTATGCATAGGACAGGGGCAGGTGTTAGCTGTTCTCAGTAGGGGGTCTCAGCCAGCACTTTAAGGCCGTAAACGTCTGGGTGGAGGAAGATGTGGAGGAAGATGTTGCTAGTTTTTGCACACAGTCTCAACATCACACTGGGACCAGAGGAAGGCTTTGGCATCTCTCTGAGTCTGACCTGTATTGGGGGGCGAGGCAAACCTTGCTGTTACCTTGGGTCTGAGGCACTGGGGCCCCTGACATAGCAACAATACACATTCACTCAGCACTCAGGGTTCCTCTCCTTCCCACACCCGAAGGGCATCTAGTGGGAGAAAATGAGAAACTTTATAGAGTATGAAGAATTTCTAAGAAGAAAAGTTTGAGCTACATTTATATGGAAAGTTGATTTAAAAGAAAAAAAGTTGAAGTATTAAAAGGTCAAAAGAGATAAGCTTATAAAATAGTTGGTTCTTAAGTGTCTGAGCTGTAGAACAAGACTGAAGCTCCCACCCCCATGAGCAGTCAATATCACAGGGAGAGGAAGGGCTCTAGAATCAGACTTTGGTCAATCTTGGACATCCTAGCTATTTTAGCAGCAGGTGAACTCTTTCTGTTTAGATTCTACCTGGTCCTACTCTTAAAATAATCACATGTCCAGTAGGTTAAATCCAAGCGCTCTTAAGCATGACAGCCTTCCAGGTACAGGAAGGCCACCTGACATCTCCTAAGCATGCTCTTTAGCACACACTAGCACACACCTGGGACCTCCTGCTCATTTTATTGCTCCCAATTCCTCATTTCTAGTGCAAACCCTCTTGGAGGTGCTGGAGAACCAAGTCAGCCTCCCAGGGAAAGGCCCTCTGGCAACTGAGACTCAATGTTTCTCCAGATGTTCAAAAATTTTCCAGTCTTGTCTCCAATTAGCAAGCAGATTTAAACAAAGAGATGTGTCTAACTAGGTCAGCTGTTGAGTCCAAGCTGGGTCACTACTTTTTACAAATCAAGAAAGAAAAAAAAAATATCAAAGAGTAAGGCAGCGTTCTGTGTGTTTCAACACAACCCCAAATCTCGTTCTCCTTCCTCTTAGCCCAAAAGATGTCCCTTTAATTCTCTTTGTTTCCTCTTAAGAAGAAAAGCCAACCAACCATCTCACCAAGGGGGATTTGGGGATGCTACTATGAACCCTGTAAACTAAAATACCTAAATAAAAGTGCTAAAGATTCTGCAAGGCTGATTGTGTCATGTAGAGACTTGGAATGTCGCAGATCTGGAGCCAGATTCTCTTGGGCTACCTTTAGTCTTTTTAGTAGGCCTTCATTGCCCAACCCTGTATCTGACACAGTATCCTTTTGACTCTCAGGTAACATCTTTGGAATGTATTTCTATGAGACAACTTTGCTAGTTTTCATCGATTCAAAAACTAAGAATGGTACTTGATAGCTTCTAACTGACAGCAGATCCCCTGCCTCCACTGTGCTGTAATCTACTTCCTTGATATTCTCACTAATGGAGTTGGAAAAATGCCTTTATTTATGACTTTCTTTTGTTTTATAACTACAAAAGCTCATAAACTGTTTTCATATTTGAGACATGATATATGAGGTAACCTAAATCCATGTTCCTGGGCCACGTACTCATATGTGACTCAGAATAAACTATCTTTTACTCTTTTTGAGGTGAGATCTAGGTTTCGTGTTGACAGTTTTGGCATCCAATGTGAGATCTCAAGATAATCCACTTTCACCAGAGGAGTCACCAAATCTGTATGGTTACCAGTACAAGCCTTGTGTATCCGGCCATTCATGTGTCTCTTTAGGTGGGTGACTCAGTTTTTTTGGGCTTGCACCACCACTTGGATTTGGCCACTGGGCCACTGGTTTGTTTTGAGCTGGCTGTGGGTACCCTCTTGTCTGTCTGGGAACACCTTGCCAGAGCACGTGCTTTTAGAACAGCTTGTTTTCATAGCATCCTTTTGCTGCCTTCCTCCTACCACTCCTCCAATATGGAGGACTGGCTTGTCTGTGTTCTCTCCTGCTTGGTGCTACCTTGTTCCTTTTAGCTTATAAATGAGAGCCTGATCATAAAGACACTCTCCATAAGTGGAACATGTCCTCTCCAGCCCAACAATGTGTGTGTGTGTGTGTGTGTGTGTGTGTGTGTGTGTGTGTTTTTAGGATGTGCAACAATTTCATAGGAAGCCAAGATAATATAACTCGTTTCTGTACAGCGCACATATGGGGTAATCACATAATGTCTTGAGCCCCCACATATCTTTCAGAACATGAAAGATAAACCCAAGACACAATGAAAGGAACTGATTTCAGGATCATACCCGAGGGAGCTACTTCATAGATAGTGCATAAATCTGACCCCTAACACCTGACATCTAGCCTAAATCTGGAAAAAGTAAAAATAATTCAGGAATTCCCAAAAAGAATTTTGAGGGTTACAAAAGTGATACTCTATTAAATCAACACTTACGGGATGACTAGCAGAATTGGAGACTTTGGTCAAATAAGATAATTCAGCATGGGTTGGTCTCATTCCCACAGATGATCTTTGTTATCCTAATACCACATGTTCTCTCTCATTTGTGGATCCCAGCTCTGAATCTTCAGATGTGAGTATAGAAACCAAGAAAGCAAAAAGGTGCTTTGGGTGAGGTAGAGGAGAAGTGGATAATAGGACAAAGGTGCTATGAAGGGAGGAAATGGAACAACGGTCGGGGGCATTTCTGGGAGGTTCTATAATGCTGATGGAGACAAAAACATTAAAGATGAGTGAAAAAGCCATAGGGAAGCATAATATTTTATGTTTATTTAAAATACATTATACTATGTATAAGTATATATGTATAAAACATATATAAATAATTTAAATGGAGCTACACCATTCCTAAGAGCCACTATCTAACAAAACTCTCATGGGAAACCTCCCTTCAAGTCATTAGTTAGAAGAGTCCAAGAGACTCCCAAAACAATATAGGCTATTTTCATTGTCCTTGGTTGCCTACCAGAACCTGAATGTAAGACCCTGCTGCTGAAGACACCACATACTTTGGACAAAGGACTTGGAGGAATTGAACCGGAATTGACCTGGGAACCTCCTCCCTGAGGACTAGCTCTCATAGAACCCGAAGGTGCTCCACCAGCTGCCAAGCAGAAAAGCAACCAATAGTTCTACCCAGCTGTAATGCCTATGAACCACAGCAACTATCCTGCATGGCAAATTATACTCAAGATGCAATAGTGGGACTTATATCTCAGTGGTAACCAACAGCCACCGCATTGAATTTAGGCTTGCTCAATGAAGGGAACTCATCCCTGGCAACTGAACCTAGTTAACTAATCTGTGGCTGGTGGGGCCATGGACCCTAGAGGAGAATCTACTACTGTCACTTTCCTAAACCAGTTTAATTCCCAACATCATTCTAAATATTTATCCTTAATATCAACAAGTAAATGTAGCTCTCACCTGTTGGGGGATGATCTGATGTATTTTGATGCTAATTAATAAAAAGCCATCCCACCTGGGCAGAGCAACAGAGATAGATGTGGCTAAGGTTCCCGGGGTTAAAAAGAGAAAGGATCCTGGGAGGAAGAAGAAGGAGAGAGACCCAAGGAGAGAGAAAAGAAGGCCACCATGGGTTAGGTGGAAGAGAAACATGTGGCCAATGTGGATGGGGATTTGGCCCAGATAAAGAACATGAGCAAGTATTTGGGATTATGGATGGGAGGTAGCTTGATGGAAATTATTAGGAGCAGATGGCATGGGATTGGGGCAGGGATAAAATACCTGCCCCACTATGGGAAGTAGTTTAGAGGATTAATGCCTGCCCTGCCCCAGGTTAACTAAGGCTGTTTTAAAATGTAACAAGTGTCTGTGTCTTGATTGCTAGCCTGGCATACTGATAATACAGATAAATAAATGACAACTAGCGGGTTTACTGAAGTAATAGTAATTATAGGCCAAAGAAGCTTCTTTTTGCAGCAGGCAGAGACCATCACAGAAATCCACACCTGATCCAAACACTGAGAACAACTGTCTGTGGGCGCTCGGCTCCAATTGATATATCTACAACGCAACTCCTACACTTAAGGCTCAGAAAATATTGTGGAAAAGGGATTTGAAAGAATGTAAGACTCAGAGGATCAGGGCATATGCTAAGAGATATCTATAATAATTGACACGAAGTTGCACCCATGAGCTCTCAGTAATATGGTGCCCTAAACAAGACCTGCATAACGACAACATCAATTGACATGTCAGTGTAGACTTGGAAAACTTCACAATGTTCCACCCCTAGATGAAGAGCTACAGATAGCGCATGGCTGCCAAGAGAGGGAGGCTCATTATTTTTTCATAAATTATTTAATCTCAAGTAACCATCAATAAATAAGTATTCATGTGAGATGGGAGCAACACTAAATGGGCTCAGCAAGTTAATCTCCCTCCCTCTCTTCCTCCCTCCCTCTTTTCCTCCCTCCCTCCTCTCTGTCTCTCTGTCTCTCTGTCTGTCTGTCTGTCTGTCTCTCTCTCTCTCTCTGTGTAGGAGAAATAATTAAAACAGAAAAGGTCATTAAATTGAGAGGGAGTAGGGGGACATAAGAGGAGTTAGAAGAAGATGAGTGAGGGGTAGAAATTGTATAAATACAGTGTTCATATATGATATTAAAAATAAAATTAATTAAAAACAAACAAAACTCCACTGTAGAATATGGTCCAATGTCCAAGGTCAGAGCTTGTCTATAGTAAGTATGCTTTAGTTGCCCTTATTTGGCTGAGTATCTGATATTTTCAGAAAGTTATTTCCAAATGATTAGAAAACACAAAAATAAGTATCAGAGTTTCCTTGTGAATGCTCCATAATGTCTTTCTGGATTAAAGAAAAAAAGATTTAATTCTATCCACAGAGAGAATGTCCTACCTGAACTTGAGTTTCAGCCTCTCTTGTCTTGGCTCTTAGATTCCATCTTGCTTCTGGAATCTTTGTTCAAAGACTGGTTTTGCTATTTTTTCTTGAGTCATGTAGAAAAGCTAGTCAGTCAACTTTTTGCTAAATCGTTCTCACATCCGGGGAATCTTGATAGGACAAACAATGAAGACCTTGTGTGTGTCCTTGGTCAATAAGTACTGTTCCATATTTTGTAGTTTAGGGTCTTTGCTTTTGCATCTTCAGGAATAATAACGTCGTGTACCGCGACAATTAGGAACCACTCTGCATATCTTACAGTCTCTATATTGAGTTCTATGTCAAACAGAAATCTCCCTGTTTCTGATTATTTTGCCCCAGATGTACCTGGAGCATATTTTAAAGCTGAATCTCATTTTCTTATTTCCTGTCCATATTTCTAACTTCCCCAGATCCTCTGGATAATTTATCTATTGCACTAATATTTACAGTTAAAGAAGTATAGACATACTCTTTTCTCTTTGGGCTCAGGAAATGTCTCCAATCATTTTTCAATCATTTGTGGTCCAGAGAGAGCCTAAACATGTCTTTTCTTGGGGAAATTTAATCCATATGTTTATGATTAATTTATATGTATCATTAAATTGGTGTTTCTAAGACATTTCATTTGGCAAGTTATTTATTTCCTACATCTTATTTGAGTTGGTGTGGATTTGTACCCAGGTGCTTTTCAGTGCTGGCAAAATACCTGGAGAAGTTGTTCTGAATATTTGAGGTGCTACTCTTCCCATATTGTCATTGATACACAACTGCACAAACACTGTCAATTAAGAGGTAACTATGGAGAACCAACAAATTTGTGGTTTATGTTACTTTAGGCAACGTCATAATTGTTCTTCAGAATGGAGTATGGATTCTAATGGCTGGTTTATTTAAAAATTCAAACTTATTTCAATTTAGCCATAAGTGGTTTAATATTAGTCTTCCATTTTGCACTATCATGTATTAATATTCCCTGCCTTTAATTTGCTTATTTTCTAAAAGAAAACACTAATTTGTATAGCTTGGCAGAAATAGAGAAATGAGTTTTTACTGGGAACATTAGAAAGGATGGCAATGGAGGAAAACTTTAAATATCGAGGATGTTGGAGGTAATCATAAAAAAGCACTTCCAACTGAAGGCAGGCAATCTGTGAGCAGCTAGCTGAAAGCAAAATTAAGAACACAGGACAAATCCAAATTATTAAAAAATTTTGAATACCAGGCTTATGAGTACAGAGGTCTGCATCTGCAAGAGATATTTGACAGAGGCATCTTCAGAAGAGGGAAGGCACAACCAGTCCCCTGAATGATACTGTGGGGGAAAAGATTGGAAGCAGAAGAAAATACAGCAGACTAGGAGTGGAGGAAATACAGTCAGGGCCCTTGCAGTAGACTGCTTGAACATAAGACATAAAGAAACTCTGAATGAAAAGAGACTATAGTAATGTGACGAGCTTGATCTGGCTCTTGTTGAGATGGACTTTCTTACGCTTAGAGAAGCACAAGCTATGAAGACTGTAGATGCAATTAGTAATTACTGGTTTAAATTATGTATGATGTTTGCAACCTCATTTCCTGAACAACAAGTTAAGGATAATATAATATATCTATTTTCTGGATTTGGATGATTTCTGATTCCATATTAAATAGAAGTGAGAGGAAGATCATTGTCTTTTCCCTGATTTTAGAGCAAAAGCTTCGAGCCTTTCACTGTAGAGCACTCTGCTACTTGTGCACTTATTGTAGATAGCCTTTATTACGCTGACCGCTGTCCCTCCTATAATTAACTCACTGGTGGTGAGTGTCAGTAATTAGGAACTTAGCACTTGATATGGACTTTGGATTGACTAAAAATATTGGTACTTCATTTGGTTGATATACCACTGAAAATCCAAAGTAGCTGCCAAAATATCATGAAAAGGAAATATCTTCATCCTGGCACTTATATGAACCAAATGGAATATGGTTTTGGCCTTACAACTGAAATATTTAAATCAATGAAACAGAAGTATGGTTCAGAAATAAACACATTTGTAACTGATTCATTTTTAGCAAACTCAGAGAACAGAACAAGATAAATTAACTTCTCATCCCTCCAACTATAGCTATGCATATAAAATTTTAAAATACAGAAAATACAACATAAAAAATCCTAAAAGAAGCTACCTTATTCATAGAGAAAAAAAGATATTTATTACACCTGACAACTCAAAAATCATGTAAAGAAAACAATGTTTCATATTTTGGGTTTTAATAAAGGAAGGAGAAAGAGAAAGATAGGAATATCTTTCTCTTTCTCTGATACGGCGGACCACGAAATCTACACTCTTTCTCTACACGACGCTCGAGCGAGAGTGGGAAAGAGAGGGAGAGAGAGAGAGAGAGAGAGAGAGAGAGAGAGAGAGAGAGAGAGAGGAGGGGCAAGAGTTCATAGAGACGGTACAGTACAGTAGAAGAAAGAGAGCACAGTAGTTCATTCAGTCAGTACAGCACAGTTTGGTGCAATATGGCTGCATGAAGAGGCAGTTTTTCCAAGCAGAGCATATCAGAGAGAAGCAAAGAGAAGCCATTTTGAATTAGTCATCTGATTCAAGAGTTTTGAGCCTGAACAACTGAGTTGAACCAGTCAGCCAGAGTTCAGAAAGAACTAGAAAGGGTGAGTTTGTTCATCAGTAAGTCTCAGAGGCAGAAAACATTCTAGGCCTAGATTAACAGACAGAGGCTGGAAGGCAAAACCTTCAAGGTCTGGGCTTGCAGAAGATTAAACTGTATGGAGGCTAGAAGTTTCCAGGCTTAGGGCTAGGAATATTTAGATAGGAACATTCTGGGCTCATCCCAAGCCATGTATTAATAAAGTTTAAGTACTGCTCTCATCTCATCCCATCATCTGAAATTAAAAAACAAAACAAAACAACATTTATACATATCACCACCAGTACTACCACCATCACCATCACCAACAAAATAACAGAAACCAACAATTATTTGTCATTGATATTAGTCAGTTTCCCAATAAAAAGACACAGACCAGCAGAATGGATGCAAAAACAGGACACATCCTTCTGCTGAATCCAAGAAATATACATCAACATCAGGGATAGACATTATCTCAGGGTAAAATGTTTGAAAAAGATATTCCAAGAAGATGAACATAAAAAGCAAGTTGGTGTAGCCATTTTATTATCTAACAAAACAGACTTCAAACCTAATCAAAACAGATTTTAAAAAATTAATCAAAAGGAAAAGACACTACTTAGTCATCAAAGAAAAAGTCCACTAAGATGGCATTTCAATTCATAACATCTATACCCCAAACACAAGGGTCTTCAAGTTTGAAAAAGGAACACTTCTACAGCTTAAATCACATACTGACCCTCACACACTGATAGTGGGATACTTCAATACCCTATTCTCACCAACAGACAAGTCATCCAGACAAAAACTAAACAGAGAAATACTGGAGCTAATTGATGTTATAAACCAAATGTACTAACAGATATTTATTGAACATTTCACCCAAACACAAAAGAATATACCTTCTCTGCACCTCATGGAACTTACTCCAAAATTGGCTATATACTCCGACACACAGCAACTTTCATCAGATACAATAAAATTGAAACAATTCCCTGTTTTGTTTCTGACCACCATTGATTAACCCTAACCCTAACAACAAGCACAACAGGAAGCTTAAAAAGCCAGCCTGGTCTACTCAGCAAGTCCAGGACAGCCAAGGCTAAACAGAGAAACCCTGTCTGAAAAAGCAAAAGCAAAAGCAAAAGCAAAAGCAAAAACAAAAACAAAAAACCCAAATCAACACTACACAAAGACAAAGAAAATTCTGACAAAACAAAACACACACACACACACACACACACACACACACACACACACACACACAC
>OU015757.1:60678762-60706203 GCA_907169655.1 Acomys percivali
CAAGACTCATGGAAACTGAACAATTCTCTATTGACTCAAAAATGGGTCAAGACAGAAATGAAGAAACTAAAGGCTTTCTAGAATCCAGTGAAAATCAATAGATAACATATGTAAACTTATGGGACACAATGAAAGCTGTTCTAAGAGGCAAATTCATAGCATTAGGTGCTTATATTAAAACAAACAAACAAAAAACAAAATAAAAACTAAAAAACTGGTGATATCTCACACTAAGAACTGAAAGTTCTAAAACAACAACAACAAAAGAAATCATACCAAAAAGAGTAGACTGTAAGAAATCATCAACTCCTGGGCTGAAATAAGTAAAACCGAAACAAAGAGAACAATACAAAGAATCAATGAAGCAAAGAGTTGGTTCTTTTAGAACAATCAACAAGATAGACAAACCCTTATCCAAATTAAGTAAAAGGCAGAGAGAGGATATCTAAATTAACAAAATCAGAAACAAAAAGGGGTACCTAAGAACAGACACTGAAGAAATCCAGAGAATCATTAGGTCATACTTTAAAAACCTGTACTCTAACAAATTGGAAAATCTGAAAGAAATGGAGAATCTTCTTGATACATCACTTACCAAAGTTAAATCAAGATCTGATAAGCAATTTAAATTGACCTATAATTCCTAGGAAAATAGAAGTTTTCTTTAAATATCTCCTAGTCCCACCTCCAATCCAGAATTATACCAGACTTTCAAAGAAGAATTAATATCAGTGCTCCTCAAATTATTCCACAAAATAGAAACAGAAGGAACATTGCCCAATTCATTTTATGAGGCCACAGTTACTCTGATACCCAAAGCATGTAAAGACGCAACAAAGAAAATTAAAAATCAATTTCCCCTATGAATATAGATGTAAACATAATAAATTTAATACTTGCAACCCAAATACAACAATAAATAAAAAATATCATCAACCATGATCAATAGGCTTCATCCCAGAGATGCAGGGATGGCTCAATATATGAAAATCAATACATGTAATCCACAATATAAACAAACTGAAAGAAAAAAACCTACATGATTATCTTACTAGAGGCAAAAAAGACCTTTGGTCAAATCCAACACACCTTAATGATAAAAGTACCAGAGATATTAGGGATACAATGGACATACTTAAACATAATAAAGGCAGTTTACAGCAAATCTATAGTGAACATCACATGAAATGAAGAAAACTCAAAGTAATTCCACTAAAAACAGGAACAAGACAAGGCTGTTCACACTCTTCAATCTATTCAATATAGTACTTGAAATCTTAGGTAGAGAAATAAGACAACTGAAGGAGATTGAGGCCATACAAATTGGAAGGAATCATTATTTGTAGATGAGTGACCCTAAAAATTCCACTGAGGAGCTGGGCGTGGTGGCACATGCCTTTAATCCCAGCACATGCAAGGCAGAGGCAGGTGGATTGATGTGAGTTCAATGCCAGCCTGGTCTACAAAGTGAGCCCAGGACAGCCAAGGTTACACAGAAACACCGTCTTGAAAAAACCAAAAAACCAACCAACCAAACAAAAATTCCAGAGAGGGACTCCTACAGCTAATAAACACTGTCAGCAAAGTAGCTGGATACAAGATTAACTCACAAACCCCAGCTCCTATAGACAAATAACTAACAGACTAAGAAAGAAATGGAGAAACAACACCTCTCACAATAGTCTCAATTAATAGAAAATATCTTGGGGACAACTCTAACCAAGCAAGTAAAAGACTTGTATGGTAAAAACTTCAAGTCTTTGAAGAACAAAAATCATAAAATATCAGAATATGGAAAGATTTCCGATGCTTGTGGATTGTTAGGATCAACAGAGTAAAAGCTAATCCATCCTACCCAAAGCAATCTACTGATTCAGTGCAATCCCCACCAAAATTCCAACACAATTCTTCACAGAGCTTAAATGGACAACTCTCAACTTCATATGAAAAACAAACAAACAACCCAAGACATCTAAAACAATCCTGAAAAATAAAAGAACTGTTAGAGGCCTCACCATTCCTGATTTCAAACTGTACTACAGAGAGATAGTAATAAAATCTCATGATACTGGCATAAAAACAGACACATTGATCACTGGAATCAAATTGAAGACCCAGACACAAATCCACATGCCTACAGACATCTGATTTTTTATTCAAAAAAATAAAACCAGAAATATGCATTGGGAAAAAGACAGCATCTACAAAAAATGGCGCTGATCTGAGTATCTGCATGTAGAAGAATACAAAATGATCTATAGTTATCACCCCATAGAAAATTCAAGTCCAAGAGGACTGAAGACCTCAACATAAAACCAGATACAAAGAACCTGACAGAAAAGAGAGTAGGGAAGAGCCTTGAACTCAGTGGCATAGAAGACTTTCTAAACAGAACACTGATAACACAGGCACTGAGATTAATAAACGAGACCTCATGAAACTGAAAAGCTTCTGTTAGGCAAAGGATACTATCAATAGGACAAAATAACATGTTACAGAATAGAAAAAAGCTTTTACCAGCTCTACATCTGATAGAGGACTAATATCTAAAATATATAAAGAACACAATAAACTAGATATATCATAAAACCAAAATAATCAAATTAAAAATGGGGTACAGATCTAAACAAATAATTCTCAATAGAGAAAAGTCAAATAGTTGAGAAGCCTTTAAAGAAATGTTCAACATCCTTAGCCATTAGGAAAAATGCAAATCAAAAACTACTTTGAGATTCTGTCTTACACTTACTAGAATGGCTAAGGTTAATAATACAAGTGACAACTCATGCTGGCAAGGATGCAGACCAAGGGAACATTCCTTCATTGCTGGCAGGAGTGCACATTTGTATATCACAATGGGAATCAATTTTGCAGTTGCTCAGAAAATTGGGAAAAGATCTACCTCAAGACCCAGCTATATTGTCTTAGACATCTACCCAAGAGATGTTCCATCTAACCACAAAGACAGTTGCTCAACCACTTTCACAGAAGCTTTATTTGTAATAGCCAGAAACAACCTAGATGTCTCTCAACCAAAGAATGGATAAAGAAAATGTGGTATATTTACACAATGGAGTATTACTTGACAGTTAAAAAAATGACATCATGAAATTCGCAGTCAAATGGATGGAATGAGAAAAAAATTACCCTGACTGAGGTAACCCATACCCAGAAAGATAAATATAGTATGTATTCTATGTATTCACTTGTATGTGGATATTAGCCATTAAACAAATGATAACAAACCATTTGTACAAACAATTTGTAGACCCAGATAAGTTAGGCATAGAGGAAGGGATTAGGAGTGTAGGGGGACACATGGGTCTGTCTGAGCAGGAGAAATAGGTGTCACAGGTATACTGGGGGCAGACAGGCATGGGAATGGGAGGAACAGGTGGGAGAGTGAGGGCAAATAGGGCTTAAGGAGGGAATGTGGAGAGAGACAGCTGGAATTGAGGGGCATTTGAGGGATGATATGGAAACCTACTGCAGTGGCAACTTCCTAAAATATATGAAGGAAATCCTAATGAGGTCTCCTAATAATGCAGGATATAGAGTCCCAACTAGCCATCTCTTGTCACCAAATGAGGCTTCCAGTAGCAGGATTGGGTTGCATTCAATTGAGTTGTTGTCCAAGGGGGTCCCATGGAAATCCCCCAAATAATCGGGCTGTTGTTAAGACAAAGGATTTCTCTCTGCAAAGGGACAGCAGGGCTCCATTGCCATGGACAACATCCACACAACTCATTGCACACAGAGAGATTTAGTTGGTGTGTGCATGGAACCTTCACTCCTACTTTCTAGTGTCTTTGGTACAGGAAGATACTCTGCAGGCTACAAAAGGAGCAGTGTAAACACCAATGTAAACACAAAAACGTTTGACCTACTATCTGTCCTCTTTGCAAGGTTTGCTAGCACAACAGTGGCAGAGAACATGTGGGAGTAGCCAACCAATGTCTGATTTGACTTAAGGCCCAATCTATGATATGGAACCCATGCCCAACAGTTCATGAATGACCAAGAATCAGAGACAAGATAGCTCAGAGACCTAGTGTAAAACAAAATACTACTGCTCTAAAAAAATCAATAAAATGACTCATAATGATATTCTGCTATACTCATAGATCAGTGCCTTTTAAGTCATCATCAGAGAAGCTTCCTCCTGCACCAGACAGGAACAGATACAGAGACCCATAGAGAGAGAGAGTGTCTCCACTAAATCCCTCCCCTCAAAGCTCAGAAAAACCTCAAGGTGGAGGAGGTATTAAAAGCATAAGAGCCATAAGGGATGGAGGACACTGGGAGAAGAAGGCCCTCTGAACCAATAGGGCCTACACGGGTCAGCACCAGGTCCTCTGCATATGTATTACAGCTCTCAGCTTAGTATTTGTGTGGGTTCCTGAGTGTGTGAATGTGTGAGTCTCTGATTCTTGTGTCTGCTCTTAGGGCTCTTTTCCTTCTGTGGGGTTGCCTGGTTCAGCATTGATGTCATCATTTTTGCTTTATCTAATTATATTTTCTTTTGTGATGTTAGGTTGTTATCTCCTAGAAGCTTGGTTTTTTTTTTTTTTTCTCATGAGAGATAGAATGGGAAGTGGATCTGAGTGGTAGGGAAGGTGGGGAGAAACTAGGAAAAGTAGAGGAAAAGGAAATTGTAATCAGGATATACCATATTAGAAAGAACAGATTCTATTTTCAATAAAAGGGAAAAAGTAAAGAAAGTAGACAAATGAATTAGAAAGCAAGGAGGAGTACATGGGAGGATTTGGAGGGAGGAAAGGGAAGGGGGAGATAATGTAATACTACTATAACCTTGGAAAGAGAAAAAATAAAAACAAACTACCCCAGGCTTTCCATATTAAACTAATTTAAATATAATGACACATCTAGATTAAAAGTAAGTAGAAAGAGAAATATACCAGGACTGATAGTTAACTGTCAAAATGACAGAATCTAGAATCGCCTGGGAGATGCACTTTTAGGCATGTCTGTGGGGATTATCTTGGTTACATTATCTGAATTGGGAAGATCAACCCATTAATTTTTAATGAAAGTATGTTAAAAAGTCTCCAGCTATGGTAACAGATTTATTTAGTTAGTTAGTTTTACCTCATTTTGCCTTATGTTATTTGAGAGTCTGTTGCTAAGTGCATGCCCGTAAGAGACTGTTAGTCTCTAAGAACTGACACCTTTATCTTTATGCTATGCTTTTCTTTATACCCAATAAATTTGTTTGATTTGAAGACAGTTTTGTTTGAAATTAGTACAGATACTTATATTTTGGATGTGTGAATGTCTTGGTTTCTGTTCTGTTGTTGTGATAAGATGCCACAACAGGAATAATTTTTTTTCTTTTTCTTTTTTTTTTTTCCCGTTTCCTCCCATTCTTCCCTCCCTCCCACTTCCCCCCTTCTCCCCTCCCCTATGTCTGTGATTGAGGGAGACCTCCTCCCCCTATATATGCTCTTAGAATATCGAGTCTCTTCTTGGTAACTTGCTATCCTTCCTCTGAGTGCCACCAGGCCTCCCCATCCAGAGGACCTGGTCAGAAAAAGGGCACCAGAGTTCGTGTGAGAGTCAGATCTCACTCTCCACTCAACGGTGGAGAATATCATGTTCATCAGCTAGGTCTTGGTAGGGGTTCGAAGTTTACTGCCTATATTCTCCTTGGCTGGTGCCTTAGTTTGAGGAGGACCCCAGGACCCAGATCTGCCTGTCATAAAGTTCTTCTTGTAGGTTTCCAGTACCCTGTGGGTCCTACTATTTCCCCATTCTTCCATGCTACTCTCGCCTAAAGTCTCAATAGGATGTCCTCTCCTCTGACCCACTTTCTTGATAAATAAAGTTTTTCATGGTACGTATCCCTTGGACTAGTGTTTTGATATAAGTGAGTATATACCGTTTGTCTCTTTTTGCTTCTGGGTGAACTCACTCATTATGATAATTTCTAGATCAATCCATTTGTCCACAAATTTTGGGAATTCCTTGTTTTTAATAGCTGAGTAGTATTCCATAGTGTAAATGTACCACAGTTTCTTAGTCCATTCTTCTACTGAGGGACACTTAGGCTGTTTCCATGTTCTGGTTGTTATGTATAAAGCAGCTATGAACATGGTTGAGCATATGTCCCTGTTGTGTGGTAGGGCATTTTCTGGGTATATTCCAAGGAGTGGAATAGCTGGGTCTTGAGGAAGCCCTATTCCCATTTTTCTGAGAAAGCACCAGATAGCTTTCCAAAGTGGTTGTACTAGTTTGCATTCCCACCAGCAATGAAGGAGTGTTCCTCTCTCTCCACATCCTCACCAACATGTGGTGTCATTTGAATTTTTGATCTTAGCCATTCTGATGGGTGTAAGATGGAATCACAGTGTTGCTTTGATTCACATTTCTACAACAGGAATAATTTAAGCAGTGAAAGTGGGTACTACAACTTACAGCTTGAGGTTGGTCTACCATATAAGGGAAGTCACAGCAGCAAGAGCTTCAAGCAGTTAACATCTGCATCCTCATCAGAAGAAGCAAGCAATAAACACATGAATGCCCAAGATGAGCTCACTTTCTTCACTCTTACAAGTGCAGGATCCCCTGACTAGGGAGCAGTGCCCTTGTATATTTATAGCAGGAATACAAAATGGTTAAAACATTTTGTAAGAACAGCTTGGTAATTCTTCAAAAATTTAAACACAGACTTTTCAGATGAGCCAGTAGTTCCATTCCTAGAAAGCTTAGTCTATGCTACTGTAACAAAGCCACTAGGATTGCACAAGTTATAAAGACCAAGAATTTATTTCTCATGGTTCTGGAGGCTGAGATCAAAGCACTGATGGCTGGTGTCTGATGGGAGCTGATTTTGCGTCCAGTACGCTCTGTTGCTGCACCGTCAGAGGGCAGCTATGCTGTATCATCACCATGTGGAAAAAAATGGCAGGGGCAAGAGCACAGCCTTCAACTTTGTGCCCATTTATAGAAGGGTATTATTAATCTCATTCATGATGAAGGAGCCTATGATATAATTGATGCCCAAAGGCCACATATATTAATATTGCTAACTGAGGATAAAGCTATAGAAGAAATTTTGGAGGGGATTCCATTTCTCCAACTGTAGTGCTAGCTATACACCCAACAGAAATGAAAACATACACTATATTCACATGTATGTTAAGCTGAGCATTGTTATACTAGATTAAAAAGTGTAAGCAGCCATACTATCTACCAATAAATTGATAAATAAAATGCTACACATCTGTACATTATGATTGTGATGGCTAATTTGGGTTTTCAACTTAATTATACCTGTATTTTTCTTGACTGGATTATTTGAGGTGGGAAGACCCACCCTAAATCTGGACCACACCTCTGGAGGCAGCCCGGGACACAAAGGAAGTTTTTGCTTTTTGCCTGCTTGTTCTCACTCTTAGTGACCAGTTCATCTATCCTACTGCTGAGACATTATGCCACTAGCATTAGAACCTATGTCTTTGGGATTCCACCAGATGAGACATTCTCCTGGACTGAACCACTACTGGATTCTTGGTCTTTCCATCAGGAGACAGCCACTGTTAGGCTAGCCAGATGGCAGTAAGTAAGCTACTCTAATAAATCCTCTTTAGAACACACACACACACACACACACACACACACACACACACAAACACACAAACACACAATCTCTATATTCTATTTCTCTAGAGAACCTGACTAATTGGAGGACATTGTTCAGCAAGCGAAAAGGATGAAGTATTGATAATGCTATAACATGACTCAACATTAAAACATTATACTATGTGAAAGAAGCCAGATACAAAAGGCCCCATACGCATGATCCATTGATATGAAAACTTCTGAAGGGGCAAATCTCTAGACAGAAAGTAAATTAGTAGTTTACAGAATCTGGGGCACGAGAGAATAAGAAATAACTACTGTCAGGCATGCAGTTATCTTTTCAGGCTGTACATCTGTATGAATAGACCAAGTATAGTACAAATGTGTGGTGCACACATGTGTATGTGGGCATGATCACTCACCTGTGGAGGAATATGTACAGTCCAGAGGTTGATGTTGGGATGTCCTCCTCAGTCACTCTGAGTATTGTTTTTTGAGACAGAGTCTCTCACTAATCCTAGATTTCACCACTGGCCAGTGAGCCTCTGGGACCTACCTGTCTCTGCTACATAGTGCTGGAGTTACAGACATGCAGTGTCAGGCCAGGCTTTCATGTCTGTGCTGGGGATGTGAACATGTGTCCTTATGCTTGAATAGCAAGCAATGGAACAATCTCCTTAGCCCCTTACTAAAACTGTTGTTAGAAAAACAAAACAATCAGCTGGGGCGATAATTTAGTGAGTGAGTGCTTGCTGTGGAAGCACGCAGACTTGGACCAGATTTCCAGGACCGGAGTAAAAGAGCTGCCATGGTGGTGTGAGCTTTCACTCCTAGCACTGAGGATGCAGAGAAAAGTGGATCACTGAAGCTCTCTGGCCAGCAGGCCTGGCCTACTTATGGGCCCCCGGTACAAGTGAGAGACCCTGCGTTATAAATCAAACTGGCTTTTGAGGAACTATATCCAAGGTTGACCTTTAGCCTTCACACGTACTTGCACACACACAAATAGTTGCCCTTTCCAACACACACACAAACAAAACAAAACATTCCAATGCTTTTGTGTTGTTTTGCTTTTTTCTCCTGTGAAATAGTACCTGTGTCTTTCTCTTCCCCTTCACATTCAAAGCTGCTTAAATAGAAAGAACTCAATGCCCTTCATCTGTAGGGAGAATCAAAGCTACATTCTGAGGTTGGGTGTGGTGGCGCACACTTTAATCCCAGCACTCCGGAGGCAGAGGCAGGGAGATCTTCATGAGTTTGAGGCCAGCCTGGTCTACAAAGTGAGTCCTCGATAGCCAAGGCTACACACAGAAATACAAAACAAAACAAAAAAAGGTTCTTTTTTTTGAGCAACTATGGGAAGGAAAAACTCCAACTTTCATGAATTTGTTGAATAAAGATGCCTAGCTCACTTTCACAGCTTCTGTTTTGTTTTTTGGTTTTTTGTTTTTGTTTTTTTTTTTTGGTGGTTGCAGGGTGGAGAGCTCTTAAAATCAATCGATAAAATTTGGGCTAGGCTACCAGCAAGGAAAATAAACCACAGGAGACCTAGGGTAAGAGCCTTTGCAATGACTCAGGGTTCTATGTAACACTCTTTGCTGAGTGTGTGCTGGGCTGATGTTTTGTAGACTGGTTGCGAGTGGTTATGCCGTGAGAAGAGGTCTCTTCTGATTAGGAAGAGTCACTTACAGGGCAGGACATGTCTCATAGGGAGTAGGATGTGTAAGTTACTTCTTAAACTACCTCATATTCATATCTTCCATAGCCCCCACTCATGCATTTTAATGTCTAGAATAAATAATAACAGTATATTTTGTTCAATCTTTGCCATGCATGCTTAAAACCAAATCTGAGATGAAAGAAGATATTGCTAACTGTTCAAAGTTAGTGAGAGAAGTATTTAATGACCGATAGTATATCTAAACAACTTAAGGCAGAATTTATGTTTACTTCTTCTATTTCCACGTTTTATTCCTACTTCTTTAATCTCCTTTCTGCTCTAATCTTTTATATGTGTGTGCATGCATGTATGTGTGCACATGTATGTGTGCATGTTCATATGTGCATGTGTGTACAAAGGCGTGTGTGTGTGTGTGTGTGTGTGTGTGTGTGTGTGTGTGCGTGTGTTTGCTTAGTGCTGAATCCAGGGTTGTTCTATTTCTAGAAAGAACTTTCATCTAAAACTAATAGTTACTAAAACATAAAAATATCTTAAGAAAAAAAGACACATTATTTTTAGTTTTACCAGTCACCAATCAGGAGCTTCTTGCTGGTTCTCAGAATCACTGTCTATATGTCACAAATACAGTATTTGCGATGAGATAACGTTAAGTTTGTCTTAGTGTGACCTTTACCAGAAAAGCCTTCCAACTCACTACAGGGCATTTCTTCCCCTTCCTTTTTACTTGTTTCCCCTCTCTTTCTGATCTGATTATTTTAGGCAATTTTTCCTGGTCTTGGCAAACTGGCCCAGCTTAGGCAAGGTCTGGCTCTTCTCATTCCTGAGCCGGTCTTGCTCCCCGTCATCAGCAGGCTGCTTCAAGGCTGGCTGGGATGCTCCTAACCTCAGGCAAGGCCAGGCTGCGGTCGCTTCTTCTCTGGTCTGTCTAGGTTGCTACACAATTTGCAGTAGCTGTGAGAACTTCAATCTGGGAGCAATGTAAATGGACGAGGGCAGAGTGAGATTTTCAATAGTTGCTACTCAGTGAGTCACATAATGTGCTGTCATGAGCACTTTGATGTGACATCATGGCTTCCAGGGCTTTTTGGGCCATTTATAAACACACAAGAAGGTGTTAGCACTAGTGCTGCAGCCCTGTCAAGGCCTTAATTGCTTTCACTGGGTAAATTAGGCCGCATCTTCTCAAGAGGGAAAGAAAATGGAATAGTTTGTCTTTAACTATTTGTAGTCAGTTCCTCTCAAATTCAGGAATCACAGCTTTCCTTTTTGTCCCTTTAATTTTCTGGCAACATAAAATTTTTTTTAAAAAAATCTACAGTTCATACTTTAGTCATCATTGAATCTATATCCATACATCTACACAAATATTCAAATATCTTCATCACAGTTGTGTCCACTTATTGTTAATAACTGCTATTGTGGATTATAATTTTATATCTTACCAAGTCGCTTCACAAACAACAAAAAGCACTTAACTGTCACTGAATGTTTATGATGGGGTGAAAGAAACACATGCGCCGGCTCATGCCAGCCTTGGTAGGCCTCTGAGACAGAGTCTGTTCTCATAGGGGAGGTAACTCATGTTCACTGCAGCTTTCTAGTAATTTCAAGCACATATAGGAGGTAACTGGAAAAGCTGGCCAGCCTGATCCCAAAGCCAGTACTTTTAAGATGTAAATCCAACCACTCCCCACTCTCCAGCCTCAGTTATTACCCTCTCTCACAGAGGAAAGTAAAGGCCCATATGACTAGAAACTTACAGTATTGCATCTTCAGCTCCGTCTCATTCCGGGCCCAAAGGGGTGAGCTTTGACAAATACTAATGTAGTTGCTGACGTACCGTGCATATTGCTCAAGCTGATAAATAGAGAAAAGATGAGAATGGGCAGTAAACTAATCAGAGAGGCTTGCATGTACAGGCATCAGCAGCCAAGTGCTGCCTGCCTGGTCAGACGGCGCAGAGCACAGGCTCTGCTCTCAACAGCCAGGGCTTAGAGGCACAGAGGAGAAAAGAAGCGAGTCATGTTCACTGGGCATGTAGCCCGGTGCTTTGGCCATTGATGGAGGCAGCCTGAGGCCCAGTGATTGATCCCACAGCCAAGGCTGCCCTTCTCTCAGCAGCAGTGGGCTCCCACAAAGAAGGCCGCACATGGAAAAGTCTTTGCTAGGGCCCCTAATGACAGGATTGAATTTCACATCACAGCTACCCCTAAACAGGTACACTTTGCTTCTTTCATGTTCCTGATGGATCCCACGGGAAAGAAAAGAAAGAGAAGAAAGGTTATACTAAGAAGTAGGTCACAGGCTAGTTTGTCTGGTTTGTTCCTCCCCTGCCATACCACCACCTCCAGGTTTTTAGCTTTTGAACTCTTCAATTTTCACACAGCCTGTGTGGCCATGGGATAGCAATGGGAAAAACTTTCTGAGATAATTATTCATAACTCATCTTCCATGATGCACTGGAAAATGGGTGCTTCTGTGTATTTGTGCCTGCGTATGTTTGGATATTCCACCCCCACCTAAACTTGCCTCTTTATGGCGAACGTGCCCCTTACTGAGGATCCACCTAGGCAGTGTCTCTTCTAGAAGGCCTTCCTGAATAGCCCCTTGCTGCTTCTTGTGATGCTCCACGTCTCAGGCAATCCAGCAACACTGGGATATGGGTTTGTAATTCCACTCAGCTGATAGCGTGCTGGCACCTCAGCTATGCTGCGCATACAAGGTGACCATCCATAACATCTTGAAGGGGGAAAGGAAGACGGGATGCTTAACAACTCACCCCAGAACTGTATGGCAGTTAGGCTAACCAAGTAAGCCAGACTGGCAACAGTAAAAGGCAGAGCTTTTTCAAAAACCCAAATGACATCTGAACAGTGATGGCTTGGCTCTGAGAATGTTGCTATGGTGACTGCAACCATAGGCTTAATTTCATTATAGACTACTGAGCTGAGCTTTAACCCATGACTGATTATTGTACTCCAGAACAACGTACACAGAGAATGTTCAGCGGCTGTGCACGGGGCTGCTGGATATCTATTGTTCTTCATCAAGGACAGTAAGCAAAAATGAGTGCTGACAGCACACAGCCAGACCGCGTTGCACAGAGTAGACATGTTAAGACAGCATGGCCTAGCTCTTTACACTGGTCTAAACTGGCCTGAGCTGCAATCTCACAAACACACAGTGGGTACTGACTCAGCTGGAAGACTGTATCTTATTTATCTGAACATCCACATCATGGAGAGCTCAGAGCTCAGTTTTTTAAATTGAATTATATCTGTGTGAGGACTCCTTTTGTTGTCCTAGCGTGGGAGTTAGGAAGACGCTGACTAGTGATTCCCCACTCCTCTCCCTGAAAGCTCTGTAAATCACATTCTTTAAAAAAAGCAACAAGCTGAATTCCAAACCCTCTCCGAGGAGAAGTGCCCGGGGTTGGTGTGGTCTGGACTCTGTCCACTGAACGTGCAGACCTCTTCTGCACAAACATCGTCTACTCCCGAGGGAGCTCACAACTGACTGCCTGGCTGTGGAGTCTCACAGGTCCCCTCTTTCCCAATGTCAGGGCCATCAGGGGAAAGGGTGGGAGTGAATGACAATGCGTAGCTTAACTAAAATGTGCTCCTTTTCTCAGGAGGAAGACAGTCTCACAGCAGGAGGAGGGTACCACTTTTCTAGCAGAAAACCCACGAAGAAACAAGGAATGCAGCAGGAAAGTCTTTCCTGAGTGGAGCAGTACAGCAGGGCCCTCCATCATTCCCTCCCTTCCTCCCTGCCCCATTTTCCCTTCATCACCCCTCCTGACCCTACTTTTCTGAACTCCTTTTGTAAAGGAGAAGTCTTCAGGTGCAATAGAAAACTGACTCAAAGGCACAGAGATGCCCATGTGCCTCATGTCGTCACATGTGCTCTGTCTCTTCCTTTATCAGTATTTCTCACCAGAGCCATGGTTTACATTTGATGAACTTGCATCAGTGACACGGAAAGTGCCTACTTTATAGTAGGATTTGCCAAAGGTGTCTATTCTGTGGTTTGGAATCAGCATATGGAGTATTTAGTATCATCCAAAATAGTTCCCCCACCCTAAGTGTCTTCTGTACCATTTTCCCTCACTCTAAGTCCTAGAAGCCCATTTTTAAAGTGTCATCCTCTCCTGATATTGTCTCTTACCTTTGTCAGGTGCTATTGCAATGGCCCTGCCAGAGCTGAGGTAGCTAGAGAGAGAAGAGTGGGATGGAACATGGCCTGAGGAGCCTTGAAGCCCAGAGGCTCCCTGTCTCTGGATTTACTCCAGAGCACCAGCAAAAACAGAAAAAAAAATTTGCTAATAAGATTTTTTTCCTGAAATATACTAAGCTTGGATTGAAGGAATGGGAGTAGAAAATACTTATTTTTCAGGGAGAAAGCTAAAGTACAGTTCACTAATCCTCTAATCTCTTAAGCTCTCCTGAAGATGTAACCACAGTTTAAATTCTACAAGTTTTTCTTGGCAATGTTTAGTTACCAATTCCACAGCTCTCTGACATAGCAACCAATACGATCCTCAGGTCAAGTTCCTTTACCCATCTTAGGGGCTAGCTGGCCACATCTCTCAGATCACATCCTGGTCTGGCCTTGTAAATTCTTTCCAGGGGAGACGTGGGACACACTCTCCCAGCTGTGGAATTTTCTACTTATAAGGTACAGAATTTGCTACAAGGAAAGATAAAAAGGAGCTTGCTACCTTTTAAGTGCTTTTATCTTATGGCTTTTAGCTTATGGCTTCTTTATCAGACCTTGATGTTCTCAGAGCTGCAGCTACCCACTTCACTTGGGCCTTTGAGTTGCTTCCAAGGAACTTGTTTTTAACATCTGTAGGCTTCTGCAAGCTCTGCAGCCACCAGGCATCAGCTGAGGATTTCTGTGCTATGCCTTTTTTTAAAAATTAATTTATTCATATTACATCTCAATTGTTAGCCAATCCCTTGTATCCTCCCATTCCTCCCTTCCTCCCGCTTCCCCCCCCCGACACCCCTCCCCTATGTCTGTGACTGAGGGGGACCTCCTCCCCCTGTATATGCTCATAGGGTATCAAGTATCTCCTTGGTGACCTATTATCCTTCCTCTGAGTACCACCAGCCATCTCCATCCAAGGGACATGGTCAAATATGAGGCACTAGAGTTTGTGTGAAAGTCAGATCTCCTTTTCCACTCAACGGTGGAGAATGTCCTGTCCATCGGCTAGTCTGGGTAGGGGTTCGAAGTTTACTGCCTATATTTTCCTTGGCTGTTGCCATAGTTTGCGGAGGACCCCAAGGTCCAGACCCGCCTGTAGTTTTCCAGGACCCACTGGATCCTTCTATTTCCTCATTCTCCCACGCCTAAAGTCTCAATAGGATGTCCTCCCCTCTGACCCACTTTCCTGGTAGGTACAGTTTTTCATGGGGATGTACACCTTGGACTAGTGTCTCGATATAAGTGAGTATATACCAGTTAGATCTTTTTGCTTCTGTGTGAACTCACTCATTATGATAATTTCTAGTTCAATCCATTTGTCCACAAATTTTGGGAATGCCTTGTTTTTAATAGCTGAGTAGTATTCCATAGTGTAGATGTACTACAGTTTCTTTATCCATTCTTCTACTGAGGGACACATAGGTTGTTTCCATGTTCTGGCTATTATGAATAAGGCAGCTATGAACATGGTTGAGCATATGTCCCTGTTGTGTGGTAGTGTATCTTCTGGGTATATTCCAAGGAGTGGAATAGCTGGGTCTTGAGGAAACCCTATTCCCATTTTTCTGAGAAAGCTCTGTGCTATGCCTTGAAAGAGAGACACTGGCAGTTACTTTTATCTGGGGAGAATAAAGCTATGAAGGTTTGTGTCTTTAATGTCTATATGGCCATGGTCTTGGACGTGGTAGCTTGCCTCCTTCGCTCCTATTTATCTCCAGACTTAAGTCGAAGGCAGATTTTGCCTCAGGCCTTGACAAAGATACCTAAGTGAGCACCATGAGAGATAATGTGACACAGTAAAGACAGAATAGGATTTAGAGCTAGAAAACCCTGGGAGTCCTGGCTACTTCGACTTCTCTAGCCTTGGACATTCACTTGCTCTTTAGTTTTTAATTTTTTTCAGGAAACTTAAGAAAGCCGTATTTACCCCGGTATGCCTTATTGCAAGGAGCTCTGATGAACTACAATATCTTCTATGCTTATTTTCCATTTCTTGAGGCTCTGCACAGGAGCTTTGTCATTTTAGTTCACCACAAAGATCCACTGACAGGAATTATGAGTTAAGCAAGTAGGATATGATGAAGATGAGTGAAATTCAAATGAGGGAAGGAAAGGAGAAAAAAGGAGGACTGGAGTTTTGCTGAAACATCAAATAAAAGACCACCATGAAGTAATGTGTGAATTGTTGGGCATTATCTGCATTGTTAAAACTGGTACTCGGTGTATTGTGTGAGATGAGCATTACTCCCTGGTTAACGCTCTTTACTGACTTATTTCTTACTATTTCACGAAAAGTCCAATTGCCTGGAGCACTCTGACTCTTGTCTACTTGCTTTCTGTCAAGTCCCCGCCTTCCTTCCATGCCTCAGGCACTTGTGGTCTTGTGTTTCTACAGACACGCTATGCTACTTTTGTTCCTGCCTTGAGATCTTTGTGTTAGCCTCTGCCCTGCTTAGAAAGCTGTGTGATGTCTGCATACCTGGTTTCTCCCCGTCACTTGTCTCTTTCCCCTGTCACATGCTCAGAAAAAGAAAAACCCTTCCTGTACATACACCTAGGAACCTTCATAATATTCTATTATTTATGTATTCATTTTTGTTTTCTTTCCAATACCTTCAGCTAAAAAAAAAAAAAAAAAAACCCAACTCTTATATTATTCCAAGTAGAAGATGTTTGCTTAACACTTATGCCTTGGGGATAGTTTTCTAATTATTTTGCCTTATTTATACAAACACATGAAAACAAAACAAATCTCTATGGTTCTAAGCAGAAAACTCTTGCCCCACTCCTGCCTACCTCAGCCTCACATACGTATTTCAAGATTTAATCTTGTTCTGTTAATAAAAAATTGAGACTTGAGAATGATATTCTTGTGGGCTGCACTGTTCCTTGTTCTGGCCTGGAAGGCCTTGACTTGGAGTCCAGGAGGTGAATAAGTGGGGTAGAAATAGCTAAAGGGAAGCAAATGGCAGGAATGCGTACTATTTCAGTGTGTGTTTATTCCCAGGACCCTCAAGGCAACAGAGATTTAAGGCACAGGACTTGGGCCTATGGTTGGAGCTATACTCCCCTTTTCCTGTCTCACACTTGGTGACCTTTCAAATTAAGCAGATAGAGCATCTCAAAGAGCAACCACAGGTACAAGGAGAGGAGCGTGATCTTCAGTCAGACCATCAGATGATACCTGTGTGAAAGAATCATCTGTATGGTATTTCTGGAAAAACAAAACAAAACAAAACAAACAAAACAAACAAACTTGGCTAAGTAAGATATCTCTGATGATTATGTAACAGGTCACTTAGAACATCTAACTCCGAGTGCACTTTATCCCTTCCCTAAGATACGGGCTATTACTGTATCTGATCTTGGTGAATGCTCCCATCTGCTTTCAACATGCTGCATTTGACGTTAACTAATGCCTCCTATTAGCATTAAAAGAAAACAATCTGGAAAAATTCACCCTCAAGCAGAGTTCAAACAGGCCACAAGTAGATGTGGAATCTTAATTGCACAAAGTTTGCTAAAGTAATAAATTTATACATTCTACACATATAAATGTATATATATATGTGTATGTAAGCATATACATATGGGGGGGGTCTGTGTAGGTGTGTGTAGGGGGTATGAAGCCAAAAGCCTGTGGAATTGTTCATGGAATCAAAGACGAGAATGCTCTGATTTAAGAAAGAGACTGCCAATAGCAAGAGGAGAAAATTCTACTGGTGTGGGAAAAGGCCTGATCAAAAGAACCAAATGATATGAAAATGAACTAGGAATCTTTATCCAGGACTTACTGGTAATGGGTTAAAATTCTGGTCCACCAGATGGTTGTATCCATGGTCAAAAAATGAATGTCGGATCACAACATCAATGCCCTGATTGGCCAACATTCCTAAAGTGTTTAGCCATCTAAAAGAAAAAGAAAAGAAAAGCCACATCAGTACATTTCAAATGGTGCCTAACCGGCGCTGTGAAGATCAGCTCAGCACACAGTAACGCAGCACCCTGAGTTTACTTGCCATTTTAAAGGAGAAAATCATGTTAGATGCTCCACATGAAGCTCTAAGATCTCAAAGATCATCAAACCTAATCGCTTTACTTTGCAGGAAAATAAGTCTGAGGGGATGCAGTGAATTGTTCATGGTCATAAAGCTACCAAGCTTATGACTTATACTTTACTTCTGAATGCTGACAAATATATCCAGTAACCATTTAGAACCCGGATGCGGCCTCCCTGGACACAGACATACAACCACAGGACTTCACAGTACACCTTTCGTTCTCAGTCTCCTCACTTGTAACAGCACACACACTTTTTACGGGATTCTAACCTACACAGGCCAAAATACCTATGCCAAAATAGCCTTGTCATTTGGTCCCCTGATGTTTCACTGTCACAGTCAGTGTAGTTTTTCCTTGACACCATAAGCGTATTACCTTCACATATGTGTTGCAATGGGAAACCTGCACTGACCATGCTCTTATACCTGACTATGCATAATGCCTAGTTTACACAACTCAAGCCTGCCCTAGCTTCTCCCAAACTTCCTGTTGGTTCTGCCTTTGTAATTGACACATTTGGCTCCTTCATCAATTTAGGCATGCATTGTTTGCTTTCTGTGTATTGCCACTGCTGAAACCATCACCTCTTCTTTGCTTTTACCTCAAACTTCACACTCCACAAATCTAAACTGCACAAAACTACTTTTGGATAGCTAACATAGCATGCTTTCTTGTACTGACCCAAGTCTTCCCACGTTTTAACTCCTGCTTAGCATTTTCTACCTTCCCTCCTCTAAATAATTTCTTCCCATTTGTCAAAAGTCTTACCATGTATTGATCTGTTAAGCAAGTGCCCTCTTGTAAACTCTGGCATTCTAACTAGCAGTATCACCATCTACCTTCACAGAGCTTCCTGTCTGTGCCCTCTGCCAGCCTGGTGGATGGTGGTCACTCACTGACCGCTCTCCCATTCCCCATCATCAGAGCTCCTCAATCACACAGCATTTGAACTTATACTCCGAACACTAAGCACAGTTCCTGGCATGTTGTAGGTGCACAGCACTGTTTAGGTTGACATTTATCTGGATAAAATTAGATTCTAGAAACTTTGAAAATCACCATTTAGCACATGGGAAAAATTATGCATAGTTATGATTTCCCGAATCTGAAACCATATGGGGCTCCAAACCCATGACTTCTAGAATTAAGCGTTTTCCTTGCTGGAAAAAAGAGCATTTCTAATTCTTATATTATGAATAAATAGTGTTCACATTTCAAATCTTTTTTTTTACATTTACAATTTTATTTCTCATAGAAATGAGCATATTTACTGGCAATTAGAGATACAAACCCAAAACCAAAAGCAAGGCAAAACATACACACAAAGCTTTTAAATCAAGAGAGAAGTCTGTGTACAATAGAGCAGAACCTTTGTTGTGTTAGTTGTGTTCACGCCGGAACACTGTGACCCAGAGGATGGAAATTACGTTGAGAACATCACATGGCAAGACTACTTGTCTTGATTACTTTCATTAGTTTGGCAAGCCTGTAAAACCAGGGTAATAGCTTCAGCTCTTGCTCTAATCCTAAGGTGCAGTAGCACAGGGATTACCAAAGATGCAACAAGAACTCTGGGTGAACGCCTCTTAAATCAGCGCTCTTGCCATGTTTCAAAAGCACAGAGGTATCATGGTCTATATTTAATATTTATCTGTAAAAGAAAACATGAAGTCTCATCTTCTAGAAGAAATAAAATACATGTAAGCATATATGCATGAGCCCCATCACCATCAGCATCATCTGCACAGCAACACAGGACTATGGTGTTGTGTAAAACGATCCTGTTGCTCACATGTTTAGTGTCTATTCGCACACTCCACAGTGTTTATTCCACACCTACTATGTATTATTGAAGACATGGCAGTCTATCAAGATGAATTTGCAGTCTTTCAAGAAATTTCAAGACTAAAAGAGTAGCCCTATCCTTGAGTCTGGTAGCAGAGACCTCTGCTTTGTGCATGTACTTGCACATGCCCCAGGAAGCCCATAGTTATGTGACATGTTGAAAAGGTCCTGAGAAAATGCCATCTTTTCACATACTTGCTAGCTTCTTGAAGCTTCTTAGAATGCTGTACCTGTATTATTTTTTCTAGGAAACAATTTATATACCTTCAAGAACACAGCACATTGCTATGTGCTGCCAGTGGAGTTAAGACGGGATAGATGACAGGGAAGTAAGAGCAAAGACCAGGAGCAGAACGAACTGGGCTTATCTGATCTCTGTCACCCAAGTGCTGACACTCTCAACTACAGCCCAAATATCAGCAACTATGTTCCTCTGCAAAGTTCATGTAGAGCCAGCGCTATGGCTATTTGGCTGATGCTCACGCAAAGGCATGTCTCTGTTTCAGTTGCTTCCATGAAGGTCTGTGAGACTTTTCATTTCACATCATTCCTTAAATGGAAGAGTATGTAGGAAAACATTCAGTACAGCTGGGCTGCTTGCTGAACTTCAAATCAGAGTCATTTGGTGATAGCTGAGAAAGAGCCATTTCTGAGCTGATGCCTAGGGGTTCCCTGAGTACTGACTGCCAAGCTAGCTTTTTACCCTGGCAACAAGATTCATATCTAACTAATGGAGAGTATATTATGAGAGAAGACTCTTAGCAATACTGCATTAAATGCTGTTTCACTCCATGTCATTAATTTGAACCATGCTTATTGGACTTGTTTGTGAAACATAATGGTAGGTGCTGAGGTTACAAACATGGAAGGCCCAAAGTAACACCATGAATTACACTGAGCAGTTGTCTTCATGTCCATCTGACATTATTCCATCTGAAAATGGTGTCTACTTGGCTGGCCTGGTCTGTTCTTCACAAATGTATTAAAGAAGCTGTCTCAATGGAGGGGAGCTGCATCTGTCTAATTAGGAACAGCTGTTAGCAAAACGCATAGCTGAGGGCAAAGCAACAGTTTGTACATTTCTCAGTCAGAAAGCCTGGGCCACAGGACCATAATGGACCAGAAAAGTTGGTTAGTCTTTGCTTGCGAGGGATTTGTCCTGGCCATGTGATGCTGAGGAGCTAGGCAGAGCTCTATGCTCCTGGCTCAAGTCATTCTCCAGGCAACTACAGTAGCCTTTAAATGCATTTTCTCATCCTTTCCAAGATCCTGTGCACAACACTGACAAGGTCTATGTTTTAAAACACTCATCATATTATCTCTTCTTCAAAATCTTCAGTGGCTTGGTATGAGCCAAGAACAAGGACTCATTTTTGCTATATGGTCTTCATGACCTTCCATGATCTGGGGTAAACCCTCTTCGTAGGCTCAGCCTTCACTATACCTCTGCTGAAGTAAGGCTTTACTCGACATTAGTCATTGTCCCTCTGCCATGCCTTTTCTGTAATTTTTCTTCAGCCTGAGGGCTCTCACTATCAGTTCTTCCACTCTTCACCTATGAAGAACAGAGCACTCTTTCCATATCCTCAAAATACCACCTTTTCTGTGAAACCATTCCTGATAATTCCACTCAGGGAAATTCTTTATTCCTCTGCAAGCCCATCACTTTCCCTTTCTAGGAACGCTGTGGGAGACAGAAAGCAGTGGCCTATTGCGGTGGGGAAAGGCTGGACTCTGGAGAAGGCCAGCTGGGTTTGAATCTCATCTCCCCACCAGCTAGATGAGCTACTTCGGCTAACTTCAACTTTGCCTTTCAACTTCTTTAGTTGTAATGCGACAACAATCCTAGCATCTGTTTCACTGTCCTGCCACTAAAACAGCAGTGTCAACCAAGTACTAAAGCCTTTCAGACACTGCTCGGCGCTTGGATCCAGTATATCTCAAATGATTATTACAGCACAATTATTCTTTGCAATGTAGTTATCTCACACACTAGTCCCTCCAGTCATGTTTCTGGAGGACAAAACCGTGCCTGTTGTCACCTAACTCACAAAAAGTAGAATGGGTGCTGCCAACTCCATGGTCTGAACTTCTTGACTTAGCAAGATGTCAACTGTGCTCTGTTCCTTTAGTCTGACAAAGTGTTAGCAGCTGGAAAAGTGACTAATTACTGTTTGTAAAGTAAGCTTGAATACATTCACAAATGAGTAGATGAAAAAACTTCACTGGAAAGGGCCCTCACCTTGCAATGGTTAGTGAGTATGTTATAGTTACACTGTCCTTTCTTGAAAGTTCTTGGGAGTGAAAATGTAAATTACTTACAAGAATCCTGCAGCATAGGAATCTGATAGATTGTTTGTGCCTCCAGCTGAGGTGGTCACTACGCCTTCCAGCCAAATCTTCTTTCCTGGGGTGTATGTATTGACCACCTGTTCATGTAACAAAAGCAGAAGAGGATAGATGAGACTTTAAAAGCTATTCCCAAATGAGAAGCAGTGTCAGTCCCTAAAGGAAGTGTCTTTCATTCCCTGCTCTCACGTGGTCATGATCTGTTCTTTACTTCATGAAGATGTGTATCTGTTACTTCCCTTTTACAGGAAGACCATGCAAAGAGAAAGAGAGGTGGTCTCCTGCAGTGGCTAAAGGGCTGGATTCTGGAGCAGACTGCCTGGAAGGCACAGTAAGCTGCTACATGCATACAAAAGCATTAAAGCTTACATGTATTCACTTTCTTCCTTAAGTAAACCCAAGTGGTGGTGTGATAGAGCAAACACATATTCTAGAGTGTGAGATAGCTGTAGGGATGCCATATCCTCCACTGGAAAATAATAGCTACATCTTGTTTCTTTGTTAGCAGGTAATGAGAAATGATGCCATTCAGGACTGTGCTGCAGCCCTTGTACGATGAAGCACACTGTCTATGGATCAGAAGTCACAAACCATGAGTGGGAGAGAGAATGTTCTAGGGAAGTGTCATATAACGAGCATGGCATGGATATTATAATCATATTTTGAAGATAAGTGAAGTAAATATAAAAAGAAAAGTCTCTGACCCTACAGCTGCATGCCTTCTAAGCAGAGGCAAAGCTGTGTTAAAATGTGTCCCTCTGAAGTTTTGAAATTACCCAGTCTCTGTTCTACATGTTGGAGGCTGGCCAAACTATTCCGTTCAGGGTGCAGATACCCTGGAAAGCAATCTGGCAGTTCTTGTAATGGGTAATACTAGGAGCTTCTGAAAGTTCAGTCTGAGTTATAAGCTTGTCTCTAGCTAGTTCATTTGAAGAAATAATAACAACTAGCAGAAATGGTGAACTATAGGCCTGAACAAGGAAAAAAGGAAAAGACAATAGGAGGATGTTTTCAAATTGGCAACCAATGCTATCAACCTATACTCAGTCTCATAGGGATTTTGGTAAAAGCCTATATAAACCTCAAAACTGTCCAATTGTCCCTTAAAGTGACAATGGAAAGTATACTTATCTTGGTTTTTGTCTCCTGATGGTAAAGAGTAGCTAATGAAATTATTCCTCTCCTTATTTCATGTGTAGCTCTGAGAGCTGAGCATGTTTCCCCTGTCCAGAGAAACCCCAGAGAAGGAAGAGAAACAAGTTTCCACTGTGTTACACAAGTACCAAGGTCTGATGGCTGCTATAATGGCTGGGATATGAAGCAGGGCTCGAGGATGCTGGAATACATAAGGAAAGTTCATAGGGAAAATAGTGCCCTAAGATAACCACTGACTCCTCTCCTAGACATGTTCATGAAAGCCATGATTTTTCAGATTTCTAAAAGAAAAGTGTAACGATTTCACCATGTCACTGTCTGTGCCAGGTGTCCATAGTTAGAGGACTAAAATATAAAATGTATTCAATGCAAAATATGAACTACTATGCAGCATTTGGAGCAAAGATTCAAATTCAACCTAAATTCAGAAACATAAATATGCTTTAAAGCTTCAACAGTAAGTTAAAAAAGAAAGTAACATAACGGCACCTGCGGTATGATATTATTTATATAACCATTTATTAATATACAGTAATAAAGACTAAAAACACATTGTTTTATTAAGGACATATGTCAAACATATAATTAAGACACAAAGGAAGAAAATAAACAAAACATCAACATCACCTTTTGTGGACTGACAAGAGGTTTTGCTGTAAGTTGAGGTGGAATATACTATAAGTTAGCTCTTTGTACCTTAGGAATCCCAGAAAGAATACATGTAGATGTACTTATATGAATACATATAATAATATATAATATGAGATACATATCTATACATGTGACCAAACTCATAATTAGACATCAGCAAGTGACCATATATCTTCCTAGGTATAGCTTCCTATAACTGTCCCACTTTCACTTAGGAGAGAATTTGCATTGCTTTATAACTCACATAAAACTGGTATTGGCAAAGTTACTGAGCTTTTCAGAAATAAAATTGTAAAGTATTGGAGCTGGAGAGATGGCTCAGTGGTTAAGAGCACTAGCTGCTCTTCCAGAAAATCTGGGTTCAATCTCCAGCACTCACGTGGCAGCTCACAACTGTCTGTAACTCCAGTTCCAAGGGATCACACACACACACACACACACACACACACACACACACACACACACACATGCATGCGTTCGCATATGGACACACACATGCATACACACAAGGCAAAACAAAGTACATAAAATTGTAAAATATTATATAAATTAGATAGAAGTAAGAACTCTACCCAAGAATGGAAGAAATAATGAGAATTAATGATGGAGATCACACTGGCATGTTGTTAAAGTTTGGAAGCATATGCTTAGCAATCACAAAGCAAGGGTTCAGTTTCTATTGTTACAAGTATGACAATACCCTCCTAACCATCTTTGTACACTGGAAGAAAAGAATCATCAGGGCCTGCATCTTGCTTGCTACAAAGGAGCTATCTCACACTTCTTAACACTGCCCAGAATGTCCATCCCAAAGGGAATTAGAAATCATAAACATAGCAAGAAACATCTTGATTGAAAAATCATATAATGAAGCTGAAGACTATAATTTCTTAAAATAAACTGTATATGTACATGTATTAAATATTTTGCTTTCATTATAACTAATTAAAACTGAAAATGTATTTATATATTTTCTTTTCTTTTCTTCTTTTTAAAAAAATTTATTTAATTTTAATTTTTGTGCATTGATGTGAGAGTGTCAGATCTTGGAGTTACAGACAGTTGTGAGCTGCCATGTGGGTACTGGGAATTGAACCCAGGTCCATTGGAAGAGCAGGCAGTGCTCTTAACCACTGAGCCATCTCTCCAGTTCCTTTTCTTCTTTTTTTTAACCCTTGGCTTCCACGATACTCAGAGTTTAACTTTGTCCTCAGAGATAAGCTCTATAAACATGCTAAGTAAAAGAAACCCAACACAAAAAGTCATGTATTGTATGAACCCATTTATTTAAAACAGCCAGAATATGTTCTAGAAAGTCTACAGAGGTGCACGGTAAATTACTAGTTCCACAGTGTTGATAAAGAGAAGGACGTTTAAGTTGGAGGACAAGAGAGAGTGACTTAGTAATGACTATGAGGTTTCTCTGTGAGTCTTGAATATGTATTAAGATTAAAGAGTGGCAATGATTTAAAAATTTTATGAATGTACTAGAACTCACTAACTTTCATATTTTAACAGGATGAATGTTCTGATATGGGAATTATTTCTCTTCTATCTATCATTAGCAAAATGATTATATCTAAACATGAAAAAAAAAACATGATGTAGAAAGAAGATGTATCCTGAGAGTTCTGATATGAATCACAAGCTAGCTTTGACTTTTGGCAATCATTATCTTGGACTTAAAATTGTTCATTAACATTTAAAAGTACAGATTTGTAATAACCTAACTATAAAACACTTCTGAAAATAATATATTAAAATGTATTAGTATTTTATAATATGAATGCACACATCTTTGGCTCTTAACATTCAGAGTGTAAGACTGTCTTGGGCTATAACCTGTTGAATCCCATGAGTTATAATAACAACTGGCCTAGAAAGACATGGAATAATAGTGGCAGGAACATCAGGGAACAACCAACCACTATCTGATCACTTCACAATGTGACCCCCCCCCCAACCTCATACTTGGCACCATCATCAGGCCAAGTACATACAGTTAGATGGGGAAGAGGCTATTACTATTAAGCTGTATTAGACTAATTCCAAATGATATCATTGTACCTGTGGGCCAATACATCTCTCAGCCTTTATCTGAGGAAGCGTCTATTTGTAACAGAAGGTGACTAACACATAAATCCACAACTGACCAAGATGATAAGAGACTATAGAATGCTCATCTCTAAAAACACACCATTATCTCCCCTTCCCCAAGGCTTAGGAATCGCTGTGGAAGAGTGGGGAGGAGAGAGTGCAAGGGCCAGAGTGGCAAATGACTACAAAGAAACAATGTCTTTTAGACAGCTGTACATGTGAACTCACAGTGGCTGCAACAGACTGCACAAAACCTGTGCAAGCACAAGTCAGACAGGATCTCAGCAAGGAACTAGAAAGCATGCTCAGAATTGTCCCCCTAGCTGTGAAGCTATTCGCAATGGTTTGCTTCTCAGAAGGAGAAAGATAGCTTTCTCGATGAATGTAGCCCTTGGTAATTTTGACAACATTCCAGTGGAAAAACACACTTCCAAGAATATTTGACCAGCACAAATTTGATGGGCTTAAGAAAAAGGACACCAAGTTGGGTGAGTAGGGAAGGTGAGTGAACTAGAAAGGAGTTGAGGGAAGATATGACTAAAAACACATTGTACAAAACTTTCAAAAAACTAACTTTTTGAAAAGCATGTGTTTGACTACAGAAGCTACAGTAACTAGGCAAATAAAGGTTAAATACAAATAAAAGTTAAATACACCTTTGAGATGATCACCTCAGAAGTGAAGATCTGGGTTAGTGGGGAATCATTACAATTGTATAATAAACTACAGAAACAGGTAAAATCACGTAGGGAGAATATTTTTCAAAAGAGAGTAGAGAGACTGAAGGATTTCATTTTAAAAATATTGAGGCATTACCAAATGCTTTAATTTATTGCTTTGACGAACATTTATTAACCATCTGCTAAATGCTAAGCAGACCTCTAGGAGCAGGTGTACCGTAGCGGGTTCACACTGTAGTCACTTGAGGAGACTAGCAATAAGTAAACAAACAAATAAGAGAATTTCAGTAATAATAGGAGTCAAGAAGAAAATGAGATGATAAAATGCTAGGACAGAGCTTGGCAGGCAGGAAGGAGAGGGACCTGTAGACAGTGCTCAGCAAAGAGCCCTCTGTAAGGTAGTATCTGAATTGAGTTAAGAGGGAGCCAGGTCCTTAATGTTCCCAAGGGAACAGCACAAAAAAAAAAAAAAAAAAAAAAAAAGGATGTAGGGAGGAAAAAAAAAGATCATTGCTTGTAGCACCAAAGGAAGGCCACGTGGAGTGTAGTAGATAAAGAGATGAAAGATTGAACAAACAAGGTCAGAGAAGAAAGGAGTGTGCTTTCATTAGAGTGTGACGGAGGCAGGAGAGGGGTCTGATCTGACTTATGTCGGATTACTGTAGTTGCTATGAGGTCATAAGTCTTAAAAGGATTGTGAAACCTGTAACATGATACACAAATTAAAGATCCTGTTATTTCTATGACCACTTTGAGCTTCAATGTCCTTATACATAGATGGAATAAAACTTGACAGGGTTGTGCTAAGGATCCCATCTGTTTGACAAAGAATAAATAACATGAGGCCAATGACAGGATAATCCTAAACTAGTGGAAAGGGATGTGGACCCAGCAGGTGAACACTGATTTATGGGAGTTCTTCAAGGTGATGAATGGATTCAGAGTACTAGTCTAGATATTCCTCAGTTTGGCAGCAGGGATCTGAATCATTCATGATGCTTCTAGGAAGCATCTGTTTGAGGGAAGGAAATCCAGTCATTTAAAAATATTTAATAATAATAATAATAATAATAATAATAATAATAATAATAATAATAATAATAATAA
>OU015757.1:60706213-60806657 GCA_907169655.1 Acomys percivali
AATAATAATAATAATAATAATAATAATAATAATAATAATAATAATAAGTGTGTGTGTGCACGCGCAGGTGGGTGAGGTGCCTGTGGATGCCTCTAGCTTTTGATCTTCTTAGAGTTACAGGCAGTAGAGAGCCATCAGTATGAGTGATAGGAACTGAACTTTGGTCCTGTGATCTAAGAGTAGTGTTTAGTTTTAATTGCTTAGCCATCTCTCCACCACACGCTCCAGTCTTATTTCCTTAGGCATTTACCTCCTAGCAGAGTGCTTCACACAGAACAGGCCCTTCACTGAAAATAGGGCTCTAGTTACACAAAGAAGCTGATGCAATACCAAATCTGCCCTGTGCTAGCTCACAGTAAACCCCACTCTTGGAAGGAACAGTATCACTTAAGAAAGGGTGATTAAACCAGACAAAGAATAAAAAGCTACGTGCTGCTTGAAAATTAAAAAGAATTAGAGATTAGAAAAAATAGAAACATACATTGAAAATCTTTCAGAAATGAAAGACCTAGGCAAGAACATTCCTTATGTATTTGCTAAGCTTTGGTGCAGCGAGTCTTGATGTCTGAGAGGAAAAGAGAAATCCTGATTCTTTCAGCATGTGACTTATATATGAAACCTAACAACTCACAAGCCTTAAATGCAAATTATCATCCCATATGATTTGAATGTCCAAGACTTTTATGAAGAATCTTTATACTATTCTGACACTGAAAATATGACAATCATGTCCAGCTACTTTTTGAGCACGTTTGCTACCAACACTTAGGTGGAAGGTGACAGTGGTGTGCTGAACTTGGAGGGCTAATTCGTATAAAATGATTTTATTTCAGAGTTCAAAGTGTACCACTTTTAAAATGAAGATATGACACCAGAAGACATTTGGAGTTATAAAACTGTATACAGCACCCTACGAAGTCCACTGATGTAAAAACTAAAGTTAATCTGAATTCTCTTCTGACTGTAGAGAGAGAATAGTTGATGTTTTTTGCTCTGGGAGCTGTGGATATAAAGCATGCGCTCAGCTTGCAGGAAGCCCTGGGTTCACTCTCAGCTGGCTCTTTCCCAGGATTGTGATTGGTGAGGCAGCATGGTGGTTCCTATAGGCACGGGCTCTAGAGATGGGCACTTCAAGTCTTATTGTATATTCACTGTGTGACCGTGAGTATTTTAAATTATATCTTTAGTTTTAGTGGAGAATTAAATGTCTAAATTAGTGAATTTTATGATTTAACTAGTTAACATTTTAAAAAGAACTTAAAAACAGTTCCTGTGGTATTTCAAGCACTTAAGCCCAAATATTTTCTGCATTTTGCTCCTTTTCCAAGATACCTGAGTTTGTATCTGAAAAGCTTAACATGAGCATTGGTTGCTCTTCCCTCAGCTAATTGGTAATATCCCAGATATATGTTAAGCAACAGGAAAGGGCAGTTTAGAAATTTAAATACACATGGATAATACACATAAACATAATTAGCATAATGAGTATAATTAGCATATACTCACCCACTCTCAACACAAGCATCCTGTTACCCACATGAACAAAGAAATGTACAGTGAGGTAAAACTTTGATACAAACCGAAGCAGTTATATGAGGAGGAAAATGTCCCGCAAAGCACTAATGTTGAAAGTTCAAGGAGTCAACACAAATGAGCAAATGTTTTCTAAGCCTTTTCAGTTGAGGACATGAGGGGAAATTTGAGGAACTGGGAGTCTTCCAAGAATAGAGAAGGCCAACATGGTGAAGTGTGGTAAAGATATAAATGCTGATGCTGGTGCTGGTTGAGTCTGGGGAGAAAATTAGCTTGGGCTGAAGAGGAGAAAAACCAAACAAACAAAGAAGAAGAAGAAGGAAAAAAAAAAAAAAAAACCCAAAACAAAAAAGCCAAACAGAAAAAGCAGATGGAACCAGCTGCAAAATTCCCTCAGAAAATGAAACTAAGAAACTGAGGGCTGTAGTTCGACCCTGTGGTTTTCTAAGTAAATATGATTCTCCCTATGCTGGAAGAGAGAAAAGGAAAGGACTCTGGAAAGCAAAAGGACTCCTGGTGAGAAATGATGTGCCGACGAAGGTGTGTGCTGAAATAATGTGCCGGCCAAGGACTCCCTGGGGAGGAGGAGTGCATAGGCTGATGTACCTATGTGAGCACTGGAGGAAGCTGGCTGCTTAGCTCCCTTCCAGCTGTTTAGTTCCCCAACAGACTTGAGCTCTGGGGCCCAAGTGGTCAAGGAAGCTTTGAGGCACCCAACAAGAAGTCCATTAAATGGCCGTCAGCTGCTCACAATTCCCTGTTTACTAGAGGCAGAGAGGTTTGAGGGGTAAACTTTTTCAGATCCTTCTCTCACATTTCAGAGGCAAGGACTGAGTGAGAATGTTTGGTGTGTTCATCTGGGTACACCGAGGCAGGAGGTAGAGTAGAAGATGTGGGTGTATGTACGGCAAGGGTGGGGTGGGGTGGGGTGGGGTGGGGTGGGGTGGGGTGGGTGGGTGGGTGGGTGGTCAGGCGGAATGGGCAGTATACTTAGGGAAAATATTCTTGAGTTTTAAAAAAAAGTGATCTAGGAACATAACCATTTATGGGGCAGTTTTCAAACTTGGTCTTCCCTTTCCTGTAGTTGCTTGATATCCTGTCTCTAAAGCTGTAATCTAAGAAAAGACTCTTGAGGACCTCGCTTCAGGCACTGGCTGTACAAGAGATGGTAGCATTGTTGCAGCCGACATGCTGTTTATGGTTATCCAAACCAACACCTTCCTTAATGAGAAAGGAAGCAATAAAACAGGAACAGTGGACAGGCCAGCTGGGCTAATCAGTCCTGGCAGGAGGCCCACCCTCCAAAGAAGCTGGAGCCCATTAATTCCAGGATCTCATGTACTGGGGAGCCAACTTTCCCGACAACGTCAGAGGAGCTGCTCCCTGAGTAGCCAGAACAAGTCTCCTACATGGCTGGTTATGAAGCATTGCCTCTTTTAGGAAGGCTTTTCTTATTGTTGCTTTTTCAAACACAATCTAATATTCTTTACACTGTGTGTGTGTGTGTGTGTGTGTGTGTGTGTGTGTGTGTGTGATTGTGCATGTGGAGGTCAGAGGTCTCTCCTTCCTACCACGTGGGTCCGAGGGGCTGGACTTGAGGAGTCAGTTTTGGTGGCAAGCGCTTTTACTCATTGAGGCGTCTTGTTGATCCTTAGGAAGCTGCTTAAAACTCACCTATAACTCTTCCTTCCGCTTCCCCATTGTATTTATGAGTGGCTAAGGTGAATGCTCACTGTTGTTTCTGTGTTGCTAGAAGAGGGGACACATCTGATTCTGTTTTCCTTCCTCCCTGTTCCTTCCTAAGTTTTGAGCCTCACAATTTCTTTCTTGGTCTTCCGGCTTTCTCTCTCTCTCTTTTCTAGACCATCCTGCATCCTGCTACCCTTTGTTAACTGTGAAATCCCTTCCCAGTTTCAAGAACCTTCCCTGGTTTCTCATCGTAGTGCCAGGTGTGGGAAGCAACCATACGTGTCTCTCCCCTTCTTGTACACCGAGAGGTGTGTTTGATCATCGGAGGTGAGCAACAAGTAACTTGTATCTGATGTTACTGAAATCCGTGACCACTGACCACAAGCCAGGGCAACGGAGGCTTTATTTAAGATGGTATCCGCCACCTTACATAACTGCCCTTTAGCCCCCATTCTCCGTTCCTTCCCCTTACAGCCTATGCAGGGAGGTCTTACTGCTTTAGAAAAGTGTGTTATGCTTTTGTTGTTTACTTTTTTCCATCTGCCTCTCTCACTAACGCTTTTGTTAGTTTTCTCAAGGATTATTTCAAATGCTGTTTTCTCTATGGAATATTCCTCCGCTCTTTAGAAAGTCTTCTTTCTTCCAAGGTTCTTTGAAGCTATCTCTGATGTTGATCTTACTGCACATAAATATAACTTTGTAGTCTCCCTTTTTTCATGCCCAATGGACTAAGTGTATTTTATTGATGGAAAGGCTAAGTTTTGAAGAAGACAACTAACAACCTCCAGCTAGCAAGGGCAAGTGCCACCAACTCACGGTTCCAGTTAGAGCTCTCTTGCATCCTAATTGAATTCTGCTGCTTGAGGGCAACCACGAGCCTTTGCTTGCCCAAACTGCCTCAATATTTAAGATGTCCTCCTTAAGTTAGACAAGCTGGGCTCTTCTGAGCTGAGTGGTTCTAATATCTCATCACATTCCTTTCAGTTCTTCTGTTACTGCACTTTCTGTCAGTTTCATTAATTTTGTCTGTGTAATTGCTTTTTATTCCTTTCTGTTATGGAGTAGCAGATTTGCCCAGGTTTTTGGTGTTAGGTCAACTTTTAGTTTGTGGCTTCTGTTTCAGTGACATTTTTTAGGATTTAAAACTTTACTCTCTGTTCTTCTTACCCCAAACTACAGAAAAACAACTGGATGTAACGGAGACAACAAAATATTACATAAGCACACACACAGGCAGGGTGAAGTCAGCATGGAGGGATGGCATTGTGAGCACATGGAAGGATCCAGAGCCCTGACAGGACGACAGGGAGGACTGGGCAGAAGCAGAAGCAGTTAATGCCACTCACCTGAATGTTCCTTTCTTCACCCTTTCCTCTGGCAAGCTGATAGTACAGGCTTGGGTGCTGTGTCTACTCAAATGCCAGATTCCACCAACCTCAGAGCTAATTTCCCTCTCATTTAGGACAAGCACTATACTCAGTCCTCTTACTTGCATGCTGAAATGCCTTAAGATCTCCTCAGGTTGCCTCTCCTATTGATGACACTTTTGCTCCAAATAGCCATTTGTACAGAGAGCTATTTCTCCAACCACCCACAGGTGGCGCACTCTTTCACGCTGCCATCACGCTCACTGTCCCTCTATAAACAATGTGGGTGGAGCACAAAGCATCAAAGCCTAGTATTGAAAACTCTTGTTCTCATCACCATCACTTGTCCAACATCATGAAAAAATTAAAAACCCATCCAACCCTCACATTCAGGGTGGTCGACCCAGGTTATCAACTAATTGTGGTGTCGCACTGGTATTCTGATATCAAGAACACTACCACTCTTTTTTGAGAGCACTTCTAATCCTAGGTAATTAGAAATGCATTTTGCACAGGCTACAAAATAAATGGTTAATAGATACCAACTACAGAAAGTGTAATGGATGACCATGGGTTCAGCAGTGAAGTGGGCCTGAGTTTAAATTCTCATCTTAGTGCTTAAGCAAGCTCCATGGCCGTGAGCAATTTACAACAGACTAATAATGTATGGATGGCATTTGTAACCAAAAGGCATTATATTTGTAAAGCAATGATGTATCTTTCATAATTTAATGCTTTTGAAATCAGAGTGTTTTTCACAAGTATTATAAATTAAAATCTGCCAGCAGTTTACTCTTTGCTTCTAGCTGTTATAAACTTGAGGTGTATTCTATAATTATCCGTATCTAAAAATCATAAAATGGCAAGAATGAAAACCCTGGCTCTCTTCTCACCAGTGTCTTTTGGGCCTGTTTCTCCAGTGATGCCATTAGTGCCTGTGTGAAGGGCAAAAGCTAGATTCTGTTAGGACTTGGGCTCACAGAGTGTAAGCTGCTGGGTCAGCACTTTCACAGGCAGCTGTCAATGTTTTAGGAGGAGCCCCCTGGAGTGTTCACAGGGCAGTATCCCTAAACTTTGCTAACAGGCCTTGCTGTCTTTCTTTTTAAAAAGGTCCCTACTGTATAAGACTTATGCCCCACAAAATTTGGGTCACCCATGGATGTCATCCCAAGTCAGTGATGTGGTAGACTTTGTATTTGTGGTCCTTGGTGTTCTCTTCCTTTGATCTGCTTTCTTGGCTCGCGTTTCTGTTCCTCTTTACTGATAATCTACTCTTTGACACTAACATCTTAGTGTGGAGTCCAACCAGGGTAGTTGGCATCTTGCCAGGTTGTTTATATTTCAAATAATATTCCTAAAATAAAATAAAGTGGAATATTTCTAAAGTGGAATATCTGGCATTTACAAACAGATTGCAATGTTATTTGGGGCCAAAAAGAGGATGCTCCTTCACCTCTACACACATAAAAGGCACTCTTCTGCTGTGCCTGATGGAGACGCAATTCACAGGGGTCTCTGTGTTCATTTTCATAGCTTCAGAAGCACACTGTGAAGTTAGCAGCACACTAAGAGCTCAGTTTCAACAGCAAACGTGCACCTGTGAAGGAGCTAAGATGTTCCTTTTTTTGCTACTCTACTTTTATCTTGGCTACTCATCCCACTTTGGGTTTCCCTCCTGTCAATATTTATTGAGTATCTGTCAAGTGATACATTCTGGGACAGTAAAGTAAGGATTCAGCATTGCTGAATGAATGAATGAACTAAAGAATGATTTCATAAACACTGTTTTGTTTTGTTTGTGATGATAACTGTTAGGTCTCAAGCATGGGACAGATAGCTGCAGGGTCCATTAAGAAAGCAGACCTAGCCACCAGGCTCTCCCAGCATCCCTCAGTCTCTACTAGTTACAGGGTCCTCCTGGCTGGCATACCCTTCCTTCAGCTGCCCTTCCTTATATAATCCAGCCATTTTGGTTATCTGACCCTTTTCATCTATTCTTCACCCTTTGGGCTTCTTGGTTTGGCTCTCCCCTCTCCTTACAAGTCCTGGCTCAGTCTGGTTGTGTTCACTTTGGACTTTCCTAGATGCTTCTGCCTCTGGCTATGCTCTCTCTTTTATCTACAATAAATGTTCTCCTCCAGCATACCTAGAAGCAATCATATCTTTCCTTTATCCTTCCTTCCTTCCTTCCTTCCTTCCTTCCTTCCTTCCTTCCTTTCTGTTTACCTGGTGCCAAAACATGGGACTACTCATGTCCTTTTCTACATTTTTAAAAAATTTAATAACTACAATTCTTTTCCTATTGATGTTTACATTTTCTAGTTTCTCTGACTAAAGAAGAATACCATTATTATTTCACCCTTTAGTTGTGTTTCTAGCTATTTTGTCATCTTCAAAACTAACATTTTTTTGATATATTATAAAGCTTGCGTAAGTGGACAGACTGACAAACCAGAAAGTTCACTGAGAACAAGAATTTCTTTATGATGTTTATTAATTTACTAGGGTTATATATTTTCTACCATACTTACATGGCCTCACATCTAAGATATATTAGATGCATCATAATATCATTATATTTATTGAGACTTTGAAAGAGTTGAACTTTATTCAACAACATAAGCAATAGGTGATTAAAGAATGCTAAGTGTAGTGTTGCCACTTATACATCTACTCTTTCAAAACTTCCTCACAATCCATATCTAAGTAATTCTGTGCTGCCAAAACAGAGCACTGTTTCGTCTTTATTTCCTCTGAGATGTGTGGTGTCTTATTAAACTTAACTCCTCTGTTTCTTTGTTTATTATGCTCTTCCCTCTAATGTTTATTATGCTGTACAATTACTAAGGCTTCCTTATTTTTTCTAGTTATAGCCTCCCTCTTTCTTTGACTCCTGCCTCCAGGGAGTAACACCGGTGAACAAATGCATCTGCTATAATAATCGGTCTAGCATGCAAATCCATACATTCTTCTTTCTTAAGGAAAATGCTCTTGGTATTTTCCTTTCCTAGGTAGCAGTAACTTACTGGAAGGACAAACAGTGATTTTATGTGCTGTGTGTGTATATATGTACACGCATGCACATGCACACACACTGGGGGTGGCTGTTTTAGATATTTGTGCTTCATACAATGTTTGGCATTTTATTTGAATTACTTAATAGAAATGTAAAGAAGCATAAAAATGAGAATTATAATGGTCTCCTTACCCTCACACACACAGTAGCTCCCAAACTGCTCTCCTTACCCACACACATCTACCAGTGCCCCCCAAATAGCACCTGAAGGAAAACTGTATCAGTTAGAGGGATCCTTTCCTTTGGGCACTAACCTACATGTCACTTTCTCTGGGAGACATCCCATGGCTTCTCTTTCTTTACATTGTATGATGTATACATGGCATGATGGGTTCCCATAATACACTATTATAACCATCACTGCACTTTATTATCAGCATGCTTCATTAACTGCTTTCCCACTAGACTATAAGGTCTATGAGGACAAATATCACATTAGTTTTGCTTACTATTGTATTCTCAGAAGTCTGGAAAACACTACGAATGGCACATTGATAAATGAATGGAGAAAGGATAGAAAGGAAGGAGGAAGAAATTAACTTTTCAAATACCGAGGAAGCCAACTGTAGTTTATTTAATATTCAAAGTGCAATCATATGGACAATACTTTTGGAAATACTTTCCTCCTGACTGGGATTTCACCAACTCCTTCCTGTGCTTATTGAATTGCTGAAAATAATATAAAAAGTGTTATTTCCTCCTCTGATTCCTCTAGGAGATGAAGACACAAATCATAGAGTCCAAATGACTTAAGCCAAAGTGGTTCTTCTTGGTTCTTACGTCATTGATTTGGAGTCAGCCCAGCTCTGCACACTATACCATCTGCGCTGTGTCCTGTCTCTCACTTGCCCATTTGACCTGTCTCTGCATTGTGAGATCCTCAGTCCCTTTCTCTGACTCATCTCCCAATACACAGATGGTTATTCTTGTTCTAATGGAAAGGAGTGTGTAGCTCATCCAAAGGTCTGGGTTGCCCAGACATTTCACTGGTTTCCAAAAGTATCACAGACATTTTCATCTAACCTGATAATTTACCAACTGCTGAGAAAACAGAATTCTTCTTTAAATGGCAGTCCAAATTTGGAAACCACATCTGCTTTTAGCAATTGAGTCATTGCCTTTCAGGTGCCAAAAATATCACCTATTATATTCTCTAGGGTTCAAAGTAAGAGGAAAGAGAAAAAAGGCAAAGAAAAAAATGTAGAATAAAGGTAGCATGGAACATTTCTAGTCACAAAAATTATTACAGTAACTGTAATAACTACCACTGTAACAGCAACAATAACTAGCACCCAATATGAATTAATATAGCATCTGCAAGTGAACTTTCTAATTTCCTTAAAGAGGAGAGAATGTAGAATTCTTAGCATCTTTACTTTGTAGGTAAAGAAATAGTCATGGATATCTGGGTCTCAGCCCCAACTAAGGTGAAAGCTGCAGCTGTTATCACTGCCACCAGCTGAGTAAAAGTGTCCTCTGATAACCCCACGTGACAATACTGATACACTCCAGCCATCAACTCTTCCAGCTAACAGTTTCAGCTACCATGTGTAGGCAAACTATCCATGCTATGCCCTGTGTGAATTCCAGCCTATATGCTTTATCACATAATATGTGATATTTTGCCATGAAGCTTTGGCGTGACTGTTTACACCGCCATAGAAAACCAGAACAGGCGCTGTGACCTGAGAGGACCCAAAGGTGATGCCTGATGTTCCTGCTAAGTCTAGCCTTCCCTTCCAGGAGTCTTTTACTTATATGTCATCTCTCCTTTCTGAAGTGGGAGGCCACTTACAGGGCATCAGGCACATTTTTAAATGCTTGAATCTCAATTTTCTCTTTTCCTTTCTGGGACCCTATAAATAGCAGGAAGTAAGCTTGGCTTCTACTTTAGCCTTTGAATGTTCTGTCATGATAAGGACCACGCAGTGGTAGAGGGGAACTTAGACTCACCTGCTAAATTTAACTAACAACACAAATACAGTTAGAACCTTCTCTCTTGGTACAGTATTATTACCAACAATCCTTTAATCGGTTCAAAGATAGAAGAGCCCAAAACAAAGGGACTTGACTATTTTGCACAGTTGTAATACAAATATTCAGAAGGCTGTCTGAAGCATAAATATCCATATATTTATAGGATGAGAACTTACAAGTAAGCAAATACAAAACTCCTTCTAAGGAGCAACACTTAAATTAGCATAGTGAGGCTAGAAAACTGTAGCTTTCCATAGGTTGATTTTTGTTTGTTTTTGAGGCAGGGTCTGAGTAGCCAAGGCTAGCTTCCAACTCAAAATCCTCCTGCCTCAGCCTCTCAGAGGCTAGGTGATAGGCATGTACCACCGTGTCAGCTGTAGGTTGATGTTCTGTTGCGTCAGGCAACGTGTTTAACCTAGTCACATATTAAAGCTTAAAACAGAATTCCTTGAGGCCACATATTGTTATATTTTGTATCTCCAGAATCTGGCCCTTTGCCCAGTAATACTTCCCACTAACTTTTGTCAAACAGAGTGGCAGAAATATTTCAGATGACTTAGTTCTTCTTGCCTAATAGAAGGCAGTGGTAGAAGAAGGCTCTGGCCAATGTACCTGGCCCATCATGATTACCCTGGGGTACAGAAATCTAGAAGTTTGAGAATTCTCAGACTCTAACACTCCCCAAGAACAAGTGAATACAGAGGCTGTATGCTATTTGAATGTGACATTAGTATGGAAGTATGACAAGTGTTCAGACTTCCATTTAGTTCTCAATGGTGCTTTCCACAGAGTCCAAGTTTCTGGAAAGGGACCTGACTGGACAGCACAAAATGTTGTATTTTGATGAGGCCCAGTGGATATTGTAGACATAAGATCCATGTAATTCAAAATGAATGAATCTAATATATTTCAAAATGTGAGCAGAGGATCACTAGGCAGATGACTCTTAAAGGCAGATGTGCTCTGACCACACTAAGCCAGAGCTTCAGGAGTCAGACTACATCCATTACTAATGGGTTCATTGGTTATTTTCATTGGTCCATTAACTAAAAGGGTCTTGCTGGGAAGACATACATGCAGTTGCTTAATATGATTTAATTTCTTCTCCTTTTTAAATAAAAGTCAGCTCTTACATGAATATGGAGCAGAATTATTTGCTTTCAAAACCATAACTTCAGTGAACGTGAGCAATGATTGTCTCCTGAAATGAGGTAAATCCTCAGGAAAAGAAAACAAGTAAACTTGACATTTCTTTACTAAGTTACTTTGAATCAACTGCTAACATATTTTTATTATAATAAAGAGGCCTTTTAAATAAAAATAAAAAATTTTCTTGATTTTAAATGTAGGAAAAAGCAGGAAGGAAGGATGAAGAAAAAGCCTGCTTTTTAAAAAAACAAACCTTTAATACAATTTCCATGTGGAGCTTTTATTCTTTGTATTTTACTTTTTGTTGTAATTAATTTATAATAATTGCACATATTTATGGGAACTATGTGCCACTTCAGCATGTGTAGTGAAGACTGTTACTGTTCATTATTTCTTCATATTTAGAGCGTCTGAAGTCCTTCTAGTTATTGATAAACTACCTTACAGTGGACAGCAGTTACCTCCCTGTGACGGGAACATATTTCTGTCTCTTCTCTGTGATGTGGTACCTGCTACACAACTTTGCTTTCTTTCTCCTTTTCTCCTCTTCTAGCTTCTGCTATTTTCTAGTTCGAGTGAATTATTTTACCTTTTCCATAGGGAAATGAGCGTGTAGTATTTGTCTTTCTGAGCCTGGCTTATTGTACTCAACATAATGACCTGCCGTTCCATCCATTTTTCAGACAATGACTGTTTCTTTATCCCTCTGTCCACTGATGGATACTTTGGCCGATTCTGTATCTCAGTTATTCTCATCAATGCTGGAGGAGGCATGAGAGAGCAAGTAGCTCTTTGATATGGTGACCATGTTGTGCAGTTCTATTTTTTACACACCATCAGTGTGTAGGAGTTCCATATCCTCAGCATCCTCACAACAACTCTGGATCTTGATGTGACAAATAACAAACCCTGCTAAAGGTGAAAAACAATCCGACTCACACTTATCCCTGAGAGAGGGTGATCCTGGCCACGCCTCTCTAGACTCCTTCCCCACCGTGGTGATCCCCACAGCGCTAAATTCCAGCTGAAACCCTATGACCTTTTCCTTGTCTTTGTTCCAAACACATCAGCTCACAGATAATTTTACTCACTTTCTGAATTTTCCTAATCTGGTCCGAGAGTGTATCTAACAGACGAGTTTTCAGGAAGTCCATCACCTTGACCACCCGGCCATCAATGTAGCAACTGGAATAAAAATAAAATAATAAGAGTCAGATACAGTTTTGAACAGGGGACTAGACATATACGTCTCGTAGCAGAAGGCTCTGTTTTGAGGGGTAGACTGGCCCTGAGCTTCATTTCCTGATAATTTTGGCTTCTTGATACTTTTAAAGCACATGATACATCTTGTACTCTCTCCGTTTCCAATTCCAGTCTTGCTCAGGTAAAAACCCATTTCTTGCTTTCTGGGAAATGATAGAAAGTTCATAATCTAAAGTGGGCAATAGAGAAAAACTTACTTTTTCCTCTTGGGAAAGGGCTTAGCCTTCAATCTCATGCTGTCTCTATCTTTACCTTAAAGCAATAAAGGCATGGGAGAGTCTCAAAGGAATCCCCAAACATTTGCTAAGTTTCCACTTTTAAATAAGAAAATAAACAACAGAGGAAAATTCTGATGCAGCGCAATAAGAGTCTCAAGTGTTTCCAGAAAGCTTGCTTCCTTAGCAACGTTCATTACAGCTGAACTCCCCTCTCCTTCACTGGGCTGAATGAGTGAGTGAATAAATGAACAAACAAATGCAAAGAACTTCACAAATCAGCCCAAAAGCTCTCTCCTCAAACAACAGGGCTGGTGCTCATTGTCTTGCTTTCAGTCTGGTTTTCATTAGAAGCTTACGGGAGTCATCAAGCTGCACTGACACTACACTGTGAACATTTGACCAAAACAGGCCCGCCCCCTCTTACGGGGTCCTCTTTTCTGAGCAGACAGGCTCCGGGTCAGAGGACCTTCATTATCTCCAACCTTCCCTTACTCCTATCTTTGCAAAATTGGAATGAAATAAAAATTTAAATGCTTGTGATTCTTAGATGCTAGCCTAATCTACTAAAGTCTCACTGATTGATAACAAATGATAGATTTTCTTCCACTTGAAATAAAATATCTATCCATTAGTACATAGAGAGCTATATGAAAATTCTTCTTAATGTTAAATCTCCGTATCAACACATGCTGTAGTGGATGGTCAGGTTTAAAAATCTTTTCTTATAAACAGGTGCTCTAGTTGAAGGAAGGGAAGGAGGCAGGTCTTACCCAACCTCCTGTTGGCCTCTCTCACCACTATAAGACATCCCAAAGAACCTAATGTTTAAATCACTGATATGTTAAAAAGCATGTGATTTTGGAGATAGACATCTGAATTCAGATTCCTGACTTGCATTTGCTACTTCTATTATCCCAGATGTTTTCCTGGTCTCTACAGACCTCAGTTTTAGCATATTTAAAATTTTAAACTCTATCTTCTCTCTCTCTCCCTCTCATCTGTCTGTCTGTCTGTCTGTCTCTCTGTCTGTCTGTCTATCTATCTATCTACTAACCTACCCACCTACCTACCTGCCTATCTATCATCTATCTAGTTTTTGTTTGTTTGTTTGTTTTTTGAGACAAAGACTCATTTTGTAGTCTAGGCTGGCCTGGAACTCTCTATGTAGCTCAGGCTGACCTTGAACTATGGCATTCCTCCTGTTTTAGCTTAGTAGGTTCTGGAATTTTAGAAGTGTGCAACCATGCTTGGTAGTTCTCTTATTAATTAAAGAGAGGTGGCATATATGTTCCTTGGAGCTAAGTTCAAATCAAGGAGGTAATGAACCTTAAATGCCTGGCACACAGCAGGCACACAAAAGATTTCTTGTTTTCGAGTCTTAAAGTAGAAGTGCTGTCAGAGGATGTATACTTCAATGTTGTACATGGTTACTTACGTAATGGAATACAACAATAATATGGCACTTCAACTCATCTCTGGTTCAAAGGTTGAACTAAGGTCCAACAAACATTTATTATGTATAACATAGTTTCAGTTATGGCTACTGCCTTAACAGTTCTTCCAACCTTTTCTTGCTCATATTTCATTATTACCATCTCTAATTTTTTAACAAGTTGAGCTAGATAGTGCATACATGAAAAGTGGGCATAGTGGGACAGAATGATGAAATTAAAGCATATCTGTGCAACACACAGCTCTAATGCACACCTGGAGAAACGAATACTTACATGGTGACTAGTCCTATGACAAACAGTAAACTATAATTATTCTTAGTATTCAAGGAAGCATATTACAGTTTCCCCTTTTCTCTACATTAATTTCACAGCAACTATGATAACAATCAGTGTTTATGGTTTTTTCTGCCAACACATATAGTTTAATAGTTATTGAGGTAAAGATGCCAGATGTAATTTTTCGGTATGTACGGTTCACCACAAACATTTAGACTAACCCATCTGCTCTATGGTCCCTTCATCTTTTCTTCTTTTCTTTTATTCCTTTTTTCAAGTTACATAGAACTTAGAGTTAAAAAACCCTAGTTCAATATGCCTCATCATACTACCCATGTGATTTTGGATCCCCACGCCTTTCTCCAAGTTGGCATAAAAAGTAATGGATTTAATTATAACATTTTAATACACATATATTTGTATTTCTCTTTCTATAAAACGTGTTTAAAAACTCAAGCCTGGAGGCAGAAAGATAGCTCAGTGGGTAAAGGTGCTTGTCACAAAAGCCTGAGGATCTGTTCAACCTGAGAGACTTACCTCTGACTTCAACAAGTGTGTGCTCTCCTCCTCCCCCCTCTCTGTATATGTGTATATGTCTCTGTCTGTCTGTCTGTCTGTCTGTCTGTCTGTCTGTCTGTCTCACACACACACAAACACACACATTAAATGAAATAGTAAAAAAAAAATAGTAAAAATTCAAGCCTGTAATATTTTTATGAGGTTGCTACGGTGAACAAATAAAGAAAAATACTGGCCACAGAGCCTAGCACATAAAAGCTATCCAATAACCAAATATACTCTGTTAGGCTACTTAAAGGCTCAAGGTAGCTGAAACTTGACTGAAAGGCTGTGCTTTGGGGTTGCCAGGAACCTTTGTCCAGAGGAGGAGCCGCTCCTCCACTGTGAGGTTTGGGGGAGCAAAGTGTGTAGCAATAAAGACAGACTCCGCATTCCTCGCAGATGGAAGCAGAGAGAAATATGCTCGGTGACTGACATTCTATTTTTCTGGACTCAGAAGTAGTACAATTCTCCCCTTCTTTCGGCACAGAGGAAGGGGCTCCTTAACTTAAGCCTTTTAGAGCCCACTATTGACCCCATTTTTAACCTAACAAGCTGGATTCAATTATTCTCAGTTGTTCCTTGGCTACTCCTGAAGACTGAATTTGGACTGAAGCAGGAGGAACTACTGGCAGAGAAACCAGCGGACAAAGTTACGTTGATGCTGTGGATTAAGACGTGAACTGGTTCCAGACAAGGGAAGATACAGAAGAGGCGCAAGTGAGAGGCTGCTATGAAAGCACCCATAACATTCCTTAGCGGGAGACACCAGGGCATGGGGCCAACGATCACCATGAGCTCAAGGGAGAGGATGGTTTGGAGAGCACGATGCTGAGGACAGTTAGGCATTAGAGATGGGCCACAGCTTGTCAAGGGAAAGGAAAGATGCAGTTTGATATATCAAACATAAGCAGAATGTCAAGAAGGAAATATGTACCAGGTTCTTAGAGATAGAGGAAAACGGGGATGAGCAATGTTGACTCGGGGGTCTTCTGCAGGTTAGAAGTCATGGGGGAAACTATGGCTACAGAGGAAGTTTCTAAGCAAATAAGAGAAGGTCAGAGATGTCAGGGACCCTTTAAAGTGCTTCTCAAATATGGCCCTGGGCATTGCTTGTACCTTTGACCCAATTAAGGGGCCCATGTCCCTGCACTAAGCAAACAGCATCTTTCTAAGAAACCCAGTCTGAGTCCAATTTGTATTTAGATGTCAAAGGAGCCCTCATATTGGACTGAGAATTTAAGCAATTTTCATTTGCAACTTAAGCTCATTTTTTGGTCTCAAACTATTGGAACAGGAATTTTGGGTTAGGATCATGTTGAAGAGGGGGGCAAGGGATCAGTTAACAATACTGCATGAACTGGATAAACCCTAAAGCCTCCTTTATTATATTTTATTTTCTAAATTTAGACAGGATCTCACTATAATCAAGTCTAGCCTGGAACAATTCATTATACATCACAAGCTGGCTGCAGCTCACAAATAGGCCTCCTACCTCAGTCTATCTGAGGAAGCCCTGCTTTTGAGAGAACTTTGGTGCCAACAGTACCTCTCCATAGTGCCATAGATACAGACCCAATACAGCACGCAGATAAGGGTATAAAGAAAGGAAAGCAGTGTATGCTCAGCATTTAGTAAAAATTAATTACCCATCATGCTAATGAAGGCTATCTATTTATTCATGTACTTATTGCGTGCCTAATACAGCCCCAACTCCAATGACACAGATTGCTAACAAAAACTGGGTAAAAGGAAGCCAGGTTAGTTCACTTCTATTTTTTCTAGTGATTTTGGTGGAACTCTCTTCTTTTCTGGCCTTTGCCCTGAGAAGATAAGGGTGATTCTTAGCTACCTACTAATTTCCACAGGAGATAATTGCCACACAGGATTCTGAAGACAGATAAATAAAAAGGAGAAAAATTGCTGGTGGGAGACCAAAGAAATTCTTCAGTTACAGAAGCTCTAGAAACTTCTCTATAAATCTGTAAAAGGAACTGTTATTTGTCTGTTTCAATTGCTGTGTGGGAGGCTTACCTCTGCTGACCTAGGCCTAGTCCTGGAGGTTTCTAGCCTCTGTAAGATCTAACCTAGGCCTAGAATGTTTCCAGCCTCTGAGACTCACTGCTTAATAAGTTCACTCTTTCTTGTTGTTACTGAGCTCTGAGATGGCTGCTTCAACTCAGCTGTTTTGGCTCCAACTCCTCTTCCAGCTGACTTATTCAATCTGGCTTCTCTCTCAGCCTCTGAAATGCTGTTTGACCTCAAACTAACTCCAGCAATATTTTCTAATCTTCTGGATCCTTCTCATTCTCTGCCTTGTTCTGTCTTCACCTGTGTTTAACTTGTTCTCTCATTCAATCTCTCTGTAAAACTCTAATGGTAAAACTGCCTCCTCTCTCCTCATTCTCTGTGCTGCTCCCTTCTACCTTCCCTTTCCTCTCTCTTCTTGTGAGAGTTGGGCGTATCCTATTCTGTCAAATCATCTCTGATTCATTACTTTTTCTGTCACGGAATTAGACATATCTTTAAACATATATGACATATTTCTTCTCATTTTTAAAGTACTGTCTTGTTTTTATTATAAGAGAAATATATGCAAGTTAAAAAACAAACACAAACAAAATAGAAGTATCAAATGAGGAGCCACTTGTAAGACCAACACTTAGTATCACTGTTCACATTTTGATGAATCTCTTTCCAGAGTTTTTCATAGTCACCGCACAGGAAATTTCCTACAATATATTAAGTAAAATCTGTTCTAGATCCCATTGTACTAACATGTAAATTTAAGCGTGCCCAACTAAGACACTCAAGTCTTCTTACAAGATATTGGTCAAAGCATCCTACTCTGATTTTTCACTCCATGCTGACCATGTGTAGGTGCCCTGCCATCAGCTGCAGCTCCAGCGTCTTCCCACCTATCTCCTTCCAGTCCTCAAGATTCGGTTTTAGGGTTGTGCTACAATTAGCCACGTACGCCCATTAGCTTCTTAAACCAGTTAATGAGGAGAGCTTGTTGGCCCCAGGGGCAGCTGGTTTTGTTTACCTGGCCCTTTACTTAAGAGGAAAAACCTTTGGCCCTCATTATCTGACCCCTTCTTCTATTTCAGGTAATTACATTAGGGCTGGCTTCCCAATGTTCAGGAATTTCCGGACCTTTTTCCCCCCTGCCTGCTGCTTTCAAGGAGGAGGGGCAGTCTACTCAGAATTTTAACACCCGGCCTGCTGACTGAACAGGTAATTCCATAAAACTGAAGCCTTATCCTCGAAGGGGTTGGGGGTGCAGGGAAGAGAAGCTTAAAAAATCATTAGAACACCCTGCTGACCTGTAAAACCTAGTCTGACACCTCAAAGCCAAGCAGTGGAGAAAGCTGATTGGAGACTCAATAAAGCAGTATAAAATGTGCTTGCCCCTCCAACGGGCCTCACTCTGGGCTCATGCTGGGCTGCTGCTGTTTGCACTTGCCATAGAGTTTGATTCTGAGGGGGCATCATTCTTCATTTTCTCTGCAGTGGGTCAAACTTTCTATCTTGTGTTTAAAATTACTTGGGGCAGTAAAGCTCTACTGAAGCACTACTGCAAAAAAAGATTCTAGACAATATAAATGCTTTTTGAGCTTTCTTAAACTTGTTTGAGTAATTCCATGCGTAAGTTCCCTAGTAGACCAAAATATTACAGTTAATTTGAAAGAGTTTGTACTGTGAAAAATATATAGCAAACTAGTGTAAACAAAGGCTTGGATTATGGACATCCCCTAGCACACAATGGAAACTAAAGGATACTCTACAAAATATTGAGTGACTGAGTGTGTGGTTCAATTCACAGTGAGCCAGGATATAGAACTGGGACTAAAGTGTCTTAAGGCTAAGCACCCCATTCCTAATCTGTCCCTTTCAGTTAACTCTGCAGATTTTGGATCCTGAGCCTGAAGTGTAGTATTTCCCCCATGTATCCAGAATTGTCTGTGGAGAGACACTATCTTGGCAGAGGCTCAAACAGCTGGACCTTGATCGCAGCAGTGCTGGGGAGAGTCTGCAGGAAGCTAAAAAAGGAATGGGTGGGAAAATCCTACATACTACAGCCATGGGAGTGGGCTCTGAAGAGGCCTCCTCCAGGGATTTGTGGGGCTATAACAGGCAATGCTACTAAACTCAGGGTGAGGAGGGGGGGAGGAAGAAATGCATCCAGGTGTTTATGTCTGAAAATTGATTGTGGGGCCATTATTGCAATGAGATCAACTGTACAAAATGTAAAATTAGGCTCAAAATAAATATTTATATAGAATGATAAAATAAATAACAACAAGCTCCTACAAACTTGAAAATCTTTCTTCTTTTGGTCTCTTTCCCTACCTCTTCCCCATTTCCTCTAGTTTTCATTTTCCCACCCTTGAGACAATTTAACAGAAATGTATACATAGAAATATTTCTTGCTAGCACCATTTAGACAATCTAGGCAATCAACAACTCCTAGCAGTCAAAACAACAACAACAACAGCAACAACAACAACAAAAACCAATTCCAGAGAGGGCCAAACCTGGTAAACCTACGTGGGGCATCAGCAAGAGGAATGCAGAGCTTAAGATGTTAGAACTACCCCCATGCACTGTTTTTTTGAAAGTCTTTATTCGTCAGAATTTGACATAGGTATGCAATGAAATATGATCATTACCTTGTACCAGGTCTTTCATGCTGCAATACCAACCTGCTAGCTCACTAGTGCAATAGTAGCACAACTGTTATAGGTGTAACTAACTGATTTCTGGTTGAAGATGACTGCATCTACCGTGGAAGTTGAAGAGAAATTGAAGAAGACATTACAAGATGGATAGAACTACCATGTCATGGATTGGAATACCTATGTTTTGAAAAACAGATATAACATCAAAACTAGTCAATAGACAAAATAGAATCTCCATTAAAATTCCAATGACATTCTTCACAAACACACAAAACATAGAAACCTACAAAATCTTCAATACATAAAATAATTCTAAGCAAAAAGAATAAGGCAGGAGGTATCAGACAGAATATTTGACCTCAAATTATACTATAGAGCCACAGTGACAGACAACATGATTATGGTGCAAAAATAGACATGCAGACCAATGAAATAGCATACAGAGGACCTAGAAGTAAATTTATATAGTTATAGACACCTAAATTTTGACAAAGATGCCAAAACATACAGTAAAAAAAGCCTCTTCAACAAATAGTGTTGGGAAAACTGGATATTCACTTGCAGAAAAATAAAATTAGTAACCTAATACTCATTCTGAACAAAATATCAATTTAAGGTGGATCAAGAATTTTTATATGAGAAGTTGAAATGGCTAGAAAAGCATAAGGAAGATACTTTAAGATGTAGGCGTATGCAAGAACTTTCAGAACAGGAAATAACTTTAGGAACTAGTAAGATTACATAAAAGTAAAACGATTCTTCACAATAAAGGAAATGATCATGAGAGTGAAGGGACAGCCTAGAATGAGAAAACACTTCCCTAGCTGTTCCTCAAACAGGGGCTTACTATGCTGAATGCAAAGAACCATGTGAGGCTGAGATAGAAACAGTTGGTAAAGCAGCTATAAGCCTGAGTGCCTGAATTTGGAGCCACAGCACCCTACAACCACCTGGGTGGAGTAGTATATGTCTGTAATACCAGTGCAGTAGAGAAATAAACCGGAAAACCCCTGAAGTGTGCTGGCTAGCCAACCTTGTTAATTTGGGGAGCTCCAGATCGGGGAGAAATCTCATCTCAAAAGATAAGGGGTAGAGGAGGACACAGTGACAATTCTGGCTCCCACAGGCATTCAGATACAGCACACCCACAATAAATGGACAATGACTGTAGAAACTACACTACCTTTCCCCTGAAAAACCTTCCAATCAACAAATGGACTGATGAACTGAGTTTGCAATTCTTGAGTCAAGAAACACAAATGACCAGTAAATATGTTTTAAAGTATTTAATATCCTCTTAGCATTAAGAAATGCCAATGAAAACTACTTTGAGATTCTGTCTTAGCACAGTAGGAATGGCTAACATCAAGAAAACAAAAGACAACAATGCTAGGGAGGATATGGGGTAAGATGAATCTTTATTTGTTACTGAGAAGTTTAATTGGATACAGTCACTATTGAAATCATTATAGAGGTTCTTCCAAAATTTAAATTAAAGCAACTACATGACACAGTTTTACTGAAATATGAAATATGCACCATGCAACAGATATGATATGGAGAAGTTTATTATATGAGCATGGGAGAGCAGTGAAATGGGAGGGGCACCCCAGAGGGAAAGAGAGACGTAGAGACAGCAAGAGAGGAAGAGAGAAGAGAGAGAGAGAGAGAGAGAGAGAGAGAGAGAGAGAGAGAGAGAGAGAGAGAAATGAAATATGTGGGAAAGATTAAGCTTTGTCACAGGTGGAAGCAGTCTTGGCAGGCTTTACCCTTGGGGCACCCCATGAATACCTTGTGGCAGACTGAGTGGAGCCATCCTGGGCCTGGAATTCAGGAAGCAGGCCTGGGAACCCCACCTGGGCTATTGTTTTCCTAATGGACCCTCAACGGGAGAAGGAGACCGCCCTTCCCACGTGACTTGGGCAGGTGGGGAGGAAAGAACAAGCTGGGGCTGGAGTCTGGGGAGAGAGTGAACAGGCTGGACTATCACGCAGGCCAGAGAGACACCTAAGGACTCATCCCGTGGAACGGATACCGGAAGGTTCACTCTTTTGTCCCTTTAACCTTTTGTCCTTCTTGTGTAAGCTAGTTGGGTTGTACAATAAAGTTTAATTGTTTAGAAACAGAGCCAACAGAAATGGGCTTGATGTTTTATATACACCTGGGCAGGGGGGACACCCAGTGGCAGGCAGGTAATGATGTCATAGGTTGCTAGGCAGATTGGGGCAGTGTGCTAACATTTACCACTCCTAGGCATATAGTGGAAAGACCCCGAGTCCTGCCATAGAGATGCTTGTACAATCATGTTTACTGCTGTACTATTTATAGTGCCAAGAAATAGATCCAGCTTAGATCAATAGATCAAGAAAACATGGTATATATACATAGTAAAATTTTATTCAGTTATAAAGAAAAATGACATCAGGATATTTACCAATAAGCAAAATAAGCCAGGCTCATAAAGACAAGCACTGTATTTTAATTTGTATGTATGTACTTGTGATTAGCTGTGTGTGTGTGTATGAGAGAGAGGAGTGTGTATGTTTGTGTGTATGCACATGTGTGTATAAATGTCATGTAAATAGAAAGACAACCATTAGAAGAGAAAAAGGAGATCTAGTTAGAAGGAAGGGAAAGTGATGTTAATGTTGAGGCTCACAGAAAGGAAAGAAATCAACAGGAGGCCATTAGACAGAACACGGAAGAGAGGCTGGGAAGACAACAGGAACCAAGCATTATTCAAGTGCCATACTGAAACCCATTATGTTGTATGCCAACTTAAAAAATGAAAACAAACCACCAAACAAAACAAGAACCAAAGTTGAATGAAAATAAGCATATATGTAATCTCTCCATTTTCATGTAGTTTTATATAAATTAAATCTATGTGGTTCGTACAATTTTTCAAGCATGCAAGCAATATATAGTTTATGGGTTCTCATGTACATAGTAAACATTGAAATGTGCACTAGAAGCATGTAATCTGAAAGTATTCAGTTATATGTCTTGGAAAAATATGAGGCTAAGTTGGGAAACAAGTACATTTCACTTTTATATTTAAATGCTTGTTTCACCTAAAATATAAGCAAAATAAAAATAGCAGTGAAACTTATCCATTATGAATTGTAGATATGTATAAGAATTTATATCTAATTCTACTTCTATTTTTTTATTTTGCTAATAGTATTGTAACAGGAATCTTTATGCAGTTAAATTATTCATTTTCCTCAGGAAGAGAGTCAATAATTATTCCTCTGTGAGAAAATGTGCTCACAGGAACTTTTTAAAATAAAGAACATAAACAAAAATATACTGGCCCAAATAACCAGAAGCTATTCAGGAAAACAGGTCCACTTATAAAGGCAAAAAGGAGAATGGACAAGAGATGCCACGAGTGTTGGTGTTCTCCTCTTTGGGAGACTACATGGGACTAAAGATCACTGAGTTTATGAAGCTATGAGCAGGAAGAGCAGTTTTCATTCAGTTAAAATGTAGCTGTATCATTTCTGAGACTAAACTGCTTTACGGCTATTGATTTCTTTTCGGCCCCCAGGTGGGTCCTTGTGTAATTGTCTGAGTGAAGCCATGCTCTGGTGGGCGACCAATGGGCAGGTTGGTGAATAGGAGAATGGTTATGGCTTTTGAGGAGGAAGGGAGTGATCCTGGAGAATTTCTTGGCAGTTTTTCACTGCAAATTAACTAAGTTTAAAAGATGTAAAGTTGATGCCTGAGATTTCTTTTTTTTTTTTTTTTTTACTTGTGGTGTTTCTACCTTAAACTGGAAAGGCCTATATGACTTCTGTGGCCTTCGCATCTACAAGACATGCAGATCCTGAGATAATATTGTTGGTTTGTTATAAAACTAAGCTTTCTCCCAATACATGTAGAGCAAACTTCTAAGTCCTATGTCTACACCTAGCCCACCACCATTAAAAGGTGCCAATAGGTATTGTAGTTGCCCTTGGCAACATGGAGGCAGTCACTGAATTAGATACGTCTCTGCGTTTCTCTTATGCCCCTGTGTACTTCGGGTGAGGTTCCAGAGCCTGAAGATACTGGCACTTTGTGCTTCCTTCTAACGCCTAGCAGTTCAGCCAAGGACCCCTTAACAATGCTACTAGAGGCCTCAGACCCTTTCCACAAATAGCCCCTCTCTTCTGTCCACACACAACCCACTGTGCTTGATGCGCACGTTTTCGCATGCGGTTTCATTGATTCTTAGGACTCCCCAAATGAGAGACTGTTCTTCAGACCATTGCAGAGTTTCTCTTCTAAATTGCAGGGTAAGGATAAGATGGGCTGGCACTTGAGGCTGGGGCTCAACTCAGGACCCCCACCTTGAACTGAGAACACTCGACATTGCTTAGCCCCTCCTCACCAGACATAGAATCTGCAGATTCTGTGAGTCTGTCTGGCACAGACACTATGTTCTAGAACAAGAATCAGTAGTATGAGAGGAAATGTAGGAGAAGCAGAGAAGGGGTTGGAAAATGATTATATGCTGCAAAGGAGCAAAGAGAAAAGAAATGGTGGCATCGTGGTGGAAGTTGGAGGGATGAAGTCTCAAAGGATTCTGGTCTAGAAGAACAAAGCAGTTTTCCAAATCTCCGTTTTATCAGAATTGCCTAGGACTACTTTCAACTTTATTTAGTTTTAGTTTGCAAACAGTAAATAGATTGACATGGCTCAGAGATCAAAAGGAAAAAAAGTATATGGTGAGAAGGTCCCTCTACATCTATGTCTTTGTGACCTCATTTCCCCATTTCTCTGCAAGAAATGTTGCCAGGGTTTTTTATTCAGTGATTTTGAAGTATACGTAAAAGCGGAACATTCTACACTGTTTTGACTACTCCCACCCCTAAACACTGTCATGTCAAATTGCATGAATTAGTACACAAAATCTCCCTAGCTTTTAAATTTATATTAGCATCCTATTACATGAATATACTACTGCTTTAGCTAACAAATTCTCTATTACTAAAACCCTTTAGTTATTTGAATTCTGTTACAAACAAAGCTGAACCAAGTTACATTGTGTGATGCACTGCATGCCAAAGGGAACTGGGTTTCAGATGAGTTCTCAACCAAGTAGCTCGAGGTAGGTCTGCTAGTGTCTTGGGCTTTTAGAAATGTGAAGAAATGTAATGACAGCAGGGGTAGCATGTTCCGAAAGCACATACATGGAACACTTCCCAAGACAGACAACTATACTGAATGAGGATGAATTAAAGTTTCACAAATGTATTTGCTTTCTCAAGTTTTAATTATTTAACAAAGTGTATAATAAATTGTCTTTACAATATACTTTGAAGAAACAAACAGTCTAGCTACAATATCCTCTTGTTTGGTAGCTAGGGACTCAGAGAGAGTTGCATGTTCAGCATCTAGAACATGATAGAACAGTGTGGCAGCTGATTTTGATTGGCAACTTGGCAGGATCTACAGTCTTCTAGGAGACGGACCTGTGAGCACATGTGTGAGGGAGCTCAGGGTCCAGTGTGGGTGGCGACACTCCATGAGGTGGGGCCTTGAGAGCAGCAGCAGCAGCCATCATTCCCAGCTTCCCAAATCACAGCCCTATCACTGTGCTTCCAACTGTGAACCAAAGCAGACCTTTCTTTCCTTAAGTGGCCTTAAAAACTTTAGAAAATCTTATTCTTACATGTGTGTATGATATGTATATGTGCATGATGTGTGTCTGTAGGAGTGCTTGTATTGTATGTAATGTGGAGGTAGGAGAACAACTTGCAGGAGGTGGCTTTCTTTTTCCACGTCTACATGGGGATTACACCTAACCCTAACCCTAACCCTAACCCTGTCACCAGGCTTGCGTGGTGCACACTTTGCGCACTGAACCTTCTCTCCAGTTTTTAGGTTGCTTTTGTCAGATGTTTTGTTGCAGCAATGAGAAAACAAAATAAAACAACATGAATATAAACAGTATAGCTCAGTGAATATACTACCTTGTTTAAATTAGTCCTAAATATGCCAAGGGAGACTGTACAGGCTGAAAAATAAATCTATAAAGATTTAAAAAAAAGAAAGGAAAAACTGATGGGATTAAGATAGAATGTGATAGAGCAGCTGGAGTTCTGAGATAAAGTTATTTGACGTTTGTGGAGGAAGTGAGACAATATAAGCTATTAAAGATAAACTGTCCCGAGGCAGTGTGATGGTTAACATTCTAAGAACAATAAAGTAAGGTCTGAGCATATTGGAAACAGACCATTCAGCAATCGTTACAAACGTGTACTATGGACCAAGTATCTAAGATACTGGAGACTCGAGTAGTGAATAGGACACTTTCTTTATTTCTGTATAGCTTACATTCTGGAAAGATTAAAATAGTGAATTGTTTTATATTAGAAATAAATACAACGAAGAAAAATATAAAGGAGGACGAAGGCATAACATAGGGGCTGGCTGTATGGCTCAGTTGGTAAAGCGTTTACCTTGCAAAAATCCTTCAAACCCACATAAAAATGGCAGGAGTGGTATTCATGGTTGTGCCACATGTTTCTGATCACTGGGGCAGTGGAGACAGCATGGTACCTGGGTTTTTCTGATCTGTCCAGATAGACAGATTGTGAGCTCCAGGCCAATAAGAAATTCAATCTCAAAGGAAGTAGAGGGTGCCTGTAAGGAAAGCACCCAAGTTCCTAGAAATTTAGGGAGACATGTTTTTGGGAAAGGGAAGTAAATGCAAAGAGTTAAGGAGTGGAAACAAGGGTCAGTGGAAGGTTTCTAGGAACAGGATGGAGATCAGAGTAGAGCTGGGTAAGGTAGGAGGATGGCAGCAGAAGAGGGCAGGAAGTCAGTTAGCATACAGCTCTAATAGCTGCTTTAGGGACATCAGAGGTAGGTTTATTTTTAGTTGGATTAAAGATTTTGAGGGAAGTAATAATATGACCAACCTAAGTGATCACTGCAATGGGAGCAAATGGGCCAGGTAGCAATCGATTGCAGTAGAGGGATGAAGAATTAAAAATATTTGAATTTTGATTGTGGTGATGGAAATCACTAAAAATGTTTGGACTCTGGACCTCTTTTAAAGGTACAACTTGTAAGATTTGATGGCTTACCAAATGGTAGGATAGGAGAAAGTTCTACACAGAGAGAAAACAAATGAAACTGTAATTAGTGACTAATAACACAAAGAGCAAGAAACCAAAAAACTGATTGTAGTCAACACATAACTTTAGATATTAAGAAAACAGCAATAAAAACAAGCTAGCTGAATGGAATAAGAAACAAAATCTATCTTTGTGCTGTCTATTAGAAACTTATCTTATCTATAAAGATAGGCACCACCTTAAAGTGAAAAGATGGGAAAAATATTCCAAAGCAATCCTATCAGGGAACAAGCAGGTTTCACTATCCTGGTGTCTGTCTAAATAGTCTTCAAACTAAGACTAATGGGAAGAAATGAAGACAAGTACTTCATCTTATTAAGGTAACAAGAAATTATCATAATACTAAATATATATGCAACAATCTCTGGCAACTCTATGTCATAAAAATTATCTCATGTAATTAAAGACACAGACTGACATAAGCCCTACCATAATAGGTAAATTCAATACCCCATATCTCTAATAGACAGGTCATCTAGACAAAAGCTTAATAGAAATCTCATAATTGATTGACTACTCACATCAAATGCACTTAACAGATACCTACAGAATATTTCACCCAAACACCAAAGAATAAAAGTTCTCATACTCAGCAGCACATAGAACCTTTCATAAAACAGGCCTCATGCTGGACACAAAACTAGCCTTAATAAATATACAAAATCAAAATTATTCCATATGTCAAATCTGATCATTATGCAATAAAACTTAAAATCAATAGCAATCAAAATTCTGGTAGGTATATAAACTTGTGGGGATAAATAGATCATTACTGAATGATGAGTCAAAGAAGAAATAAAAAAAGAAACCAAAATATTCTTGGAACTAAATAAAAGTGAAAACCCAACACAACAAAACTCTTTGGACACATTAAAAGCAGTCTTGTGAGGAAAATTTATAGGTCTAAATACCTACATTTAAAAAAATCAGAAAGAGTAAAAGTAAATGACTTAATGATGTAACTCAAGAATTTGGAAAAACTAGAATCAAACCTAAACCCAGTAGATTACAGATATGAAAATAAAAACAAAAATGAATTAAATAGAAACAAAGAGAACAATAAAAAGAATCAATGAATCTAAGAGCTGGTTCTTGTAGAATATAAACAAAATCGACAGATCCTAGCCACAGCTGGCCAAAAGAAACAAAGAGATGATCCAATTTAACAAAACCAGAAATCAACAGGTGAAATATTACAATAGACACCAAAGAAATCCAGAATATTATAAGAAAATACAGAAAAACCTGTACTAAAACAATTTGGAAACTCTAAAAGAAATGGATGAATTTGTTGCTTCATTTAAACTACCGAAGAAGAGATCCACAGCCTAAACAGAGCTATAATAAAATATTTCAAACAGTAATAAAAAAAGCTCTCCAACTAAAAATAGGCCCAACCCAGATGAAGTCACAGCATAATTTTACCAGACTTTCAAGCTTTCAAAAAAGAACTACAATCAACACTCCTTACATTAGTCATAACAAAAGACACAGCAATAACACAATGACAAAACTATAGACCATATGCCTGATGAACATGGATGTAAAATTCCATAACAAAAATAATACATGCACACAGCAAGACCAAGTTGACTCAATCCCAGAAATTCAGGGCAAGTTCAATATATTTAAGTCAGTAAATGCAATAAATCATGTAAATGGACTTAAAGACAAAAATCACATGATCATTTTAATAGCTGCAAAAAGAGCTTTTGACAAAACCTATTATGCTTTTATGATAGAAATTATAGAGAGTAGGACTGGAGAAAACATACTTAAGGCTATCTACCAACATAAAGAAGTCTATAAATATGAAAACCTACAGTAAGATATGATATTTGGTACACCTTAAAATATCTCTTCTGAGTTGCCTTCAGAAATACACATGCATTTTATGCTGTGCTCAGGAAAGCTGCCTTTTAAAAAAATTTTAATTTTATTTTATTAATTTATTCTTATTACATCTCAATGGTTATCCCATCCCTTGTATCCTCCCCTTCTTCCCTCCCTCCCATTTTCCCCTTACTCTCCTCCCCTATGACTGTGACTGAGGAGGACTTCCTCCCCCTTTCTATGCTCATAGGGTATCAAGTCTCTTCTTGGTAGCCTGCTATCCTTCCTCTGAGTGCCACCAGGTCTCCCCATCCAGGGGACGTCGTCAAATATGGGGCTTATTAGTAGCCTTTAATATCATTGTTCCATCCCCTGCAATGAAACATGAAGAAACAACCAATTTTCAATGGTTGGTGTTTGGTGTTAAGTTGAAGCCTACGAAGCTGCTTTCTCCTGGGTGAAAAAAGTTGACCATTAGACAAATAGGTGGTTTAATCCTCAACGTGTACTACCTCTATTTCTATTAGACACAAACAATATATAGCTTGTTGGAAAGTCAAAACTAAATATGAATATGAGTGATCAGAAAGCAACTATTAATTATTGAAGAGCCTGCAAAATATGTTATGATACAGAATTCAGTGGCTCTTCACAATCTGTTCACTAAACATTCGATACATAGGTCTTGCATTCTTTTCTGTTAATTAAATTTCTTAGTATAATTGGACTAAAAATGCTTGTCCAGATGTTTCCACAAGTTCTGGGAAGGAAACTAAGTCATCTGGTAACATTCCATGAATCTCTGAGTAGAGAATTCATAAAAACTCAGTAGATCATGATATTATACCCTGTCTCTTTTCCCATGTCTTAAACCCAAACTCAAGTAAATAGTAGTCTAAGGAAAAACACACGATCTAAAAAAAAAAAATTGGCTTGCAAGCAGTTGTACTTTTCAGTGTGTCACCCCCGATTCTTTCAATAGTGATTTTTTTTAAAAGCATGAATCACTTATAAAATATTAACCAAACCAATGAAGAAGAGCCTAAGAAAGACTCTTCTTTGTCCTAACACCCAAGAGTCTTTCTTGTCTCTCTTAATATACACAAAAAAGTAATTTATAATTTTATGGAGTCTTTATATTTAAGACGTTTTAGAAAAAGAGTGTTTGGCGATCAGGGGATTAGCAATGGGCAGTGTGAGGGCAGGAGGAAGAACGCTCTTGGTCTTCAGCACAAGATTCTTGTAAACCCCAAAAGGAATCACTGAGATCTTGGCTACTGTGGTAGGGAGATACAGATCTGGAGAAGGACATATGATCTGAAGATGTTTCTTGTGAATTCTGGGGTTTGTAGCCTGTTTATTTATTCCTTAGGCTGAAATCAAGTTGGTTTCCTTGACACCAGAAGTGCTGCTGGTAGTGATGTTCCTGTGTGTTCCTTGCCTGGCAAAGAGTCTCAGTACCCACACAACAAGCCTCAGCTTTTTATAAAATGAAACATCCTCTGTGTTACAGGAAATTATTACTCTTGTCACTAAGGTCATGCCAAATTTCCCCAAAGGAGGGGTGTTTTCTAACCTCATTGTCTTCTTCCAATCCTATTAGGCTAAGCCCAGATTTACAGAATTACCCACAGAGAGTGAGAGATGCAAACGTGAAAAGCCCTTACAATGCTTGGCCACATTTTTCTTGTGATTCACATTAAAGCATCTCATGTGAAAGTTGAACACAGAAAAACTATACCAATTACATACACTGTAAGTGAATTTTCAAAATTACAGAAAATTTGAATTCCTTGGTCTGTGAAGGAACTTTAACAGAAGTGTTTGTTGTTTGTGGTTCTTTTATTTCCTGCTAACTTTGTTTCCTTTTACATGTATGAGATGAATTGGGAAGGGAGAAACAAGGGGAGAAAGAGCGGGAACAGTGATCCATTTCCACACCAAAATGCCACCAGGACGCCACAGTTATGCTGCCGTCAAATGGCGATGTTCAGGAAACTGTCTGCCCAGAAACAGCCATGTAACTTGAGACAATAATGAAATTATTTTCTGAAATTCTCAAAACCATGTAACGTAAATTCTAATGTCATTATGCTTTTCCCTTTCTTTGCTGAATTCTTAGGAGCTTTTGTTCCTCAAGATAAAAGCCATGAGTTTTAGAGAAAAGGGTTGGGTAATGGCGGACAAACACGCAGCGACGCAAGTGCATCAAGACTTAAGGCTACAGCTGCCATGAATTTGGGAGATGGGATAAGGCTGCTTGACCATTTCTCATCAAAGAGAGGGAAAGCAGACGCTTTGTCAAAGGAGAACAAATGTCTGTCAGGGCAAAGGACTCCCAGAACATACTCAGCCCTTTACCTAAGGACAGTAGCGGGGCTCATGCAATCTCTCATCAACGCATCAATCATTCATAAGCTTAAAAGGAAAAAAATTAGCTGCTTCTGATAGCCTACAAATGTGTTAAATTTTACTTTGAAAGCCCAAATGAAGTGACTCTTGCTTAAAATTCTGTCCAAGAAAAAAATTAAATCTAACTACCAACATAAACTTACATTAGGATTAAGTTACAAAAGCATTGTTCACAAAGTTTACCTGAGGTGAGAAAATGGGACATATTACTAAATTTGAAATTTTGAGGTGGCTTTCCCTGATACCATCAGGCATGGTTTGTTCTTCAACATTAGAGCTTTACCAGTTATAATGATAGTGATAGGACCCTGAGTTCCAGTCACCTGCGAGGTAGCTCTCATCTGTAATCCTACACTCCAAACTTCCAAATGAATATAATTAACACTGTATGTAATCTGAGAAATACAACCAGACATGCTTACTGCACAGAAAGCCCGAAAGTCAAACATCCATGCTGAGGTAAGACAGCTCTTAAAGGGATCAAATGACACCAGAGACAAATGTATCAAGTTGCTGTGGCAACTGATCCAAAGTGCAGTACAGCTGTTTCCAGTCTGTTTTCCCAACTTCAGAGACTATTCACTCAAGGCAAACCATAAAAATACCTCCTAACTCATAAAAACGACATTTTCTGTTTTGTACGCCAGCTCGCTCATCTCCTCAGGCTAAGGTCTGCCTATCCCACTTGCTCTTGAACTTTGCTCATCAGGATAAGCCTGTGGGAGAATCCTGCCAACAATTACACTTGGGTTCTCAAACACAACAGAGAGGTAAGTTCCTTCAGAAGCCAAGTGAGCCTGTGCTTGCCTCAGCCCTCGTCACACACAGACTCAGCCACAGTCTTCCAGGGTCATGGTTAGAGACCAGGACTTTATTCAGTTTAGTCTCTGTCTGGGCAAATTCTTTCAAAGTCAAAGTTTCAAGTGGAAGCTGAATGATTACTCTTTTTCTCAAGAAAATGGGTTATGAAATATGCTTCTTCAAAATAGTGAGGGAAATGGGCTCTGCTCTGTGAAGAAGATGAGTTGAATCCTGGGCCATCATCTTTTTTCTGGGACTCTCAGATGAGACGTACACTCTTTTTGATGCCTACTTGCCTAGAAAAAACTAGTATTAATGAGCTTTACTTTGTTAGTACAGTACTCCTGGGACTTGCGTGTGCAGGAAACATCTGAGTGTATTACTACAATGCACACTCTACTTTAAGGACTGGAGTGGGGACTGGGATTTCCCTTTCTAAACCTCGCTGGTGAGGTTAGTGCTGCTGGTTTGGACTTCCCTGTAGCACCGGGTGGTAGGAGCTTTCCTGGCTACATTTATAAGAAGCCACAACAATCCTGGTGCATAGAAAGCCTTCAGTTACTGCCAGCTCTTACCTCATTGTCAACAGTATATACAAAAAGCATTTTGAATGCATTTCCATCCTGAGGACTTGTACCAGGATGGGTATTTTTGTGACAAATCTGACCCTGTTGTTTTGAGGAGACTGTAGGAGATTAGAACTCTGGCCTGGAAAAGCCCCTGAGTACTCAGAGCATACTAAGCTGTTGTGGGAACAGGAGAAATAATGATGAAAATAGTATAGATGATGGAGACCTGGCTTAGGAAGTTTCAGGAGGACGTTTGAGAGACCCTTAAAAGCTCTATTAGAGTCATTTTTACTGTATTTTGTATTAAGAATCTGTGGTTCCTGGTCAATTGGGGCTAAAGAATCATCTCTGGTTAGTAAGAGACAAAAACCACTGACGTGAAACTTTTCCTTTACTGAGACATATGATGCTGGTTAACTGGGACTGAGAAATTAGCTGTCTTTAAGAAGAAATCTCTGACAAAAAAAAAAAAAAAAAGAGAAGAAATGGTTCCTAATGATACTCTCCTATACTAAGACTGGTGGTGCCTAGCCCAGTCATCATCAGAGATGCTTCATGTAGCAACTGAGGGAGCAGAGCAGATACAGAGACCCACAGCCCAGAGAATCCCACAGAAGAGGGGGAGGCAGGGTTGTAGAATCCAGAGGGATAGAAAACACAGAACAGGCCCCCAGAATCAATTGAGCAGGGCTCATAGAGGCTCGCAGAGACTGAGGCGGCAATCACCAAACCTGCATGGGTCTGCATTAGGTCTTCTGCAGACATGCTGTGGTTGTGTAGCTGGGGTTTTTTTTGTAGACCTCCTAACAGTGGGAGTGGAGAAGTTGCTGACTGTTTTACTGGGTTGCCTCATTCAGCCTTGTTATGAGGATTTGTACTTAGTTTATTGCATCTTGGTATGCTGTATTTGGTTGTTACCCATAGGAGGCCTGCTCCTTTTTGAATGGAAAGGGAGGAACAACGGATGTGAGGAAGAGGGGAAATAATGGGTGCAGTAGAAGGAGTGGAGGGAGGGAAGACTGCAGTTGGAATATTTTGCATGAGAGAAAAAAAAAAAGAGCAACAGATCAGCATTGTCACAGTGAGATAATGAGGGAGCATTTCCTCAGGGTCAGCACACACCGTTGTGGTCCAAAGTTGGCTACAGCTGCCTCTCATCTTATGCTGACAGCTTAACTTGGTGGTGTGCAAGAATCTTTCAGGTAGTACTGGCTTTGGTGTCATGAGAACTGCAGAATGGAAGAGTTCATTGAGAGCAATCAAGGCTTGGCAGCACTGACAGTTAGGAGAGGCCATTGGTGAAAGTGCAGCCTTAGTAGAAGCGGAACTCCTAAGAGTGAAGGGGTCAGAGAGAGGTTTGGCTCTGTGTGGCAGAGTTAGAGTCCCCGAATGGAGGCCAGGATGCCATTGGTGGAGGTGACCCCAGCATAGTGGAGACAGCAGGACCTTTGGAGGACTACCAAAGACAGTAGTAGCAGCTGTGGAGTGGAGCTGGCTGGAACCTATGTGATGAGCTGGGTGTGCTTAAATGGCAGAGTCCCGATTCAGGATATAGAACTATAAGATTTAATTTAACACTGTTGAAGTTTGCTTTGCTTTGCTTTGTTCAGATTTTTTTTCCTTTGCAGAAACCCATGGTTACAAGACTTTGAATATTTTAAAGAGACAGATTTTTAAAAAAATGATTGAATTTTTAAAAGACTGTAGGACTTTTAAAGTTATACTGTGATACTAACACAACATATTAAGGAGAAAGGAAAGGCTACAGTTTAATAGGGATGTATTGGTATGTTAAGTTTACAAGAGATCAATTGTGCTGGTTAGGTTTTTTTTGTTGTTGTTGTTTGGTTGTTTGTTTTTGCCAACTTGACTCAAGTATCTGGGAAGAGGGTATGTTATCTGAGAAAAGGCTTCATCAGATTGTTTGTACACAAGTATGCAAGGCATATTTTTCATTAATAATTGATGTAGGAAAGCCTATGCTCCCAAAGGAGGTGACGGCCTTGGACAAGAGGTTCTGGGTAGTATAAGAAAGTCAAACTACTGCACCATCCAAGGACAATACATGCAGTAAACATAGAACCCCTACTCTGATCTAGCCAATGGACAGGACATTCTCCACAGTTGAGTGGAGAGCAGGGACTGACTCTGACATGAACTCTGGTGCCCCATATTTGACCACTTCCCCTTGTTGGGGAGACCTTGTGACACTCAGAGAAAGGCAGGCTACCAAGATGAGACTTGATAGCCTATGATCATATAGTGGGGGAGGAGGTCCTCCTCGGTCACAGACATAGGGGAGGGGAATAGGGTGAAAGCGAGAGGGAGGGAGGGACGGGAGGATACAAGGGATGGGATAACAATTGAGATGTAATCTGAAGAAATTAATTAAATAAATTAAAATAAAAAACAAAAGCAAACTGAGCAAACTACAGGGAGCTGACCAGTAAGCAGCATTCCTCTGTGGTCTCTATTTCAGTTCCTGACTTCATGTTCCTGACTTGCTTGAATTCTTTCTTGGCTTTGCTCAGTACTAGAGCATGATTGGGGAATGTCAGTCAAATAAACTCATTATTTTCCAAATTGATTTTGGTCAGTTTTTATCACAATAGAAAATGAACTGAAACAAAAGTCTTTTTTTGTAAAATCCAGTGAGAACTTGATAAAGCAACTGAAGATATGGAACATTAGTTACATCCTCCATTCAACCTTATAACATTCTTAATACAGCATAGTTTGCACATTTTTCATGGCTCTTGACAAGGGAAATGATCCAGAAATTCTATACTTGTAAAATTATACTCACATCCACACAACCCGCACAATATAAATGTATATACATATATTACTAATATATATATTAAGCTCCAGGTTTTACTTGGATTTCTTTCGCTAAAGCCTATTTTATTTATTTAGTTTTGTGGTGCTAGGGAGTGAACTCAGGGCCTTATACATTAAAGCACACCACTATTGTACCATACCCTCATCTCAATAAATTCATTTATTCAAATAATTCTGTTTAAAGTCTATTATATATGGACTAAAACAGCAACTTAAAAAAGTTACCATTACATAAATGTGCTATATGGATCACTTTTAGAGATCCTGCAACTTAATGAATATTTGGAAATGTGACTTCTCTAATGATAGTAATTATAAACCAAACTCATTAAACATTTGCAATTGCAAATACAATGATAAATGTTTTCATCGCGGTCTCAGTTATCATCATAACAATCCTGCATAGTAAGAACTGTTAAGATACCCACAACCCAGTTCAGTCTCACAGACTTTACTCCAGGAGCTCCCTCTGCCAGTTCTCAGGGTATTAGCTTACCTAATTCACTCACTCATTTTTTTTCTATGTTGCCTCCCATCTCAGCTTCTAAGAACCAGTCTCTAAGAACTGCAGTCTACTTCCCTCCTTATCTGCTCCATCCTCCCCTCCCTTCCCCTTCTACACTTTGCATGCTCTTTTTTAAAAGAGAAAAATCATGACAATTCTATTGTTTATAGACATAATCTGAATGTACAAACAACTAATTAGATATAAAAGAAATATTACCACTTTACTCTGATACTAACTTAATATTGAATCAAAATGTAAGCTCATTTGTAGGTATGGAAAGTTTCAGAATATCAAAAAGTTGTATTTGTGCATAATTGTTGTACGTAGTTCTTTGCATGCTCTTAATGGTTCTTCATCTGGTCTTCTCTCCTTTTAGATCATCTGCTGTGTCTTGCTGAGTAGTCTTCTGTCTTCCTCTGGTGCTTGGAAGAATTTTCTTTCTATTTTGGTTTTACTAAGCTGACTGATAACATAACCTTCTCTATTTTCCTTTCCAGTAAAAAAGAAAATAAGCATTGGTTTGCATCAAACAGTGGCTATGGAGAATAATCAGAATTAAAATTATGGGCTTCTAAACAGAGAGGCAACCACGCCTTTCCTCAGATGTGAGAATGCTAGCAATTCAAATAGAAAGTTATAAGAGTAGAGCATTCTTCTCGGGAAGAACAACCAAAAGACCCATAGGTATGACTGGTTAGACTCTGATGCTTTGGCTGGAATTTCCTGTACAGACTTTCATTGGTTGAGAATCAATGCCCATTTAAAAAAAATCAATCAGCTCTTATCAACAAAACTAGAAACAAACGAAACAAAACTCAAAATAATCAGGCATTTGGGAGAAGGAAGCTTTAATTCTAAAGTCAAAAACAAAAATAAATAAATGAGAAAAGGGAAGAATATAAAGGAAACAACATTAACGAAGGGTTGCATAAGAACATGGGTGGGGGGAGAAAGAAGCTCCGAGTAGAGAAAACAAGAACAAGGTAGAAGAAAAAAAAAAAAAAGACAGAAAACGAGACAAAATGGCCAGAAACAGGGTAAGGAGTGATAGAAAAGGGTATTCTGAGTAACAAAAGTGAGGTTTGGAAGTAGTATAAATACAAGTTTCAACAGAACCTAAAATTGATATCCTTGGAGAGGAAACAGAAGACAATATATCCAGAAACAAGGAAGGAATTACGAAGAGGATGTTCTGAGTAATAGAAGAGCTTTTGGAATGAGCATTATAGAAGTATAAATGTCACCAGGAAATTTAGATGATAAAGGGGATCTATAAGAAAACAGAAGTAAGACTATAGAGGAGGAGATACGTAAAGATCAGAGGTGAGGACTTTCACTAACTGACTAGTAACAGGCCCCAGAAGGGACGGAGGATCTATATCAAAGAAAAACAGATCTAAGGATGTCTTAAGCTGAGGGTGTGTACTTCAGACTGAGGGAGGGGGTCTACTGAGGGAGGGGGTCTACTATATACAACTGGACAGAATAGAGGGAGGGTGACATAGAGGGCCCCAGGGGCCAGGGAGATGCTAAAATTATTAAGAGAAAAAAAAAGCCAACTAAATGAAAGTGTTGGAGAAGTTTAACTACATTGGACTTTTCAATACTTAGAGTGAACGCTAGAGTGAAATGGAGCATGCATGTGAGTTCTGAGGGAGAGCCATGTGCACCTAAAGCATAAATCAAACTCCAGGACAAGGCTCAATGTGTTTAGCTCTCATTTATCTTTCCCTAGTAAGTTCCCGGGAGAAACGATACACTAAGTTGAGGGAATAAACCTCAAAGAAGGGCATGGATCCAATAAATAAAAAAGTCAAAAAGAGCACTCAGGATGATGGTGCAGGGTGATCCCAGGACAACAGATGGTCAGGAAGCAGCAGGATCAATTGGTCCAGATGGGACGAGTAGAGATGGCTCCAGGAGCAGGTCTCTGAGGAGATGGAATCCACAGCTACCTAAAGTGTCTGCATTTACAGAAATTTACCACTGTTGTAGAGTTTTAGGATGAATTCATGATAGATGAATAGGAAGCTGAGCAAGTAAGAAAAAAGTGGTTATAAACACAGAGAGAAACAAAACTTGTGGAAAAAAATTTATCATAGAACACCATATATCTGATCTATAAACTAAATTTACATAGTCTGAGGCTGGAGAAATGGCTCAGTAATCAAGACCACTTTCTGTGCAAACAGGAAGATGTGCATTTGGATCACAGGCCCTAAGTAACAATCTGGGTGGGACCTTTCCTACGGCTGTAACTCCAGTAACATAGGGCTGCTAGCCTAGCGCACCAAAGGCGTGAGTTCTGTGTTCAGAGAGAAAGAGATCCTGCCTCAGAGGAACAAGGCAGAGAGTGACAGAGGAGGATACCTGACACCCTTCTCTGGACTCTATACTTGCACACCCACACACATATGTTTGCACAGATCTCACACCTCTCTCACACACAAATTGAATTAATTTAAAAATGACATAGTAACAATGTGAACAGTGAATTTTGATCTAACCATTGAAATATAAAATATTGGACAGGGACAAAATTACAACATTGGTTTATTTTTTTTTTTGTTTGTTTTTTTTTTTTTTTTTTTGAGACAGGGTCTCTCTGTGTATCCCTGACTATCCTGGACTCACTTTGTAGACCAGGCTGGCCTCGAACTCACAGCGATCCACCTGCCTCTGCCTCCCAAGTGCTGGGATTAAAGGTGTGCGCCACCACACTCAGCTTTTGTTGTTATTGTTGTTGTTTTTTTTTTTTTTTTGTTGTTGTTGTTTTTTTTACAACATTGGTTTATATGAGGCCAGAGGCATAAGAGAACTAAATTCTGGTCTTCCATAGTAATTGAATTTAGAGAAATCAAGATACTTGATTCAGACTGTTATCAAGGAATATGGAACTAGCTTCATTCCCCCCTCTCTTCCTCCCTCCCTCCTTCCCTCCCTCCCTCCCTCCCTCCCTCCCTCCCTCCCTCCCTCCCCTTCTTCCTTCCTTCTTCCTCCTCTTCCTCCTTCTCTGGGAAAACACCAAATGTTGGACACCACCAGTACAGAAGGAGGCCCCAGAGGATCCGGGGTCCAGAATTAGGAGAATGTGGTAGTGGCCTCTGAGGAGAATTCAGCAGAAAAGTAAAAACAAACAAACAAGAGCCCCCATACTCCCACACATCCAAGGCCTAAAACTATTAGTCCATTGGTGGCTTTTTTTGGGTCTTCCTTTTATATTCAACTTTATGCAACTGAAGTATTATCTGTACATTCTATATTTTACTTTCACTAATGAAGAAAGTTTCTCATTCATACTTTTCATGGCATCTTGTTATTTTATAATCACTAAGATATTTTTATGTGTAACAGTTTAGATTTTCCCTCAATATTTGAATAAGAACATTTCTAAACCTAAAGTGGAAAGAATTACATAGTAGACATCATATACCCACCACCTGAGTGCTGTAGTTAGCATTTTACTGTATTTATATTTCCATAAACCTAGCAATCTATCTACTTCTCTACTCATTCATTGATCCATTTTATGTTCTGATGCTTTTCAAAATAAACTGCAGTTTGAACTTTATCCTAAACATGTCATAAGGCATACAATTAGCCAGGACTCACGTTTATGTTTCTCTTAAAAGTATATTTTACATATAATGATCTGCACAAATATTCATTGTATCATTTGATGAACTTGGACAAATGCATATTCCTGTATAATTCAAACTCCTATCAAGATGCAGATCACTGCAGTCACAAAGCCATGCCCCATCCCTCTTTATCCACATCCCTCTCCTCAGAGACTGTCTTCTGACTTATAAAATCTGTCCTAGTACTCTGTATAGCTGACACTATATGAATATCCTTTTTTGTTCTTTTGTTCTAACTTAATATAGTGTTTTTGATGCTTATGTGAAGATTTTTTTTATTTGTTACTCTTCCATTACTTACTTTGGGCTGTTTGTTCATTTTTAGCTTCCTCAGATGACAAACAAAATTACTAATTCACAGTGTTTCTTCTTTTTGCAATAAGTATGGCTGGTCACAGGCTTCTGCAAAGGTCCTGTTCTTGCTGAGTATATTTTAATATAATATCTTTCATAATAATCTATAATTGTTATACTTTGCTTCATGGTTTTATTTTTGAGCTATAGATTATTTTAAAGTGTGTTAATTTCCAAAGTTACATTTTATAGATGTTGCATTACAAACATTTATGGTGGCACATGCCTGTAATTCCAGCACTCTGGGAGGCAAAGGCAGGCGGGTCACTGTTAGTTTGAGGCCAGCCTGGTCTACCCAGAGTAGCCAAGGCTACAAAGAAAAACCCTGTTTCGAAAAACCAAACCAAGCCAGAACAAACCAAAACCAACCAACCAACCAACCAACCAACCAAGCAAATAAAACCCCAAAAAAGGAATATACTCTGTGTGATTTCAAACTGGAAATTTATATACACATATACATGTGCATGTATACATATATATGTACATATATGCATATATATGCACCACATTGTCATTATCCATTCATATATACATATATGTATGTATTATGGAAATATTATTCAGCTGTAAAGAAAAATTAAATAATGAACTTGGCAGATAAGTGGACTGAACAAGAAAAAATCACATGGAGTAATGTAACCAAGACCCAGGAAGACAAATGTCACATGTTCTCCCTTTTGGCAGCTCCTAACTCCAAATATTCAGGCATGAGTACATACTCTGACCCTGTAGTAACTGCAGAAACCAGGAAAGTTACTGGGTCCATTGTCAGGATAAGGGGTTGGGGAGCCACAGAGAGGAGAATAACAGGGTACACATGATCTGATCAGGGAAACTGAAAAGGAGGGCTCTTTAGGGAGGGGAGGGAGGGAAATGCAGAAGGAAGATGGAGAAGGGTAAAAGAAAATAGTATAATACAAGCAATCTGACAGAGGAAATAGGAAAGGGGAGTTCTTCAGGGAGGGGGAGGGAGGTAAGCACAGAAGGAGGGTAAATTACCACAAGGCTGTCTGACACAGCCATAATAAATCATAATCTTGGTTTTTAGAGAAACGTCCAAACTGACTTCCACAGCAAATGCTCCAGCTTGTACTCTAACCCGGATCACGTAGGGGCTCCTTTCCAGTGTTCCTTGGTATTGCTTTAGTGGTAGGCTTTCTGACAAGGGTGAAATGAAATCTCCAGGTGCTTTTGATTTGTGTGTCCCTGGTGGCTAAGAATGTAGGCCTCTTTCGTGTAGCTATTGGTTACTTGTCTTTTGAGAAGCACTGTTTATTTTATTTGCCTACTTACTGATTGAATTATTTGGATATGTTTTTTGGTATTTAAATATTTTAGTTCTTTATACATTGTAGATATTAATCCCTGGTCAGGTGTATATGCAACAAAGATACTCTCCCATTCTGACCACTGTTTCTTCATTTTGTTAGTGCTTTCCTTTGCTGTGTAGAAGCTTTTAAATTTCATGCAAGCCCATTTGACAGGTCTTGCTATTGTTTCCTAAACTACTGGAGTCCTATTCAGGGAATCTTTGTCTATGACTATGTTTTGAAGTGTTTTCTTCTAGCAGTTTTAGAGATTCCCTCAAGCTTATGGACTGAAAGAATTAATATTATGAAAATTGCATTACTATAAAAAATGGCCTACAAATTGAGTGTTGTCCCAGCAAAAGTCCAATGAAATATCACATGAGTAGAAAACAGTCCTACACTTCTTTTGGAAGGACTGAAGACTCCATATAGACAAAGCAGATCTTGTCAGGAAAATAATGCTTGAGGCATCACAATTGATTTCAGGTAACACTACAGAGGAAGAGGAATGGATATAGCTCAGCACTACTGGTTAAGCATGCCCTGAAAACAGACACAAAGCTCAGAGGAAAAGTACAAAGGTCCAGAAGCAAACTCACATATAGCTACAGCCATCTAATTTTTGGCAAGATTGTTAAAAACTTATATTGGAGAAAAGATAGCCTTTCAACAAATGATACTAGGAAAAATAGATACCCATGTAATGTTTTTACATTATATTTACAGTTTCATTGTTTATGAAACCAGACCTAGTGTCTCTAACCATATACAAAATCAAATCAAAATGTTTCAAAAACCTTAAAATGCCTTTCCTGTAGGCAAGATATTTAGGTCTTCTACATCGTTCAATCTGAGTATCCTTGCATTAATTATGCAATTTAGAACAATTATCCCTAATATAATGATTGACTTAAATGTTAAGCCTACCATTTTTACATTTGATTTTTAACTCACTTATTTTTATTTTCTCTATTTGTCATTATTTTCCTCTTTTCATGATTTTTCAAAATTAACTCACTATTTTTTACTATTCAGTCATTATTTCTTTATGATTTAAAAAATCTATAACTGTAGCTAGTATTTTAAAAGTGAATCTTTTAAGAATAAACTTTTCACTTATGCCTGGCCCAGTCTTTATAAAATCTACACTGTATTAATTCATGCAAGATAATGTCACAACTATGTATTTCTATTTAATACACTGTTTTACTTACTCTTGTCACATTCTTGTCATATGTATTTTACATCCACAGATATAGTAAATCTCACAATATAATTCATAAATTTGCATAGCCTGGTTTTAAAAAAATAAAGGGAAAAATAGTGTTTTGTATTTAACCAAAAAATTGTGGTTTCCAGTGTTCTTTGTTGTTTCTGAACATCCAAATCTCACCTGTCATTATTAGTGTCTTTATGTCTAAAAAATTTAGCATTTTGTCTTTTATTTAAAAAATTAACCTATTTTGTCATTTTCATCTTTAAAAAGCATTATTAATAGACTATTAATAGACTATTAATAAATAATAAATTCCTGTCATTACACACACACACATACACACAGACACACATACGTATATGTACATATGCCTGAGGGACATATGTTGAATGATATAAAGCAGTCAAAGAAAGACAAACACTGTATGTTTTTACTTCTACATGAAAATTTGAAGCTGGTCTTATAGAATTAGAGCATAGAATAGTGTCAGAAAAGATTTCAGAGCTTACATTCCATAGATATTCCCCATGTGGTCATTTACTGTGGACATCTCTCCTTACCTCTGAATATTTACAGTAACTACTTTGAAATTGATTCTAATATCTAGATTATGAAAAATATTTTTTTTACAATTAATGCATGTTAATTATATAAAAACTTCCATGCCTCCAACAGCTGAAGTTTCTATTTTGACACTTTAAGGCTTCCATCTGCTGCTTTCTACCAGGTTCTTTGGATTTCCCAGTGAACACATACATTGCAGGGACCAAAGATCTGAGGAAGTTTACATGCATCTCTGGTATTTTCCACTTGAGCTTCCTTCAGCCTCTGAGTCCTCCTTATAGCTAAAGTGGATACAACCATGTATTTCTGCTTCAATTCCAGCTACTCTGTGATGTATGAATTAAATGACTACCAGAAAGCCACATAAATATAGCTTTCATCAATTACTATTCACTTTCATCAAGAATTAGTATCTTCTGCTAGTTTCCACCCCTTTCAGAAATATACCAAATTTCTGTTTGTTTTTAAAATATTTGGATACAAGCTCTATAATTGTGCCTGTAATCTGAACTTAATATCTGTGTGACTGTTGCTGTGTTTCTACATAGTGGATAGATTAAATTGAACATCTTAGTCTTCAAAACAAAGCAAATTAGGAAGCATGACTTGCCAAATCAAACTATATGTATATCTAAAGCTCTATCTACACACATAGGTCACACATGGTAGTCATATAGACTCATCCAGAATCTCTGGTGCGCTGCTGTTACTGTGATTGTGCTTACTGTCATTTCCCCAGCAGTAAGTGCCTAGCAAACAATTATCTAAGTAAGGACTTCATGAACTGAGTAAATGCCTTTCACTGGAAGATCATAAAAAAGGCAAGAAAACAAAATATGAAAAGATTTTGTAGATGACTTTAAGTGTTATGTAAAAATGAACAAGAAAAAGAATAAAGGGAGGATGTATTGGAGTAAGATCATAAATGAAGATTTCTCTAAGGAGATGAAATGAAAGCTGAAACTTAAAAGACGGCAGGGAGCCAGGCACATGGATAGCAGCGGGGAGACAACAGGAACGGTGTGTCCAAAGGCAGCGAGGCACACACCTACAGGAGCCTTCAGGGACAGCGACGCGAGATGAAATCAGGAGGAACTGCATTAGTCACCGTTAGGTAGCTGAAATAAAATACTGTGACCAAAACCAGCTTAGCGGAGGAAAGTGTCCATCTGGGATCGCGGTTCCACAGGAGCGGAGCCCTCCATGGTGGGGACAACTGGGAGCAGTGAGGGAAACAGGGCCCTGGGAGCAGGAAGCTGGAAGGTCACACGGCATCTGCACACAGTAGGAGCAGGGAGAGAGCTAAACTGGAAGGGAAGGAGAGGCAGAGGTAGAGACAGGGTGGGGGCTGGAGGAGTAGAAAGAACAGGAAATGGGGAAATGCAATAAACTCTCAGAGCCTGTCCCCAGTGATGTACTTCCTCCAGCAGGGCTCCACTCCCTAATGATTCCATGACATTCTCAAAGAGTGCCACTAACTGAGAACCAAGTGTTTAAACATACGGGGAACCCACAGCAGATGTAAATTCAAAGGCCAGGGAAGAGAGCTTGGCTTTTGACTTTGGAGTAAAGAAACGGCTGCAAATGACAAGTCCATAGACTTATTCTATGAATCACAAAAACAGGATGAAGGACAAGAATTTCTGAAAACAAAAACAAAAACAAACAAAACAAAACAAAACAAAAAACCAAAAACTTGAAATTTCTTGTTTACATAAACTGAGTATAAATATAGGCGAAACCAGTTTCCACAATGATTTGAGTTACTGATTTCCAACAAACCAAAAGTCCTTTCTGGATTTTTTAATAAATATTCTATCCACTTCTTTTTTCCTTTCACACTTTCACTGTACTGTAATGGAACCACATAAAACAGGAGTCAGACAGGTGGGAGGGGCAGGGTGTAGAGTGGGAGGCATCTGAAGTGCATTCTACTGAGAAGTGACTGAGATGCTGTGGGAGGAGAAAAGGATTCGAAACCCCAACATCCTGGCACAGACACCAGAGGGCACATAAAGAACATGTACATTCTAGATAGCAACCCTCACGGGGCAAGCTACACTTGGGGTGACAGGACTTGTCAATATGAGTTGCTCCTGGAATGTTGAGGTTTATCCCTTTTCCTGAAGGGGCTTCATTTTCTTAATTTTTTTCTCTTCTTAACCTACTTTATATTATCAAATTTCTTGGCACTAATTAAAACCACAGCCAGTAATATAATAAAGTATTTCTGTCTTCACATGATATATTGGACAATCAAAACTGTTTCCTCTCTTACATAGAGAAACTTATTTCCAAAGGGAAAGGCTATAGGGAAATGGAGCCACACTTAATTTCCATTACCCGTCATTCCTGACAGATTAATTTAAGAGTGTACATTAATAGGTGAGATTTCCAAATTGTGTCAGTACTGGGGGGTTATGGTTTTGAAAACAACAAGATAAAACCATAGCACATCAGACATGTGTTCTAATAACAGCTTTAGAGGTAATTTTAATTTTTCTTGAAAGATAAAGGGTAATTTATTAAATGTCAGCTGTGAACATGGTGACAGCTAATTATCTTCCATTTCACAGCAGCCGATAATAAGTGAGATAAAAAATGATGAATACCTACTGTTGCCAGGTAACTGCATCTACTGTGCTTCCTGCCACCTTCATGAAGCTGTAAGGAATAGAGAAAAAAAATGGTGTGATTTAAAATAACTGTATTACCAAAGCTGCAATAAGGTAAAGCAAGAAACACATTGGGTCACTCCACATACACATAGGCTTTCTCAGAGACCCGTTGGTCCCAGCAGCAGAAACCAGATCCCAGCTCAGTACTTTACGTACATCTGTCTTCCTAAGTCCAAGACTGACAGTTCTCACATTGATTTTTGTATAGCAAAACATATCTGTGCTATTTTCTATTCTCCAAAGACTCTGATCTCTGTTAGGAAACGATGATGTTTCCCAAGATGGCACTACAATAGATGTCTTTGAAAAACTGTAGGCCTATCTCCCTGGAGAAAGCATGGGAAAACCCAACTTATTTATACCTCTGCACTGTCACATATGCTCCAGTGCAAAGCTGTCATGTCGGAGTGAAGCATGGTGGGGTGGAAGCATGAGCACAATGAAGTAACACATGCACTTCTAGCAGCTGAGTGGAGAACTAAGTATCCTCTGTCAAGTATGCCCAGTGCAAAAGCAGCAGGAGGCCTGGTTCTGGGCAGCTAAGCGCACAGGAAAACCTTGTGAGCAACTGCTCACCGACCTTGTGACCATCTGGAGGTCCAGAAGAACCAAGGTCAGGAGGATGCACTTATGATTCACGGATGCCACAGGCCACACTTTTGAAATAACCACCTATTTCTGCTCACTTGTCTGAGGGCATGTACTACCACAGCTACTGCCTTTCCTTGAGAGAGTTATTACTTAAAATCAGTAACAAAGGAAACACTCCAGTTTTTCAACTGTTCTTTCAGCCTCAAGACTCCCAAGGGCAACTTCTCTTTAAAGGAAACACTGAATTCTGCCTTATAACCAAAGAACACTTGAACCAGAGGAGGATTTGGTTTCTTCCCTGCAAGGTTCTAACTGTATCCCACTCTAGCTGAATCTCTCCAGACACATAGGTGAGCAGAGGTTGCTAGGAGCAAACCAAAATGTTATGTTTGCTGTGATGGCGGGAAAGCACTTAGTCTACCTGTAGAACAAACCGAACAAAGGTGAAAACTGGAAGTTTTGGCTAGCAACAAAGTGAGGGTGATAAAGGAATGAGGAAAAATGGGAAACGGACAAGGGGGCTAGAGAGAAGGATCCAACAGAGAGGCTACGGAAAGTTTAATTGTAGTACTATTGAGATATTTCTAACAGGACTTGCTAATCTTGTTGAAGATACATTGAAGAACTAGAAATAGTCACAAGAAAATAGGACAAAAATCGCTGATGTCCTGCTTGGCCAAAAGATTCTGAAAAGTCAATTAAAAAGATAGGAAAAATTGGAAATCAACTCTTCATGATAGTTTCATCTTAGAGACCTGGATATACATTCAGTGATTTGTTCCGCTAAATATGTCAATAAGTCTTTCAATAAACCACTTTTGTTTTTGTTTTTGAAGACAGGGTTTTCTTGTGTAGGCTTGGCTGTTCTGGACTCACTTTGTAGACCAGGCTAGTCTCAAACTCACAAACATCCGCCTGCTTCTGCCTCCCCAAATGCTGGAATTACAGGTTTGTACCACCTCACCCTGACAATAAAACATTCTTAGTCAAACTAACATTATATAATTAATGGGAAAGCTATAAAGTTGGAGACATTGAAAATAATGTCAATTATTTCTTTCTATAACCATAAAATATGAAATATGATAAGCTCATAAATTGAATCTTTAGAGAATTTACAGAGACTATCTTAAAATCAAATATAGTAAAAAAATCTATGATGATCTTGAAAAGGGAACAACTTATTTCTTACACTAGCTTATGTATTTAGTGAAATTTAATACAAAAGTCCCAGTAGATATTTTGAAGCTTTATGAAATCATTCCAATTTTTACCTAAAAGAAACCAAGAAAATTCAGATAAACTGGATTAATAAAGAAGTGTCTATTTGATCTTCCATAGATTAATGTATAGATCAAACACTATAATGATTAAAGCGTTCCTGGTTTACAAATTAGTAAGAAATCTTGTGGAATAGAATAGAGTTTTTAAAAATGATAAAATGTATGAAATGAACAAGAATTTACAATATAAAAAGCATTTAGACTAGTACCACATAATTTGTTTTAATCACTTCAAGATAGACATTAATCTTAGACTCTTACCTAATACACTATTTTATAGAAGATATAAAAATACTTAAATTTAGTTTAGCCTTTAAACTATTTTTAATCCCCAAACATTTGCTATTTCCAACAATTTATTACCATTTGACCCAGTAATACATTGAAGCAACAGAAAAGTTGTAGCTAATTCTGAGGAAACAGTATCTGTGAACATATGTGCATTTGAAATTGTTATAAGATATAGCTGTCTTTCCTTTTTCTTAGCAAATTGATGAGATAAAACATATGAGTGTAATTCTACACTTATTCTGAGGAAAATAATAATCAATTTTACGAATAATGTTGAATAAACTTTTTTTTCTTTTTTACCATATGGCCAAAGACAGTCTTATTTTTTGAAAAGGATTAAAAATAATTAACAGGTTTAAATACCTGGTTTTCATAAATCTTTGAGTAATATTGTTTAAAATACACCAAATAAAGAAAAATTAACCACAAAAATAACACATAAGGTAAATGGAGTATACAAAACCCCAAGGGACAGATCCTACAGTCAATGAGTTTATGTTTGCTCCTTGTCTCCATGTTCTTTCCTTGAAAATTAGGGCTTTCAACACCTACCTGGCATCTATACCATGTTTGCATTCTGCTTTATGTCTACGTTGTCACTATGGAAGACAACGAGTCCCCAAAGATTCATCACAGATATTTCTCCTCCTTCCTTCTGCCTCTCAGTCGAAAACAGGTCCAAAGCTCATTAATAAACAGTTTTAACAGAGTCTTAATGTTCAGCAGTAGTGATGCTAAGGCAGGGACAAAATGCATACAGAAGAGCACTGTTCAGCCTCTAGCCCCAGCTGAAGATTTCCAGTATAAGTCATGATCTTTAGGGTTTGGTTTCTATTTATGGACTATAAAGCACAATCTTAAAAACTGGTTTTGGGGAATTTTTTTTCCAGGAAAGAGGATAAATATTTCACAGGGAACTGGATATCTAAATGAGTGTACACTTCAGTAAGAATACAGAAGCCTAAGCTACCTTGTCTACAAAAAAGAAGTGCTGGTTACATAGGAACACAAATCAGGTCTAACAACCATGCTATTCAAAGACCCAGGAAAAATTTGAAAATTAACTGTTATTAAATTAAGCTGACCTTTAAACTGATGGCAAATTTTAGGCATCTTCACTTGGCATGCCACTTAACTTTTTCATATGCTGGTTATAGTAGGTTCTGGATGCGACAAGTGAACTACCGGCCTCTTTCTTCCTCCCCTTCCTCCTCCTCCTCTCCTGCTGCCATTACTGTCACCTCTGCTGTCTTGTCTCTTCTGTATGAGCTTGTGGCTTTCTCTCTCCCTTCAATCGTTCTTCCTTCTCTCCTTCATTCCCTCTCCCTCCCCTTTTCTACTTTATTTGTACACAATCATTCACTGGCTGTAGAGAAATAGCATAGCTGACTATTTGTTGGGGTTTCTATTTACACTCTTCTGACAGCTTATACATCCCTAAGTGGTAGTTTACATAGTTTTTATACACAGAGTTTGAAATGAGTGAGACGCCAACCAATCTATTTTTACGGTGAAGTTACATTCATGTTTAATGTAACTAAATTAATTAACATTTGCCAATTGATACACATTTGTTAAACAGTTTATATATTTTATTTGTCATTTTAATTTATTATTTGAGAATTTTATACATGTATATAGTGTGTTTTGTTTCAATCCACCCCACTCCCTCCTCATCAAGTCCTCCCATACTCCACCCACCACTTTCCCCTTCTAACATCATGTATTCTTTCTAAATAACTGAGTCCTCATAGTACTGCCAGAGTTTAGGATCCTCCCCTGGAGCATAGGCAGCCCACTGGGGCTTTATCCCCAGAGAAAACTGACTTCCTCTCACACAAGCAACTGTCGACTAGGGGTGGCAATATCTCTTTCATTTGGGAAATGAAGAAACTGCTTAAGACCACCCACATAATTCATTACAGAGCAGGATTAAACATGACTCCACTCTAAAGCCCTTATTACAACCATGCAGGGAGCAGATTTGTTGTCTTTGTTGTGCTGCTACTTTTCCTGAGTCCGTGGCAGATGCTGGGAGTAGAGCACAATACACGACCACCTGTCTGGGAACTGGCAAGAAGCTTTCTCAAGACAGATTGCCAAGCATTTGTTACTTGTAACTGGCCTTCAAGATAAAGCCAATTTGCCTCTAGTGGGAGTCGGGGCTGAGAAGGGGGAGATTGTAAAGCAATGTCTGAGACAAGAAAGAAGCACACGTAAGAGAGTAACAAAGCTGGGAGAACAGGGGCTTTGAGGGAAAACGTTGCAATACATCTGGAAGGTTCTGGCTAGAACTGAAAGGGGCTGGCTAGAGAAATATTATGATAGGCATGGCTTGGCAATCTACAGTGCTGCCGAGGAGGTTATACAGGCTTGGATTCAAGCACAGAGGGCTTTAACTGACTCGATATGATTCGTCCTGGCTGCAGAAACTGGTGGGGAAGAAGAAATATGCCTCAGGATACGATTACGAATTTCATAGAGGAAGGAAAATTTCCAGGAGCTGAGGCTGTGGTGAGAAGCTGAGTGAGTGAGAGCAAATGCTGTGGGCCTCAAGTGAAGATAGTTGTATTTTCTATTCTGGACTGTTTATAACATCCTTAGTTAAAAGATGAGAATTCAGGGAAATAGCTGCACATAGCAGAAATCCATTGGCCCCAGGAGGACAACAGATATCTATCTTTTTGGAATCCGGCACTGTCGTTAGCTATGAGAACTTGGGTAGGTTCATTTCCTATGGTGAGAACAGCTCCTGCCCAACAACAATGTTGTGATGATTGGAGGGAAACACAGATGCAGAAACGCGGGCAGTAGACAATACAGTATAGCCACTAATGACCATGAGGATCCTTTTCCTGGTTATGGCCTGTTATCTTAATATTTATTACAGGTCTAGATCAATAAAATACAAATAAAACCTGCTCTGCCTGCACGTGGTAGTGAGTGATTCACATATTGTGAAGTACCAAGAATTCTTTGGAGTGTTTGCTTCAGAGGACAATATTGGGGTTCCAGCTCCACACATTCTGGTTTGGCAAGTGTGAACTGGAACTTAAGAATCAGGCTGGATTAATCCCAGCACTCAGGGAGGCAGAGGCAGGCAGAACTCTGTGAGTTCGAGGCCAGCCTGGTCTACAGAGTTAGTCGAGGACAACCAAGGCTACACAGAGAAACCCTGTCTCAAAACAAAACAAAACAAAACAAAACAAAACAAAACAAAACAAAACAAACAACAATAGCAACAACCGATCAGGCTGGACAAGAGAGAAGTTAGGGGACAGAAATGAAAACTGAGTATGCAACAGAAATCAATAATATCCAGAAAATCATCACAGAATATAAAAAACTTATACTCTAATAAATTGGAAGCTGGAATTAAGAGCTCTAAAAATTAACCATCTTCCAGCCTCAAATCCATACATTTTCAAGTCCATATGTGTGCAAACATATTGAACATGTTCTCAATAGATGAATGATCAATGCTTTAAGCCATCAGGAAAATGCAAATCAAAAGTACACTGAGATTTCTATCTTAACCCTGTTGGAATAGCAGTCCTTAAGATAATAAACAAAAATGCCAGTACAGGAGAACTTCCATGAGATCAACTGCAGGAGAACGACCTAACTATATAGTGGGTTTCAGGACCGTTTGAAACACAGCGTGAGAAACTGTCCCATAGAGAGGAGCAGGTTAGGGAAAGACAGAAGGAGCATGGGTAGGAAGGATGAGGAAAAGGGATGCAAATGCTATTGGCAGGGATATAAGTTAGTATAACCACTAAGAACACCATTATGAAAGCTTTTAAAATATACAAAACAAAACTATCTGATATCCCACTCCTGGGTATATACATAAAGGAATCTAAGTGAGCATGCCTATGTTTGTATCAGAAAAGTATGATGCCAGCACAACCATATTTTCTGTGGCTTTTTACAATAGCCAAGTTATGGAATCAACCTTGAGACAAGTGGAGGAAATGTGGCATATACGTGATGAATTGACTTCATTGAGCCCTAAAGAAGACTAAAATGTATGTCTTCTACAGAAAAATGGATGGAACTGAAAATCATCATGGAAATAAGTCAGAATCCAAAACATAAGCCTTACATGTTTCTTCTCAGGAAAAGGCCTGAACATAGAAGTGAGGCTATTTGGGATGAGGAAGGGTACAGGCATAGGTGAGGATGGGGACAAAAGAGGGGAAAAAGGGGTCACTACAATCAAAGTATATAACAAAAAGCATGAAATAGCACAATAAAAGCCATTATTTTCTGTAGTGGCTATAAACTAATGAAAACAGAATCATGCTGCATTTTCATAATCGCTGAACGTGCAACACGTAAGCAGCTGGTGGGTTTTGTGGTTACATGTAAACTTCCCCACACAGGCTCCTGCTTGAACACTTAGTTCCTAGCTGGTAGTGCTAGCTTGGGAGGTGGCAGCTAGCTGACCAGAGTGGGTGTCTTGGGACAGGCTTTAGTGGCCTGTTTCTTGTCCTGTCTCTGCTTCCCAGTGCTTGGAGATGTGAACAAACAGTCTCATGCTACTAGCATCGTATCTTTCTTGCCATGATGGACCAGACCCCCAAACCCTGAGCCAAAATAAAATTTTCTTTCCTCTAGTTGCTTCCTATGCAATAAATTAGATCACTGCAACTGAGGAAAGCAACTACTAGAATGGACTAGACTTTGACGAATTTTAGTCTCAGCAGTTCCTGTGAAATTGGAGCATTCTTGGAGGAGAAAGTAAAATTGTAAGAACAAGGCTCAGGAGGAAAAGAAAGAAATGTCGAAGAATATTTCTCAAGATTACTTGAGTTTTAAAGTGCTAACTCGAAGCATCCATCCTAGGATTCTGGATTCCTCCCGTGTTCTTTCACACTCCTGCCTCTTGCTGACCTCTCTGATGCTAGCCATAGCGAAAGGGATCTTCCCACCAGCAATAACTCCTAAGCCTGGACTCAGGTAGGCAATTAGGCGCCTTCTCTAGTTAGGAAAGAAGTGCTTTCAAATAAATAAATAAATAAATAAATAAATAAATAAATAAATAAATAAATAGCAGAGAGAAGCCAGAGCTGTGGGTCATTAACGTAGCTGTCAGCTAGGGAGCAGACAGTGCTGGGAGCAGTAGCCAGTGCTTCCCTGTTAATGAGCACTGAACAGGCTGGGTTTCTCTCTAGAGGCAAAAGAGGTACATTCTTTTCTTATGAAGTAAGAGAGAAACGCATTGTTCTTTTCTGTCCTGTAGTTTGTTGAAGTCACACAATGCTTTCAGAGTTGAAATAAAACAGGATGATTATTAGGAAGAGCACTGTAATAATTACCACAGACTGTCCCAGCTGGGCATCTTCTGCTACAGGAGAGAATGCAGCAGAAGCAAGTTTTCCAGGCAGGCACTAGAGCTGTGATCACCCTCATGGTTCTGACATGGCCTTATGGAGCTTGTCTTCAGCTTCTTCTTCCTCACTCAGTTACCTAACTGCCTAGGAGCCTGCATTTAAGTCACATGTAACAAGGCCCTAGACTGAAAACTGACATTTTCATCTTTAAAATGCATCCATTCTCAGCAATTGTGGTTGTCATTTCTTTGAGTGTCAACACATGCCAGAAACTGTGCTAAGCACTTTCAGTTCATCACCTCATTTGTTTTTTCATAAATGGACAAGGCATCGCTCATACTTTGACTTTACAAACTGCAGAGATTAAAGGGGTCCTTAGATTGATGAATATTGATGAATCAGTAGACAATCAGTTCTCACCTAGTTTCAAAATGTACTCTCTACCATTATTCTGAGAAATCCCAAGTGTTTATGTTACAAAAAACAAAACAAAACAAAACAATAAACGAATTTGGAAAATGATTTTTTTTCTTTGTGCTAAACTAAGTTTCTTCAATTGTGTAAATGCACCACAGTTTCTTTATCCACTCTTCAGTTGAGGGACATGTAGGTTGCTTCCAGATTCTGGCTGTTACGAATAAAGCTGCTATGAACATAGTTGAGCAAATGTCCTTGTTGTGTGGTGGAGCATCTTTCTGGTATATGCCCAGGAGTGGTATAGCTGGGTCCTGAGGTAGCACTATTCGCAATTTCCCGAGAAAGCTCCAGATTCATTTCCAAAATGGTTGTACAAGTTTGCACTACCACCAGCAATGAAGAAGTGTTCCCCATTCTCCACCTTGCCAGGATGACTGTCACTTGAGTTTTTGATCTTAGCCATTCTGATGGGTGTAAGATGGAATCTCAGAGTTATTTTGATTTGCATTCCCTGATGACTAAGGATGTTGAGCATTTCTTTAAGTGTTTCCTAGCCATTCGATATTCCTCTGTTTAGAATTCTCTGTTTATCTCTGTACTCCACTTTTAAAATTGGATTATTTGGTTTGGTGGTGTTTAATTTCTTGAGTTCTTTATATATTTTGGGTATTATCCTTTTGTTGGATGTAGGGTTGGTGAAGATCTTTTCCCAGTTTGTAGGCTATTGTTTTATTCTATCGACAGTGTCCTTTGCCTTATAAAAGTTTCTCAGTTTCATGAGGTCCCACAATGGAATACTACTCAGCTCTCAAAAACAAGAAAATCTTGAAATTTGCAAGCAAGTGGATGGAACTAGAAATGATCATCCTGAGTGAGGTAACCCAGACTCAGAAAGACACATATGGTATATACTCACTTAAAAGCGGATTATTCACATAATACAGGATAAACCACACTACAATACACAGACCTACATAACAAAGAGGACCCTAGGGAGGTTGCTTAATTCTCATTCAGAAGGGCAAACAGAATAGACCCTGGAAGCAGTTGAAGAGAAGGAACAAGAAGGGAGGCTACCATAGAAGTCCTCAGAAAGACTCCACATAGCAGGAGATCCAAGTAGGTACTGAGACTCACAGCCAAACTCTGTGGTGGAGTAAAGGGAGTCTTACAGAAGAGTTGGGTAATAGAGGGACCTGGAGGGGTCAGGAGCTCCACAAGGAGACCAATGGAGACAATCAATCTGGACGAGGGTGGAGCAGCAGGGGCAGCAGAGACTGATGTACCAACCAAAGACCATGCTCAGATGTAGTAGACAGGCAACACAGTCAGTCTCTTGTGGGTCCCATGATATGAAGAGTAGCGCTACCTCTGACATGGACTCTGGTGTCCACTCACTGATCGGTTCCCCCTGGTGGGGCAGCCTTGCCAGGCCACAGAGAAGATACAGGCAGTCCAGATGAGACCTGATAGGCTGGGGTCAGATGACAGGGCTCCGCCTTTCCAAGGACTAGGGAAGGGGAGAAGGGGGGAGGAGAGAGGGAGGGGGGAACCAGGAGGAGACTGGGAAAGGGGCTACAATTGCGATGAATAACTTAAAAATAAAAAATGTAAATAAAAAACTGACTACTTTAAAATTTTAAAATGTTAGAGCTGAAAGGTACTCAGAAATAATTACTGCCACCCTTTGAGAAGACGTATGTCCATAATGGATATGGCAATAAAGAAATATTCAATGTTATAATTTTCTCTGCTTGCATTCTTTGCTTATAACACATCTGAAGAATTGACTGCTCTAAAAGACACAGAAGCCCTTATTCCCATGGCCTCAAGTTACAATTAGAAGGTCAAAATTAATTTTTATGTTTAAGAAAATAGTTTGATATATTTCGCTTTATGCCAAGAACCTGAGACTAGATGGATCATGGGCTTCGGAGAAAACACAATACTATTATTCTGCTAAAGGAGAATAGAAAGAAAATGACTCCTAATGATATACTGCTATGCCACTGTCTCACTCAACCCATGTCAGAATAGCTTTCTCCTGCAGTAGATGGAAGCTGATACAGAAATGTGCAGGGATCAGCATAGACTAGATAGATCAGATATTGAGAGAATGCCCAACCTAAGACCCACCCATGTGAGAGAGCCAACCCCTGACACTATTAACAATACTTTGCAATGCTTGCAGACAGGAGCCTAGCAGAGTTGTCCTCTGAGAGGCTCCGCCCAGCAGCAGTTTGAAACAGATGCTGAGACTCACAGCCAAACATTGGGTGATGCATAAGGAGCCTTGTGGAAAAGTAGGGGGAAGGATAAAAGGGCCTAGAGGGGACAAGAGCTCCACAAGAATATCAACAGAGCCAATTAACAAAGGCCTAGAGGGGTTTGTAGAGACTGAAGCACCGATCAAGGACCATGCATGGACTGGACCTAGGTCTCCTCCTGCACAGATGTAGCTGATGGGCAGCTCAGGCTTCATATGGGTCTTCTAGTAAGAGGAGAGAGGCTGTCTCTGACATAGACTCATTGTCAGCTTTTTGACCACTTGCCCCTGGTGGAGTTGCCTTGCCAGCCACAGGGGAATAGAACTTGATGAACTGGGGTGGATGTTGGGGTGGGGCTCCCTTTTTCTGAGGAATAGGGGAGGAGGATGGAGGAAGAGCAAGAAAGGGTGGGACTGAAAGGTGAGGAGGGATGGGAGCTATGACCAGGATGTAAAAAAATTAATTAATTAATTTTAAAAATCCATGGAGCTCATTTTGTCATCCCACTGATACCCAGGCTGGGTTTGGCTGATCGGGCTGGCTAGGCAGGGTTTTCCCTTCCTCCCTTACCACTCCGTGCGTGTTCCTCCTGAAGCTGGGTGCTGGGTCAAAGAGGACAACCTCCCTGAATAAAGGAGGACCAGTTTTAGGTCAAAGGTATGCTAGTACTGGGCTCCCATGTAGAACCTCCAAACAGGCTCAAGGTCCATGTTTTTTTTTAATGGATTGTTCATTTGTTTTGTTTTGGTAATTTTTGTCTTTTTTCTTTGTGTTTTCTAATTTATTTTGTGGGAGTTTTTGCTTTTGGGGGAGGTAGGTAGAGGGAAAGGTAACGAGAGACACACAGAGAGACAAAGACTAATAGAGACACAGAAAGAAAGATGGAGAATGACCTCAGGTGGGGGAGGACCTGAGAAGAGTTGGTGGAAGGGAAAACATAATAAATATATATTGTATGAAAAAGAATTTTTAATTAAAATAAGTTCCTGGGGTTCAAAAGTCACAAAAGAAGCATATTTAAAGTAACACGAAGCAATTTCCATCACCGTCCACACACATACAGAAATCCATCAGTATCAGATACTCAGTAGGCATGTTAATGATCACTCATAATCAAAGACAGAAACTCAAGATACAAAAAGTCAATTTTTCTATTTCCACTTTTTTGACTACCTAGCAACCATTATTTGCTTCCCAGTTCTGTTCTTATACACCATTGTTCTAATTTGAAAGTTTTCCACAGCTCTCTGTGACCTTGGGGGCAGAAGATAGGCTGTATGCTATCCCATGTCTTCAGATTAGATGATTATGCTGAAAACCTCGTATAGTTGCTGGTAACTTACATTTTTCACTCACAAACTTACTCAACAAATGTGAGAAACTAAGTAGGAGCCATTTGCCAAAGTAAATACAATAGAGATTCTTTACACCTTCACAATTTATAAACCACGACCAGTAAGTAAACAAATTGTAAATATAGTTACAAATAATATAAAATGAACTAATAGGTTATGTATGGAAGGCCTCTAGAGGGTAAGAAGCGCCAGCCACATGGCAGACTGAGAGTGCTCTGCAGGTAGTGAGGTTGGGGTGAGGGAAACCGGAGCTTGGCGGATGATAAGCACAGCGCTAGGGAGAGCCAGATTATTAACTGTGGAGTCTTGTGGACCAAAATAAAGTAAGAAGCTCACCAGTTATTCTAAGAACACCGGAAGTGCGGGTGGCTGACATCAAATGAATTGTATCTTTTAAAGAATATTTTTCTATAAACTGGGTAGTGAATAGATTGGAAGGAAAAGATGAATAATAATGCTCCTGGTATAGGCATGAATTCTCTGAATTTTAACAAATATAATTTCTTTTTATTTTCACTGTGTTTGCCCTACTACAATATATCATCCAAATCAGTATCTGTATTCAGTATTGGACTTTCTAATATGTCGAGCTGTGAGGAAGGATAGTTCTCCTCTTCGTACCCAGTTTTAGGCTTCTTGTTATAGCAGAACAAAGTGAGAGCATTGTCTAACCCTTATTTGTGGTGATGCAATGTTCTGAAAATACCTCTTATATTCTAGTAGACTGAAATTTTGCTGAACCTCACAGCCAGACTTAATAATACACCTTGAGGTCACTTAAGATGTAAAGGCTTCTCTCCTACTGTGCAATCAAACTGTTTAACCTGGGTTTTCCGTGCAATTAGCTTTTATAGCCTAAGACAATGCATAGCTGCCATCATAAGATACTACTCTTCCATGCTCCCAACTCAGAATAATACATGTGGATCATTTGCTGAAAGCAGCAAATATAGAAGTTGAAAGCAATTTCCCAAAATGTACCATCAAGGTTGAAAGCAACACTTAGGGATATTGTTGATAAGTAATGATATGATTTTTTAAAATCAGAGTCAGTTGGGATCTGTTGGAGTCAGTGACTTAATCCTTTGTAAAGCTCTGTAAAAGAACATCCTTTCCTCATAGGATGCTACCTTTGTTATTCAGTAAATACAGAACAAAAGCCTTTGATACAAACATACACCATACACACACACACACACACACACACACACACACACACACATACACGCACACACATATGCACACACAGACACAGAAACATATAGCACATACAGATGCCACTCACACATAGAACAAACATACATACATAGGCATAGACACACACAGGCTCAGGGCAAGCAGATTCACAAGATAACCTTCAGGCAGGCACAGATTCACAGATTCAGACTCACGCAAGACAGTCAGGATAGAAGACGAAGGGAGCATAAAGCAAAGGATTCAAATCTAGACTCCCTGGCTAAGTGACTTCAAGGGGCTGTGTTTATGTTTCTTTCCTTAATGTGACACTGATACATTATTAGTGGCTTGGACTTAGACACTAATGTGCATAATCCACGTATTTACTAAACCTATTTTCAGAAAGAGTATGTTTAATTTAAATGTTTTTATTTGTACTGATTACATGTTTTCATAGTAATATATCTTAAATTTATAAATGCAATGGCTTGTTGTACATATCTTGTTATATACATATAAGGATACCATATTATAGATGTTTTAAATATTGATATTGAGTTATAATTCCTCCTAGGTTAATTGCGTATACTTACTCAGTTTAGTTTTCCTTCTACGTTATTGATTTATTATGCCTGTGGTTTTTGAGTATTATTTCAAATGATACTGGAATGCTTTTTTATATCACAGGTACAGATTTAACTATTAAATAAACAAGCATTTACAATTAATACTTCTTTTGACTGGGATTTCTACAGTGTGTGCATAGCATATTGATCAACACAAGACAAAGCAGTTATAGTGAACTTCTGAAGCAAGAATCGCCAAATAGAAAAGTAATGAATTAGTATAAATGTTATCACATAGATGGCAATAGAAGTTTATAGAAGAAAAACAGATGAAACTGATATGACCCTAAAGAACAATTCTTCACTTGTTTTGATAAAAAAATCAATGTCTAGAACCACCCAGGTCCTGATCAAGAACATGAAAACAATAAATCAAACATTTTAAAAGTATGTCCCATTTTCTGAGAAACCTGCAATTCCCTGATGCTGCAAACACAAGAATCTTTTCTCTGCCCTAATTCATTTCCTATCCTAACTAGGAGGCAGTCTTATATATTCCTATTGTCAAAAGCTGGTGTGGGTCTACAGCATTAAAGCTATTATTATTTATAAAATCACCATAATTCATTCAAATGATAGCTTAACAATTTATAATGCTTCAAAATTATAATTCATGCACACTATTTTTCACATCATAGAAACTCAGAGTTATTTGTATATAGACAGATACGATTTTTTCAATAAGCATTAACGTGACACCTACTATATTTCTAAATTCTAAGTATATAAAGCAGCAAAATCTAGATTACAGTTCATGGTCTATTATAGGAGGCAGCTATGTAAACAAACACATTATTGTCAATTTGTTAAATGCTAGAGCAGGGAAAAAAATGCCATGTAAGATCAGAGGAGATCACCAAAATCTGACCTGAATATATTGGAAAAGATCTGGGGTTAAAGAGAAAAAGAACCTGGTCTTTCAAACAATTATACAAACAAAAAGACACACAGATAAAATAGAATGTGGCATTTTCCAAAATTTATAATACTTTGGCATACTTGAAGACAGTTTGTATAATGGAGTCAGCTGGTTACTAGATTGGAAGTTAGGAAGATAGAAACACTAAAGGCCAAGAGTCAGTGTATCTGAAAAATGTTAAACTTAAAGCAAAATTGAATTGACTAAATGTCATACTTAAAAATGACTCAGAAATCTACATGGTGAAATTATCAGACTCTGAGAACAGATATAGATAGATTATTAAAAAGAAAAATGACAAGGTCTAAATTAAAAATAAATGGAGATGGATGTGAATGATACAAAGAAGGTCAAAATGTAAGTATCCCTTGGCAACCTGAGCAAATGTTCAAGGAAAAGACCAAGTCTAAAGCAGCCTCCATCTCAAAACTCAGGTGTCTGTGATGTGTGCACAGACGTCCGGGTCTTCAATTCAATCAACATGTCTGTCTTCATGACAACGTTATTTTTATCACTATAACCCTGTAGAACAACCTTAAACATACGTGGTGGTAGCTGAAGCAGTTATTTTATTATCCAGTATTGCTTTAGCTTGTTAATATTATTATTCAACTTCTGTGAGAAATTGTGTTAGAATTTTGATTCCATCTCATTGAGTCTGTAGATTGTTTTTGGTGATGTTACAATATTTACCCTACCAATCTATGAGCACGAGAGATCTTTCCATCTTCTGGTGTCTCCTTCAGTTTCTTTCTTCAATGTCTTCAAATTTTTATTACACAAGTTTTACACTTGCTCATTTAGCATATTGTAAAAGGTACTATTTCCCTGATTTCTTACTCAGTATGTTTGCCATTTGTATATAGAAAGGCTACTAATTTTTGTGTGCTGATTTTGTATCTGTTACTTTGACGAAAATCTTTATCAGCTGTGGGGGTTCTCTAGTAGAGTCTGTAGAGTATTTTATATATACACCATATCATCTGAAAATAGAGACACTCTCTTTCACCGTTTCCTATCTGTGTCTCTTAGATCTCCTATAGTTGTCTTATTGCTCTTGCTAAGACTTAAAGTACTATATTAAATAAATATGGAGAGAGTAGACATCCTTGTCTTGTTCCTGATTTTATTGGAAATGCTTTTAGTTTCCCTACATTTAGGATGATGTTGGCACGGAATTTCTGTAAATTGCCTTTATTATGTTCAGGTATTTCCCTTGCATGCCTGTTCTCTCCAGGCCTTTTATCATGCAGGGATACTGGATTTTGTCAAAGACCTAATAAGATGATGTAATAAGACAACCAAGTGTTTTTTTTTTCTTTCAATTCTGTTTATATGGTGGGTAACATTTATTTATTTACATATGTTGAACCATCTTTGCATCTCTGGGATGAAGACAACTTAGTCATGGTGAATAATTTTCTTTATGTGTTCTCGAATTTGGTTTGCAAATATTTCATCGAGAAATTTTGCATCTATGCCCATGAGAGATTGGTCTATTTTAATATAATTTTAATATTATTTTTGTTGTTGGGCCTTTGTGTTGGTATCATCATAGTACTGGCTTTGTAAAAAGAATGAGGAAATGTGTCTCCAGTTTCTCTTTGTGAATAATTGGAGGAGTATTGGCATTATTTCTTCTTTAAAGTCTGTTAGAATTATACATTGAATCCATCTGGCCCTGAGCTTAGTTTGGTTGGAAGACTTTAACTACTGCTTCTATTTTTACTCGGGATTATAAGTCTGTTTAAATTGTTTATTTCATCTTGGTTTAACTTTGGCAAAGTCATACATATCAAGAAATTCAAACATTTGTTTTATGTTTTCCATATTTTTAAGCCAAGTCCTTTTGATTCTCCGAATTTTCTAGGTATCTGTTGTAATTTCTTTTTATCTTGAATTTTATTGAGTCTTCTCTTTGTGCCTTTTGGTTATTTTGGCTAAAGATTTGTCAATCTTATTGATTTTCTCAAAGAACCAACTTTTAATTTTATAGATTCTTATACTTTTGTCTTGTTTATTTGTTTCTATCTCATTGATTTCAGTACTGAGATTGATTGATTATTTCTTTCCATCTACTCTTTTTGGGCATTACTCATTTTGTTAAAAAAAAAGATGAATAATTTAAAAAATAGCCTGGGATACAGGCAAATGATGACTGTATTATTAATCAAATTTGGGATAAGGAAACTAGAGACAAGGCTGGGGAATACTGCTCCACTGGGTAAAGTGGAGCATGAGGACCAGAGTTTGGCTCATAGCACGTACATAAAATATGGGCACTGAAAAAAAATATGGGCACTGAGGCACATATCTGAAATACTAGTGCTGGGTGTAAGGAGCAGAAAGGCAGATTCTAGGGTTTCCATGGCCAGTCAGTCAGTCCAGCAGAAATGGCAACCACCATTTTCACTGAGAGACTTTGTCTCAAAATAACAAAACAAAATCCCAAACAAGCAAAATAAACAAACCAAACAAGGAGAGCACAAAAAGAAGAGACTGGATGTTGACCTCTGACCTACACATGTTCATTCACAGCTGAGCACAGTCCCACACATATAGGCAAGTATACATATTCATACCCCCCTCACACACATACATGCGCGTGCACACACACATTTGAATAGAAATAAATAGAGAAATAAATCAGAGAAACAAGAAACAAAACAACAAACAACAAAGGGTTGGAGAATATCCAGCTATTCTTGAAGTTAACAAATTCAAATATAAACAAGCATGCGATATGATCATGTGTTCATTTAAACAAAGTCAACTAATAATACTGCAATGCTCACTGTTGTTTGATATTTGGAAATGACACAGTAATATACCACTGTCTTTCACCTAGTGAAATCATTCCTAAAAGAAATTTGGCAGCAAATATAAAGTCATAAAAATTAATATACAGTTTTTGTCCCAGAAACTCTACTTTTTGGATACACGTCAAGGATATGATTCAAAAGAAAAATTTAAAAATCTATTTGTATAAAGATATTTATAGTTGTACTACATTACAAGTAACTGGAAACTGGTCAAATGCCCAATAGAGGGAGGATGCTTATATAGACGTTGGAATTTCTACTATGAATGAAAACTGTGCAAAGTATGCAGAAATAAGGGCCATATGAAACAATGACTAAATTGCAGTGCTCAAAATGATGTCTCTACAGTGACTGCATCTATGTAATACTGTACCTCCATAACAAGAGAGATGGGAAAAGCTACAAGCTGGTAAATTACAGTGCTTACTTTTCTGTTATATTGATTATGTTTCTGGGACATTTCTTTCTATTTTGATTTTTCTGCATATTTCATACACATACATATATTAGGAAAAGTAAATCCCCATTTTGGCACACAAAAGAAAATAAATTTGTTCATCAATTTCTTTCCCTGCCCTAAAAGACTTTTTCTCTCTTTTCTGTTAAGATTTCATGTTTAGATACGGAGAAAGTAGAACCTACCCTTTGCTACTACAAAACCCTGGCCACATGCTTTGTCAGTCAGATTTTCTGTTGCTGTGACAAACACCTGAGAGAAATACATTAGAGGAGGAGGGTTTATGTGGGTCTATGGCTTCAGTCCATGGCTGTTGGCCCCATTGCTTATAGCCTGATATAAAACAGAATACCACAGTGGAAAGTGCCAGGGCAGGCTATATCTCCTAAGATCAGACCCCCATTGCCCCATGACCTAATTCCTGTAACTAGACCTCACCTCTTAATGACTCCTGCACTTACTAAGACAGTGCTACCATCTGGGAACCAAGCCTTTAACACATGAGCATGTGAAGGAAAATTTCATATTCAGATAACAGCACCAATCTCTTCTCTTTCATCACTATGTTTCTCAACTTATTCCCAACAAAGTAGCTTACATGCACTTTGATTTCTATCATGTATATAAACTCAACATTTTAATTACTTATTATAGTGGTTATCATATTTTCTGCATAGATATGACTTTTTAAACATCTCAATGCAGAAAACTATTTGTTTCTTACCTTTTACCACCATGGGAGAACTGTCCTCTACAGAAGGCAAATCATTCTGGTGTCCATCTCTTCTAACTTTAAAGGGTGTCTTAATTTGGCTCTATGCCCTCCTCGGTCTCTCTGGGTATACCCTCACCTACAAACCTATTTTACTTCACTCCAAGTTAAAGGAAGGAGAGAGTCATCTCCCTTGGTGACACATCTCCCTTTGGCCATCTTTGGTTTCCTCCCAGTAAATGCTGTTCTAAGTACTCTTATCCACCTCATCCCTGCTGTCTCTCAGTCTCCACCCTGCAAACCACCCCAATCCACTGTCAGCCCTCACTCTCTTGAACTGTCTCTCAAGGTCATAAACAACCTATGTGCTGCCCAAATCCAAAAGACACTTTTGTGTCATCCCCCCGGTTGGCCACCCCTCTCTCTACTGTAAGTCTATTTTCTTCCTGAGCCTCAATGTTTCTGCTCTTACCAGTTTTCTCACTTCATTAGACATGCAGCTTCCCCTGGCTGGCCACCTAAACCCACTTTCTTTTCTTTTTTTAATGCCAACATATATCCTCTGTTACTATGGCTTTAAGTCTCAGTTTTGTGCTAAAAATGTCTGAAATTAACAAATATCTCTAGCAGAGAACCTAATTTCATCACACCTATTAAACGATACTTTTGACATCTACACTTAGTTTCTTAGCATGAAAACCACAGTCACAAATTAAAGTAACCCTGAACTAATACTTCAGTGACAGACAGTCTGTAGAATTATCACTTGCTTAATTTTGACTGATCTGACAAACATCTTTTGTGCAAAGCATAATGCTAACTGTTTTCTAACTCAGTTCTGGCAATGGGCCAGCATCAAACTGAATAATGAATATGTACGCGCAGCTCTGATCTTGATATACAGGGTTGGAAGAAGTGCCTGACCATGAATTTGTTGCCGGTAAATAGGAAGAATTAAAATTAAAGGGAGCCACAGTAGAACAGGAGAGGCTTAATATAGCTATATGTTGAATCAAGGCCCAAAGTCAAGATTTAACTGAAGCAGGAATAAGAACAAGGAAGCTGGGAGAGTCTCATGTTATATGTGACATTTAGATAGTTATCCCCATAGTTCAATTTGAATAAGGTAGTTTCCAATGACATATGTAGACCAAGCCCAGGTGGTTAGAGAAATGTCGTGCAAGCATAAACAGAGATGAAAAGAAAGAAAAACAGGTCTCCTGAACAGTTACGTGTCTCCATGACTCATAGGATTCGCTTCTTTTCTGATGACCTTAGTCTTGATTTGAGCGTATGGACATAGACAAGTTACTAATGTCTGTGGGAGGCACGGGGAGTTTTCTTGTAACAACATCAGCAAGGTGAAGTTTAGAATTAGGCATTTTTCTGTATACATGTCACTGAATTTTTACTTAAACTACTTTTTAAACCTACTCTTCTTTCCTTCTTTCCTTTTCTTTCGCAGGAGCAGTTTAGTTCTTTTTTTGTTGAAAATTTCATGGGAGGGAGGGTGGGAACAGGAAGATAAGAGTGAGGGGATTACAATCGGGACGTAATGTGAATAAATTATAATAAAAAATAAATGTAAAAAATTAATATATAACAATCTCCTTCTCCAGCTTAAACATCCTCTGTCATCATGAATGCAATTAGAAGGGACAGCAAGTCCTTCATTGTGCCTGCAGGGTCCGATAGGACACAGCTCTCCCAGCTTTCATCCTCCAGGCCTTTGTACATGCTTTTTATTCTACAATTATATAAGCAAAAATAACCACTGGGATGTTCACTTCTCATGTTGTGTAGTCAACTAATAATTCTTTATGCTACCCTCTTAGTGGAATGTTTCCATGACTTCCCTAATTCAATTGAGCCACAGCACTCATAGTCACTAATACAACCATGTGCTGCTTCTACACACTGTCCTGCCTATGACTGTTGTATGTCTCTCCTAACTTAGTGGATACTCCATGAGGGCAAGGAATATATCTGTTTTGTTTATTATTATTATCAGTTCTAGCATATTACTTAGAGCATAGCTGTTGCTCAAGAAATATCTTTAACTTTAATTCTTCCTATTTACTGGCAACAAATTCATGGTTTGGCACTTCTTTCATGTATAACAAGGCCAGATCTGCATGTACATATCCATTATTCAGTTCGAGGCTGGCCCATTTCCAGAACGGAGTTAGAAAACAGCTAACATGTTTTGCACCAACACACAAAAGATGTTTGTCAGATCAGTCAAAATTAAGCAAGTGATAACAATCATACAGGCTACTGCTACTGAAGTATTAGTTCAGTTTTACTTTAATTTGTAAATATTTGTAATGTTTTCCAACCTTTTGAAAAATGAAACAATTCAATGAAATCCTATATTAAATGATAATTTTGCAGATAGTGCATTTTGTTCAAGCCACCTAGAGCCTAAGACATGCTTCTCCCTACTCTCAACCGCAGAAGCCCTCACAGTGAGTTCTAGTGTGTGTGGAAGAGTTTAGGAGTAACCACTGTGAGGAAACCTCTCCTTTCTTCATAGACCTGAAGACAGGCAAGCAATTCAAAACAGCAAACACCTCATTCCACTATGTTTAATGAGCAATTCTGTAAGAGAGCTAAATAATCTGACCTACCCATCTAGGAGAGCAATGACGTTCTTTCTGGGCCGTCCAATATTGGGGCCATACAGGCTGGCTCTGGAGTAAATCCGGATGGGTTGCAGCAGGCTCTTCAGCTGGATGTAATCCTTTCCCAACTGGCTACCATTTACCGCCCGGCCATGCATGCTCCGATAGTTATTTGGCTCTAGATTAAAAACAGACATATAAATTAGACTGGAGAAGAGCAAGGGTCTGCCAGCCCCTTTCTTACTAGCATGGATAAAATAACAAAAGAGGATATAAGTTATCTTAAGAAACAGAAACAGTTGTGTTAGTAACGCCAGCTCCACTCCTTTCCAAACTTACTTTCATAAAACATCACCTGATTCACAATAGAGACTGTACTCATTTTCTAATGCTATTATGTGTGACGACGGTACGCTTTGTAGAATACCGTCATCCAGACTTGTGTACGAGATCTTCAGGATGACTTTATTTGGAATTAGAGTCATCAAGGATGTTATGTTAATATGTAGTCAGGATTAGGGTGGGCCCTACATCTAATAACTGCTGTGTTTGTAACACAAAGGAAATGGACCTTCAGATACAGACACGGGGGAAGCACTGTGTGACGACAAACACGAAGCTGTGAGACATGCTACTGTGCTAAGGAATTTTGCAGCCTCCAGAAGCTAGGGGAGAGGGATGGAGTAGATTCTCCTTCAGAGCTTCCAGAAGAAACCAACCATGCTGATGCTTTGATTTTAGACTTCTGCTTTCATAAAGAGTAAACAAAACCTTTTCCTTTTGTTTTAAGTCATAATTTGTTATTGCGAAGTCTAGGAAACTAACAGAAATTATAAGAAGGGTTACTTTCTTAGATAATTATTACACAGAAAATTAAGAAAAACACCCTTGATAGTCATTGGTAACAAAATAGCTGAGTGAAACAATTTTGAGAAAAACCACATTCTCTTGCTTTGGCACTGGAAGGACATGAAAAGTCCTAAAGCAGGGCTCTTGGCGTTAGAGGTAGCTGACAAGAGAGCCCCCCAAAGCCACCACCTCAGATAGTTTGAAGCTGTGATCCTGGGTGGAACAGGACATAGATTATCAGGCTCACATTATATTTTAAAAGAAACTTTGAGAAAAAGACGGCCACAGTGAAAATTAATAATATCTCTTACACACCTTTTAGTACTGAAGGCTGCATATATTTAGAAGGAAATGGAGAGCCTATATACTCCCACAAGGATATGAACCCCAGACATAAGAACGCAGGTTACAACCTATGTATTTACTGTGCTCCCCTTTCATCAGCATGCCTACTGGCCCTGCCTTTCTGGCTCAAGTTAAGCAAGCACAAACTCTGATGAAGTATTTGTTCATCATTAAGTTATATCCATGCAAAGATAACTTCAAGGTAGTTGACCTTAATAATATCTTTGAAGGATTAATTCAAAAAACCTTTCCTATGTGCTTTGTTGCATGTATGCCTGTGTACCTTGTGCACACAGTGTCCTCAGAGGCTAGAAGAGGATGCCAAACACCCCTGGAACTGGAGCTACAAGTGGTTATGAGCCACTCTGTGGATGCCAGGGTTGAACTAGGGTCCTCTGGAAGAGCAGACAGTACTCTGTAACTATGGAGCCATCTCTCCAGCTCATAAAGAATGAGTGTTTTAATTGGAGATGTCAGTAACTATCTGATGCAAGAGATATAGGCTAGAGAATTAGTCCTGGTAACTAAAAAACTAAACAAAAAGGAATAAGCCCATCCTCTGGGATGGACAACTAATAATTCTGTGTTTCTCTGACATATTACCTAAAATGCACTACTTTCAACAACAAAATTATGAAGTATGAAAAGGAAACAGGGAAGTGTTACCATATACAAGAAAGGAAAAAGAAGTCAGTATAAACTCTTTGAAGCCTCTAACATTAGATTGTTTAGCACATAAGAACTTCAAAATTATAAATATGCTCAAAGAGCTAAAAAGAATAAAAGATATAATGGAAAATATGAAAATGGAAAATTACTGACTTTTCAAATAAGCATATAAAGAAACTATAAAAATCAAATGGAAACTCTTGAACTGAAATATTTTATTACATATAGGAAAACAAATGAGATTAATAACTGAGTTCTCAGTAACAATAGAGGTGAGAAAACATAGAGATAATATATTCAAAATTCTATGAAACACTACACTGGAGCAAAGTTTCTTTGTTAATCTGGAATTATTACTGCTTGAAACAGATAGTGAAGTGTTAATTCACTCCATTTCCATGTGACCTCATGTATCTGTATAATCAAACAGTTAACTGATAATAATGGAAAAATTAATTTTGGGGACTCTGTGATTAAAAACACTGGTGGTCTGCTCTTGCAGAGGACCTGACTTTGGTCCCCAACATCCACATGGCAACTGACAACTATCTTTAATATCAGTTGCAGGGTATCTCATGCCCTCTTCTGGCCTCCATGCACATATTTCAGTAAACACTTATACACATAAAATAAAAATAACAAATACATAAAAAAACAAAAGAAGACAACTTTGATTCTTTGGTACTTAAAAGTTTTACTAGTTGTTAAAGATGAAAGCAAATTACATACTAAAGAGATATATCGACATGTTTATTTTACATAAGGAATTAAATCTTGTGGGCTGGAAAGGTGGCTCATGTTAAGAGCCCTGGCTGCTTACTTTAAGAGGACCAGTGTTCAGTCCCAGCATCACATGGTTGTTAACTCCTTTCTGTAACTCCAGTCCCAGGGGACCTGACACCCTCTTCTGGCTTCCATAGGCATTGCACTCACATGGTACACAGACATACATGCTGATAAAGAACTCATTTACATAAATAAACAAGCATATTAAAGTTTGGATAAATATTTGATCCTGAAGAGGATAAGTATCTTCAATGTTTTCAGAGTTAATTGATTCTTTACTTATATATAATCATCAATACTTAGAATACTTCTTTGTATAAATAAAAGTACAAAATGTCAGAAGTATGTTTGGGGCCATTTCAGAAAATTATTGAAAAATCTTCCTAATCACAGAATTAACTTAATAATTTTAAAATTGAAACTCAAGTAAGAAACTCAAATATTAGGTTTTAAACCAAATTTTCTAACACAATCCAATCTGGAGATAATACTCATTTGATACTTACATCCTGAGGAGTGATGTCACAAAAATATTAGTCTTTGTTTTCCACAATGATTACATCAATGTTTTTATGTAAGAGCAGAAATCTATGTATTTCAGAGGAAATTTATAAGATACACTATTCTCATCTTAGCTGAAGTGTAACAGGCAGCATTCAGGTTGCCTAGCACCAAGGCAAGTATAGTACAAAACATGTGCAGTTCGTGTGCAGAACCAAGTCATGTGATGCAACACAGTGAGTGCTACCAGAACACTCTGGATCAGCACATTTGATTTTTTTGATGATTGGTTTTATTTGTCAATTTGACACTATCTAGAATTACCCTAGGTTGGGCTGGTCTGTAGGCATGTTTTGTCTTGATAATGTTAATTGATGAGGTAAGATTCAACCCACTGTGGATGACACCACTTCTAGGGTTTGAGTCCCTGGTGTGTCAGAGTGGGGGAAGTATGAAGAGTGGCAGAAATGCACACATCCACTCTCCCTCTGTTCTTGACTGTGGATAGCTGTTTGATGTCCTTGCCTTGCTTCCCTGCAATGATGGGTTATAATTTGGAATTGCAAATCTAAACTTCTCCCCTTAAAGTTTCTGTTATCAGAGTATATTACAATGATAATTTTGAATTAATTTTCAGTCATCACATATTCAGAAATTTGCTGTTGGTAAGATTTGTCGACCCCCACATTCAGTCGTATAATTCTATGTAAAGTCATAACACACAGTTCAATAAGCTGGGTAGAAGATTAGAGTAACACTGTAAGTTAATTTGGCCTGTCTGGTTGACAGAACATTCCACCTAACAATAGTAGGATACACTTTGTTTTCCAGGGCATGCAGAACAACTTTTTAAATATAGAAATACTAATATATACATAAACCTCATACTTTAAATCATACAATGTATATCTCTTGATCAACAGTTTGGGTTGTGTGGGCTTTTGGTTTCTTTTTGTTTTGTCTTTTGCTGTGTTTGTATTTATGTTTGTGAAGTTTTGAGGAGAAAGAGAGGAAGATAAAACATGAAGTTGAGTGGTTAAGGAGAATCTGGGAGGAGCTCAGGGAGAGAAAAACAGGCTCAAAATATTTGTGTAAATATTAAAAAAATAACCACAGGGGAAACCTCTTGCAGTTTTGCTATGATAAATAGCTTGGTACGTGAACATCCTCCTTCCTAGTTACTGCTAAATCAGAATCAAGAGATCTTTCTATATTTATTCTGTCAAGTATTTTGGCATTGAATCCAACATGTAACTTTTAAAAAAACCTGACAATAGTGGTCTGGAGCAATAACTCAAAGGTTAAGAGCACTGGCTGCTCTTCCAGAGCACCCAGGTTCAGTTCCCAGTACCCACATGGCAGCTTACAGCTGTCTGTAACTCCAGTTTCAGGGCATACAATACCCTCACACAGACATGTCTACAGGCAAAACACCAATACACATGAATTAAAAAAAAATAATACCCAAATGACAACTCCATGGAAATACCATGCAAATCTGAGGGTCTGTGCTTTATCATGATCATCAAATGAAATTAAAATTCATATTATCAAAACCAATGATTTGTCTCCATGCAATAATCTGTGTAGTTAATGAAGAAATAAAATGTATATGTTCCTGCTAAATATATTACAATATGATTTTTTTTTAAAAAAAGAAAAACTTAGAAAAAAAGAGAAATGAAAAAGGGAATGGGAAGATGCCTAAGTGAGTAAGAATAGTTGGCAATCGAGAAGATTTGAGTTTAAACTCTTACCACCTATGTAATAAAAATGGCTGTGCATGTCTGTACCCAGAATTGCAGAGTGAAGGCAAATAGATCTGAGAGACTGCTGGCCACCCAGCCTATCAGGAAAGAAGACAAGCTTCTACTTCAGTGAGGACCTGTCTCAAGGCAACGGGATGGAGAGAAATAGAAGATGAGACCCAATATGCTCCAGTCTTTTCATTCACACACACAAGAAAGAAATCTCACCAACATGACTACCTAAACATGAGCTGAATAAGATCATGCCAAAGTAAATAGGGAGATCCATGAAGGTTCAACCCTAAACAAAGGAGTACAGGCAAGTAAGGAATGCTGAGTGGAGGAAACAGGCTTCTCCAGGGAAGAACATACCAATTGTTTTCACAATACCAAATGATCAGCCCTGAAAACATATATAAAAAGTGACATCATACAGACCAGAAAGGATATATCTATCTATCTATCTATCTATCTATCTATCTATCTATCTATCTATCTATCTATCTATCTATCTATCTACAATTAAATAAAAAAGAGGCCATGAATTTGAAAGACAGCAAGGTATATGGGAGGGCTTGGAGGAAGTAAAGGGAATGGGGGAAATACTGTAATTATATTATAATCTCTAAAATAAAAGAAGTAATTAAAATGAGAAAAAAAATCAATGAAAGAAAATGTTGACTAACAGTCCCTTAGGTAGACTGACTAAGGAAGAAAACAAAATAAATAATGAAACCCATAAAGGAACTCAAACAGCTAAACTGGTAAAGGACTACTAAGAATAACTTTATGGAAATGACTTAGATAATGAGTTGATGAAAAAAAAATCAATAAAGGCATACATGATTAAAACTGACTTTGCTCATGCCTGTAACTGAGGCGGAGGAAGGAGAATTATGAGTTCAAGGCCAGCATGAGATTCATAGCAAGCAATCTCTGTAACCTAAGTTACAGAGAGATTGTTTCACAAAATAAACAAAGCACCAGACTTAAAGAAATTAGAAACTCTGAAGAAACATATAAAAAGAAAAGATACATTGAAGTGGTAATTAAAACAAAACAAAACAATACAAAACAAAGAAGCCTAGGCTCAAGTAGATTCCTTAAGCACTGGAAGAAATATCAATTCCTCACAAGTCTTCCAGAAAACAGGAGGGAGCATGCTTCACAATTCACTTTAGGAGGCCAATATTTTTGTTACCAGTGGTAGACAGAGACACTAAGAGAAAACTACAGATGAATATTCCTCATAAACATAGATACAAAATTCTCCAGAAAATATATACAAACCAATTTCAACAGCATATACAAAAAAGCCAAACACTGTTATCAAGTGGGACTAATGCCAGGAATGCAAGGCTGATTTAATATCAATCCGACGAATATAAACTACTGTTTTGATGGATTAAACAACCAGAGTACAGCATCGGTATGTACAAACACAAAAAGGCATTTGAAAAGTGATAAATGCTCCCAACAAACTCTGACTAGAAGGGAAACTTCTCCAGCTTAGTAAATATTGTATGGGAAAAGCCTACTGCTAACATACTGTGGTGAAATACTGATTTACTTTTCTTTGGTGGCTAATGATGATAAACACACATTCATGTGCTTGTTGGCCATTTGTATGTCTTCTTTCAAGATACGCCTATGTCAATTCCTGTTTAACAATATTCTTTCAACTGCTTCTAGTTGTGTCTAAAACGGACTATAAAGTTTATACTCATCTTCCTTTTTATTTTTTATTTTTAAAATTTTCCTTATTTTTATTAGCTACCTATACCCAGGAATATTTAATTTGCTTTACATACATAGTATAATTTTTAACTCCTTTATACCAAAACTGTATAAGACTAGAGAAGTTAGAAATGAGACTATGTGTCCATATATACATGCTTTTGCCCATCTAGCAACCATTGATGAAAATATACATTGCATGAGAAATACAAAACAATTTTAACACAGTTATGCATAAAATCGAAGCAAAGCTACATTTAAATCATCACTAAATCCTAGTACATCTTAAGGTTTCCTTCATCTCCAAAAATTTTCATGATGCATAAACATTTTATACACCTGCTTAATATCAGTGTCATAAAGACAATATATGATTGCTTAGGATTTTGTCTTGACAAGATTGGCATTACTTATAGAATTACAAAGGACATAAATTAAAAATATGACTGCAGAATTGCACTATGTGTTGGCACTGGCTCATTGATGGATCAATTGACATCAAGCTTTAGGGACTTGAAAGACCTGAAATACTAGTTCAGCACAGCCAATAATTAGGCATTATCACCTGGTGTTTCCCCTCAGGAATTATTGATTGCCAGCCTTCACATCTCTATAAAAATTACAGTGGTATGATTATACCAAAAGCTTTGGAATGTTCCAGCACAAGGAAAGGAGGCCTAGGACTAGAAAATAAACTTCCAAACTTTTCCTTGAGTGGAACATATGAACTTTCCAAAATTTCAGGCAAATTAAATGAGTCTGGAGTCATAACCTTGCATAATTATTATGTGATTCTTTTTTACTTTCAAAATACTGAAAACATCTTTCCAAAGAGTGTTCTAGCATACTGTGACCAATAATGTCAGAGTTGTTGACTTGGCATTTGCTAATGCACTTTTGGATCCTGGCTGATAGTGCCAGCCTAGTAGACTGACATTATTTTTTACAATAGAGGTTATAATAATAAGAAAGGCACTTTCTAATGACTGTGGCTCATTGAATTTTAGCTATGGTATGGACATCTAGTACAGCCTCCTAATTTTACACATGAAGAAATGAAAGCCCAGGAGAGGTACACTCATCTTTCTAAGGTGTTTGTTTGCACTATGGTTCAAAATCTATTTCTCTTAGTGTATTTCAGTCTTGTATTTTAGAACAATTTTAATGTTATAGAGAGTTGCACATATAGTACGAAGAGACCTGAATAGTTAGTTTCTGTTACTACAGGCATATACATACCACACCCAGGCATACACACATACAAATCATACTCAATTTCCCATATTATAGATATCTTGTCTTGGTTTGGGGTAGTGTTACAGTTGATAAACCAATATCGATACCTTATTTTGGCACTAGAGTCTGTAATTTATATTATGGTATATTCTTTGCATTATATAGGAGTACGGGCAAGATTATGCATCTATAGTCACAGTAGCATACTGACTTCATTTATCAGCTTTAAAATCCTGCCTGCTCCACACGTTCACTACCCTCTTTCTCAGACTCCTGGAAATGTCTTCTACAATTACTCTTTCTGTGTGGTTTTGTTTTTTTCTGGGATGCCACATAATCACAATCATAGATGAAACTCTTTTAAATAAGATTCAAAATTTGACCTCATTGTATAAGGTGTCACTTGATAGCACATATTTAATGTGCCTGCTATCCCTGCTATACCTTGGTCTGCCTCCAGACTTCCATCTGAAATCTGGGCAAAAGCCCTCATCACCCTGTAACTCTTGTGCTTTGTTTGCCTAAAAATCAAGCAGCAGAAGGACACCACCAAGACCTGCTATTAGCTCAAGTAGTTGCTAAGCAACTGGGTGGTTGGATGTGTGGCAACACTTCCTGAGGAGGCTCTGTGCTGACAGGGCAGCCCAAACTCTCTTCTCCAAGCAAAATATTTCAAATGAATTTACTCCTTTCTACCTTTGACTCTGAAGTGGATAGGGCTGGCCAGCTTTCCAGACCCTCTCAAGGTATCTTTCTTTATGCAAACTATGTGCGATTACTCATTAAAAAGACTCCCTGCTCAGATGTAGTCAATAGGCAGCATAGTCTCCTTGTGGGTCCCATAACATGGGGAGTAGGGGCTGCCTCTGACATGGACTCTGGTACCCACTCATTGATCATTTCTCTCTTGCCAGGCCACAGAGGAAGAGGATGCAGGCAGTTCAGATGAGACTTGATAGGCTGGGACCAGATGTTAGGGGAGGAGGGTTCGCCCTTTTGGAGGACTATGGAAGGAGGGAGGGGGATGACGGAGGGAAGGTGGGGCCAGGGGGAGGGGGGGCTACAGTGGGATATAAAGTAAACAAATTAAAAATAAAAAACCGAAAACGTTCCAAAAGAAAAAAAAATAGATTGATGTCTTCAACTACCACACCCTCCTCAATCCCAAATTTGATCATGCTTCTTGTGCCCAAGATGCAAGTTCTTCAAATCTTTCTGTTCTCCTTTTTCTCACAAATTTTAACTATATACACAGACAAACGCTCCTGTCAAGACTCTTCCTATAGCCTTAATTTAGGCCTGGCTGAAGTAAAATTTCCATTGCCAGATTAATTAGTCCATCCCCTTTAATTTAAGGCTTCTACAACATGTCAGGGAATGGACAAAAATTGTTAATTTCTTTGCCACAATGTAACATGAGTAACTTTCGATTCATTTCACAGTGGATTTCTTGTTCCTATGTGAAGCATCACAATCATAGTCTTTACTAGCCACAGTCCTATGGGCTTTCTGGTCTTCAGTGCTTCCACCAGAATCTCCCATCAGGCTCTGGGTGTATCATTCTAGGGTTTCCCTAGTGCACATCTTCAATCCTCTCCAAAACAAGTTAACAAAAGCTTCTGAGGCATATTTTCAGCTAGTACTTTCTATTAACAATCCTTTTTGGTGGCAGTCTTTGTGTGTGTGTGTGTGTGTGTGTGTGTGTGTGTGTGTGTGTGTGTGTGTATGTGTGTGTGTGTACGTGTGTCCATGTGTGTGCATGAGTATGTGCGTATATGTGCATGAGTGTTTGTGTGTATATATTGGAATTTTTATCACTGACAAATACCTGAGAGAAAAGTTTTAAGGGAAGACGGGTTTATTTTATTTTATTTTTATTTTTTTGACGGGTTGATTTTAACTAAGGGTTTCAGCACACAGCAGACTAACTGCCTTACTTTAGGCCTGAGGTGAGGAAGAAGAATGTGGTAAGGAGAGTGTGTTGGCAAAGCTTTTCAGCTAGTATTAGTCGTCAGGAAGCAGAGAGAGAGACAGAGAGAGAGAGAGAGAGAGAGAGAGAGAGAGAGAGAGAGAGAGAGAGAGAGAGAGAGAGAGAGAGCCCCACTAGCAGATGCCCTCTTTTATTTCGCTCTCAGTGCCCACTCCAGAACTGAGTGAGGACATTTGGCAAGCTGTCCTTTTCTTAGGCCTTCTCTCTTCCGCATTTCTGGAAGTGCAAACACAACTGGAAGTGTGTTTTCTAATCTAGGCACTTTGCATCCAGTCAAGATTTCCCATCATGGAGCCCAAGGAAACTTTATTTTTACCTCATATTTGCATAATATTCTGCACAGTACATGCTCAATACATACGCATCAAGCATGAGACTAAGTAAGTACCATGTTGGTGTGTGTAGGAATCTGTAGGGCAGGAAGTGACAAGGTGGCAGTGAGCTGCAGATTGGAAGGGGGAAAGGAGAAAGCAAGCACATGTAGAAACTATAGTTTTTAAATTTTCCCTCCTCCTTCTACTCCCCCTACTGTTTTGGCTTGACATAAAAATTTTATCCCTTGAAACACTTATCCAAACTATGATTTATACTCATAAATAACTGGTAATATGTTTGAAAATTGTGGTTCAGCTTGTGTCTGGACTTTGGAAGGCTATCATATATGTGGATATACATAATAAAATGTATAAATATTATTTATTTGTTACAGTTATTCTTGGGTAAAAGCCAAGTAAATGTTTAGCAAATAAATGAATGACACTGGATAGCTAATATAAAATAATTATTATCTTTAAAGGGATAAGTTTTCTAAAGGCAAAAATTTTGTTATATCAAGTGACACAATAGACACCAAGGAACTGAATTAGATAGCTGAAATCAGAAGAGGATAGGTGACCCTATATGGGCCCAGTGTGGGTACAAATACATGACATGATTTAATAAATGCCTAGTAGATTTTACTAGTTTCTGGAAATAAGCATTTCTATAATACATTTGTAACAAAAATGTAATATAGTTGTCATTCAACTTATTATTTTTAAAAATATTTTATTAATTTATTCATATTACATCTCAGTCATTAGCCCATCCCTTGTATCCTCCCATTCCTCCCTCCCTCCCATTTTCTCCCTACTCCCCTCCCCTGTGTCTGAAACTGAGGGGGACCTCCTCCCCCTGTATATGCTCATAGGGTATCAAGTCTCTTCTTGGTGGTCTCCTAGCCTTCCCTGAGTGCCACCAGGCCTCCCCATCCAGGGGACGTGGTCAAATATGGGGCACCAGAGTTCATGTGAAAGTCAGTCCCCACTTTCCACTCAACTGTGGAGATTGTCCTGTCCATTGGCTAGATCTGGGTAGGAGTTCGAAGTTTACTGCATGTATTGTCCTTGGCTGGTGCCACAGTTTGAGCAGGACCCCTAGGCCCAGATCCCCCTGTCACAATGTTCTTCTTGTAGGATTCTAGGACCCTCTGGATCTTTCTATTTCCCCATTCTCCCCTGCTTCTCTCACCTAAAGTCCCAATAGGATGTCCTCCCCTCTCACCCACTTTCCTGGTAGGTGAAGACTTTCATGGACATGCTCCTTGGGCTAGTGTCTAGATATAAGTGAGTATATACCATTTGACTCTTTCTGCTTCTGGGTGAACTCACTCAGTATGATCATTTCTAGTTCAATCCATTTGTCCATAAATTTCGGGAATTCCTTGTTTTTAATAGCCAAGTAGTATTCTATAGTGTAAATGTACCACAGTTTCTTTATCCATTCTTCTACTGAGGGACACTTAGGCTGTTTCCATGTTCTGGCTATTACGAATAAGGCTGCTATGAACATGGTTGAGCATATGTTCCTGTTGTGTGGTGGAACATCTTCTGGGTATATTCCAAGGAGTGGAATAGCTGGGTCTTGAGGAAGCCCTATTCCTATTTTTCTGAGAAAGCACCAGATAGATTTCCAAAGTGGCCATTCAGTGTAAAGTAGCATATTATCTTATGCTAATTTTTATTGTTAAATACAATTTTCTAAAGAACACCACTTCTGTAGAACAGACTTGAATTGCAATTCTTATATATTTCCCCAGTTTGCATCCCAGTGGTACAATTCTCTATTATTCTTTATTTCAGTTCACCAGTGATTAATACAAATATAATACATTATAATTATCACCTACTATTAATCAATTACAAAGTTTACAATTCATGGGTGTCACACTCTATAGCCACAAAATAATCTTAAAAATCTTGTCAGGAAAGTCTCCTTTTTTAGACCTTGGAACATGTCACATTGCTGCCTCTTGATATTAGGCACGCCTTGCCTCAGTGGGTACAGCCTTGCCTTGGTGGGTACACCCTTGCCTCGGTGGGCACAGCCTTGCCTCGGTGGGCACAGCCTTGCCTCGGTGGGTACAGCCTTGCCTCGGTGGGTACAGCCTTGCCTCAGTGGGTATAGCCTTGCCTTGGTGTGTACAGCCTCATTATTCTTTAATTTCAAAGGAAAAACTAAAAAGCAGACTTAGTCACCTCAAATCCAGCCACTCTAGAAGAAACAACTGAAAAAACGCCTACTTTGGTTTTCAAGCACTGGATTTGTTCTTGAGATAATGTGCTTGGTAAGAGGAAAAAGATGAAAGGATGGGTGATAAGGATTGGCCAGATTTCTTGTCACTCATTCTATCCAAAAGATAAGGTTATACAAAAGAAAATGGAAAGAAAACTGGAGAAACAAATCCAGGCATGAGTGGTGACCACGCCAACAACCCTGAGCAGGAAAAGGACACACAAACCACACAGAGAATTGTGAACAAAATGTATTGGTATTTTGTAAGATATGACCATATAAGATGTACCCAGTAACTGCAAAACAAATTACAGTTTCTGGAAACCCAAAAGGTAAACTGAGATGGGTAGGTCAGGGAAATGTGAGTAAAACTATCAAACAATCAAAATATTTTTTTAAAGTTTTGTGAAAGTTTTCAAAGAATAACAAAAAAGAGGTCATACCTGATGTGCATTAGCACAGTTAGTGTTCTCCCAACTTTCCCTTAAAATTACCCTTCCCTGCTTGGGAAGGGCATGTTTGTAAGTGAGAATGTACTTGAAATGTCTGAGAATTAAAAAGAAACACATAAAAGAGAAAAAGGAAGGAAAAAGAAAAGGCTATGATGAAACTGTCCAGGGCAGAGAGTCAAACTGACCTACTAAGTACTGACAAGCTGATGTGTACTTTCTTTTGCTTTGTTAAATCCATAAATCATAAATTTGGTTCTTTACTTTTCTAGCCCCGTCTACACCCCTGTTTGCACATAACAACAGTGCCTCTTCCCTCCTTTCAAATGGCCTTTTACTTTCGGTAAGCCCTGAAGAGGCATTTCAAAAGATGATAGTGAGAATCACATGCTTGGTGGCCAAGTAATAACACTCTTTGAATGTACTTTGCTCTGGTTATGAATTATATAGGGCATTTTGAAGGAAAGAACAGATGGGAAGGGCAGTTCTTAATCGATAACTGTATAGAAAGATGTTTATTCTTCTCTCCTCACTCAGTCTTGCTACTAAACTTCTCCAATTACATCAAGTGAAAAATTATTTTAGCTGAACCAATCCTCATCTTCCAAGTTCTCAAAACTCTGAAAAAACATTCCCACATTCCCATCAATGACTCATGAGTAAGATTTTATTTTTATTTTTAGCTTATCTGTAACTAGTTGAGTTTGGTTTTTAATTTTAGTTCTATAGTACAATATACTAAAAAGAAAAAAAAGCCAGATCAAAGACAAACCATTTATCTCTGGTTTAGTAAACTCTCTATTACTTTTTACCACAATTCTTTTAAAATTTCCTCTATTCCAGGAATGAAGAGAGACTAGAAGAAGAAAGAAGATGAAAGTTGTGTTCCATTGGTGGATGCTGCTAAAATATATAGAGTTTTTTCTTATTTGTTCCTTCTCCTTTGCCTTGTTAAGAAAACTTCAAATTCCAGTATGCAATAAATATGAGCAAGTGCACCTGTGCAATGCATGTAGTGCTCCAAGAATTTGTCTGGCAACGATCCAATGAGCTATTTTATAAGGATCATCTTTCAGGACCAATGTTCCCTCAACTATGCACTGCACAAGAAAGCTCAGGTTTTATGTGGTTTAACATGAACTTGTTAGTCATCATCAGCACACTGTGCCTGCCCGCCTTTCTTTCTTTCTTTCTTTCTTTCTTTCTTTCTTTCTTTCTTTCTTTCTTTCTTCTTTCTTTCTTTCTTTCTTTCTTTCTTTCTTTTTCTTTCTTTCTTTCTCTGTGTGTGATTTCCACCACATCTGCAGGAGGTATCCAGAGAGAACTATGTGTTGTGAATTAACTGAATCTACTGCCCTTAACTACTTGGTCTTATACCATGTTGACAGTTGTGCTAGCTAGTTTTACTTGACACTTGACACAAGCTAGAATTATCTGAGAAGAGAGAAACTCAACTGAGAAAAATGCCTTGAAAAGATCATGCTGTAGGCAGACCTGGAGGGAATTTTATTAGTCATTGATGGGGAAGGACACAGCCCATTGTGAGTGAGGCTATCCTTGAGCGGCTGGTACCTGAGTTCTATAATAAAGCAAGCTGAGCAAACCATGAGGCTCAAGACAGCAAGCAACAACCCTCCATGGCCTCTGTATTAGCTTCTTCCTCCAGTTTCTACTTGGTTTGAATTCCTGCCTTGGCCTCCCTCAGTGGACTGCAACTTGGGATACGTAAGCCAAATAAGTCTCCTCTTCCACAAGTTGCTTTTGGACATAGTGTTTCATCACAGTAAGAAAAACCCTAACTAAGACAACAGTCAGCTCAGTGGCCAAGCATCTCAATTGTTTTCTGGAGCAGTGCCCTAAAGTGAGTCTCTAACTAAGATTATATTCCAAGTCAACTTATTTTTTCCTTTATTTTATCAATTCATAGGAAATGACATCCTTACTTACCATTACCCAGTTCCCAAGAAATGTTGTACTTTTTGCTGGCACTGTACTTCAACAGGCTCAGGGCACTAGAACTGTTCCAGGAGTTATTGGGGTTACGACGCAGCGCATTTAGAGCAAATATCAGGTGGAGTCCAGAGCAATCAGCAAAGTTATAAAGTTTGTCTAGAGACCTGGCTGGGAAGAAGCAGAGAAAGGCTTATAACTTTCAAATCTCAACAAAAGGAAAATATTAGCCACTACAGAAGCCTTTCCTGCTAGTAAGGAACTGCTTAGACAAGCTCCTAAAGGACGCCATTACCTTCTGATGCGTTTTGAGGTGATTTGGGGGAAACAAGCTCCTAAAGGACGCCATTACCTTCGGATGCGTTTTGAGGTGATTTGGGGGAAGCAGCAACTTAGAATTTCAGACAGAGCCTGCACATTGGAAACCAAGCCTAGCTCACAGTACATTCTATTTGTTAACCAACAGGTAGAATTGCAGATGTTTAAAAGAGGAGGGTTTCCCAAATTATCTAGTTCTAATACTGACAGTATACAAGTCAAGGTATAAGGCCACAAAAATCTAGTTGGTCAGTCTTAGAAACTCAGCAGGCCAAGAGTTACAAATCATTTCACTCTGGTCCACACTTGCAGTATTTTTGAGAATGGACATTTTATAACCATTTTCGATATATGTTATATGTTTATTATCAGCTTAAACACAGAAAACATTGACTTGATACCAAATATCTCATATCCACCTCATTCCTTCATTTTTATTATAGCCAATCAAGAGTGGCTTTCATTTCCATTAATTAGTACAATGCCCATTTATTTCTAGATTCTTTCCACCTTGCCAATCATCTTCCCTTTATTACTGTCATCAGTTTCTTTCACTCCTGTAAGCCTTAGTCAGCTTTCAAAACCAGAAAGTGTATATAAGATTGTATTTTCTAGACATGATAGGGAAGTTACCTATAACATCTTGACAATGCGGCTGCTTAAACAAGAGCCGAATGATGCCAACAGCAGCTGACATGCCAACATGGATGGGCAAATGTTCATGGGACCCCACCCTACATGATGAACTACAGGCTCTGAGATGACTGCTGAGAGAAAGAGAGACTGTCTTCCCTATGAGTGAGCCCCTCAATGGCTATCCAATTACATATTGAGCCCTAAAAAACACATCTACAAGCAATAATAAATGAACCCAGTGGGATGCATTTATATGTATGTATGTATGTATGTATGTATGTATGTATGTATGTATGTATCAAGTAGAATTTTTAAAAAGAAGCCTTGAATTTGGGAGAGTGTGGCAGTGACACAGGGTGGGGAGGGGTAGGACTGGACGGGGGAGATGGAGGGGGAGTGATATGATTGTATTTGAATCAAAAATTTTAAAAAGAAGCAAAAGAAGAAGAAAGAAGATTTATCCAAAATTTTTGATTTAGTTTTAAAGAACAAGGGAAAAAATCTGCCCTTGCACTTAGCCACACCCCAATAGAGTTCATTCACTGGAAACTTGTGATAAGACTTTCATTCCCTCTTGGGGCAGATATAAGAAAGACTGACAGGAATTTATTTAAAAGAAAGACTCAAGATTTTTTTGGTTTTTAACTTGAGATCTTTTAAAAAGTATCCATTGTGATGAAACTTTATAAAGGAATAGGATAAGAAACTAGCCAGATTAAAAATATTTTAAAGGAAAATCATCATCATTTAAAAGACCCTTGGCAATAATTATCAGATTGCACCTACGGCATGAGTAATTCCACTATCTTTCTTGCTTTGCTTTAGATACAATAATTTAATTTCAAGGTTCCCTGACACATTAAAGGTCCCTTTGGTAGTTTTAATATTAAAGAATCAGAAGAGGTCCGTTATGAAGCCCTTTAAAATATGTACTCAGAAGGTTAATTATGTTCATGAAAAATATTCATTCATGCAAACAGATAATACTTACAGTTTGCCAGCCACACAATGACAGATGCTTATAAGTTTTAATTTTATTCATAAAACGAAAATGTCCATTAAATAAAATCATAATAGAATGCATTGAAATTTAATATAAATGACTGATAGCCATTCTAGATACATTGATTAACTTTACTTAGCCTTTTTTCTGGCACTTACTATGTCTACATAATAGTGATCCATGCATATTAGGTAAATACATAACAAACACAAAAGTACTTCACTCTGTGATTTCATGAGTTAATGGTTCAAAGCAAGGAAAAAATCTACAAAAAGATCAATTCAAGATAAAGAACTGTGAAATAATAGTTTAAAATTTATAAATGAGATAAAAGTCGAATAGTAGGATGGGATGTTAAAAGTTTAAAAAATGTTATTCAGGACAATTTCAATTCTCGCTTCTTCAGTGAAGTCCTTCAAGTCTAGCATTGTATCTCACTCTATCTTTCAAATAAGATAACTATCTAACCTGCATTAATTTATGCCTTATGGTCATCTTGAAGAATTCTTACAACCTAAATATTTTATATTATATAAAAATGTATGTAATGAAATGAACATATAAAAATGAAGAGGCCAAAGAGAGACATGTGCACAATAATTATTGCTAATTTCAGAAATGCACTCTGAAGTGCATTAGAGAGAGAGATACATGCATTTGAGTGCAGAGAATTTAGTAGATTCTTTAAAAATATAACCTTCTTTGGAATATTTTCTCCTTGGGATCCATCCAAATAAGCAGATACTTAAAAGTTGACTTTCTACTCTATATACCAGAGTGTACTAGTACCTCGATGTGCCCTGCATTTCACAAGAATAGAATTCTCATGAGCACCACTTTATAGGCCAGTGAAAAGGCAGTGGAGTTAGAGAGCGATGTAAGCTTGAGCAGCTTGGCAGTATGCTGAGAGTTAGTGCTCTGAAAGTTCTTGGGACTTCTGAAGAACATGATTGAAAGATGGCTGAAGGCAACTTTTTAAAAACTTGTCTACATGCAATACATGTAAGTTTCAAAAGAAAAGAGAGTGGCGGACCTGGAAGGAGAGAAAGAGCAAAAACAAAACAGACAACAACAAAACCCAAACAAGCAAAAAAATGGAAGTTCAGTCTTTAAACACCACAAAGAAGAGAGGTGCAAAGCAGTGTTGAACCATGTATTAACTAATTGTTAATAACAACTGCAATAAACAGAGGAGGAAAAGGTGGAGGTGGTGGGGAGTCAATGAGTTCATCAGACAGGGATTCTTGGAGGTGAAGTGCAAAACTAAAAAAAGATAGAAAGAAATAGAGAGCAAAGAATAGACTCAACTTACTAGTAGAAGTTCTATGGTAATGAAAGAACTATCAGAAAAATGAAACAGAGAATCACGAGGGTTGATTTTCTTAAATTCAAGATGTAAACCCTCTTTTTGTCAAAACACTACTTCTTCAATCTTTGCATTGGGGATGGATGGATAGATACATATCAATAAATACAAACTGAGATGCAAATGATTGATGATTTCTCTGAGGTTTCTGGAGATTCTACACTTAAGGAACAAACCAAAGAACAATTCAATAAGCAACAAATAGAATAGGCCCGGGACTCATTACTCATTTAGAGGTGTTTGTTCAGCACGCACTCCACTGTGTTCTAGGAAACTGCCCTCCTCTCATTTTCTTCCTAGCTATGAGCAAAACAGGCCCTTGCTCTCTTGAAATTGCATTTAATGTGGCTGGTAGGAGACGTAACGGAGTGGAAGAAGCTAGAAGCGGCCTGAGTTGGTGTGCTGCTTTGAACTGGCATGGCTGAGAAGGCACCATCAAAGTGAAGATGTGAGAGAGGCCAGGAAATTAGCTCAAGAGGTAAACACAGAGGGACTCCAATGCAAAAGCGTCAGGAAGGGCAAAAGAAAGGACATGGCATGAGGTGACGGATGTGGGAAGGAGAGGGGCCAGTATGGCTGTCCCAGAATGAGTGAGAGAATAGTGAGCTGAGCTTACTATGGATCAGGACCAGGAACAAAAGGGCCCTACTCCCTATTGAAAACTGGTTTTCATCCTGAATGGCTCAGGAAACACTAGATTCTTGAACACAGTCCAACTTGCATCTTAGAAACACTAGTGCTAGACTGGGAAAAAGCCCTAGTCAGTAAAGTGCTTGCCATGCAAGCCTGAGGGCTTGAAACACCAGCACCCATTCAAAACTCTGGGCAAGGCTATGTGTATGTGTAATCCCGGCACTAAGGACACCGAGACGGTAAAATTCCTCGGGCTTATTAGCCAGCCAGTTAGCTGAGTTAATGAGTTCTAGCTTCAATTAAAGATTTGTCTCAAAATATAAGGTGGACAGCAATTTAGTAAGATACACCATTTAGACCTCTAGTACCTACACACAGACACACAGAGACAGAGAGACAGAGACACACACACACACACACACACCACACATACATACACACACACACACACACACACACACACACACACACACACCACATCACTGATATAAGTTGAAAGAGACTGTAGGGAACTTATATTTGATTGTCTACATCACTGGAGATAGACAGGATGGTATTGTTTGATGATGTGCTGCTTCTGTGTCATATGTTGAGGATCTTCCTAGATCCACATCCTCTGTCTCAGTCATTTTTATGGCTCCCTGACTTTACTGCATGATGTTCCATAACCACTCACCAAAGAGAGAGAAAGAAAGAGAGAGGGAGAGGGAGAGGGAGGAGAGGGAAGGAAGGAAGGAATGAAGGGACGAAGGAAGGAAGGGACTATAAGGGGTAGGATTTGGCCTAAAGAGTTTTAAGATCCTGGAGTCTAATGAAATCTGTATACTATGTTAGAACTCCCCACCATTCTTTGATAAGCTGTGTTTTCTCATGTCCCCATATTATTACAGGCTTGTTGACTCTGTCTGGTATGTCCTTTCTCCTCATTTCTTTACTCTTCATAGAAAGATCAATGGTTTTCTGTGTGGGAACTTCTGACTTGCCAAGTAGAGACATTGCATCTCTGTTCTGTCTTGGCTCTTTATCTTTTCCTATTATAGCAATTAGCTAATCAGGCTTATTGTTCAGTTCTGTCTTTCTCTCTCAAGGCAGACTAAAGCATTTGTTCTACCCTTTTAGCATCAATTCAGTATCTGGTACATAAAAAACCTTACTAAATGCCTGACTAACAGGTGTTATTTTGAACCATTCAATGTCATTTACTGTTTGTATCCAGCCGTCCAACCTCAGTCATCATGGCTCACTGGTCATTTCCTTTAGGTCATGTCTATTGCTGCACACTGTTAAATGCTTTAAAAAAATAGACTCATTGTTTTAAGTTTCAATTTAGAGTGAATGATACTGCTGAGTCCTAGGTAGTCATCTGGTAGAAACTTTAAAAAGAAAAAAAAAGCAAGAAAATGGGGAAACTGTCAAAGAAAACTCAGTGAGGCACACTCTGAACAGACTCCGCCTTTTGGAATTTAGAGATGTGCATCAGTTCAAAACCAATAGTGGGCATTTAATTGTAGCAATTAAGAGAGAGAAGTTTGAAAACTGCCTAAGAGGAGAACATAGCCATTTTGAAAGAGTGATGATAACTCTAAACTGAGAGCTTAATATCTCCAGGTTAGTCAGGGCAATGAAATCTTAACTAGGATATAAAGAAATCAGCATAAATGCCTACAATTTAACTAAAGCTGTTGGAGGAGAATGAGATTTTGGAAATGTCTGTGAATAAAATATTATAGTACTATCAGAAGACTCAGGACTGAAGAGTAATTGTTGCATTAATCATTTTAACTAGATTAAAGGGAAAACGGAGTGTAAGTTGGTAGAGCAGGTCTTTGGATCCTATTAGGAACCCATCTAAATGAAGGCAGGAGGAAATAACCAGAGACCCTGACATTAGTGAAGAGGCTAATATTATTCTTAAGAAATGTCCTCCTAAAACATGTTTCTAAAAATGTGAATAGTAATTCTAGAAAATATTTTGTAACATCTATTAAAATGTAAATATTAAACACACACACATATGTGTGTATATATTTATATAAATGCACACACAAATATGTCTAGGCATCTCTCCACATATAATTTCTTAATATATACACATAAATTTATAGTATTTACACAAAGGTAAGAATAATTTTAGAAACAATGGATTTCTAGCATAAACAAACATTCCTAACACCAAGATCTTGGTTTATAATTACCATTTCTTAACAAAACATGCTTGAGTTTCTTGGAGAAATGGCTTCCAGGGCAAGGCTAGAGAATATGTAAGATGTACTTAGGAGATTGTGTGGTGATGGAGGTACATCAAATGCTCATAGGAGCCAACCTGAGGAAATCCTTCCTTTCAAGACCAAAGCTGAGAACACTTTAACAAAATAAATAGTGCTATAAGTGGGGGTTATGATTCTGTCATGACACAGAGCTTATACCACATCCCTGCTACATATGCATCTACATATCATCTAGAAACATTGCTTTTGAGACTGGCTATAAACACCACAGCATAGAGCACTCTGCTTTTCCAAGCTACTCTGCCTCATGTACTGTGTGAACCTATTTTACCACCTGGTCTGCTAATGATGGAGGCTCTTTCCACCAACAGAGTTAACCTTAGTAATCACTAAGAAAAAATCCATTACTTGACAGGTGCCACTTTCTTGTGGTTGGAGTAGCCACATAGTGGACATCACACATCCACTGTTGTGTGCATAGGTTCCAGAGCCATTAGATTGTCCCTAATCATGTGTTTCCGTGGACACAGTGGGTCACTGCTATGTCACACATAGGCTCATATTCACAAATTATAGCAAAAGAAACTATGAGTGGTGGACACTATGTTGTATACACATCTACAAAAGAAATTCTACACCTAAAACTCTGGGAACAATATGGCAGAAAGACTGTAAGGTGCAGAGGACAAGGGAGTCTGCTGTTAGATTGTGTCTCCTAGAAGTGACACGGGAGCTAAACCCATGTTACTTCAACATTATGATTGCCTAAATAGGGCCTGAATGATGACAACACAAATAGACATGCTATAATGGAGGGGGGAAGCCTCATGGAGCCCTAGCCCTAGAAAAAGAACTTTAGGCAACCAAGGATTGCTGAGAAATGGAGAACTAGTCTCTCTCAGGGAAGAGACTCCTACTTGGCTATCCAATTCCATGTGATCAGCCCTGATATCATATACACATGAGCAACCCTAAATGGGCTCAACAGGTTGTATTTATAAATTTATACACATGTATAAATACATGTGTAGCAGTAATTTTCAAAAATTGACCATCAATTTGAGAGGGGGTAGGGGGCACCAAGCACAGTTAGGATCGAAGAGAATGAAGTGATGTAGTTATATTTTAATTATAATTTCAAAACTTTAAAAATATAATAGTAATAGCATGGTGGAATCTGACCTCTAGGTATAACTGTGATCCTGTGTATATGTGTGTACACGTATGTAGCCCTGATAATGTACCATTCAAATCTACAGACAGCATGACTGACTGACTGTTCCTAATGCTGTTCATCTTCCCTTATTACTCTGTTCATACTGAGGTCACACATTCCAGGAGCTGATCTTTATTCAGTAGCTGAGCATTAACACTAGGGGTGCTGAGGTAATTTCATCCCAATACATTGCAAGACTATTTCTACAGAGATTTTTGGCTTGAAGACACCTTAGGGTTCTGGCAGTACCTTTCTTGGGAATACACTAGTCTCTCCTCCTGATCCTCCATTTCTCTCTCTACACACAGGCATTAAGCTGGTCTGATGCCTTTCTTCTCCATCCATTCTCCATTGCCACCAATCAAGCTCTGGCACATACAATTCTATCCTGATGCCTCCTGCTTAGGAAAACTAAACCGTTGCAAAAGAGAGTGAAAATGGTCTGGGAAAGCATGTAGTGAGATCAGAGTTTCCAACTGGCTAGCATACCAGGTAGGAGAGAAACGGAAGGCCATCTTGAATGGGATAGGCAACATGCATTGATAATTCAGTTTATTAGCTAAAGATGTCAGTGGTGGTGATTTGAGAAAACACCCATCTGGGTAGAGGAATATAGTTTTAATAATTTGGGTTTTTTAAATATATTGGAAGAAATGTCTACTTAGAGAACAAGGATTTAAGTTATGCAAAACTGATTTGAGATCCTGAAGAAAAGCAGTAAGCTGTGCTGCAGTAAATAAGTAACTAAGAACATGTGATAAGAGAATAAATACAGCTAAACAAAAACATGGAGACCTTGATAGCTACAGGTCTTCAGGAATGTTTGACTGCTGCATCAAGTCTGCTCTGTAAAGCTGCCAAGAGCTTGTTAGAACAACCCAAAACTCTAAAATATGGGCTAGAGCCTCTGGTTGGATGAGCATTTGAAGTAAATGCCACATTGAACACCAAATGTTTTCAAAGCAGCTCAGCCTTCCCTGGTAAGAGGTACCACCCACACTGTTAAAAAATGCCCAAGATGCTCCTCCCATTCAAGGGCATTGATAACCCCGAGTAGTAGTCCCAACTAGTGTCCTGGCCAATGGCCAAATAACTACATTAGAATTAGAGTTCAATAAATTTATTTAGCCCAATTAAATAAATAAAAATAGTATGCAGCCAAAGAATTGTGAGAATTACCAGGAGGATCCCAGGACATCCTTCTGGATTCTGGATTACTTTTTGGGACATGAGATTTACTATCCTAGCAAGGATAACTGGAGATGGGGCAAAATTATTGCTACTGTCATGTTTAGAAGTCCAGGAAGAGTTATGACCACAGTGAGCAAAATAGAAGTGTCCCAGTTGCACTAACAGATTAGAGGGAGTTGTGAGGGGCTTAGAAAAGTGGCCCTGATAGAATGGCTATAATAAGGCTGGAAGACTGTCTGAGGGTTACGTGACAGGGGAAACTGAAATACACTGTAGTAGTTACATGTGTACAACTGTAACCTAATGCTTGGCATGAACATCTTAAATGGAGGATTTAAAAAATTTTTATTCTGAGTCATGATTAGAGAGACTTCAATCCACAGTTCCAGACTCAGTTAATGCAAGGAATCATGTAATGGTAGAAGAAGCATGTGAAAGAAGGAAACTGTTTACCTCATGGTGGAAAAAAAGAGAAGGAACCAAGACCATCAAAGTCACACTTCTTGAGACTTACTCTCTCTAGGCAGCTCTCACCTTCTCAAGTTTTCACACTCTCCCTAAACAGTCCCACAAGCTGAAGATGAAGTATTTAATGCATAAGCCAGTGAGGGAACATTCCATATTCAAAACGTATTTGACCTATTCACCAAGGCTGGAATGGCTATGCTGGTGAGAGGAGCAACAAATGACTAAGAACACTAATGATGACTTTTATGTACAGGCAAAGTTTAGTCTTGTCAAAGCCATGAAGATGATTTGCGAAGGGGGTAGTCAAGGCAACAGACCCATGTGATGATGCTTACTTTCTAATGGCCAAGTGCTTAGCAAGGTTAAAGGGATACCAGCTGAGCTTGCAATCAGAGACTAGTAAAAATAGCAAACCATGACATCCCTAGAAGCAAATATACAAACAAACAGAAATATGGCTACCCCCCAAAAAATACAAAAGTAAAACAAAAAAAAATATGTCAGTGGGGTCAGGAAGATAACTGTCCTAAAAAAAACCTCTCTCACTAGTTCCTGGTGTGGAGCATGTTTTCCACATAGTGAGCCCTTTAAGCGAAGAATGGTCAGATCTTTAGGAGAAAATTGTAGGATAATATATTATCACAATTCGCCCCCAGAAAAGTCTGTGGCCATCTACTCAGGTTATTAAGTTGGGGAAAACAGATTACTCAGACAACGGAAGGGACACTTAAACACAGTCTGAATGGACAGTGGCATCGAGAGAATTGAAGTATGATCGTGATCCTCATTTTAGAATGAAACAAATATAGAAGTACATAACAATTAGAGCTCCAGCATTATGCTTAATTAAAATTAGAAGTCTATCATTTGTTGACTAATAAGAATCACTATAAATATGATTATGAAAAAGTAGTGCTTCATGCCTTGAACATGGCCACAATCATCCATATTCAAATTCTAGAGAGAAACTGTTTTTAGTAGTGCTGATTATGAGAATTATTGTTTGAAAACTGAACTTCTGAACAGTGTTCAGTTGTGTGTTCTTTCTTTCTGTGGGCATTAGCATTGGACATTTTGGATCAGAGCCCAAGAGCTGTAAATGAGAGACCACATAATTCAACATTAGTGCTATGATCATCTTTTACTAGTTCTCTTTGGCAAGCCTAATGTTTGAGAGAAATGTTTTTATCTGCTCCACATGTCCATCCGTGATTGTGATTGGGGAAAGCAGGGGCTGCAGAGGCACAGCTCTTAGAACAATCACTACCACCAAAACTAGTCACAGAATGTAAAAATCATCCTGCCAGTCTTGCTTTTGCCTCTTGGCACTTGTATGTGTTTGCTGGTGTTGCACATGTGGGAGAAACTTCTAAGGAAGCCATCTGTACAATCAGATCAGAACTCTGGTGATGACTCTTGGGTTCTCAACTCACCCCAACCCCCATTCACAGCTAATTGCATCTTCTTTTCTTTTGCTCATCATGGTGCCGGTGGGTGGGGCTTTAGCCTGGCCAGAGAAAGCATCAGGGCAGATGCTGCAACTTTAAGTGAAATCAGGTGTTGCCTTCCCTGAAGTGAGATCTGGAAAATGTCAGTTGTTAAGTAATAGATATTGGCAGCCAAACACTTGCCTTTTCCACTAGGCTCAGTCTTGCCTTTCCCTACAAGAAGTATTTGGGCCTTTCCCCTTTCTCACATTGCTTCGTTGTAGATGTTCATCGAACATGATTCTAAACATATTAGAAACTGGAGGGTTGGGGATAAAGGAATTCTCGAGTGTCACGACTCTCTAGCACCAATGGTGGCTAGAGCTTCCACCTGTGGAGAAAGTACAAAGAATCTTTTGAGGAGTAGGGAGAACAACTGAATCTCAACTCCTTTCTCCATGTGCTGATTGTTATCAGCAGAAACACAGCACCAATATTTGTTAAAGTCAAATTCTTCCACAGAGTTGTGAGAACATTCTTCCTTTCACTGTCTTCTGCTGAGCCAGTCTGGAGCTGTTCCATTGCAGAACTGCAATCCAGACTGTGGAGTCATACACGTGTATGATTTATGATCATCTTTATTTGGTTTGGTTGATTTGCATAACATGCCTCGACACATTCTTAGGCTGACCCAAATAACAGTGTGGGTAGGTTGACAGTCCCATCTTAATCGAGGTATACTTCTTACTCTTGGATCCACCTCATATTTACCTGGCTGAAACATGGATCACTGAAAATGTGACTGGGAGGTCAGTGCCACTGGTGCTATAGTCTAGTCAGGGCAAACACAATCTGTGGTTTAGTTGATGTCTAAGGAACAAGTTAATGGAACTACTTCAGAATTTAAAATTCTGGGAAACTAACAAGCAACTACAAGGAAAGAACATGGGTCTTAACTAAGAGGCTTTTGCACCCATCTCTTTTCATTGAACACAGTATCTGTCCAGCCTTATCTATCTCAAAGACTTTACCTTCTACCGTTAGCTAATATTTTATATCCACAGTAAAATATAGAGAGCCTAGAGTTGGTCCAAAATCCACATCTACCATATCAACTAGCTTTATCCAAATGTCTCATGTGAATGTAAAACTATATATGTAAAACCAACACAGTAAGTATATTTTTCTTCTAAGTCTCTGAATTCAGCCATTTCTTAGTAATCATGGAGTTAGTACATGTTCCTCCCTATGTATCATCTACCACAACCAGAGCTGGTCAGAGTCCAGCTTCTAAAATCTTTCTCTGATTGGGCCTCAGGTTCTTACTGCTATTACTCTGATTCAATCCACTAAGTTCTTTACCAAAAGAGCTGCCCTGCCATGCATGCTCTCTTCTTAGCATCCTTCAGACCGTCTCCATCCTGAAGCTTGGCTACACATTCCCCTATGTAGAATCCCTGCCAAACATTGAAATAGAATCTAACCATAAGAAAACAATCCTACAAATTCATATTTTGTGATAGTCTACAAGAAAACGGAATTGTATTCTTAAAACGTATATTTAAAATGAGAATGTCACGAAAGACAAACTATGATTGGGGAAAACTGTGGTAGATTTAGAGAAAACTAAAGAGGCAAGAAAACTAAATGTAAGCAGGAGCATTTTGGGTAACCTAGAATTGACAAGGTAGAAGGGGGGATAGCTACCATTGGAATCACTGTGCTAAATAGGAAAGCATATAACACCAGCTGTACATTATGTGGCAATCAATCAATGTATTATATATTTGTTAAATGTCAAGTTCAAAAGACAGTCAGGACAAATGGCTAACTGTGGTGCCTGTTAGTATGCTAAAAGCACATGCTGGCCTCCGGGCTGTCTCAGCACGCAATACCTATAACAGAGTCTATGCTGGGATCCTGCTCCTTACCATAAACATCTCTAGCTCATGGGCTTCCCTTCCTCCAGCTTCTTTTTCCTACATAACTCTGCCATTTCAGCCATGTGCACACTTGGCCCTCTTTTTTGTCTTCCTCATTTGGTCTCCTTGGCTCACACTCTCTTTGTCTCATTCTCTTGCTCTCCCCTACCACACAGCCAAATCCACTCTCCTGGCCATGTTCTGGACTCTTCCAAGTGTCTCTTCTGTACTCCTTCTCATATCTACAATAAAATCCTTCCCCTCAATCACACCTTGGAGTGGCCATGTTCTCACTTTATACATTAAGTATAGTCATGGTATTGTGGTTACTGAAAATAATACTCTTATTGATAAGAGATACATTTAGTATTTAGCAAAAAATATAGGTATAAAGAAAGAATATATGGCAAAATGTAAACTTTCAGCTTTTCTCAAAGTTTCAATATGTCTGAATTAAAAATTGTGGAAGAAAGAAAAAAGGAGGGAGGGAGGGAAAGAGAGAATGAGAGGAAGTGAAGGATGAAGTGAAGGAAGGAGTATAGAAATGAAAGAAGGAGGAAGAAAGAAAAGAATGGAGACAAGGGAAGGATGGAGGAAAGGAAGAAGGGAGAGTGGGAGAGAGACAGAGACAGAGAGACAGAGACAGAGACAGAGACAGAAACAGAGAATATATGCTACTAAATTGAAACTTTCCCCAGTAGATAGATATCTATATGGAAAAATAAAGGAATTTCTTGATGATTAAAAAAGTTAGAAAACCTAAAAGTGGATAAAATTCAGATGCTTATTACATACAAAAATTTAGTCAAATAGAATTAAATGATTCAAATATATCTAAGACAACTGAAGCTATGATAGTCCCCCTCCAATCCTGGAAAAAACCCTCAAGGATTGGAAAAAATTCACTGATGAATTCCAATCATATCTTGGATTAGCTTTCATGGTACCAGAAGGTGCCATGCAAATTTCCAAGAGAGAGTCAACTAACTGTCCTACCCAACATTGCATGATAACTCTAAGGATGCAGTAACGGCATGACTGCCTTGGTCATAACCAACGGCTCTCTAATTGAACTTAAGACCCACTCAACAAGAAGGAAACCATCTCTGGTACTGGAAACAAAGCTAATTTAACTACCAAGTGTTACTTAAGTCACGAATATTGGAGAAGAATCTATAACCACTACTTTAGTAAACAACAACCTAAACATTTGTCCTTATACACACAGATAACCCCTTACTAAAGAAACTTTTCTTTGCAAAACATAGATACCACTATAGAAAACTATAGTCAATCAAAATGCAAAACTGTGAAGCCCCTATCCCAGTGAATACATCTACAGAAAATTCTTGCACCTAAAGCTCAGGGAACATTGTGGATGAGGAAGCAGACTGTTAAGACCCAGATCAGGGAGTGTGCTTTCAGATTGTGTCTCCTAGTGATGTCAGAGTCTGCACCTATAAAGTCACACCAACATGACTGGCCAAATATAACTTGAACAAGGATAACATCAATAGAAATGGAAAGTGGACCCGGAAAATCCCATGAGATCTCAACCCCTCTTAAAGAACTACACGCAACTAAGAAATGCTGAGATCAAGGAAACTGTCTCCCCTAGGGAAGAGAAGACCAATTGGCTTTTCAACACCAAATAGCCCTGAAAACCTACATACAACTAACATTATACAGGCAATATTTATGAACATTATATATATGCATAACAATAATATATGTGTAACACTTAGTAAAAAAAGAGGTAATGAACTTGAAAGACAGTAAGGAGGAGCATATGAGCATATTTAGAAGGAGGAAAGGGATGTTATATTATAATCTAAAAATTAAAGAGAAGTAAGACAGCATCTAACTATTTCATAAATGTATGCAATGAACTTTTACTTATTTCCATTTCTGGCTACTCACTCTGATCCTCCTTTCTCTAGAACTGAAATCCCTCTTCTCAACAAGTCCTCCTCCTCACTTCCATGTCTTTCTCTGTGTGTGACCCATTGAGATTTATTAAGTTGCTTGTATGAACATGGGCAGGAACTTATGCCCTGGGGCATGGAAAACTTATTAACAGTAATCTGACTTTTTACAGAAATACTAAAAGCACAGAAATGATACTGGGAAAACTAGACAGCTACATGTAGAATTTCTAAATAGAACTCCAATTAATGATGAAACAGGGCTGAAAATTGATACATAGGGTCTCATCAATTTAAAAGGCTTCTAAATTGCAAAGAAAATTCTGGATCAATGAAGAGGCAGCCTACAGACTTGGAGAGAATCTTTGCCAGCTATACATCTGACAGATGCTTAATATCTAGAATTTACAAAAAATCAAAACCAGATAACCAAGGAAACAAATGATTCATTCGGCAAACAGATTTTAGAACTAATAGAGTTCTAAATTTTTTTAAGTTAAAAAGAAAAAGAAAAAAATACAAATGGCCAATAAATATTTTTAGAAGTGATCAACATGCCAAACCACCATGGAAACGTAAATCAGAAATTCTTGTAATGCCATCTCACTGAAATCAGAATGACTATTTTCATGAAAACAAATGACAACGCATGCTGGAAAATATAAGGGAAAAGGGTGAACTTATTTTATCATTGTGGGTAAATCAGCAAACTAGCACAACCACCATGGGAATCAGTATGGGTGCCCCACCCACAGAAGAGGGTTATGGGAACAATCCAACTTTTCTGATGGATCTAAGATACATTTCATGAGATAGAACCCATACCTGGTATTGCTAACCAAGAGCCTTTGGCTAGATGAATCCTAGGGTCTGGAGTAGAACACAATCCTTGTCATAGATGTAAACATGTTTTGTTTTGTCCTCAAGTGTGGGATGTGAAACAGACTTGTGTGAAGGTGTCCAGTGTTTGTCCGATTGAAGCCGACGTGTGAGAGAACACGTGGTGTTTGTCCACTACAAGAGGAACAGCCTCTTGTGGGGGCATGGTCTTTGCCAACTAATAAACATCCTAGTGCATATACATGAGGTCAAAACAGGAGGCTTAGCCTTTTGGGCTTGGCATCGTTTCCTATCATTTGGCTGTTCATCGCTCTGCTTCAAGATGCTCCTAGAGAGAAATGCTCTAGGGAATGCTGCGAGGTTCTGGGTTCGGCTGCTGCTCCTGATTCTAGCAGCTACAGTTACAATCACCATTGCTGAATTGCTAGTTTGCTGTTAAATGGATCGGCTGAAATCTTGACTATGAAGAGTGGAATTGCTCCAAGGAACTGAGTCTAAAAAGGTCTACTTCTTCTGTTTCCATCAACCTCTTTTCTCTCCTATCTAGGGTATGTGGGTTGGAAGAGAGATATAGGCATTAAAGAATCACAAGTAAATTAGGTTTGAAAAAGTTCAAAGTCTACTATTCTATTATTCTCCTAAATGGACACAGAGTTAAAATGACTCCCCTAATGATCTATTTTTATACTCATAGATCAGAACATGTCTCAATCTTCATCAGAGAAGCTTCTTCTTGCAGACTGCAATTAACACAGAGATGCCCAGCTAGTCAAACTGCAGAAATTAATGGACTGTCAGGTGCTCAACTCTCAAAGTTCCACACATATCAAACCCTTTCATCTAGGGCTCAGAGATGTGAGAAAGGCAAGGTGGGAAGATTGTAAGAACCAGAGGTGGTATATAATATTAAGTGGGTATTTTACAAAAACTGGGCACTTGCCCAATTGACCTCACAGTGATGGTGACAGCATACACAACATTTTCATAGGTTTAAGCCAGAAAAATTATAGTGCACAGAATTGTGAAGAACATGTAGAAGGAAATTTAAATGACCCAAGAATCAAAATCAAGTAATAACAGTGATTTTAAAGGGTGAAAATTGTCACATTAACAAGGGGCTACAATATCAATTCTTGAGAAATAAGTAAGATAGATAAAGAAGATTTAATTTTTTTCTGATGTGACTCTGACATTCTGAATTTAAAACAAAAACTTTAATAAAGAGTGGCTTCAATGCAGAAGGACACAGACATGCCAACCACAGCTAATGGGTACTGGAGGGTACCAAATCAGATGTTGTAGGACATGCCTTGCCACAAGGTGGCACTCACAGCTCCTCTTTCCTTGAATATATGTCAAATATTGAGCAAGGTTTTACTGGATTAAAACAAAGAAATTATCTTAATTTCCATAACTATCACACAGTCTTGCTTTTCTCTTAGGGCATGAACTATAATGGTGCTGAAATGTACTGGGGGTCAGGGTGGGCATGAAGATCTGGAAAAAGAAGTAAATAGGATGCTTCCGCAGATTCTCAAGATAATATATAAACAAAAAGGGTCTGACCATCAGTTCATGGCTGAGGGACTCCAAAACATGAGGTTGAGGGGAAGCTAGATTGCCTGCTTTTGAGGACTGAGCATGTGCTGGAAAGGTCAAAGCAGTGATTATAAATTGCTCATACACTTGTTAGAAAAGAAAGCGGGAAATGGGTGGGTTTGCCCTATAAACAGCCACTCCTAAATGAAGCTTTCTTTAACTGAATGTTTCAAACATTTATTAAATGATAACTGCTTCACAGAAAACTACCTCTATAAAACAAAAGCAACTATGATGGCTCACCAGCCAAGGCCTCTGGCAGCTCTCAAAGACAACCCCAGTTTGGTTCCCAGCACCCATATGGCGGCTTACAAGTATCTATTATATCGCAGTTTCAAAGGATCCAGCACCCTCTTCTAGCCTCCCCTGGCACCAGGAATGCATGTAGTGCACATATATACATGCAGGAAAAACATTCATACATATAAAATAAAAATAAATCTTTAAGTAACAAATACTGCATTCCAGATATATTTCTACTTAACTAAAGACCTTTTAATTTCTCAATATTAGAGAACTTAATTATTTTCACATAATGTCATATCTATGTTGCATGCAATAATATCCACTGATATTTGTTTAACATGACAGAAATGTACATAGGTCAAAGTTTTCTGATGTTTATTTTCATAGTCCTTTTACTGAATTCTTTTTATTTGTTTTCCGGTTCAAGCTTTCCACTTAAATCAGCTGAACTTTATTTTTATTTAATTGTCTCCATTCTATCTATCTATCTATCTATCTATCTATCTATCTATCTGCTGCATACCACAGTGCACATGTTGAGGTTAGGAGAAAACTTGTGGAAGTCAGTTTTCTTCTAGAATGTGGCATTGGGGATCAATACCAGGGTACCAGGTTAGGCAGTAATCCCTTTTACTTGATGAGCCATCTTACTGGCTCTTTCCTTTTTATTTTTCTTGGATGCCAATGGTTCTCCAAGTCAATCTGTTTTGAATATTTTCATGCTATTTCAAATACAGAATAGTTAAAGTTTAAAAGAGAAAAATCTGTGCCCATTTTTTTTTCCTGGGGGAGATTAGGTGTTTCTGGAAAAATATAGCTTCACTACACAATTCAAAATAGTTTCCTTTTTAGCTAATAAATGTATTTTTTGTCTCTTTAAATCATCAAGGTAAAAATAATATTACCATCTGTAAATACAATCTTTTTTATGCCTTTTTGATATAAACAAGAGGGAAATGAAGACAGTTTTAGCTTTGTTCCTCCTATAGATCCCCCAACCCCAATGTACACAAAAGAGGGTGAAGAGCTTCTATAGACACTTCACCAGTAACTCCATATAAACCAAACAAAAGAGAACTTCAAGCTTGTTTTGTGGCTAGGCCTCTATGGGGAACAGCTTTCTTATTGAATTGGAAAGAATAAAGGATATGTTTGAACTCACAAATGCCTGAAAACATCATGTCTGCAAAGTGTGGTTGGCATTTTTATGCATTTAAAAGAGTCTAATGAAGCCCAGCTCCATACAAATTCTTACAAAAATTGAAAAATGGAAAAGGGTTCCTGCCACCCAGGGGTCAGAGTGGTGGTTATTGCTTCAACCAATTGTACAAAGGAGACCTGTCATTTACAGATAGCTCCAAAGTCTTGCATAGCAAGAACACCATGAAGACTGGCCCTTACCCAAAGAATTTACTCTTAGAGACATTTAATATGGAGTAAATACAGCCTCAAAGAGAACAACTTTAAAAGAGAGCTTTGAAAGGTCGGAAGAAGATGAAATGAGGAATGTTGTTACTTAGTGCCTTTATTAAACAAATGCTTGCCTTAGCTCTTCTCCAGCACGTCTCAAAATGTGGTAAAGTAATAATGACATGCCTACTTCACAGACAAAAAATAAGTTGGAATGTAAGATTTTCATTAGGATGAGCCCTCAGGCCATGGGTTCTTTCAAAGTATGTGAATCCCCATTTGTACCAGCATGAAGACTCCTCCTCTCTCATGGACATATCTACTGCTCTAGGAATGGTCCAGGATCATTTGGATTTCAGATGTTCTTCTTTAATTGTCAAGCAGTTAAGCTTGGACACTTTCTCTCCAACCCTCATGTTTCAGCTCTTTGTTCAAAATAGGAAGAATCAGGTCACTGTTTCCATTATACAGACAGCACTTCAGATAGTAGCTCTCTTTGTATCTTAGCCACTTTCTATCATAACATCAATAGTGTGACAGAAAAATAAACTCTTATAAAGTTGTCTGTGATATCATTTTCTTCAAATAATTTATTTTCTGTTGCTACTGATTACTGGTCTTTCTATATGCAAATGAATTCATCTATTAAAATTTTTTTACTGTCACTGAGAACCTTCTATGTGCCAAGTATTCTTACAGACAGTGAGGTTATAGTTCACTCTTTTGTGAATCTATATTCCATGTATGTAGGATGGGAAGACTGGGGAGTAAAGAGGCACTGGGCAATAAATAAGCAAGATTAAATCAGATAATGATAAATCCCATGAAGACTAGAAAACAGGTCGGGGCAACTGAGAACTCCTTTTGTTTGGTTAGCCGAATTGCTGTCCTGGGGTGAGGTGTTGAAGTGTCACATTTGAGTCAGGCCCAATGATGACAAAAAGTCAGCCAAGAACAGATCTGGGAAGAAAATGCTGTAAGGGAAAAACAGCAAGTATACTAGCTTTGAGGCAAGACAAGCTTGGAAAGGTTAAGAAACAAAAAGTAGGCCAGCATTGTCAAATCCTAACAAAAGGTAAAGGGAAGAAAGACATGAGTTCTCAGAGTCCCAGACACAGGACAAGGCTGCAAGATGACAAAGAGGGCACAGAGAGTAGACCTCAGGCACAGAAGGTAGACCTCAGGCACAGAGGGTAGACCTCAGGCACAGAGGGTAGAC
>OU015757.1:60806667-60835518 GCA_907169655.1 Acomys percivali
GGCACAGAGGGTAGACCCCAGGCACAGAGGGTAGACCTCAGGCACAGCAGGTAGACTTCAGGCACAGCACGTAGACCTCAGTGACCGCGATGTTTTTGAAGCTGATAGCCCTTTTAAACTCCTAATCATTTTTAATGGACTTTTCTTTCTTTTCTCTTTATTATTTTATTAGAGTTTCATATATTGTATAACTACTAAAATTAACAAATTTCGCTAATAAAACTATAGAACAGGCATTGAAATTAGATAATAAAATATTTATTTATTTTATTGATCTTTTGTATAAATTTTTGATACAGGGTCTTAGCATATATCACCAGCTGTCCAGAACTCAATATGGAGACTAGGCTTGCCTCAAATTCACAAAGATCTGGCTGCTACCATGCTCAGCCTTTCTTAAATTTTAAGTCCCCGATGCATTTTAAAGAAATTGTACTAATCAAATCCAAGATCACATACTGCATTTAATCTTCACAACTCAACTCTAATTTAGTCTGCATTAAGCTATAATAGTTTTCCACCTTTTTGTCTTTTATAACATTGATATCTAAGCCTTCTATTTAGTATGTGTCCTTTATACCATACTTGCTTGGTGTTTTTCAAGATTACATATGTTTATGCAACTTCTAAAAATATAATTATTTTTAATTAATTTTTTATTTTTATAATTAATTCACATTACATCCTGATTGTTACCCCTCCCTCATATCCTCCTATTCCTGCCCTCCCTTCCTATTTGCCCCTATTCCTGTCTCCTAGTCCTCTGACAAAGGGATCCCCTACCATCTGACCCCAGCCTATCAGGTCTTATTAGGATAGCTGGCATCCTCTTCCTCTGTGCCCCCACATGGCCACTTCACCAAGAGAAGTGATTACATCGTGCGCATTAGAGTCCATGTCAGAGTAGTCGTCCCCCACTCCCTTACTTGGGGATCCACTTAGAGAACAAGTTGTCCATTATCTACATCTGAGCAGGGCGTCCAGGTTTTCTGCATCCATTGCTCTTGGTAGGTGCATCAGTTTCTGCAGGGCCCTGTAGATGCCCCTCAACCGAAGAATGGGTAGAGAAATTGTGGTGCCTTTACACAATGGAATATTACTCAGCTATTTAAAACAAAGAAATCAAGAAATCTGTGGATAAATGGATGAACTATAAATGATCATCCTGAGTGAGGTAACCCAGACCCAAGAAGACATGCATAGTATATACTCACTTAGAAGTGGATATTAGCCCAACAAGGATGTCCTCTGAGAGACTCTACCCAGCGGGGCATCAAAATAGATGCTAAGACTCACAGCCAAACTCTGGGCAGAACACTCAGAGTCCTATGGAAGAAGGCGGGGGTTGGTGAGTAGAAGGACCCAGCGGGGAAAGGAGCTCCACCGAGGAGACCATCAAATATAATTCTTTTAAATGCTGCACATCAAGAGCTAGTCACTGTCAATTCGTTTCATGATGAGTGTCCTTGAGAAGGTGAGGTTTTGCATACTTCATCAGGAGAGATCAGTGCTTGAGAAGATGGAAAGATTATGTTAATGTGAAAAGTAGAAACAGGCTTACAGGAAGGCTTTCCTTACTTGTTCAATAACTTGAATATAGCCTCAGAGAAAAACCAACTCAAGCCACTAAGCAAGTGAAAAAGGAATGACAGAACAAAAGAATATGAATTACTCATGATAAGGGTAAATGTCTAAAGCTTTAAGTAAAACAACTGATTTTAAACATGAATACACAGTAATAAGTAACATAAACTACATATTAGGTAAGTGAGTAAGTTTCTTTTACTTGGGGAAAATGAAAAAGAATCATGGAGCGTTTATGACACTGAAGTTACTTTAGATGCCCAGTGCCAACTGTAAAGCATCTCAAAAATATTTTCTCTCAGTTAGAGTGTAGCTCCTTTTCTTGTACAAACTGACTAAAAGCAAATAGAGAAAGGTAGTTAGAATTCTTTCTCATTTTAAAATTTATTACAATCTATCCAGATTACATCCGGCTTGCCACCCCCTCACTTCTATCTTCAATTCCCACCCTCCCTCCCTCTTCTTTCCTATTCCTCTCTCCTAGCCCTCTGATGGGGGTTGGGGTGGAGGGTGGGAGAGCTCCTCCTTCACCATCTGACCACAGCCTATCAGGTCTCATCCAGATAGCCGGCTTCCCCTTCCTCTGAGTGCTGCCAGGCCTCCCTACTAAGGGGAGGTGATCAAATAGGGGGCACCAGAGTTCATGTCAGAGGCAGTCCCCACTTCCCCCAGCCCTCCTCTTTTCCCCACACCCATAGAGAATGAGCTGTCCATTGGCTAGATCTGAACAGGGGGTCTAGGATTACTGCATACATTGTCCTTGTTTGGTGCAACAGTTTGTGCAGGCCCCCCTGGGTCCAGATCCATCAGCCTTTCTGGTCTCCTTGTGGGGCTCCTGAACCCTCTGGATCCTTCCATTCCCCACTCTTCTCTACAACTCTCATTGTTCCACCCTGAGTCTCAACATTTGTCCCTTTCTCCACTGGGTGGAGTCTCTCAGAGGACATCCTTGTTGGGCTAAATCCACGTATAAGTGAGTATATACTATGCAAGTCTTCCTGGGTCTGGGTTACCTCACTCAGGAAGATCTTTTCCAGTTCCAACCATTTGCCTGAAAATTTCAAGATTTCCTTGTTTTTAATGGCTGAGTAGTGGTCTATTGTGTTAATGTACCACAATTTCTTTTTTTAAATTTTTAATATTTTATTAATTTTTTTACATATACATTTATATTATTATACATATATGCAATAAACTACCTACAGCAAGAAGAACCACAAAACAATCAGGAGTTTTATATATATATATATATGTTATATTCATGGTGTTTTAGCTATTTGTATTTGGCAGCCTTGAAGAAAACATCTTTCCTATCTTGGTGAGTCTAAAATTCTGAATGTTAATCAATATCTATAATATCTCATCATTATCAACTTAAAACATCTATATAGACCTAAAAACATCTTAATTCCTAAACAACTAAGTTTAATTATAAAACTAAACTATCTGGTCTTCAGCCCCATCTGAGACTTGAGAAGGAATATAATTAATACCTGAGTATACAGGGAGTGTAGGACAGCAGCTTCCCAAATAAGAAGATGACAGAGACAGTTTGCTGTCTGAACAATCACCCCAAATTCTCTATAATGTTGAAGTATCATCTTCAGCCTTCTGGCCCAATATATCTGACAGGCATATTTCTAAGGCAGGAACTATTGAGGACTTGCTTACCCTATCTTGGCAGAGTTTGGCTGTTGACTCTACCTGCATCCAAGCATGCCCATTTTTAGGCAGAATTCTATCTGTTGTAGAAATGAGGACATTTTGCCCAGTGGCTAGTTTGCCACATTTGAAGCCATCTCCATAAGGAAGTTCTTTGATGTTCATTATTTTCTTTGAGGTAGGCTGGGTGTTGCCAGGAGTTAACCTGTCTCATTGTAAATGCATCTTTGAAATAATAAAAAAATCTTTAAATGCCATATTCTGTAGGTCTCTGAGGTTTTTGAAGACCTTATCTAACTATTTTACCTTATTTTTCTATATAATCATATCTATCTATTATGCCTAGGATGTATATTCTTGTGATAATAATAGACTAGTAATTGATATGACTATGATTTGGTCAACTAAGAAATAACTTGTATACTGTACTTATCCTAAACAGCCTGCAATAGCACTTTCAAAGTATTGAAAGTAAATCTTGTATTATAATTGAGTTGGACAGGTACAATACCACATATTAGAGTATAAATATATAGTGTGTAAAGAATAATCTTAAATTTGAATTCTATATCAATGTATCTAAAATTAAACTTATTTTGCATCTATATACAAAATTCTCTATCAGTGAATTAAAAATAACCTTGTAAATAATAATTAAGGCATTAAGTTGTGGAGTAGGTTAATTAATCTACTTTTTGTACTATTATCTATTTATATTTCTATATTACCACTTCTTTCTTTTCAACCCCTATCTCCAAACCTAAGAATGAAAGATAAAGGAAAGGAGAGACATCCCTGAGTCCAACCTTGTTTTCTCTCTAAATAAGACCAATATTAACTTATAACCAACTCCCAATGAAAACCACAATTTTTTTATCCATTCTTTAGTTGAGGGACATCTGGGTTGTTTCCAGATTCTGTTGCGCAAATGTCCTTGTTGTATGGTAGAGAGTCTTTTGGTTATATGCCCAGGAATGGTATAGCTGGGTCTTTCAGTAGCACTATTTCCAGTTTTCTGAGAAAGTGCCAGATTGATTTCCAAAGCAGGTGTACAAGTTTGCACCCCCACCAGCAATGGAGGAGTGTTCTCCTTTCTCCAGATTTTTTGCCAGCATGTGCTGACTTTAGTTTTTTTTTTTTGTTTTTTTTTTTTATCTTAGCCATTCTGGTAGGTGTAAGATGGAATCTCAGAGTCATTTTGATTTGCATTTCCCTGATGACTAAGGATACTTTGAGCATTTCTGTGTTTCTCAGCCATTCAATATTCCTTTGTTGAGAATTCTCTGTTTAGCTTTGTACTCCCTTTTTGTGTTGGATAATTCTGTTTGGTGGTGTTTAATTTCTTGTGTTCTTTATATATTTTGGATATTAGCCCTTTGGCAGATGTAGGGTTGGTCAAGATCTTTTCCCAGTCTGTAGGCTGTCACTTTGTTCTGTGGACAGTATCCTTTGCCTTACAGAAGCCTTTCAGTTTCATGAGGTCCCATTTATTAATTGTTGATCTTAGAGCCTGAGCTATTGGTGTTCTGTTCAGGAAGTTGTCTCCTATGCCAATGAGTTCAAAGCTCTTCCCCACTTCTAACAGATTTAGTGTGTCTGGTTTTATGTTGAGGTCTTTAATCCACTTGGATGTTAGTTTTATGCAGAGTGATAAATATGGATCTACTTGCATTTTTTTTTATATGTAGCCATCCAGTTAGACCAGCACCATTTGTTGAAGATGCTATTTTTTTTCCATTGTATGGATTTGGCTTCTTTGTCAAAAGTCAAGTGTCCCTATGTGTGTGGGTTTACTTCTGGATTTTCAATTCTATTCCATTGATCAACCAGCCTATTGCTGTGCCAGTACCATGCCGTTTTTATTACTGTTGCTTTAGAGTAAAACATGAGATCTGGGATCGAGATTCTTTCAGAAGACCTTTTTTTTGTACAGGATTGTTCTAGCTATTTTTGGTTTTTTGTTTTTCCATATGAAGTTGAGAATTCATCTTTCAAGAATTGTGTAGGTATTTTGATAGGATTGCATTGAATCTGTACATTGTTTTTGGTAAGATCACCACTTTTACTATGTTGATCCTTCCGATCCACGAGCATGGAAGATCTTCCAACTTTCTAATATCTTCTTCAATCTCTTTCTTCAAAGACTTGAAGTTTTTTTTAAATATAAGTCTTTTATTGGCTTGGTTAGAGTTACACCAAGATACTGTGTATTATTTATGGCTATTTTGAAGGGTGCTGTTTCCCTACTTTCTTTCTGAGCCTGTTTTTCATTTGTATCCAGGAGGGCTACTGATTTTTAAAAATTAATCTTGTATCCAGCCAGTGCCCTAAAGATGTTTATCAGCTGTAAGAGTTCTCTGGTGGAATTTTGGGGGCCACTTATGTATGCTATCATATCATCTGTGAATAGAGATAATTTGACTTCCTCCTTTCTAGTGTGGATCCCCTTGATCTCCTTTTGTTGTCTTATTGCTTTAGCTAGAACTTCAAATACTATTTTGAAGAGATATGGGGAGAGTGGTCAGCCTGTCTAGTCTCTAATTTTAATGGAATTTCTTTGAGTTTCTCGCCATTTAATTTGATGTTGGCTATCAGCTTGCTGTATATAGCCTTTAACTATGCTTAGGTATGTACCTTAATAGAGAAAGAAAAGATTAGAAACTAAGAAGTCAGGATTAGGAAATGGCTTAATGGATCAAGTGTTTACACTACATAGTGAAAAACAGTTCAGATCTCAGCATCCTAGAAAAACAGGTGAAAAGTTAAAACTTTTATCAAGTCCATTTCTCTCAGCTGAAAAAGGAGGAGAACAAAGTTCATGAATGTTAACTTAATAACAATACCACTCATAAACAATTCAGGCTTATAGCCTCAGGACCCTGGTAGAGACATTATGTCAATAGCAAACCAACACTACCTAGAGACTTTGGGGTCAGAGCATTAGACTTAGAGTCAAAAGCACATATTTGAATCTTAGTTCCTTTCTTCTGCAAGGACATGGGCAAGTCACTGATGCTCTCTTTAAAAGGGAAATAATAAAACCCATACTATAGCAATGTTATACTTATGTGTACAGTATAAAAATGCTTTAAACAAGACATTAAATATTGAAACTATTTAGAATATATTATAAGGTTGGAAAGGTGGATCAGAAGGTAAAAGTGCTTGTCCTACAAGCCTGAAGACCTAGCTTGAGCCCCAGGGCCCAGTTAAAAACTGGAAGGCAGAGACAGGGCCATCACCTTAAAGTTGCAGGCCACCTACTCTGGAATACACAGATGGTAGGAATAGTAAGAGATGCTGCCACAAAACAAGGTGGAAATAGAGAATTCACTTCTGGAAATTATCCTTCCAAACCCATACTATGACAACATGGATCCCCCATAAACATGCACAATTTAAAGATTAGAATCTATCATTATGATGATGGTCTTATATTCACTACTTGGAAAAAGATAATGGTGTTTTCAAGTAACTAGACTGTTAGTGGATATTGTATAATAGATATGTCCATAATATTTATGCTTCTGAAAATATTTTGTATATATTTAAAGTTCTTTAAAAACTTCTAATTTTTAGACATAACTGTAGAACATTATATGCATGAAGTTAAATAGAGTATAATGAATTTCTATAAACAAATCAGCCTCAATATTTTAAAATTCTGTCATTACTGTTTTGTACAATTGGTAAATACAAATACATTTACCATCTTAATAATTTTAAGTGAAAACATTAGTGGTATTAAGTATCTTTCACATTGTGTATCTTCTGCTCTCAAACCATCTGTACTTCTACCACTCTCCAGTTATGATTCTGAGGCTCTTACACAATTTTTAAAAGAAATTTACTTTTGTGTTTTAATCAATTCCTAGGTCATTTACTCCCTTCCAATTCTTCCTTTTCCCCAGCTCCTATGCCCTAAAGCTCCCGAATTGGAGGCCACAGTTTTGCTCTATGCCTCCATTTTCTATTCATAAAAGTGAATTTCATAGCACAACTCTGTTACGAATGCTCTATAATGTAATATAGTAGGACCTTGCTAAATTTCATTTTTTTTTTGTCTCGCTATTTTGGTATGGTGCCAAGAAACTGTGCTCATAGCAAAACCAGATTCCATCTCCCCAGTGTAATGGCATGCAAGTTTATTTGAAATATTTTCTTGACATTATTTTATCATGTCTCATGTAAGCAGGACATCAATTAAGTTTCCAATATTATCTGTCTCTTTGAGGAAGATCAATGAAGAGTCCTTACATTGTAGGGACAGTTTGATTGTATAATAACATAAGCTTCGTTAGTCCAAATGAGTTCCCCAAGCTACTGTGGTTGCTTTCTCAAGTAAGCAAATAAAATCATGTTTGGCTTCCTTTTATGGGCAAAGTCACTAAGAAAGACAGAAGAAAGCTCTGGATGCCTCTTTGCTCTTGCTTTCACAAGGGTCTCATCTTTGGCAGGTCCCGCTGAGTCTCACTTAACCGTTCTATGTACCACAGGAACCTTCTAAAGCATGCTCCTCTTCCTTGAGTTTTTCAGTCTCTAATGGCTAATTCATATAGATGGTTTTAGTCTACATCTCTAAGTTGGGTACTCTAAAATCAGTGCCACCAGCCAATAATTCTGATGCCGACCACTTCTCCACCCTTGAACTGAGAATATTCAAGACTGAATTTATCAAGGCCTCAAATCAATATTTCCCTCTCAGACCCTCTGTTTCTCTAGGTGCTGCTGCTGGACATCCATCTTAAAGGACAGCCTCATTTTCCATTCTAAAGCCTCTGATCTCTCCAACAAGTAATCTCTAAGAAGAGTGATACTTTCTTAAGACATAGCACTTATACTTGGAACTGTTTCCTCCAACTTAAGTAACCAGGACATTATAACTCCAGTTAATGCAATAGCTCACATAGTCAGTGAAATGCCCTTTTGTAGCATGTAACTAAAACTCCTAAATTCTGGGCTCTTCTAGGAAATGAGAGTAGTATGTCAGGTGCCTTCCAAAAATACTTAAAGGAGTTAAAAAAGACATACATCTTTCTTTATGGGTCAGAAAAAAATAAAACAAAACAAAGTTATCTTTATTGGTAAAGCATGTTATTTTATAGCTGGGTCAGAATAATGCAAACATCTGATAATCTTTAGAAAAATCACACCAGCAAAATATGAGTGCAATCTGGGCTCTCTCAAATTCAGCTCACATTTCACTAATTTTTTACAATCTCCATATAAAAACTTACATTCTCATCATTATATTGAGAGCATCCTTCAGAGGTACCATAAAGTTCCAGTCTTAACAGCCTCCTATTAGTGCCATAGCTGCCCAGCTCTGAAGTTCTAGTTTACTGGCAGAATGTGTGAGCTACAGCTCATCTTAGCTGAGAACACTTATCTTTAATGATTGGTTTCCATTAAAACTAAGACCTCAGCTGTACAAAGCACCCACATTCCAGATTTTAGCTTTCTGCTTAGTTTTTCTAGTGTGTTCTAGTATAGGCCAGGCATCTACCTGCCCAGTTTCCTGCAGAGAATGCTGTAATTGGTACTCACTTGTTTCAGGTTCAGGTCTCATGCTCAGGTTTTGGCAATAAGTAGAATAAAGACACCGTTATAAATGCATTCACACTAGTTGCATTTGCTTAGAAAAATTGCAGCCTTAGCATCTATTCACACGAAGGTAGAATGATGATATTAAAGATGATATCAAATTGTTACGGGCTCATAGCTATTTTAACTGAACAATTGATTTAATATACACATTCTTTATGCCTTTTTGCAAACCTTTAAAATGTTTTCCATAGTGACTTCCTTATAGCAAAGATACTACTATTAAAGCTGGCAGAAACAAGTATTGACAAACATGTCATCATAGAAATAAAGCAATAATAAACTGGCAAGTGATAAAGGAAAATAATAAATAATAAATTGAGTATGGCTCTATTTGGGAGTTTAAAAACCTTCCTTTTGTGTATATGTACAGATTCATGAATGTATACACATATTTGTATATCCACTGATAGAAGTCTGCACAGAACCCTACCAAACTAGCATTTAATCCTGGCAGTTAGAAAGGATAAAAAAGCAGTTGGTCATGGTTTATTCCATGTGTTAAAAATAATCTTAAAAATTAAAAAATAGTATTAACTATAATTTTAGATTAACTTGGAAATATATTCTTAAAAGCATGATGCTAAGAAATACTAAAGATCTATGTCTATAATTCAAAACATGCTATATTCAGAAGACAAAATCCATTTATCTGACCTATTCTCTCAAGCCATTGACTGTAATTTAATGCTTTTCTTACTATCCTTATCTGGGGCTGCCTTCTGTTACTTCCCAACAAGGTTTTATTTAGTTCTTTGATCTTTTCTGTTATAGGCAGAACAGATGGAAGAAAACCATAAAATATTTCTTTCCTTTTAGTTTAGCCCAAATTCACAATTTTCTGTGAAATCATGATCGAAGTTGATTTGTGTTTCCATAGCAACCAATATGTTCTAACTTTGTGCTTGGCCTAAGGACATTATTATTACCCTCCCTACTGTGAGCTCCTGCTTCTATATAGCCAGTTGTTACCATCTTCAAGCCCAGCTTTCCTGCCTGTTACTTCTGACCACTTGTGTGCTGCTCAAGTATCATTCTCTATTATCGCACTTGGCCTGCTGTGCTGAACTGTCATTCACACGCCTCTTCTGTGTGACTGTAAGAAAGCTGCACACAGGGATGGACTCAGATTTTGTGGGTCTTGAAACTAATACAACTTAGGGAACTCTTGCTTAGAATATAAAATTACAAATACCAAATTATATATAAAAATGTACATTTATTTTAAATGAGAAGAGACACCAGAGTAATATAGATTTAGAGATTATGATTATATACTTTCCATAATGTCTTTAGACAATTTACCAGAAATGTTTGCAGAGAAATGCATTTTGATTGCAACTTGGCTATTTCTTTCATCTCTCTCCTAGTACTATAGTTATAACAAGAGTCCATGTGAATGAGAGATCCTAAGTCTAAGCTTCATTACCTCACTATAAGTCTATTTGAGTATTGTACTTCTCTATTTCTGGCACTGAACACATTGCCTCATACATGTAAACTGTGTTACAGGAAGTCAGGAACGGCTGAGCTACTCTTTTTTTTTTTTTTTTTTCTCTTTCCCCACAATCAGAGCTGTGCTTTAAAAGGCAACTGCATAATACATTCTTGGCTGTGCTAGTTAATTGACTGTCAACCTGACTGGCCTGAAGAAAGCTCAATAGAGCAGAAGTCCGCTGTGTCCATGATGGACTCTCCATAGAGGGTTAATTGATGGGGAAAGACCTGCCCCTGAATGTGGGCAGCAATATCACAGGCTAGAGCTAGAGATAGAAAAAGACGTGGGGTGGTGACAAAGCCTTTCACTACAGACACACGCTCTCTGCTTCCCATCCACCAATGCTCTCCACCTTGATGTTAGGCCTCACCTCAGGATCCCAGCTACAAAACCAGCCATGAAGCCATAGGTAAAGAAAGCTTTCCTTCTTTATGTTGTTTACACCACAGTGACAAACGCTGCCTACTATGCTTGCTTTCCTCTAAATGCTTCTTGATCTCTTCTCTTCTCCATTTTCTATGCGTCCACCATGACCGCCTTCTCCTACTGCCGCTGTCTACATCCTCTCTCCACTCCAACTCCACCCTTCCGTTTCAGTGCCTTGGTCTCAAGGGATATTTCTAGCTAAGTTATGACTTTCGTCCATCTCATCTCATCCCTGTTTTCTTTGTTTGTTTGTTTGTTTGTTTTGTTTTTTTCCAAGATAGTGTTTCTTTGTGCAGCCTTGGTTGTTCTGGACTCGCTCTGTAGACCAGGCTGGCCTTGAACTCACAGAGATCACCTGCCTCTGCCTCCCCAAGTGCTGGGATCACAGGCCTGCACCACCACTGCACTGGGCTCATCCCTATTTCTTTCACAATTTTTATCACAGAGCTCTTTTCAGAGTATTTGAATACATGCTTTGCTTTTGAAATGAAAATTTTATGAAATTAGAGATATACAGAGTACACAATAAATATTTTTTAGTATAAAAGAAGAAATGAATGGTGACTAATACGAAAACAAGGAACAGCTTGGTAAGTATTGTAGGAAATGTGATATTAGTAGCAAACATATCAACCAGTCAAAGAAACCAATAAATACACATAATAATAATTGATATGTATTGCTAATTAAATGCTAGGCTTTACAGTAAAATTATCACATACAATTATTTTATTTGAACCTCAAAATAGCTCTAGCCGCAAATAAATGCAAGAACAAATTTAAACAAATTTGCTGATTTCTACAATAAAAAAAAAAAAAAAAACCCAATGGATTTTGGTCAAATTACATTTACTCTACAGATCATTGACATGCTATTTTTTCTCTTCCTCCTCCTCATCCTCCCCCCTTCTTCATTGAGACAGGGTCACATGTAACATGGACTACCTTAGGATTTACTATATAGACAAAGATGACCCTGAACACTTAAATCTACTGTTTCTACTTTCTGAGTGCTGGGATAATAGGTATGCACATTCACGTGTGAATTACACAATGCCATAGCTCCAACCCAGGGTTTCTGGCTTGGTGGGTATGCATGCTACCAACTGAGCTGTATCGTGAACCTTAACTGGCATCTTAACAATGAGTGTTTTATATTTTTCGGGGTATAAGAACTTACACATATTTTGAGAGAGTTATATTTGATTATTTCATTATTTAGGATAAATTTTTAAATGCTATTTCAAACATTTTTGATTCCTAATTATCATAGGTTAGGATACAGAAATACATTTTATATTGTTCTTATACCCTGCGACCATACTAAACTCATTCATCAATTTTGTTTCTCTGATATTTCCTAAACAATACCATCTATAATAGAGAAAATTTTACTTATTTTCTTCCAATATGGATGTTTTAGTATTCTGCAGTCAATGTGACATCCTTGCCTTACTATTACTTATTAAACATTCAGTTTTGGGGCTGGAGAGATGGCTCAGAGGTTAAGAGCACTGACTGTTCTTCCAAAGGTCCTGAGTTCAATTCCCAGCAACCACATGGTGGCTCACAACCATCTCTTCTGGCCTACAGGCAGAATGCTGTATACAAATAATTAAATAAATCTTTTTTAAAAATTCAGTTTTCACCTTTAAGTACAATGATGGTTTTCAAAGATGATCTTTGTTAGGCTGAAAAAGTTCCCTTAAATATCAAATGGTGGAGAAACACTTAAAGAAATGCTCGACCTCCTTAGTCATCAGGGAAATGCAAATCAAAACGACACTGAGATTCCATCTTACACCCATCAGAATGGCTAATGACTTATCTGACACCACATGCTGGCGAGGATGTGGAGAGAGAGGAACACTCCTTCATTGCTGGTGGGAATGCAAACTAGTATAACCACTTTGGAAATCTATCTGGCGCTTTCTCAGAAAAATGGGAATAGGGCTTCCTCAAGACCCAGCTATTCCACTCCTTGGAATATTCCTAGAAGATGCACTACCACACAACAGGGACATATGCTCAACCATGTTCATCGCTGCCTTATTCATAATAGCCAGAACATGGAAACAGCCTACGTGTCCCTCAGTAGAAGAATGGATAAAGAAACTGTGGTATATTTACACTATGGAATACTACTCAGCTATTAAAAACAAGGAATTTCCGAAATTTGTGGACAAATGGATTGAACTAGAATTTATCATAATGAGTGAGTTCACCCAGAAGCAAAAAGAGTCAAATGGTATATACTCACTTATATCGAGACACTAGTCCAAGGGGTACACCCCCATGAAAAACTTTACTTACCAGGAAAGTGGGTCAGAGGGGAGAAAATCCTATTGAGACTTTAGGGGTGAGAAGCCTGGGAGAATGAGGAAATAGAAGGATCTAGAGGGTCCTGGAAAACTACAGGCGGGTCTGGGCTCTGGGGTCCTCCTCAAACTATGGCACCAGCCAAGGAAAATATAGGCAGTAAACTTTGAACCCCTACCCAGTCTAGCCGATGGACAGGACATTCTCCACAGTTAAGTGGAGAAGGGGATCTGACTTTCACACAAACTCTGGTGCCCCATATCGGACCATGTCCCTTGGATGGGGAGGCCTGGTGGCACTCAGAGGAAAGATAATAAGTCATCAAGAAGAGACTCGATATCCTAGGAGCATACACAGGGGAGGAGGTCCCCCTCAGTCACAGACATAGGGGAAGGGAGTAGAGGGGGAAGCAGGAGGGAGGAAAGAAAGGGAGGATACAAGGGATGGGCTAACAATTGAGATGTAATATGAATAAATTAATTAAAAAAGTCAAAAAAGTTCCTTTATTCTTCTAGTTTGCTGAGAATTTTTATCATCAATAGATGATAGGTTTTTGTTAACTACTTCTTTTGCATGTGTTGAGGTGTATTTTTCGGTCTGAAAAGCAATGGTTTTATTCTAAGAATATGACACTGAAGAACCAGCTTACAATCTCAGAATAAATGCCATTTGACAATGATATATATGTAGAGCTGCATATACATATCATGATATACATAATACACAAAATACTTTTCAGTTCAATAGTCATCAAAATTTCATTGTAATTCTTCACAAAAATGGAAAAAACATTAAATTTCATATGTAAATACAAAAGATGAAGATAGCCAATGTAATTCTAAATAGTGAAAACACTCCTGGATACAGCTGAGTGTAGTGGAGTATGCCTGTGATCCCAGCACTCGGATCTATGTGAGTTCGAGGCCAGCCTGGTCTACAAAGCATGTTCACTACAGCCAAGGTTACACAGAGAAGCCCTGTCTTGAAAAACCAAAAACCAAAACCAAAGCAAACCAATCAAACAAAAGATCAAAATGCTGGAGGTATCACTTCAATATAAGACCCGACACCCTGAATCTGATAAAGAAGGAAGTAGGAAACATGCTTAGACTTATAAACATAGGACAGGACTTTCTGAACAGAATACTTAATACAGGCATTAAGACTAACAATTGAAAAACGAGACCTCATGAAAGTAAAAATAGTTTGTACTGCAAAGACACTATCATCCCACTGAGGAGACAGCCTACAGAATAGGATCTGAGGGGAACTATAGATGAGACTCATAATAGCAGGGGCCATGGAGACTAAAGAAAATAGTTTTTAATGGTCAACTTTCTTAGCCATGAAGAAAAGGCAAATTATTTCAACAATTCAAGTTTTCCCAGTCAGAATGGCTAAGCTAAAAAACAAACAAAAAACAATAAATGCTAGCATGAATATGGGGGAAGGGCAACACTTGACACTGTTGATAATATAAACTGCTGCAGCCACTACGGAAATCAGAGTGGAGGTTCTTCGAAATGTTCAAAAGAGAGCTATGATATGATCATGCTATAATATTCTTAGGTATATCCTACTGAATCCATGTTCATAACTGTTCCATTTATTCACAATAGCCAGTAAAAGGAAACAGCCTAGACATCTATCAAATGTTGAATGGATAATAAAAATGTGGGATGTTTACACAATGGAATAAAATGCCACATGGAAACCTACATTTATAGATGATTTATAAAATAGTTACATATACCTATGAAAATAGTTTATTCTCTTGGTTGTTTCCTTAGTTATCAAGAATTTTTTTTTTAGTTTTATGAAATCCCACTTATCAATAATTGGCCTTATTTCCTTGGCAAATAGAGTCCTGTTCAGAAAGTCTTTTCCTATATTTATATATTGTAGGGTACTGTCTATGTTTACTTCTAGAACTTTCAGTATTTTGTATTTCAAATTGAAATCTCTGATACGTTTAGACCTAATTTTTGCACAGAATGATAGATATGGATCTAATTTCATTCTTGTGCATATAGACATTGAATTTCTCCAGTACCAGTTGTTGAAGATGCTGTCTTTTTTCCAGTGTATGTGTTTTGCCTCCTTATCAAATACCAGATAGCTGTAATAACTCTGTGTTCATCAATAACAGAATTAATAAATGTGATGTAATCTCACAGAAATACAATTGGGAAAGAAGCCCAGTTAAAAAGTACATATTCTATGTTTCACACATATAAAGTTCAAATGCAGGCAAAACCTGTTTGTGGTTTTTCAAGGTAGCATGAAAGATTAGTGAGCAGGAGGGACTTTCTTAGCACCAGGAATTAAGTTTCCTGATCTTAGAGGGCTGATCACACTGAGTTCACTTTTCTGCATGTGTGCTGTAATTCATAAAAATGCCATTAAAATACTTCTGAATGAGTTTTCTTCATGTTTATTTCCTGTGATATATGAATGTACTTATGCTTCTTATCATTATCTCTGTGGTCACTCGCTGGTTACCTAAGAAACTGTTACACATTTTTGCTTTAAAATAAAGAAGTTAAACTTTAGGTGATTTAGAAATCTACCTAATTTGTCTCCTATGGTTCCAAAAAGTGCAGAAAGATTTAGTCATGTACTTATTTTCATACTACTTTCTGAGGTCAAAGTTAGATACTAAGAGTTCCTTAGACTATCCAAATGACTCCTAAAATCTGCTTTGTTTTCAAGAAAACCTTCAGGTGGAATAAAGCACAGCTAGTTTTATTCTTAAAATATTTTGGTAGCTTACTTCAATTATAGCACTTTTCCAGGCCTCACGGAAGCTATTTGCTCATGTTTCTGATATTCTTCAGAAGCCTGTAGGTTTGTTAAAGTAGAACTTTTTTCCCACCCCTTAATCTCTTTCATTCACTCGACAAGCATTTACTATGCACCCACCAGATGCACTATGGGGGTCGGTGACAAGAATTGGATAGGGTGTCTTTGTCCTTGTAGCCAATTGTAAGCAGTAGACACCACTCATCTAATCACACCCCAGCCTCTGCTGTTAATTGTAACAAAGAGAGATGCCTTGTGCTGTAAAGTTAATGAATCTGAAAATGTTTGGGATGATCTTCAAAGATATGAGAAGAGGCAAAGGATTTGCCAAAGAAATGATGCTTGACCTGAATGAGAGATGAATGGAGCACAAAGCTGAAAGAACATTATGAGCTGGGCTGGAATGGTCTTGTGGATAAATATTTGAGAAAACGCTAGAAAACTAGATAAGATAACAATATATCTTTAAGTTATTTCTTTTACCTTGAGCTAGGCTAGCTGTCTGTCCCTCAGCTGTCTGCTAAGATGAGACATACTGGACAGTCTTTCTCTAACCCCTCAACCTGAAATCCAGTTACTAATGTCAAGGCCAGTACTTCTTCCTTTCTTGCTAACAAAGCCCACTCACCACTCTGACCAGAATGCTACTTGTAGGAGACAAGCACCAGCCTTGGAATACAATTCTTATTTGTCTAAATAATATTGTGGTTTCATTATTTCTATTTCTGAATTAGTTTAGGTGCATACATGTGACAAAATTCTAGCCAATGAGACATGAAAGAAATCTACAATAATGTTATTCACTCATCCAAAATCTCTACACGTGTGAATATATATATATATATATATATATATATATATATATATACATACACACAAATATATATGTATAAATACAAAATGTATTTGCTCTGCTTCTCAAGAGAACTCTGCTAATACATACTTGTTCCCCTTTGGGCATGTTTAATTTTAAAAGAAAAGTTATTACAGATTGAGACTGAAATGTTCCCCACAATCTTGTGTCACTGCTAGTATAACTATTTGGGGTGGCTGTGGAAACTTTGGGATGTAAGGCTTAGATGGTGTAAATCAGCCACTAGGGAGAAATTGGGCCTTTGAAATTTATAACTATCCTTGGTTCCTGCCTTATTTTCTGCTTCCTAATCTGCCATTATATAATCAGCCTCTTCCACACACTTCTATATATTTCAATTCTCATAAATTGAATTGTTCCAATATGTCTTTGCCATCATGATGGGATGAAAGCCTCTGAAGCTGTAAGCAAAATACATCTACTTTTTTTCCATTAGGTGTTTTAGTCATTGTTGTATAAAAAGTAAACAATACATCAAGTTGGTAGTAGTTTTTTTTTAATTAATTTATTCTTGTTACATCTCAATGGTTATCCCATCCCTTGTATCCTCCCATTCTTCCCTCCCTCCCATTTTCCCCTTATTCCCCTCCCCTATGATTGTTCCTGAGGGGGATTACCTCCCCCTGTATATGCTCATAGGGTATCAAGTCTCTTCTCGGTGAATTGGTTTGTGGAAGAAAGTCAGAAGAGTTTTGAGATGTGCTCTAAAGAAGCCCTAGAATGCTGCCATTGAGCTTAATGGGTCATTCTTACAAAGATATGGAAAGCCAGTAGACAGGTCATGTTCTACTGCTGTGAAGATACATCATGACCAAGACAAGTCTTAAAGGCAAGGACATTCACTTGGGGTTTGTGTACAGTTTCAGAGGGTTAGTCATGACCGTCCTGGTGGGAAACAGACGGGCATGGTGCTAGAGTTGGAGCTGAGAGCTTTACATCTTGATCCACAGATGAGAGAGGAGAGAGTGAGAGAGCGAGAGAGTGAGAGAGAGAGAGACAGTCAGACAGACAGACAGACAGACAGACAGACAGACAGAGACAGAAACAAAGACAGAGACAGACAGACAGACAGAAAGACACACAGAGAGAGACTGGGTCTGGCTTGAGCTTTTAAGACCTCAGTACCCAACCCCAGATACACACTTCCTCCAACAAGGATATGCCTCCTAATCTTTCCTAAACAGTTCACCAACTGGAGACTAAACATGCAAATAAATGAGCCTTTGGGGGCCATTTTCAGCCACACAATTACACTACAGTGTCAACAGACACAGACAATAAAGACTGCACTAATGGAATTTCACATGGGAACAAGGACTCTACTAGGAATTGGACTAGAGGTCATTCATACCACATTCTGGTAAAGATTTTGTCCATATTTGGGCCATGCTCTAATAATTTGAAAAAGGCTGAATTTTAAAATAATGTATTGAATTAATTTAGCAAAGGAAAATTTAGGATAGCATTGTACTTAGGCTGTGGAATGGCTATTGTTGGTTGCTTTTAGGTAGGTTTAAAGTAAGAATTTGAAAGAAAAGAGAGAACATAAAGGTGTAAAAAATGAAGTATGAGAACAGTTAAAGATGAAAACAAAGAGGTCTAGGTTGATAGAGAGAATAATGCTACTAAAAAGAAGCAAGACACTTCCATATTGGGACAACAGGAAAGGTGCCTTGAAGGTATTTAAAGAACTGGTTAGATGCTACCCACCCAAGTCTCCAGGGAAATATCAACTCATTTGAAACACTGTCCTTTGAAATAAATGTGCCCCATAGATGCTCTGCTGCAGTCATGGTTCCAGGAAGTTAACCACTGCTTGGGATGTAGCTGACATTGGAATCATCTCTGTGGTACTGATTTATCAAGCATGCAAAATATAAGAATAAAGGGATCTAGAGGCTTCCATCAAGATTTCTGTGAAAAGCATGAGAGCCCAGACAGGGTCTAGCTAGGTTGGATTATCTGAAGGGCAGTCACAAAAGGTTGTGAAGCTATAAGGGTGAAGTCTAAAGTTTCAAATGAGACTACATTAAGCTACAGATGCTAGGACATCTTCTGAGAAGGTTAAAAGCACCAATGGGAGACCGTCCAATGGAGTGCTATATGGCAAAGCTGTAGGAGCAGGGCTACCAAAGAGCATCTGTGCTCATATCAAACCACTACATGCTCCAGATGTGGGAACTTGTGCTCCCATTCAATGTTTACTCTGCTATTTTTTTCTTGTGTTAGCATATTTTTCCTCTTGCTATCTTCCTGTTCTTCTCTTTTGGAATGGAAATGTTTACTCTGTGCCATTCTATAATGGGAACATGTAAGTTCCTTTTTGTCTTTTTCAAGGGCTCACAGCTAAGAAGTTGTGTCTTTCCATTCCCAGCCCCTCTTCTCACCTATTCCCCACCCCTAGACCTCTGACAGAAGGAGACCTCCTCCCCCACCATATGACCACAGCCTATCAGGTCTCATCCAGATAGCCTGCTTCCCATTCCTCTGTGTGTCCACTGGGCCTCCCTACCAAAGGGAAGTAATCAAATCAGGGGCACCAGGGTTCATGTCAGAGGCAGTCCCCACCTCTGGACAATGAACTGTCCATTGGCAAGATTTGAACAGGGGGTCTACTGCATGCATTGTCCATGGGTGGTGCAACAATTTGTGAAGGCCCCCCATGGAGGGGTAATATGCAAAATATATAAATAATTCAAGAAATGAAACCCACCAAATCAAACAATCCAATTAAAAAATGGGGTTCAGAGCTAAATAGAGAATTTTTAGCAGAAGAATATCAAATGGCCAAGAATTACTTAAAGAAATGCTCAATGTCCCTAGTCATCAGGGAAATAGAAATCAAAATGAGTCTGAGATTCCATCTTACACATATCAGAATCTAAGATAAAAACTCAAGGGGCGGAGTCTTTTTGAAACCTCAAAGTCCATACCCCAGAGACATACCTACTCCAACAAGGCCATGCCTCCTAATCCTCCCCAAACAGTTCTACCAACTGGAGACCAAGTATTCAAACATAGGAGTCTATGGGGGCCATTCTCATTCAAATCACCACAGATTGCTGATGAAAGTTAAAACTGCTGAGACTATGGGACTCAAAGTCAAAGTAAATACATTTTACATCTTGAGAAGTCCATGGACCTTTATACAGCAAGAACAAAATGATATGACTTGCATCTAAAGTATCTCCCATAGGCTCATGCTTTCAATACTTGGTCCCAGCTGCTTGTGGTGATATTATGGGAGGCCATGAAACCTTTAGGAAGTAGGAATGTAGGGTAGAAAATGTAGTTCAGTGGAATGAGCCTTTGAGAGTTACGCATGACCCTGGCTCCTGCCTCATTCTCTGTTTCCTGGTCTACTACACTGGGAACAGCTTCTACTGTATACTTCTGCCATTAAGAACTGAGCTGCTCCACTATGCCTTCCCTGCCTTGATGAACTGAAACCCTATGAATCTGTGAGTCAAAATAAAATGTTCCTTCATTAACATAGTTTTTGTCAATTATTTTGTCCAGAGCAGCAAAAACCTAATACAATGACCACTTACATTATATTACTGGATAGTCATAATGCTGAAATACAAATAGGAAGACAACTTAAAGGATACTGAAGGCGAGGAAGAACCCGGATCCACCACTAATCCACTCCTTCTAAAGTCACAGACCTAAGTAAGCATTACAGCCTGGTCAGAATTCAACCACCTGACTGCTGATGCCCATTGTTTGCACATCATCTGCATTATGTATTAACTCTGATGTAGTCTCACAAAGGAAACTTCATGCATCCCTTAAGCTCAGCAACAAAAATTGAACAATTCAACCTTAAAAATGGGCAATGATATTAAGTAGACCCTTTACCAAAGATATACAAATGTCCAGTATGTGCATCAAAAGATACCCAATATCATTAGTCTTTAGGGCAGTGAAAATAAAAATCAGTATTAAATACGATTTATCATCAATTATGATGAAACAAAGGATGAGGATGAGGAGGAAGACAAAAAACCAAAACCAAAAAAATCAACAACAACAAGCAAACAAACAAAAACAAAACCCAAGTGTATGGCAAGAATATAGGGAAGGAATTTAATTCTTTGAGTTTTTATGGAAATTTCATATGGCAGTTCTTCAAAAGAATAAAAAAATAGAATTGCTATATTAAATTATATTTCTATTCAAAAGAACTTAAAGTTGTAAGTAAACATATATTTACATACATAATAACTGGAGGTAGTAACAACATGGTTTCCAAGAACTATGGAAAGAAAGGAATGGAAAGCTGTTATTCAATGAGTTCATCTTTGTAAGATGTTAAAAGCTATGGAGGTGGATGGTGGTAGTAGTTTACACAGTGTAAATATATTTAATTTCATTGAACTATATAGTTAAATGGTATAAATGGTAATGTTTATGGTAATAAATATTTTTTAAAGATATATTTTTATTGTTTTAAATTTTGTGTATCTCTTACCCTCCTTCCCTCCCTCCTTCTCTGTCTCCCCTCCTCCCATGTATTTGGATGTGCACATGTGTGTATGTATGTAAGGATGCCCAAAGAGGTCAGAAGTATCAGATTCTACTTGACTTGGAGTTATGTGATTGTGAACTACCTGGCATGAATGTTGAGAAACAAATTTGGGTTGTCTATAAGACCAATAGAGCAATATGTGCATTTCACCACTGAGTCATTTTTCTAGCCCCCTACATATCTTTTAACAAAAAATATGAGAAATAATCAAGCTAATAGAGGTCATGAATCAAATGTGACAGACATTCACAGAACTTTTTACCCAAATAGAAAAGAATGTACCGTGTTTTCTGTGCCACATGGAACCTTCTCCAAAATAGACCATATAATTGGTCACAAAACAAGCCTCAATGGATACAAAAATTCAAATAATCCCCTGCATCCTATCAGACCACCATGGCCTACAAACACATGGAAACTGAACAATGTTCTACTCAATGACAACTGGGTCAGGGATGAAATAAAGAAGGAAATCAAAGACTTCCTAGAGTTCAATGAAAATGAAGGTACAACATATCCAAACCTTTGGGACACAATGAAAGCAGTGCTAAGAGGAAAATTCATAGCACTAGAAATTGGAGACATCACATACAAGCAACTTAATGGAACACCTGAATACTCTAGAAAAAAAAGAAGAAGCAGACATACCCAAGAGGAGTAGATGGCTGGAAATAATCAAACTCAAGGCTGAAATCAATAAATTAGAAACAAAGAAAACAATTCAAAGAATCAATGAAACCAAGAGCTGGTTCTTTGAGAAAATCAACAAGATAGACAAACTCTTAGCCAAAGTGACTAAAAGGCAAAGGGAGAATACACAAATTAACAAAATCAGAAGTGAAAAGGGAGAAATATCAATGGATACCAAGGAACTCTAGAGAATCATTAGGTCTTACTTCAAAAGCCTATACTCCACAAAATTTGAAAATCTAAAGGATGACAATTTGCTTGATAAATTCTACTTTCCAAAGTTAAATCAAGATCAGACAAACAAGTTAAGGAAATACATCTTAAGGAAATAGAAGCAGTCATCAAAAGTCTCCCAACCAAAAAGAGCCCTGGGCCAGAAGGATTCAGCCCAGAATTCTACCAGACCTTCAAAGAAGAACTAATACTAATACTCCTCAAACTATTCCACAAAATAGAAACAGAAGAAACACTATCAAACTCATTCTATGAAGCCACAATCACCTTAATACCTAAGCTACACAAAGACCCAACAAAGAAAGAGAATTTTAGAGGAACCTCCCTTATGAACATAATTGCAAAAATACTCAAAAAAATTCTGGCGAACCGAATCCAAGACCACATCAAAAATCTCATCCATCATGACCAAGTAGGCTTCATACCAGGCATGCAGGGGGTGGTTCAATATAAGGAAATCCATCAATGTACTCAACCATATAAACAAACCGAAGGAAAAGAACCACATGATCATCTCTTTAGATGAGGAAAAAAGCATTCAATGAAATCCAATACCATTTCATGTTAAAAGTCTAGAGAGATCAGGGATACAAGGCACATACCTAAACACAGTAAAGGCAATATACAGCAAGCTATAGCCAACATCAAGCTAAATGGGGAGACACTTAAGTCAATCCCACTGAAATCAGGGATATGACAAGGCTGCCCACTCTCTCCATTTCTCTTCAGTATAGTACTTGAAGTCCTAGCTAGAGCAATAAGACAGCTAAAGGAGATCAAGGGGATACATATAGGAAAGGAAGAAGTTAAAGTATCACTACATGCAGACAATATGATAATATATATCAGCGATCCTCAAAATTCTACCAAAGAACTCCTACAGCTGATAAACAACTTCAGCAAAGTGGCAGGATACAAAATTAACAAGAAAAAGTCAGTAGCCCTCCTGTATACAGATGACAAATGTGCGGAGAAATAAATTAGGGAAACCACTCCCTTCACAATAGCCTTAAACAATATAAAATATCTGGGTGTAAATCTAACCAAGCAAGTGAAAGACCTATATGAAAAAAATTTCAAGTCCCTGCAGAAGGAAATTAAAGAGGCTATCAGAAAATGGAAAGATCTCCCATGCTCGTGGATAGGGAGGATCAACATAGTAAAAATGGCCATCCTACCAAAAACAATCTACAGATTCATGCAATCCCTATCAAAATACCAACACAATATTTTATAGACCTGGAAAGATCAATTCTCAACTTCATATGGAAAAATAAAAGACCCAGGATATCTAAATCAATCCTATACAATAAAAGATCTGCCGGAGGAATCTCCAACCCTGATCTCAAGCATTACATCTTCTAATAAGCAAAGGACACCTGCACTCCAGAAAGAAAATGCTGTGAAGGCTCCAGTCACTAGTAGAACACTAAGCATCAAGGCTTACACACTCCTGAAAAGGAGAGCAGTAAATTTGTAAAAAAATTATTCTTGACACCTCATAAAGTCTAATGCTATAGGAGAAATGCACATTTGGATATAAATAATATCTTAATAAAACTCTGCTATTATAATGTGATATTCTTTAACTAAGAGTACAAGAAAGCCATATTGTATATAAGAAAAGAAAAAATACATAAAATATTTTTAAGTTATATTTTTGTTATTTAAAACAATTTTTAAAATTCAGACTGGTTTTATTGAATGGCAGAGGGACAGTGATGTGCAGAGGGTTCTGCTGCAGTGCTGTGAGCAGTCTTGACACAGCCAGTGAATGTCATCATATCAGTTCTTGACTAATCGCCAACAACTTGCTGGTGACATCAAGAGCCCATTTTATACTCTGGTATTCCAGCCCACCCTGTCAACCGTACTACCAGGACTCAAGGAGCCTGTGTCACAGGCTTCAAAGCCTCACCATTTCCAGTGGCAAATAGGACCTTGTTATCTTTCTAGCAATTCTCCTGGTGGTGTCTCCTGTGTCACTTACTGCATGACTATGCCCTAAGTAGTCACTAGCAGTGGTCTCAGATGAGACCACTGAAACTGGCCTAGTAAATGAGTCTGCAGCATTTATCCTTGAAGGGGAGATTTGGTTAAAACAATTTTTAAGCATAAATATATTTTGATCATATTCTTCCTGCCTCCCAAGTCCTTCCAGACCCTTTATCCGCTTCCCAGCCAACTTTAAGGTCTTTTTCAAACAACAACAACAACAAGCAAACAAAAACAAAAAAATTGACCAAAACCCAGTACAACAAAGCCCCCAAAACAAACAAAAACCCCAACAAAATAAAACACCACCCCAAAAGAGATGAACAACCACCAAACTGAAATCAAATAAAGGTACACACACACACACACACACACATACACACACACACACACACACACACACACACACACACACACACACACGCAACTCTGGAGTGCATTGTATGTTGACTAACTACTCCTGAATGTGAGTCCTGTCCTGATAACTCTCCTTAGCCAATATCAGAGACACACACTTTGGCCCTAGGAAAGATGATTCTCTACCTCAGAATCAATAGCAATGAAGTAAGGCCATGCATTTTCAATAGTGGACATAAATTCAATTTGATTCACAATAGTTCATGCTGATTTTCCCAGGTTATTTTTATATTAAGACATGCTTGAAAAATTTCAACCCAGATTTACGTTTAAGTTTCCCAGAGTTAATAAGTAATTGCTACAGCTATGAGTTCATATGTCTTAATTTGGTCTGCTCCAGATGTTAACATCTAGATTGTTTGTTTTCATTCTCTCCCTGTCTGCATCTCCTTATAAAATAGCAATTTGTAAATGTTCAGATTTTGTTTTATATTTGGGAAGAGGCAGATCAAGAGAAAAGTAGGAGGTAGGGTGGGCAAGAAATTTTTCCCATATTGATTTGACCAACTTGTCTTTATGTTTGCAGTACTAGTAGGTTGTATGTCTCCTGCAAAATAGGTACTCACCCCAGCCCTGGCCAACTTGTCTCTTGAAGAGAAGCTACAAAACACCTAGTTTTCATTTTAGCAGAAAACCTAACCTTCCTACGCTCGAAGAAGAGTACATTCTTGAATGACATGCATTTGGGGCTTCTGGTGTGCTTCCTCCAGTGCAAGGCACAGTACTGGAGGTCCTCTGTGAGTGGAAACTGAAATCCCCATGGCAAAGTTGGTATGCTGTACCAAAATCAACACACTCCCTTCCACCCATATTTTTGAACCAAGGGAATGAGCCTCATCCTATAAACTAGCACAACTGAATAACTGTTAGGGAAAACTTGGCTTATACATCCAAGCCAATAAAGTAACGCACTGATAGAGCGTACTAATAAGAACCTGCATTTTAAACCCAGCTGGTGAGCAGCTGGATGGCAGCTGAGAGATCTGTGATTGTTCTCCAATAGATATGGGAGACCTCACTCAAGGGCAGTGGTTCTCACATTTTAGTATGCATGGGAATCATTTAAAGTGATTGCTAAAAATGCTGATTCCATGGCCATGGGCCTAACAATTCTGAGCCAGAAGATCTGGGATAAGACCCAGAAATCTGCTTTTTAGGGAGCAGCCTCAGGTGATTCTGAAGTGGTAGAGAAATGTACTTTGAGAAGCACTTCTCCTTAGAGCTACTAATATCATCAGCATTCAAGACCTTTAGCAGCTGAAAAACACAAATAAGCTTTCAACCAATCTTTCCACTTGGCTTTTGACAGCCGAGTCCAATCCACAGCTGGTAACTAAGTTAGATAATGACCACGGATAGGCTGGATCCCTTGGGGCAGAATGCTTAAAATCATTTGGGGACCTCTGTTTCTCCACCATCAATAAGAGGGTTGGAAGGCAGCCATAGACTGGGCTGGAAATCCAGCTGGCACAAAAATTGGAAGACAATCCTCAGTGAGGCCTGGGTTCAATATCTAACTACTAAACAGCTTGGCTGTCTGCCTGCGGTGTGCAGTCAATCTCCAATTGATACAATGCTTTGATAACATGAGAGGCATGGGTTAAATCTAGGAACTGTAAGGAACTCAGATAAAAGTCCCAAGACCTAAAGTTTGGTCCTCAAATGGCAAAGAGGTTGGATGATATTTGGGAATGAGTTTAATACTCAAATGGTAAAAGTTTTGGATGTCAGGAATGAAGTCTGGGTTCAATCTCTTGTCATTAAAAAAAGCTTGGAAGACTAGCCTTAAGTCTGGTTTCAATCGTCAGATGGTAAAGAGTTCAAATGACAACTATGGTTTCTAGGTTCAAGTGAAAGCTGACAAACAGCTTGAAATAAGCTGCAAGATCTGTGTTCAATCTTGAAATGTTAAGGGCTTAGATAATTTCATGAGGAATGAGTTCAGTTTTGAGGATTCTAAAAGTCTAGGTGAGGTAGCTAAGAATCTACACCAGATGATTAGAAACAATTTGTAGTCATGATCCTCATGGGAAAGGATTTAGATAATGGCTTCTCTTCTTAGATCAGGAGTTCTGGTGCCCAGCTAGCACAGACCTGATGCTACAGGGTTTGCTAATGTGGAAAGACGCTTGAATTCCAGCCACAGAGTAAGAAAAATTATATTCAAGTACTAAGTCATGAGCTAAACCTGCAAGACAATATTATGTGACTTCTCCATCCATACCCATGACTGTGGAGAAGGGTGCAGGCACCAGGCCTGAGAATGTGATTTTTGAAATAATGTGGCTCTTTTACCAGGATGTTTGCTGACAGAATGACTGTTTTCTATGGCTGAGAGAGCAGATGTCTGAAAAGTACTGAAATGTATGATGTGTGTTTCTAAGTGGGATGACAGCTGGCATCACTGCATACAATCTTGTTCTTACTTTTACAGTTTCACTAATAACTTTTTTTGGGGTTATTCTGATTTATTAACAAACACTGGTTTCTGGAAACTTTTTTAAACATTCTGAAATTTTCGAGAGGCTACCTGCTCTCAGAGAACCTAGATTCCTTGATGAAGGAGCAAAATCTCAGTCATGACTACAGATGAGTCCTGAATGAGTCCAGAATATTCTTCCTGAATATCCTTATCCTTGGACCTGGCAGAGGAAGATTAATTTTTTTCAATGGCCTTGGTAAGGGACTAGTTTACCCCCCTGGCAAGTGTATCTATCATAGTGTTCTGTGCCTCTTGAATCTGCACGTGTTTGAGGGATAGCTTTAAGGAATAACCATGTCTCAGTCTTCTGGAACATATTAAAATATGTTTGAGACACAGCTGCTGTGATGATATAATTAACACAGTTTAGCGGATAACATTTGTGGTGGGTGTCACATAATTAAACTGAAGTTAGGATAAGTTCATGTCAGATACCGTATGAAACATTTTATGAATCCTTCATACAACTCTGTAATGTTGGTCTTACCACTATTCTCATTTTATAGATGAGGAAACTGAGTCGCAGGTGTTAAAGCATCAGAACATCCATCCCACCACGTTTCCCACAGATAACAGAACAAGTACAAGCTACAGCTCTCTACAGTTGTTTCAACCATGTGGCTAAGTTTATCCAACGGAGCCTGTAGACAGAGGTTACGAAAACCTTTTGATCCTAGACTTTAAAAATGTGGGGATAATCCTAACGTTGTCTGTATAACCCTGCCAATAGTACGCTTGGAGAGCATCATTAAAGACGATATAATAAAATATAGGATGTTGCTTAACATGCCTCAATTAGACTCTAAACAAGAAATTAAACTTTTTTCTACCCCCCCCCCACCACCTTTGGCTTTGAATTTTGGAGACAAGTTTTCTCTGTTTAGCTCTGGCAGTCCTGAAATTCACTGTAGACCAGGCTGTCCTTGAGATCAGAGATCCACCTGCCTTTGTCTCTGCCTCCAGAGCACTAGGATTAAAGGCATGTGCCAAATATGGATCTGTTTGCATTTTCTACATGTGCACATACAGTTATACCAGCACCATTTGCTGAAGATGCTTCTTTATAAAAAACCAAGTGTGCATAGGTATGTGGCTTTATGTCTCGGCATCCAATTTCACTTATCTACCACTCTGTTTCCATGCCAATATCATGCAGTTTTTATTACTGTATTAATTACTGTTCCATTGCTGAGAAGAAATGCTATGACAAAGGCAACTCTTATGAAAGAAAACATAAAATTGTGTGCTTACTTGCAGTTGTAAAGGGTTATTCCATCATTGTCATGGTGGGAAGCAGACAAGCATGGCATTGGTACAGTAGCTGAGAGGTTTACATCTGATCTGCAGGGAATCAGTGCAGGAGAGGACAGAGACAGACAGACAGAAAGACACATAGACAGATAGACAGTCAATCTGACTATGACTGGCATGGGCCTTGGAAATTTGAAAGCCCACCTCCAGTGTTACAACTCCTTCAACAAGAACCACCTATTCCAAAGAAACCACATCTCTCAGTCTTTCCCAAACAGTTCTACAAGCCGGGACCCAAGCATTTAAATATATATATGTGTGCCTATGGGGTGAGTCTTATTCAAACCACCACAAAGTGAGATGGGAAACAATAAACAACTCAAAATAACATTTAAATAACTGAATAAAAATGACATCTAATATTAAATGTAGGAGAGAGAGAGAGAGAGAGAGAGAGAGAGAGAGAGAGAGAGAGAGAGAGA
>OU015757.1:60835528-60848684 GCA_907169655.1 Acomys percivali
AGAGAGAGAGAGAGAGAGAGAGAGAGAGAGAGAGAGAGAGAGAGAGAATGTAAAACAAGAAGTGAAGGAGACACTCTACCAAGAGTTCTAACATAGTGTATGTGTCAGAGTTGCTGGAAGATCATAGCTAATGAGAGATAAACATTAGGGGCTTGTTACAAGGTTATACAAGTATGGCTTCCACTCTGTAGGATGGGCTATCACAGAATTGCGGCTACCACTCAGGAGAGATAGGAAATTGGATCTAGTAGGAACACAGCAAAATAGGCACAATCTAAATCAAAACCAAGATTCTTCTCTTGGGATGCCTTAATTCTGTTTTGAAAGGTTGTCAACTGACCCACCTATATTATGCAAAAATCGTTAAATTTAATCATGTCTACAAAATTTCATAGCAAAATCTGGATTAGTATACAAATAAATATCTTGAAACTTTAGCTTTGTGATACTAACACATTAAAGATACCATTAAGTATAAGGTAGCATAATCATTAATACTAATAGTCTGAAACAGCAAATGCATAGTGATATGACTGTTTTGTGTTGGAGAGGGTTGAAGACAGTAAACTGATTTGAAGGGTGCTTGAACAATACTTGCACTACAATGTACATAAGGCAGAAAAATGATCTGTTCCAAGGAATATAGTGGGTAACAGAACTACAGAGAATGCTGAAATGATCACCCACTCTCATGCCTGGGCATTGCAACTGTCTTTTGTTTTCTATGTATAGGAGTGAAAACTATTAAACTTAGAAAAAAAATTTTGTCTACCATTCAAGAAAATGATTGCCTCCAGAGAGAGAAAAAACTGGATTTAAGAACACAAATCTTTAGGTATCTTGTGTATTTTGTTTTCAAAATTGAAATTTCAAATTTTTAAATTTCAAAATTTTACTAATATATAACACTTTTGAGTAATACATACAGGAATAGTCATAATATTGTTCTCTATAATTATTATTTATTCTATAATAAAAATTTAAATGATTACAGCTTATAAGATATTTCAAATTTTTATAAAATGCTTGAATTTTTGCCCCAAACTATTGAGAACAATTTCTCTCTCTAATCTTCAAATTGTAGTTTGTAGTTCTCACTTATGGCTCAGATCATCTGTAATTTATTTTCAAGTTAGGCAACTAGATTTAAATCACAATTTCACAGCTTTATGGTTTTGCAACCACAGACAAATTACTTCAGCTTTGAGTAGAGCTTTATTTTTTTTAAATCTGTAGACTGTTTCATACCCTCTTACTACAATGATCAACTATATTAAGATATAATTTACACAGAACGTGGCACACAAGTACTGATGCATGTTGAATTATTTCTTCACTGCAACACAATTATCTTATTCTGTTTCATTTTCTCTATTAGATAAGAATCTAGGCATGATACCTTTTGTTGTTCTTCATAACACCTAGCACACTGCCAGACATTTAAATAATTGCAAAGGAATGTGGGTAAATGTCCATTTCCCCATCTTCTTATGCAGCTGTCCTCACATTTAACTCATTTCCCTTAGCAGAGCCTGTCTGAGACTATACTTATGAGAACATCACATAGGCTTCATGGAACCAGAGAGGTTAGGAATTTATGATGTCTCTATATTTAAAATTCATACAGTATCTAGGAAGTTAATATAAAACTGTAATAGATCAGTTCTAGAAATAGGCCAGTGAAAAATATGTGATCCACATTTTATTACAGTATGTCTTTACTAATATAGGTAATGATCCTTATAAAGAACATTCACTTACTCATTTAGACATAATTAAAATATGAAAACTTTATAAATTAAAACTCAAACCAACATGCATGCAACATTAAGGCTTCAAGTTTAAATGCAAAAGTTAAGAGAGATAATTTCTTCTATTATTTATAACTGGCAACCCAATTCACATAGTACTACAATTACACTTTATATTTATTACATGACTCTAAATTCATGCAAGATCTAAGCCCTTCCCTCAGCCTTACCAGCTCACCATTCTTGAAATATGGAGATCAGACAAGAAGTAGAATATAAAGGAGGTGAATCATGCTTTTAATCATGAACTTATTTTCTTTACTCATTTATACCCACCAGGTTCAAGAGCACAACTAAGTTGAAAAAGATTTCAAGATGAAGTAATAAGGAGCAGTTTCCCAAATCCTTACAATGTAGGAAGAAAACGGGAGATACGCATAGTATTTATAAGAAGTATGAAGTCTCATGGTTAGGTCTAATTCATTTCTTACATAAAGAGCGCCAGGTAACCAAATGATCATAAATAATGCAGGAAGATGTCAATTTCTCCATCTGGTCTCCACCACTGGCCTCGTGAGTGCCCATCTAGGTGGCATAACTTTCATCTGAGCTATCTGTGTGTCCCACACAGAGTAAAGCACAGTGAAAAGACTAGAGATTTTTAGGGTAGAAGAGGTGATGATGGTAAATGAAAATTACCAAGAGGAACACTTAAGGTAATTTTTAAGAAGCAGATGAACAGTGATTTTAATATGCATTCTCATTTAAAATTATGACAATCTCTTGGTTGGATTTTTTGTTTTGTAAATAAGGCTTAGGAAGTTTCAGCTAAATGTCCAAAATTTTATAGCTGGTGATATCATTGTATCTAATTCATGTTCAATAATTCACATTCAGAAATGAACTGTTCTTTCAATTAGAAAAATTTAATTATCTAAATGAGGCAAGAATTTGTAAGATCTTTAGATGGAAAAGTAGAGAATTTTAAGTTCATAAGTAAAAAGCTGAAAATATTTCAGTTTGGCTTGTGAATAAAGACAAGTAGACAATACAGCTATAAGTTTGGAGGAAGCGTAGATGGAAAAAAAGTCTTCAGTTTGGACTTTATCCACAGAGACAACAAGGTTTAAGAGGTATGAAAATAGAAGCATTGAAGGAGACTAAATCTGGCAGCACAGTGGACAATGACACTGTCATCGTGACAAGAGAGGTGACAGGCTATGACCTGACAACAACTGGGTGCCCTATATGTCTTATTAGGAAAGAAATGTGTTCCAAGTAGGCTGATACCATTGGGAACACAAGCTGGCAGAACAGACTGAGATAGATCTCAGATGGCTTGAAAACTGATCAGCTTTGAAAAGAGACAAAAAGGAGGAGTAAGAGATAATAGCAAACTCTCAAGCCTGATCGTGTATCATCAAATGAAACATGACATGCAGAAGGAAAGAATGTGTGGGAATAAGATATTGTTTCAGTCATAATGATATATATATAAAGACAGGTTAACGGAATGAAGTTCTACTATGGAACAAAGGAAGTAGAAGAAACCATGTTGGCTATGCTTTAAGAAAAGATATGTTAACCTACTGTACACAGTATCATATTATTCATAGTTCTTGGTTCATGGCACTCTAAACTGGTGTTTGGTAAACTAACTAAATTATAAACTTGACATTCAATAAAAATTTAAATTTAATTTTTTTTGAGACAAGGTTTTCTTGTAGTCCTGGCTGGCCTCATGTTTTTATCTATGTGCTCGTCCCTTATCCTAAACACTACTTCTCTATAGTGTTTCAAAGGTACTTAGTCTTTTGCTTATGATCCACATAGCTATTAAACATAGGCTACTCATATAGGTATTACTGAGAAGGACTATTTCTTACTTTTAACTGGATTTAGCTTTATGATAATATATCTTGACTTTTTATAATCATAAGTAACCTCAAACTTATTTTGGTTCTGATGAATAATGATAAAAATTCACCCTTCTCTTTATGCAGCTACAGATATCCTTGGAACCATAACAGGGTTGCCTCAGAAATGAATCTGAAGTACAGGCAACAAAAATTTTCCCTAAATATATTGTCTGCAAGCATGCCTGTTCAATGATTTTAATATATGAACCTAACATGAAAGCTTCTCTAGTTGTGGCAAAAATACGTTATTTTCCTCCAGTAGAATGTAAATTCCATGACTAATGACAGAAGTTATATCTTTGTTCACCACTCTGTTTGTACAGATCATAACTAATTTTCAGAAAATATCAATTTACATATGTTGGAGCAAAGGAAAGTCATACATAGAAACAGCATGGCTTAAAGAAAAAGATCTAATCTTTTATGTCTGTTTTCTAAAGAGTAACAATAATAGAGAAGCCTCCAAGTTTGATATGGCATGTCTCTGCCTCTCAAATGATAGCCTTACAAATCCCAGTGTCCATTTAGATGAACTAGTTTTGTTAGAGTTTACCAAACAACATATATCACTGTTTTATAGTCATGTCAATATCACATGTCATATGTTCAAATTCAGTTTGGGCGATATGGAAAATTGTTGAAACCAAAAAGGTGATCCCAATGTAAAACACAATATAGTCTCAATTACTACAAAACTGGAGTGAAACCATGATTTGGCTAATTTAAAAAGTTTCTTGTATTTGGCCATGGTATTTTGGCAGTTAATTTTGAAAATAAAGAGGTTTCAACAATTAAATTAAACCATAGCATAAAGACAAACAGATAAAGAAATGAAAAGGTCTTCAAATTCCCTAACCTCCTTCCTGCTAACAGCTATTCTCATGTGAGTACTCACTGCTGAAAGCAGACAAAACATCACTTACCATGACAAACTAGCATTCTACAACAAACTTACAAGCAATAAATCTTTCTTTCTGTATAAATAGCTTTATTTGTGTGTTACTCTTTGCCCAGGTTGAGACAAGGGTACTGGAATGTTTGGGTTTCAAAGCTTCCCCGTGATGAGCTTATTGCCTAGTAAGAAAAAGCAAACAAAAGACTGAGTCTTTGGACTTAATTTTAGATACATATATATCATCCAGTTTTAGAAAAGGTTGCTATTCCTCCAATTCTAATTCTGGCTGAAGACAGATTCTTTTTCATTCCCAGTATGGCGGTAGTTTCACTAGAAGACAGAGATTCCTCAATACTCTGAAAAGGAATTGCCAGGGACAGGGAGCTCACCGCATAACACATTTACTGACTGGACTTCTGCTTCTCAGCTATATTACTTTAGGTAAATCAAGATGACTTCTGAGGTTTCCCGCCCCCCCCCCCCCCCCCCAGCTGAAAATTTTCAGACTGATAAATATAAAAGAAGGCTAGAGAGATTCTTCAGAATAAATCTGTCTTACCTTCATCTAAAATGACCAGACTGTTGGTACTGAACTCCTGTTGCTGCAAATCCAAAAAGTTTGGAGGTCCTGGTACCTGTGCTTGCTACCAGAAAGCCTTACCAATGTGCAGATCTCAAGGATCACTGTTTCCCTTTGTAAATAAACATCATAGGATTATAGTGTTACAAAAAAATCATAGGCAAGGCTAATGCTTTCAGAAATAACAGCTAGATGAATAAGAAATGGTCAATCTCTGGACTAGAAAGATTATTTGTATTCAAGATATGACTTTTTGGGAGTTTGTTATCACTTACAAATTAAGAAAATACAAACAATTCCATAGAATTACATAACAGATAGAAGAATCTGGACTTTACTATTTTCCTTATACAAAGAAAAGTTTCAGAGACAAAGATGGAAAATTATTAATGAGATGAACACACCAACACCAGGGGTTAGTAGTGCTAACATACTTAAATCCATGTTCATGAAGGTTATCAATCAGCCATAAGACAAAAGTCACGCAGCCTCTATGGAGCACTTACTTAAGTGAAGAGTTATTACATGGTAAACTTACACTATGTTCTCGACATTGTTTTTATATTTCATGAATATCTAATACTTACACTTTATAACCAATATTTATAAGTATGAATTACTAGTGTCCTTTTACTGATTAATAATCTAGAGCTCAGAATGTAAGCCCCTCGAGGCATGTAAGTGGCCAGGCCCTACCCCTGAGGACCTCCAACTACCAGGCTCTGCCCACAAAACAGTCTAAAGACTGTACTAGCTCCTCTCCAGATGCAGACAGCCAAGCTCTGAACTTGAAAATCCACCAATCACTACCCTGAAAAGCTTTGCCCACAAGAAACGCTATATAAATCCTGTGCTCTGCTGCTTCTCATCCAATCAGAGGCAGTCACCCTCCTGGGTTTTTCCCTCCCAGTAATTATCTTGTGTGAGGTTTATTGCGCGATGTGACTCTGGTATTCCTTGGCTCCCAACTGCCAAGATACCTTTCCCTTCAACCTCTCAGAGCTGTAACACTTCCACAGAGTAATAGCACTAAATTGAGAATAATTTAATTCTAACCTGAGTCTTCTGTATGAAGGATTTTTCTTCATTATCTCACTATAACAAATCAATGCTATTTATTTCTGGTGCTGGAGAGATGGCTTAGATGCTAATCACTCATTTTGCTGATTGATGCAGAGGACCTGAGCTCGATTCCTAGCACCCACATCAAGGGACTCATAACAGTCTGTAACTCAGTTCCAGAAAATCTGATGCTTCTTCTGGCTTCTGTGCGCAACTTCACCCAGGTGCATACACCCACATAAAGACACATACACAGAGACATAATTATAAATAATACAATTAAATACTTTAAAAGAATATTTATTTCAATTCTACGTAGGTGAGACAGCTATTAAATGCCATTAGGACATTAATTTACAGGCTGAAGGCATTTCCAAATGTTTTACAAGGTAAAGGGAGGTATCTCCTATGGAAACTAGGTGAGGAAATGTGATAAAGCATTGATGGCAACAAGGGAATGGGATAATTCCAGGCAATAATTTTGACTTGTCACTAGGCAGAGATGAAGAAGATCTGGAAGCAAGATTAACTCACCAAAGTAAGAGCAGGAGTGAGGGCAGAGCAATCCCTCTCCTCTTTCACTCTAATCAAGACAACAATGCTGGAGGCCAGGTTGTGATTTCTAAAGTCTTTCCTCATCACTTTCTCAATGACTCTCATTGTTTATTCCATGTGTTTGGTAGCAATGAGAACATCTCAACGGCATCTATCTCCATTTACCTGTGTTCTGAGCACCAAATCTATAGAGCAAATCATGATGAAAAGATTGGCATGTAAGTATAAAGAATCAATTTTCTATGGGAAGATGATAATCTCTAAAGGCCATTCTCAAGGAGACATTCTATGTCTAGTAACACCTTTATGAGTAATTTTAATGTTTTCCATGGTAACCATCCACTTCTCAACTGGATGCATAAATCCGTGGTTTGTTTGCCTTGGTTGGATGTCACTGAGTCACTTTAAGTTTCAGTCACACCTGCTGTGCATTTCTGCTGTGAGTGGGAGTGGCTGGCTAGGGAACTCATGGTCTACTTTTCAGCGTGTGCTGGCTAGTGCACAGGAATGTCACATGCTCACTCTGGTCTCTGTTTCCTCACCTGTGAGCTGGAAAAAGTGGACTAAAATAAGGTTGGAGACTGGTCATTTGTAGGCCAAGACATCTAGGGTCCTTGGACCATAAGCTCCTACTGACTGTCTTGGGACTTCTCAGTAAAGAAGTAAGCGCCTTTCATTACCAGTAGTTACAGTTCCCGACCAATAGGAATTCTCTATTCTGGGTATGTCTCCTTGAACAGATATAGAATTAGAGGCCTTGGGCCTCCATATGGTATGGGATTTCTGTTTTCTATGAAGCAAGATAACTTTAAGATTCTTTTTAGAGTCACAGTTTGCTCACAGTCATGCATTTTTGTCATGGATAATACTTTGGGGGAATATAACATATTCTAAACTTAATGACACATCTATATACAACTTAAAAGAAAATAAGCTGTCACATTTTTTAAAAGAAATAAGTCTACAGGCCCCTCTGTGCTCTATCCAGCCTTACCATATAACCACATTTCTCACACACTTTTTCAGACTCTACTACTGTAAGTTTCTCTGGCCCTACCCATCCATGCACATTTCCCACCAGATCTACCCTGGGTCCTATATCCAGCGCCAAGACCTAGTCTGTCTTCCCCTGCCTGTGTTAGGACCAATATTTAGGCTTTTGCCAAAATCCTTCTTACCTATTCCAAACTCACAGGCACTAATCACTTACCCTCTCCACCCAGCTAGATCTAGATGCACACTCCAGGCTTGGACTAGGAGCCATAGTCCCTCTGTCCACCTGATGTTATATTCCAGGCTATTTCCCACCTCTATCCCAACCCACCTGCACTCTTCTTTTATGCCTTAACCTATTCTGTCTGTATCAGACTTAGAACTAACAAAAGAGGTTCACATGCCCAGATCTCATCACAAATATAGCAACAATATGAACAATCAAGTCAGTATCTTCTCTTCAAAATAGACTGGTCCTATAGAAACATTTGCTAATGAGAATTACCTAGATGAACAAAGGGACACTGAATTTAAAAAGAAGACTCATAAACTTCATCAAAGAATAAAAAGAGTTTAAAGAAAACACAATGAATTAAGCCCAATGAATTAAGAAAGAAAATAACTTAAGGAGAATAAACATAAAGCTGATGGAAATGACAAAGACAATGGAATGGAATGGAATTCAATAAGGAGATAAAAATATTGAATAGCATTCAATCTGAAATGAAGATGGAATTGAAAAACAAAATATCTCAACTAGAAAAATTTTTTTAAAAATCTTACATGTAGAATGAATCAAGCAGAAGGTAGAATATCAGGACTCAAGCCTAAGTAGAAAATATAGACCAAATAAACATGATATGAATAAATAAATAAATAAATATTGCAGAAAAAGAACACACAGGGAAATTGGGACACCAAGGTAAAACCAAATCTTTTTTTTTTTTGACTTTTTTAAAAAAATTATTAATTTATTCATATTACATCTCAATTGTTAGCCCATCCATTGTATCCTCCCATTCCTTCCTCCCTCCCGCTTCCCCCCTACTCCCTTCCCCTATGTCTGTGACTCAGGGGGACCTCCTCCCCCTGTATATGTTCATAGGGTATCGAGTCTCTTCTTGAAAACCAAATCTTTGAATTATAGGCATAGGCAAGGGAAAAGAACCCAAAGTCAATGGCATCGATCAGACTGTCAACTGCATCATAAAAGAAAATTCTCCCAATCTAAAGAAAGACACATCCATTCTGACACAGGAAACAGAGAACACCAAATAGATAAGACCAGAAAAGAAAATTCTCACATCATATCCTAGTTAATAACATATAGAGAAAATTCCATCAGAATAACAACTGATTTATCATTGAAAACCAAAAGAGCCTAGAGCAATGCACCCCAAGTCCTAAAAGACTATTACAGCAGCCTAGACCCAGAAAAGCTACCTGCAATAATTGAAGAAAAACAGCATACCTCCTAAAAATATTTGGGCCTAGGAACAGAAACCTAAAAAAAAAATACAAGAAGCACTACTTAAGGCTGAAGAGAAGAATAAACATAGAAGAGACACTGTGTAAAGAAAAGTAAAGCCATACTTACTAAAACACAAATTACCACTAAGAACACATACAGCACTAAAAATCAACACCATGATGATGGCAACTAATGCACATTTCAATAACTTTGAATATCAATGGCCTCAATGAAGCCAAATCTACTCAATGGAAAAAGGATAGCATCTTCAACAAATGGTGCTGCTCTAACTGGAGGTCTATATGTAGAAAAATGCAATTAGACCCATATTTGTCACCACACACAAAACTCAAGTCTAAGTGGATTAAAGACCTTAACATAAAGCCAGAGACATTAAATTGGTTAGAGGAAAAACTGAGGAAGAGCCTGGAATACATTGGCACAGGGGACAACTTCCTGAACAGAACACCAACAGCCCAGGCCTTAAGGTCAACAGTTAACAAATGGGACCTCATGGGGCTGAGAAGCTTCTGTAAGACAGGAGACACTGTCAACAGAACAAAGTGACAGCCTACAGACTGGGAAAAGATCTTCACCAACCCTACATCTGACAAAGGTCTAATATCCAAAATTTATAAAGAACTCAAGAAATTAAACACCACTAAACCAAATAACCCAATTGAGAAATGGGGCTCAGAACTACACAGAGAATTCTCAACAGAGGAATATCGAATGCCTGAGAAACACTTAAAGAAATGCTCAACGTCTTTAGTCATCAGGGAAATGCAAATCAAAACAACTCTGAGATTTCATCTTGCACCCATCAGAATGGCTAAGATCAAAAACTCAAGCGACACCACATGCTGGCGAGGATGTGGAGAGAGAGAGGAACACTCCTTCATTGCTGGTGGGAATACAAACTAGTACAGCCATGTTGGAAATCTATCTGGTGCTATCTCAGGAAACTGGGATTAAGGCTTCCTCAAGACCCAGCTATTCCACTCCTTGGAATGTACCCAGAAGATTTTCCAGCACACAAGAAGAACATTTGCTCAACCATGTTCATAGCAGCCTTATTCGTAATAGCCAGAACATGGAAACAGCCTAAGTGTCCCTCAGTAGAGGAATGGATAAAGAATGGAAAAGTGTACATTTACACTATGGAATACTACTCAGCTATTAAGAACAAGGAATTTCTGAAATTTGTGGACAAATGGATTGAACTAGAAATGATCATAGTGAGTGAGTTAACCCAGAAGCAGAAAGAGTCAAATGGTATATACTCACTTATATCTGGACACTAGCTCAAGGGGCACATCCCATGAAAGTCTTCACTTACCATGAAAGTGGGACAGAGGGGAGGACATCCTATTGGGACTGTAGGTGAGAGAAGCATGGAAGAATGGAGAAATAGAAGGATCCAGAGGATCCTAGAAACCTACAAGAAGAACATTATGACAGGCAGATCAGGGCCCAGGGTTCCTGCTCAAACTATGGCACCAGCCAAGGACAATACGTGCAGTAAACTTCAAACCCCTACCCAGATCTAGCCAATGGACAGGACATTCTCCACAGTTGAGTGGAGAGTAGGGACTGCCTTTCACACAAACTCTGGTGACCCATATTTGACCACGTCCCCTGGATGGGGAGGCCTGGTGGCACTCAGAGGAAAAATAGTGGGCTACCAAGAAGAGACTTGATACCCTATGAGCATATACAGGGGGAGGAGGTCCCCCTCAGTCACAGTCATAGGGGAGGGGAGTACGGGGAAAGCAGGAGGGAGGGAGGAATGGGAGGATACAAGAGATGGAATAACAATTGTGTAATATGAATAAATTAATAAAATATATTTTTAAAATGCCAATGAATCTCAAGCTCCAAATGAAGTATACCGAAGTTAATGTTTATTTAAAGTGAACTTCAGTAGTCAGCTGCCAAACTCCTACAGTAACACATTGTTTTCAATAACTTAGTCCACATAATGAATCCATGAGATAAAATTCATAACTATCATGTGTAAGTTAGAGACTATATTCAGATGCTAAGTAATCTTGTAACCTCATAGAAGTTTCAACAAATTTAAATTATTAGGGAGACAACTGATGGATAAAGTCAGTTTATGTCTCCATTTGTCCAGTCTATCACAGTCTTCTCACGCTTGCTATTCACCTTCAAATTCAATAATATTTGAAAAGAGACACAAATTCAGAATTATTAAAAGGTTTTCCTAGAGCTATAAAGAACACACTGTTGTAGCTAAGCAGCAGTGCTTCCAGAACTAGGGCAGTTGACCCTTCAGTTCATCCTAGGTGGACAGCTGCCAAGCTATTTGTTACCAAACAAGGAAAATGGCAAACTGTACTAGGCCAGTGATTTCTGTTTGCTATTTCATGTGTTTCTGGTTATAAATGTAGCTGCACTGTAATTGCACATTCTGGATTATCTTCTGGCAGGAACAAGATCCAATTTTAGATCCTTTTATGTTTCTTTCTCAGGTAAGCTTTGTTAACTCAAATTATTTTTTCTGTTAACAATAAGCATACATAAATATATAAAATAATATTAGATACAAATAAAGTACTTTGTACCTTGCAAAAGCTAAGCAAATGTAAATTAAACCCACTATGTTAAAAAAATAAGCAAAAGTGCACAGTGACAGTCGAAATAAGTAGCAGTCATCATCCTAAATGCAGAAGGTAACACATTTCAAGTTTCGGTATAAACTATGCCTATTGGAATTAAAGAGGTTCTGAAAAATCAAATAGAAATTGTGTACTGGAAACTGGAAAAGCAATTTGGATGTGTAGGAACATCATAGTTTATATAAGGCACTCCTGAGATACACACACATAGACACACACACAGAGACACACACGTGTGTGCATACGCAGACAGACAGACACACACATACACACTCACACACACTCACACACACAAATTCTACCAAGGTAAGAAAGTCCTTGGATTCATTACTAGTAAGTTAAGGAATAGGTCATAAAAGTTTTCAGGTAAAAAGTCAGAAGCCACAGTCTCTTTTAAACAGAGAGGAAGGTAAGAAGCAAAAAAAATTAAAAACTCATTTTTCTTTCTCTTTATATGAGAAATCTGAATAGTTTCTAAGGTAGTCTTAAAGTCACCAACTTGTTATTTTTTAGTAAAAATAATACAGAATTAACTATTAAAACTTGGCTTATGAAAACGTACAATTCAAATTACAAATTGCATCACTGTGGGACAGAGTTCTAGTTTTATACAAACTAATATGCCATAATTAGGCTCATTTAGAATCATCTACACAAATTCAAGTTGGCAATGCTTTTGTGTTACATAAACTTACAAGAGGGCTGAAGAAACAGGTGTTGTAAATAAATACTGTAAATAAACATAGAGATAAACAATGTGATGCTTTAACACCTACGTTTCAGTTTTCTCATTCCTGAAGCCACTATGGAAATCATGTGGAGATTCTCAAAAGTAAAAATGAATAAACACACTGAATGACCCAGCTATACCACTTTTTGGCATCATCTCAGAATCTCAACATTCTACTCCAGAGAAAGTTGCTCAGCTTTGTTTGTTGCTACCTCATTCACAATAGATGGAAGATAAAAATCACATAATGTTCTTCAACTAATGAATGGAAAATGAAAAGGGGTGCACATCACAGTAGAATTTAGCTGTAAAGATAAATGAAATAATGCAGTTTTCAGGTAAAGAGATGGAACTAGAAAATTTTTAGTGACTATATAACCTGGAATAGCCACAGAAGCCAGGAGAGTAAGAAGGAAGCATGGAGCTTGAGAAAGGGGCATTGGAGAGTTGAACAGTAAGATGCAAGTGCTATGGAAGGGGAAATGGGACAATTGGGCAGAGTTTTACGTGGAGAAGGTGGAAAGCAATACAGAGGAACCACAAGAAAAGAGGAATAAA
>OU015757.1:60850418-60864356 GCA_907169655.1 Acomys percivali
GAGAGAGAGAGAGAGAGAGAGAGAGAGAGAGAGAGAGAGAGAGAGAGAGAGAGAGAGAGAGAGAGATGACAGAGGAGTTAGGAAGAGTCAATTTATGCTGTAAAGCTAGAAGAGATCAGGTGGATCCTACTTCCTGCTAGGTGTATAACTTTGGACTAATCACACATTACTGCAAGGTATGGTTATCTTATGTTAGCAAATACTATCTTATATGTGAGAGATTTGAAATAGATATTTTATTATAATTTATCACAGTTTTTTTAATTCATTCTTCAGCTGCAGGACATCTAGGTTGCTTCCAGATTCTGTCTATGACAAATAAGGCTGCTATGAACATAGTTGAGCAAATGTTCTTGTGGTATGGTGGAGCAGCTTTCAAGTATATGCCCAGAAGTGGTATAGCTGGATCTTGAGGTAAAACTATTCCCAATTTTCTGAGAAAGCGCCAGATTGATTTCCAAAGCAGTTGTACAAGTTTGCACTCCCACCAGCAGTGGAGGAGCGCTCCCCTTTCTCCATAGCCTTACCAGCATGTGTTTTTGATCTTAGCCATGATAGGTGTAAGACGGAATCTCAGACTCGTTTTGATTTGCATTTCCCTGATGACTAGGGACACATTAAGTGTTTCTCAGCCATTAAATATTCCTCTGTTGATAATTCTCTGTTTAGCTCTGTACCCCATTTCTAAATTCGATTATTTGGTTTGGTGGTGTTTAATTTCTTGAGTTCTTTATATACTGCATTGAATCTGTAGATTGCTTTTGGTAAGATGGCCATTTTTACTATGTTGATTCTCCCAATCCACGAGCATAGGAGAGCTTTCCATTTTCTGATGTCTTCTCTGCCAAGACAGGGTAAGCAAATCCTCAATAGTTCCTGCCTCACAAATATGTCTGTCATATTTACTGGGACAGAAGGCTGAAGATGCTGCTGCAATGGTACAGAGATGTTGGCTGACTGGTCAGGCAGCAAACTGCCGCTACCATTTTTTTTTTTCACTTTGGAAGCTGCTAACCTGGACTTTCTGTTTACTCAGGTAATTAATTAAATTTCTTCTCAAGTCTCTGATGGGGCTGAAGACCAGATAGTTTAGTTTTACAATTAAGCTTAGTTGTTTACGGGTTAAGATGTGTTTTTAGTTCTAGATAGATGTATTAAGATGATAGCAATGAGATATGATAGATATTGATTTACATTCAGAATTTTAGGCTGCGAAATACAAATAGCCAAAACACTATGACTGTAACTTTAATATAATTCCCGAGTTTTTGTGGTTCTTCTTACTGTATATAGTTTATTTTATATATGTATAATAATATAAATGTATATATAAATAAAATATTTTTAAGAAGTAGATATTTTATAAAGTGTTAGAAAAATAAAAGAAAATTATTTTAGTATTTATCTTCCTTCTGGTACTTTTTCTATACAGGAGGATAATAATATAAAAGAATAGGCAATAATTGTATAATACTTTTAAAAGTTACATCAAGAAAGCTGAATGGGTCTGGTGCTATAGTCCTAGCTCTTAAACAGTGGAGACAAGACGATCTGGCACTCAAGGCCAGCCTCTGCTGCATAGTGAGTTTGAAGGAAAGCTGAGCTACCTGGGATCCTGTCTTTTAAAAAATCCACAATTATATTAAGTGATCCAGAATAATGAAACAGAGAAAAAATACTTCTTCACATGAGGAACTAGAGTTCTTAAAGACAAGAATGAGAATAAATTCAATCATTCTACTTCCCTCCCTCCCTCCCCCCTCCCCCCTCCCTCAATCCCTTCCTTTAAGATACTGTTTTGTGTGGGCTAGCCTCAAACTGAGTCTCCTTTGTTAGCCTCCCCAGCGCTGTCATTACAGGCACGAACTAACATGTTCTGCTAAAAGTGCAGAGCTCTTGAAATGGCTTCTGTTCTTGCTTTAATTTCCTCTAGGCTGCTTTCCTTTTTGCTACATGTTTCATGCTCACTTTGCATCGTAATGACTATTTTATTAGTTGATGATATTTTATGAGAAATGGCTTATTGTGCGATCATGCAGAGAATTGTCTTAAGGTTCACTTACAGGAAATTCAATTATTAATTCCTAAATGTGCTGCTCACACAGCAAGACTGAAATGTGTGTGGTTTTTTTCTTTTCATTTTGAAATATATTATTAGTCATAACAGGTCAGTATCTTTGCTTTTCAAGGTCAAATAATGACTTTACAACTTTCCTTTCAGGAAATAAAATGGCACTCTAGAGGCACAGCAGTGCAATGATGTGTAGTGGAAGTGAATTACTTTATTTGGAATTTGGCAAACATATATAAGCTTATTACATACAAGGCATATTCTACAGGGAGGTGACAACATGCACAGGTAGTAGATATAACTGCAGCTGTTTTCAAGGACCAGCATCCTAGTAGAGCATCATCTAGACTTGATTTGTAAGAAGTGCTAAGGAATACATGACGTCCAGGATCTACCTCACTAACAGAAGACACTCACTATGTACTAAGAATGATGAAAACTGGGTTTCCTGTATTTGTAAAATTTATTTTTATAAAGTGTTTCTTAGGCATTATACTTATGAATAATATTTATCTATAATAAAATATAATGCAAACAAAAGAAAAACAACCCATTTAGCAACTTTCAAAGTTCAAAAATCAACACATTCGACTTACAATGCCCGCTTATGTGCAGAAAGCTGAGAAATGTTTCATTCCTACATACTTGGAAAGTCTATTTTAAAGCCAGTGATTTGAAATGTAAAATTCATTTCCACATGGAATGACAGCACAAATCAGGAAACAGCAGTATGACTCTTAGGTCCAATAAAACTTACTACTTGCTTTTTTAGTTTTGTTTGTTCTATGACATAAAGTTTAGAATGGTTTGAGTACCAAAATCATTTTTAAAAATTAATTTTTATTATAGAACATGAAACTGAATCTTTAGTGTCTACTAATAAAGTTCTGTTGTTATTTTATTTGTTCTTTGGTAATTACATACATAAATATAGTGTAGTTTGCTCATATCCATTCCCCTTCCAACCCCACTTGGACCCTCATACATACCCTCAAACTTCATGTCCTCTTCCTCTTTCTTTTTTAAAATACATGAGTGCATTTAGTGCTGTTCCATGTACATGGGTGTGGACTGCCCATGGATAATAGGAAACCATGTCTGGGACATCCTGTTTCAAGTTTCGAAAGGCTTTATTTCAGAGATGTTCACATCCTTGGTAAACTATTAGCTGACTGATGGATAAATGTTACTTGAATGGCCATCCTAAAATAATAATTCTCATTTAGGAGTGTATTAACAAACACTATCAAGATTCCTTTAAGAAACTGTGGTACATTTACACTATGGAATACTACTCAGCTATTAAAAACAAGGAATTCCTGAAATTTGTGGACAAATGGATTGATCTAGAAATTATCATAATGAGTGAGTTCACCCAGAAGCAAAAAGAGACAAACGGTATATACTCACTTATATCAAAACACTAGTCCAAGGGATACGTACCATGAAAAATTTTACTTACCAGGAAAGTGGGTCAGAGGAGAGGTCATCCTATTGAGACTTTAGGCGAGAGTAGCATGGAAGAATGGGGAAATAGTAGGACCCACAGGGTACTGGAAACCTACAAGAAGAACTTTATGACAGGCAGATCTGGGTCCTGGGGTCCTCCTCAAACTAAGGCACCAGCCAGGGAGAATATAGGCAGTAAACTTCGAAGCCCTACCAAGACCTAGCCGACGAACATGATATTCTCCACCGTTGAGTGGAGAGTGAGATCTGACTCTCACACGAACTCTGGTGCCCCTTTTCTGACAATGTCCCCTGGATGGGGAGGCCTGATGGCACTCAGAGGAGGGATAGCAAGTTACCAAGAAGAGACTCGATATCCTAAGAGCATATATAGGGGGAGGAGGTCTCCCTCAATCACAGACATAGGGGAGGGGAGAAGGGGGAAAGTGGGAGGGAGAGAAGAATGGGAGGAAACAGGGGAAGGGCTAACAATCAAGATGTAATATGAATAAATTAATAAAAAAATAAAAATAAAACTGATACTTTAAAAAAAAAGTTATTGACTTTTGGGAACCTTGGAGATACTGAGGTTTCTTAACACTTCCCACAGTCCTTGACATTTTAATATCACAAATATTCTATATATCTGATTTATATTGTGTATCACAGCCTCTTGGAGGGTCACAAACCATTATAATATAATATATAAGCATTCCCTGTATACAATCTCCCAGAACCAAGTTTTAATCTGCTTGAAGACTATATACTATATTGCTTTTACTGAGAATGTATGGACTAACGAATTTTTACTTATGATCTTACGTGTAATCCTCACACTGCAATGAATATTATTATGCACAGAACAAACTAAGACATGGACCCAAAGAACGAGTGTCCCCAAATGTTAAAGTCTTGTGCCCCAGGTTGCTGCTGTGGACCTTAAGAAGATGACACATCTGATAGGTCCCTGAGGCCACATGCCCTTGACAGGGATTGTTATATCCTAGTCTCCTTCATCTTTCTTCTGCTACTTGGTTCAGGATGTGACGTTTGCTCTAACATGAAGTCCCCACCACTGCCATTGTGGAACCTTACCAGAGCCCATGAGCAATAAAACTTCCCAATCTTATAGTGGAGCGTTCAGAACCATGAGTTCAGTAAGTGTTTCCTCTTTATAAATTGACTAGGGCGTTTCTGTGTGGTAATTTGAAACTGATTAATATGGTGATTGAACAGAATTATTTAGTTTTCAGAATCTTCGAGGCCCACACAAGGACTACATGGAAAAACTATACATGATACATTTTCCAGACCACAAATAAGTTACCCCTAAAGAATGACAGTATGAAGGCCATGCATTCTACATTAAGAGAACCTGCTATATACATAGGTAGGTTTTCTTTCTTTGACATTATTATCCAAGTAAGCTTAGAAAGTCTTTGCTGGCTTGTCAATAAAATAATTTCAGCATTATCAATCAAACATAATTTATTTACTTAATATTTTTTAAGTATTTTGAAGTTTTTCAAAATAAATTAAGTAGTCAAAAGATTTAAGAGCCGGGCGTGGTGGCGCACGCCTTTAACCCCAGCACTCGGGAGGCAGAGGCAGGTGGATCACTGTGAGTTCGAGGCCAGCAGCCTGGTCTACAAAGTGAGTCCAGGACAGCTAAAGAATACACAGAAAATCCCTGTCTCGAAAAACAAAAGAAAACAACAACAAAAAAGACTTAAAGAAATACAACTCTTAGATAATTTCCTTTAATTCTTTAGAGGCTATGGGAGAGTAGACTTTACACTTAGATACTTTTAGAATAAGGCAATAATATCTGATTGTATCAAGCTATTGTTTTCAGTCAGTATTCCTATTGACACTAAGAGACAAGTATATAAAATACTGACACAAAAAGACAGAGAAAGTCTACTGAAGCTCAACAGTCACGCCCTTCAGTAAACCTTTTCTCAACCAGATGAATTAATATAATGTATATGTCCATAGAAGAAATTAAAGTTGCTATCTATCTATCTATCTATCTATCTATCTATCTATCTATCCATCTATCTACCAAGTGGTGCTACTTCATTACATATACCAGGTTGGCCTTGAGCTCATGATCCCCTACCCTAAGCATCCTGAGTTCTAGGAGTGCAGGCATAGAGTACAAACACCATGCCTGGTTAAAGTTACATATTTTTAAAATAGAGGATATGTCAAATATCTAAACAACTGAATGTAGTCTAAGGAAAGTGTGGGGAACTGCTTCCAACCAAAATAGAATATAGAATTCACTAGATGGTTTCAAACCAATATACATTAACTAACAAAGGACAGTGAATTTAGAAAAAAAAAACCAAATTAAGATGAGCACTATACTTTTTCCGGAATCTACTTTAGGAGAGTTTGTAGCTCGTACAAAGAATAAATGAGAGGGAGTCTGGCAGACTTGTAGGTTTGAACGAATAGAGACTTTGGGAAGGGCAAGGGCAGGGATCTATTTCAGAGTGCTAGGGAGGAGAACGCTAGAGGGAAATAAACCTGCATGTCTGAAGAAAGTCCTTCACTACTCATTAGAGCACAAGTCTATGGGCTTTAAAACAGTGCTTAGAGCCAAGCAGAATGTCAAAAAAGACAAAGAAGAATGAAGACATGTCAGAGAATTGTAGCTATATTCCCTATCTCAATTATGATGCTGAATACTTTTAAGTTATCAAATTAGACACTTCAGATATTTGGCTTTCTTTTGTATGGATTAATGATCTCAATACATTTGTTTTTAAAATATGAACAGTTTATCAGGAAAATGTCTACAAAGCAATTTAAGAAGCAGAAAAATGATTAGCCAATGGCATAACAACATAGCTCAGCATTTCTTGCTTTAGTAGGGCTTGCTCACGGACAATGCTAATAAGCCAGCTAAGTAGTTTGTTTTGTATGTGCTTTCTAATGAAAACCATCAAAACCTTTGGCACTAGTTTAGTAATGCTTGTAAAGGAAATTCCCTTATCTTAAATCTTTAGAACAAGTAATTCATCTTGAAATTAATTAATAAGAATAATTTTGCTCGATAGCTTTATTAAGGGCCACTAAGTATTTGGGGTCATATTAATTTTTCCCTTTAAAATCCATATTTTATATTGTCATTGACAGGAAAGTTTTCAACTGCTTTTTAATTTCTAATTGGCTTTCATTTCTAGAAGTGAGCCAAAAAGAGTCATTTCTAGGAGATATTCCCAAACGCTGAAGGATCTGGCAGACCTCATCCTATTTTAATAAAAATTCTATATAAATTGAATTAATGTTTAACTGCAATTTTAATTTAAAATGCACAAAAGGAATAAATTTGGAACACATTGTTCATTATATTTGTTATTTGTGCCACATTTTTAAATACTGTTTAAAACCAGGTCAAACTTTTATGAAAATACTTACATAAGAAGTATCTTCTTATAATTACACAGTCGAAATAATCCTTCTTATTAGCTAAAGTGATACTACATACAAATGAGTCTCAATAAGAAACAAAAAGACAAGTGCAAAGGAACCTGGTTCCTGATAAGTCAATGCCAACAAAGTTATGTAAGCACAAGTGAGTGTCTCGAGAATGCTATATGATTTAAATAAATAATGAATACATTTGAGAATAACTTAAATATAATCAAAAATAAATAAATATAATCCTATTATATTACTTAAGCCCCCAACAAATATGGTAAATATATTAATCTCACTTTATGGATGAGCTCTTAGGAGCTTGCCGAACCACATGTTTAGTAAGTGACAGAGTGCAGATATCCACAGAAATGGCATTATTAATGAACTTGATTTTTTTTCCAGACTAGCCATATGCAATGAGAATTTTCTCCTAAGGTGCTGGGCAGCATCAGCAACTTGCAGTTCCGTCAGCCATGGGAGTCACAGGAGTAAAGAGCTAATGCTAGATGCTCTGTACTAAATGAGCAAGTCATGTGTGGGAGATATCAAGCAAATGCTTTCTCTGTTTTATGTCTTAGCCTTCTCATCTATGAGTGACAGGATGCAATGGCCATATTTTGATACACAGTATCTAATATACTATTGTTTTACTTGAAGCATTTAAAGAGAGAAGGAATGGAATGCTTTGATTCCTCCTCAATACACTAACATATCCCTTAGTTTGCCTCAAGCTACCAACATCTACAGTCACCCAAATATCTCACACAAAATGATGTAGTGTTTGCATATAACTTATGCACAATTCCCATACTTTAAAATCACCTCTAGATAACTTACAATGTCAAATACAAGGCATATTCAATGTAAATAGCATATGTACAATATTATTTTTTAAAAATTCAAGGGAATATGTATAGGTACTCAATGAGGATATAATTTTTGTTAAAATTTTTTCTATCTGTGGTTGCTTGAATTTATGAACGCACAATCCATCAATAATATATGGCTGAGTGAAAATTTATGTTGAACAGTAATTGGGACGCATTCATTATAATCCTACATAATTAGGGTTATATATATATGATAATGAATACATTTTTTAAATTACTAAGTTAAACATTTCAATTTTTAGTAGCAGGAAAAAGATGCATTGACCCCAAGATGTAAATACTATGTAGCAGGACATCTGTTGAGCCCTCTGGGCCTTGGCAGCTCCAGATAGTCCAAGTAATGGCATTTCTCCATGAGTTTTTTCTTATGCTCTTTGGCATTGCCCCTCCCTGGCTGCATTCTGAAAGGGACCAAAACATTTGATGATTTCAGTTTCTCTTCTTAATATAACATCCTGCATTAAGATGAAACTGCTTTGTTTCTTTGGAAAATTACAAAATTCTCAGCCATTGTGGTTGTTTTGAGTTCTCTATCTTCCTTTTCTCTGAGTCTGAGTGCATTTCTGTAGGCCTGTCTGAGACACCTCAAGCTATCAAATGTTCTGCTTTGAACTTTTAAAAGGACTTCTTTTCTCTTTGTAGTACATCTTGAGTGATTTATACTGATATTCCTTAAAGTCCACTCATTCTTTTCTTGGCTGTAAAGAGTTTGCTGATGGAACTATTGAAAATATTTTCAGTCCTATTACCTTGTGTTTTCTTTCTCTGTCTAGCATTTCCTTTTCAGATTTTTATTACACATTTTCTTTATTCTCTACTGAAATTTTCCCATCCGTTTCAGGCATGCAATCTAACGTTTCCAATCAAGACTTGGAAATTTTCATTGTGATTGTTTTTACATCCCGTCTGATAGTTTAAACATCTGAGTACTCTCTGCACCTGGCTTTGTGTGTTTATTTATCTCTTGACGGAGGCTCCATGTTGTTTTTCTCCAGGTGTGCATCTATCTCATAAAGCTCAAGTGATCTCTAGATATGTGTACAGAACACAATAGTCTATAGTATACAGTAATTATCCTGATAAATGAGCATGTCTTTTCTTTCCTGTGATATTAGTGTGATGACAAAGAACTATGTTAAATCGGGTTTGTTATTGTTATGGCTCTCTTTAGGATGAATTGCTGCAGTATTACCTTTTGCTTAGGCAGGTCCCTTCTGTACTTACGGCTCTATATCTTTGGTATACTCTGTGCTCCTATATATCAGTCTCCAGGACACTTATAAGGTTAGATTGCCATTGCTCCTGTCACTCACGAGGCAGTAGACCAATGTTGCTCATTACATAAGTAGTTGCCGACGCCAATAGTGGGAGGAAGGAAAATTTCTCAGTGAGCTTCCACTTTGCAAAGGATCGAATACCCTAATGATCTTGGCTGAACATATTTTTGTCCCTACACCAAGAATCATATATCTTTTTCACTTTTTCTTCTGATAATCGCAGTGAGGCTATGCTTTGTGGTGACAAAATTTTCTATCCTTCCTCCAAGAACCTCAAGCCTCTGCTGCTTAGGGAAATGATGACCACCTAGGAAGTCACCTTTCCTGAAGTGGAATGCACAATCAAGGGGACTCTTCACTCTCCACGTCACTGCCTCTCCCATCTCCCTTAAGCACTTACTGGAGAAAACTCATGGCTAAGTATGGGCTCTCCTTTGCTTGAAGTTTACAAACACTTATGACCACCCAGCCCTCAAAAATAGTAATTAAAAATTCACCTTAATTTATCTTGTTTACTTATAAGGTAGTTCCATCTTCTTGAGCTCAGTCACAGAGGAACAGAGTTTTCTCTTCATTTTTTAAATAAACATTTGGATTTTTTTTTAAATACACAACCATGAACATTGTTACAGTTAGAGGCCCTCTTGTTCTCCACAATGGTACTTAGCATGCTCACAAAGGGTTCCCATGGTTAAGTCTTAAACAACCATCTTTAAAAGAACAACAACAAAACTCAGAAAAACAAACAAACAAAAAAACCAAAAAAAAAAAAAAAAACCCTCAGCATATACCATTTAACTTGTTTTAATGTTTCCTCATAAATGGTGAAAATATTAAAGTACAGTAAGGAATAATTATAATGTTGTGGCCAACATTATAAATATGGAATTATAAATTTAAAACATTTTCTGGTTTAAAAAATAAATCTGGCCGTCAATGCAGGTTTCTAGCAGGGCGGGTCTCTGCGTCCTTGAGGGTGCGGCCTTGGCCTTATTCCGTTATCCCAGGTCCTCCACAGCGGTCTCTTCTTCCTCCCATCTGTTCCATCAAGGTCCAGGCAGCCCCCCATAGCCACCTCATCTTCCTCCACCAAAGCCACCTTGGTCCACGTCACGGCCACACTGGAAGCCACCTCTGTTGTCACCTCTGAACCTGCCTCCAGGACTGCCACGGTCTGTCAATAAGTCCACTTCTTTCTCCTCGCATGCCACCTGGGCCGCCTCCGCCACGATCACCATCCAGAGGTGGAAGGGTGGCGGGAGTAAGCCCTCGGGCTTAGGAGCCTTACACTAGTTGCATTCTGTTCTCCAGGCCAAGTTCTGGTTTCCAGGCCCGGATTGGGACACTGCCAGTTTCCAGTTTGGTGTCGGATATTTCTTCCCCCAGAGGGGTTCCTTCCTGAGCCCCGGGGCACTCTTGGGGGGAAGCCTCCTCAGTCTCCTCTATGGCCTCCCATATGACCCATGGGTCCTCCAGGACCTCCTGGGCCACTGGGACCTCCACGAAGTGGTGGTGGCATCCCTATGCCCTCATGAGGTGGCATGCCACCCCACATGCTGTTCTTTGGAAGCTTCTTTCTGGCAAGACTTTAAGTTTGTTTCCTTGAAAATTTTTCCCATCAAACCATTCCACAGCAGCCTTGGCAGTTGGCGGATCTTCATAGGGCACTGTGGCATCACCTTTAGGCTTTCCTGTCTCCTTATCCAGGTAGATATGGACCGTGGGTTGCCCAGTTCTCTTGTTCATCTTGATATCCCTGCACTGCCTGAAGAAGTCTGCCAGATCATCCAGGGTCACATTGTCATTTAACCCTTGCACATAAATTGCATTGTTGTCAGTCTTCATCAGGATCTACAGGAAGGCCTAGATCAAGATCTGGCTCTTGATCCACGGGTCCTCTAAGCTTACTGAAGCCACCTCACTCTCTAGCGCCCATTCCATCGCATCCTCCTCCCTGCCCATCTCTGCTCATGCCTCCTCGAAGAAATCCCCCTCTCCCCCGCCCCAGCTATCAGGGCCACTCATTCTCTGGTTCTCTTCTGGTCCGGAAAATTCTTCAGACTCCTGCCCATGAACCCCCATGCTACTGGAGTGGTCCTGTTGGAATGGACTCTGCTGCCCATAGCTGCTTCTGTTAGCTATTTTGACTTGGAGCCTGGCTGTAGGATTCAGGCTGACATGGGGGGCGGGGCGTAACTAGTGGGCGGCTGCTGCCTATAGCTGCTTTGCTGCCCATAGCTACTCTGTTGTCCATTGCTGCTCTGCTACCCATGGGTGTTCTGATGAGAGTAGCTGCTCTGAGAGTAACTAGTCGGCTGTGAAGAGGAGTGGCTGGTAGGAGGATAAGATGGAGGTGCGGCGCCTGGCTGCGTGGGGTAGCTCCTAGGTACCAGGGGATAACTGTAGTTACTCTGTCCATATCCTAAGCTGGGTTCGTTATAACCTCCTGTGATATATTGAGATTGACTAGTCTCAGTGGGCTTGTTACCATCCTGTGGTCTTGTAGGTGTGATGGCTGCTGGCTGCTGACCATAGGCTGGGTAGGCAGGATGGGTGTGCCACAGGCAGACTGAGCTGCATAAGAGGCCCGGGTTGTGGTGACTGCAGCAGTGGTGGTGTCATAAGCACCAGTGCCATATCCTTGGGCAGGCTGGCTGTATGCCTGGTGAGCAGTGGGAGTAGTATAACCAGAGGGAGGCTGTCAGTAAAAAGTTGCATATGCAGTCTGCCCGTAGGTGGCAGTGGTCTGAGCTTCAGTATAGCTGACAACAGTAGGCTGTCCATAGGCTCCATAGCTTTGTTGCCCATATGCCTGCATAGTCTGTGCTTATCCTTGAGTTGGCTGAGTAGTGTAAGCACTGTAGCCCTGCTGCGCTGCAGCTTCGGTGTAGGTACCATAATCTGTGGATGCCATTTTCTCCCCTTCATCTTTGTTCTCTCCAAGAGTTTTCTTGGAGACCAATCTTTCTGCAGAAAGGACGCCTTCTATGCATTATGACTTCATATAGTATCTGACCGTTTGGGGTGGGAATGGCACACTTTATTCCTTTCTGCATCACGGGTAGAAAATGCCAACATAATGGCCTTCAGATTTTCAATCTAGGGATGCAGTTCTTTAGCATTTTATGTCAACAAGGGAAGAATCAATGTGAGCACATTTATTAATTTTTTTAGCAAATAATCAATTAAGCTGATTGCTGATCATGAAAATACAATGTCTTTATCATGTTATCTTCAGATTTAAATGTGTTTATCTTTATATGAGAGTGTTGCTCATTATGTGAATAGGGCAGGCAAAATGACTCTGAAGTCCGTATGAAACCTCAAACTGAGCCAGCAAGATGGTTTGGCACTCAGTGGGTTGCATAGTTGTCAAGTATTGTATTATGAATACAACTCACTGAATCATGGTGGAAGGGAAAACGGAGTCCTGAAAGTTAGTCTATGACCTCCCCAGGTGCCCAAACCCCACATCTAAAAAAAATAAAGTTTTCATAAATAAGAAGAAAAACCCTCAAACTCCTCTCCTATCTCTTAAAAGCCTTCATGGTTGTTCAATAATAAACAGTGAGTCCTGAAAACATACACACAATAACATTATACAGCTAAGCAAGTTATATTTAAGAGCACATATGCATATACCTGTACATACATGCATGCAATAGCAACTAGTGAAAAAAAGAGAGCATGAACTTTAAACTGAACAAGGAGGATACATGGGAGGGTTTGAATGGGGAAAGAGATGTGAGAAAATACAGCTGTAATTTCAAATTTTAAAAAAGTAAAATAAAATTATCCAACCTGATTACTCATTTATTAGCACCCATTACGCTTATGCTAACTTGGGACTATTCAATTTTTAAATTGTTTTTTTAAAAATAAAAGCATAAAAGAAATTTCAGTTTGTGTGCAAAATGTTTTAAATTGTGAAGAAAATAGTTGTAAGCCTGGAAGGCCCAATGAACTGAAGATGGTTTATAGTTTGCTTCATATTGCTCTTAGGGGAGGTCAGTGGTCACTAACTTAAATCCATCTTGTCTCTCTTGCCTTCTTAAAAATCTTTGTGGCTTGAGATCTAAACAATAACAAACAAACAAACAAAAAACCAGGCAGTTGTGCAAAACAGTCTACATGCAAATGAGGCACCTATCCATGGTTTCCAGGCCACATCCTACACAGAATTCAGCATTTCATAAGGACCAGATTACTCTCCTCAAAACAATGACATGTATGACAGTGGTAATAACTGTCTCAGGACTGCTTTGTGGCATCGGAACTGAGTTATCATTGATCAAGCAGATTGCACATTCACTGGATGCTTAATCATGCATACCACTTGCCCACCTACCCCCAACTCAGTTCTTTCTCTATTTAAATTAAAGGTCACATTAAAGTCCAGGGATGAGCTTGGGGACTTGGATTCCTTTCTTTTCCATTTCCCAATGTGGCCACATTGAATAAATCTCTTTTTACTGCTTTTATCATTATTTGTGACTTCAATTGGTATTGTGATGGTTGGCTAAACCTAGCCTGTTAGGGCTGCTGGAGTCCCATGCTTTGTCCTCAAAACTTTGCTAATAGTACTGTATTAACTAACAGAAAAATGAGGCATCTTAGCAATCTAAGAACACTGTTTTTATTGAAATGTTGGCAACTTGCATTTAATAAGTATTTTTTAATTATGTCCTTTGATACCTAAACAATTACCCAGGGATAATGAGGTCATGGATTTTGAAGGAGAACCTACAATCACAACTTTACTGAACCAAAACAATTCATAACTTCATTCTAAAATGTTGTCCTTATACCCACAGATAAA
>OU015757.1:60868728-60882549 GCA_907169655.1 Acomys percivali
CTATCTATCTATCTATCTATCTATCTATCTATCTATCTATCTATCTACCTACCTACCTATGCATGGGCATGTGTATATGTGTGTATGTGTGTATGTGTGTATGTGTGTGTGTATGTGTGTGTGTGTGTTTGTGTGTGTGTGTGTGTGTGTGTAACATAAATTAAATAGAAAGGGATCATGATTTTGAAAGAGAACAGGGGTAGAGTACATAGAGTGTTAAACCAAAATAAAGTAACTAATTTAAGTAGACCCATCACAACTAAGATAAAGGCAGTAATTACAAATTTTCCAACCACATCAAAAAACAAAGGGCCAGATAAATTATCTCATAAAGCTATCAGATCTTTAAAGAATAACTAACATCAATAATTCTCAATTTGTTTTGTAAAGTAGAAAAGGAAAGGTTATTTCCAAATTTTCTTCACAAAGCCAGTATTACCCTGATACCTAAACTGGGATAGAGCCAGGGGAGGGCGGGATGGAGAGAGAGAGAGATATTCTTAAATTTCATATGGAAATATAAAATGTATGGGGTAGTCTAAACAACCCAAATAAAAATACTACTAGAGGTATCATCACCTCTGATTTCAAGTTATCCTGTAGATCTATAGTAATAAAACCTGCATAGTACTGTCATTAAAGTGGACACATTTGATCAATGGAATAAGACTGAGGTCTCAGGTATTAGCCCACATTCCTAAAGCCCCTGAATTTGACAGTTTGAAAACACACATTAGAGTAAAGGCATCTATATTTTTCCCCTACTGCAAAAAAAAAAAAAAATGACAACATGCCTCTGCCAGATCCAACAATTTTATTGTAATAGACTCTAGGAAAAGCAGTTTAGCTGAACCTCAAGATGAGGACTTCAAAATAGCAATTATGAATGTGCTTAAATATTTTAAAAGAGTATGAGTAAATGCCTTGATGAAAATAGTGAAAACCCAAACAATTGATTAAAAACTGCTCAAGCTTTCAGAGTTCCTACAAGGCAGTCACTGAAGGGCTGCTCATTCCACTGGCTCATTGCTGCCATGGTGGAGCTGAACAAAGAAGCCAAACAGAGGCTGCAGCAGCTCTTCAAGGGAGGCCAGTTTGCAACCGTTGACGCTTTATTCCTCTCATGATTTACCTGGGATTTATGAGGGGTGCAGATTCTGAAATGCATGAACCATCAGTTTTAAGCCTACCTTGGGGATAAAAGATTGTTCGGTCATCTGAATTTGGAAGCAATCCAACACGGAAGTTGTGTGTTCAGCTGGATAAGAAAGGAGACGTCATCTCAACATATCTGTAGCAGAGTGGAGCCCCTGAGGCCATGAGAGCAGGAGAGCTGTCCCTGACCCTTACCAGCCCCAGCACTGTGGAGAGCAAGACCTGCACCTCACCTGCGCAGCACAGTAGAACTGAATCTGGTGCCTGTAGTGTGGGTGAGCTGGACCTGAGGGCATGAGTATGGGAGATCTGGTCCCTGTTCCTTGCTGCCTATGTGGTGACATGGGCAAGGGAGAAAGATGGACAACCCCTTCCCTCCTACCCCCCATCACCACCTGCCACCTATAGCAGGCAGGAGAAATGGTTCTAAGATCACCAGAGTGGGAAAGCTGGCCCTGCCTCTCACCTACTACTGCACTCAGGAGAACAAGCCATGCACCTTGCCTGGGCATCAGGGTAGAGCTGGCTCTGGTGGCAGGGGTTACAGGGGTTACATGTGAACCTGCCTGGAGAGGATGAGAGCATGAGAGCTATCCCAGCTCCTTGCTTGTGGCACCATTCTGAAGACTGGGCCTTGTACCTTGCCTAGGAAGCACAGTAGTGCTGACGCGGATGAAATGACTATGGATGAGCCAGCCCCAAAGACATGAGAGCAGCAGAGCTGGCTTTGCCCCTTATTGGCTACAGCATTGGATGGGCACCGCAGAGCAGGGCAAAGGAGCTCATCTCAGCCTTGACTGTCCTGGACTAACTTTGACAAATCTATGTTCAGTAAAGAAAAAATAGAAAATAAAAGAGATAACTATGAGAGACAGACAGAGGTGGTGGGTATCTTCCGGAACACTGTAGGTGTTAGAATAACAATGCCGCTGTATACATGAACTCAGGAACAGAAGCTGCAACTGAGTGCACAAGGGCAACCCAGCCAAGCCCTAACCTGGGTGGGGAGGGAGCTCATAAAGTCTCACTCCTATGAAGCCATTGGCAAGTTATTGCTGTTAGGATGGAAAAGTAAACATTATTCAGGAATGGTCCTAATCCTATGTACATATAGGCAGCTCTAATTACACTCAATGGGATTGATAAAAGACAACACATGATGTAGGGGAGTGGTAGGGAAATGGATGAAATGGAGGGGGAAGATGGAGATGAGTTTGATAAAAACCTATTATATTCATATATAATATTCTCAAACAATAAAAATTAAAATAAATCAAAACCTTGGAGAAGCAAGGCAACCACTGTGTGAATAGAGTTAGAGATGTATACTTTATCAAATATATTAAACTGTTTTCAAGTACTTCCAACTTCCATATAACATTATAACTGGCTTATAATAAAAGACATAAAGCAATACTGTATGAAAATATATGTTAAATTATATATAAAGTAAAAGCCATAGTGAGATGATGTATGTTTCCTTACAAACCTAGGCTAGTAGGTGTAACCATGAAAGTCACAGAATTCAGAGCCAAACTTCTCATCACTAAGAAGAAAAAAGGAAACTAAGTTACTCAAATTTATTTTATTTTATAATAAAACAATGATGTTAACTCTAAGAGGAATGTGTATAGTAAATCCATATTAAAAGATAATTCAAAGACCAGGCAGTGGTGGCACAGGCCTTTAATCCAGAGGCAGTTGGGTCTCTGTGAGTTCAAGGCCAGCCTGTTCTATATAGCAAGCTCACAATAAAATAAGCCATACTTTTGGCATGATTTTTTTTTAAAAAAATTTACAACCATAAAAAGCTCATGTCCTGACAAGATATGATAGATATTAATTTACATTCAGAATTTTAGATGCACCAAGATAGGAAAGATGTTTTCTTCAAGGCTGCCAAATACAAATAGCCAAAATGCTAAGAATGTAAATTTATATAATTCTGATTGTTTCATGGTTCTTCTTACTGTAGGTAGTTTATTGAATATATGTGTAATGATATAAACGTATATGTAAAAAACAAAAAATATTTAATAAAAAAGAAACAAAAACTTCTGTCCAATATGATCACCAAACTATAGCATAACAAAAACAATCCAAAATATCCACAAACAAAACAAAACATGTAGGAGAATCCTGCTGCTAAAGTGCATTGTACCATGACTGGAAAGCTCTGAGCTTGGCACTAAATGGAGGGCTCCCTTTGTCAGTGGGGCTTCCTCTTCTCTGCCTGACCTCATCTGGAGAGTGTCTCTAGGAACAAATGCCTAAACATATATGTAATATGTTCTTTGACACAGTTCCCTGCAAACTGTTCTCCTTCTACTGCCCACAGGGTAATTAGATACCCTGTTCCCCTTCATACAACAGGGCCACACTTCAAATGGAAATAAAGTATCCTTGGTATTCCTTGCCCCAGCCAATAGTGTACACCTACCCTGAGAACCCCCAAGAACTATATAGCCTTTGTTCACCCCAATGAAGTTGAGCAGTCTTGCTAAAGGTGATCCTGGAGAGTTTTATTTCCATTTGTACTCGTGGGCCATTCAAATTCCCAGTTTGTCCCTTCTTCTCCCTTGTCCCCAGGGACTGGTGGCCAACAATCCCCCAGAACAAAGGAGGATCACAAAAACCATTAGTGAAATCTTATCTGCAAATTTGGAGTAATGAGGTTTAGACAGCTGTCATCTGCTGTTTTTGTTTGGAATGAACTAGAACTTAGAGCTTCAGATTTATAGAAAAATATGTGTTTTATTTTCATTTATAAATGGCCTCAGGTAAGAAGTAAGCAACGATTCTCTAAACGACAGTTCAGTCTAGTGATAACCTGATATATCATATCCCTCCCTCTCTCTGTAGCCTGCAATGAAGATATTCTATTGCTGCTGCTTAAAATAAAATCCATATGCTTTGAATATTAATATACACGTGGCAAAGTTGTTATTTTATTATAACTAGAAATTCCACTCTAGGACTGAATAGAGGTGGGCTACAGGGTGGCTTTAAATAGGTTCACATTTTTCACAAAAAGTAAAATATAAAAAATGATTTAGCCAAGAAAATTCTCTTCATATGCCAATTAAATGCAGCCATTAGGCATTCAACAAATACTTATGGAGTGTTTGCTAATATATACGGCTATATTCACTGGTTCCAGGAACCTTTGGCATATTACCACAAAGCACAGAGTTGGAAAGCACCCACACTGGTTGATCCTACAAGAACTTAACTCACTTGTAAGCAATCCTCTAGCATAGTGCTTTCCAAGTTGACACCATCATCAATATTTTAGTCATATCTCCTGCATATTGATTAACTTTTTACTTCTCAAATCTTTTTAAAAATTAATTTATTTTATGTATATATGCTCTATCTGCATGTACATGTACATTCCAGAAGAGGGCACCAGATCTCATTATAGATGGTTGTGAGCCATCATGTGGATGCTGGCAATTGAACTCAAAATCTCTGGAAGAGTAGCCAGTGCTATTAACCACTGAGCTGTCTCTCCATCCCCTACTTCACAAATCTTAATACAAATTTATTTTCCTAATATAATAAATATCTATTTAGTTTTCAAAACCAAATACAGTAAAATTGTCTCTTAGATACTGACAATATACATTTACATTTTATCTTCACATGAACTCCAAGATATAGGTACTAAAATAAGAGACAAAAAGATATGACATGAAAGAAAGACAGAGAAGGCAAGAAGTCTAACCAAAGCATCACAGTCAATAGGTAGCAGACCTGGTATTTTCAGTTCATCTGAGCAACTCCAAAGCCTTTCTATGTAACTATTGACTATACTTCTCTGTAAACACAGTATAAATTAAAAATAAATAGTACTATTAAAACACAATTATGTATTGTTTAATGATAAACAAAAATAAATAATACTAAATGCTAAACAAAAATAAATGATACTAAATAAATAATAATGAATACTTGATCCAAAAATAAATAAACGTGGATTGAAACCAGACCCAACTTTCTTATTTGCCCTTGAAGTATATAAAGTCAGCTGATATACCACCTAAAAACTAAATGTTCTATGCTTTGAAGAGCAATGTTCTAATATTAAGAGTTGGTCAGTACAGGATTAAATATGGCATGTGTGCTCACAAGACTCTAGGATAATCATGTGTAGTCAAGTTTAACTTACTCTAGTTCACCTTTTATATGAACACACCAATCAATGATGCTTAATAACCCTTAACAAGAAGTCAAATTCTAAAATATCTAAAATATTCCAACTAAAAGAATAAGATGAAAACAAACATTTGGGTCTATGGGTATCTATAAGTTAATTCATATATGTATATTGAAAAAGATTAATAATCTACTATTTGCCAGGACATCTTTTAGAAACTGTGAGACAGGGGTACACAATAGATTTCCATACTGTAGGATGTTAAGAGCTCAGATCCAGAACTTGCTATAGTGTCATGTTAACATTTTTCACATATCTTCTTAACTTCTTCAGTCAGCGATGACAACAAAGAATGTTTAATTGAAATTATGTCTGACTAAAATGTATGCTACATAGTGGATAAAGAGATGATTCTAGGTGACAGATATTGAAATTGGTAAATTCACTGAGGATTAAAAGTATAACTAGATGACAAAATCAGTGATTTTATAGATATTTTTACTCTAAGTGAGATAAATGTAAGTATTTATGTCAAGAAACAGTATTTTTACATTTTAATTTATAATAAAAATAAATAGAAAGTCAATAATGGAACAAGTGATAAGTATTTTTAAATACATGATGATGATACATAAATGGCTCATATTTGATAAACAGCTTTAAGTTAATTCTGGGAATAGATATAGAGAGTAAAGCAGGGCATCCTTGTCTTTCAATCCTTCACTAGGAATTGGATGACACACCAATTCTTAACAAGATTTATGTGTGGTTCTGTGTGTGTGTGTGTGTGTGTGTGTGTGTCGGGGGGTGTCTTCTACAGAAAATAGTATAAACAGCAATATTTATTTCCTACCTAGTCTTTAATCCTATCCCAAAGGAAGCTCCCTAACAAATAAGTAGTTAACACTGAAAGAGAAAAACTTAAATCTTGCATTTTTATTTGTTTATTTATTTATTTATTTTTGTTTCTCATAGATAAACTAAAGGAGAGATGCATGTGGTAGATTCTCTCTGTAGGGCCCACAAACAATTTACTTTTTTCTTTACTATTTTACGCTTTCAGTAAATTTATGTCTAGTATTCATCATCAATGAACTCTTGTTTACTCTTGACATCTTACAATAGCAAATTCCTTATCATGAAGTATGAGCTGTCCTCCAAACAGTCAACACTTTCCTTGCTTGCCTACAGTAAACAGTTTTCCAGACTCTTTTGCTCAGACTATATACTTGAAATGACCTGTCCTGCCAAATCTAATGTCTAAATCCACCCTTCAAAGAACAGAACAAATATCATAGTTTTGTGTATTCAGCATAAACTTAATAAACACAAGCTTAATTAAGAAATTAAGAACCAAACATTTCTTCCTCGCCTGTTGAGTTCCTCTGGGCAAATCTAGCAGCAGTGGGGTATGCCTGTGCACTCAGTGCACAATGTCTCAGGCCCTAACTCTACCTCCAATCTCAGAGGCAGCAGCCATCAGGGACTACCAGGTGAGGACCCTCTCCCAATTCCTTGTCTACAGGGCTCTTCTGGGCAAGCCCAATAGTAGTGAGATCTGCCCTGTGCTCTCCACATGTGATTTCCTGGGCCCCAGATCTACCTGCAATGCCAGAGGTCTACTGCCATCAGGGACCACCAGGCCTGCTAACATCAGGGACAACCAGATGGCTAAAGGCTAGCATAAGATCACACTCAACAAACACCAGAGCAGTATGGAACCACCAAAACCCAGGCATTCTAATAAAACAAGCCTTGGATATCCTGCCTGATGAACACCTGATGAACAAGAAAAAAAGCTTAAACCTAATCTTATAAAGATGATAAAGGCCTTTAAAGAGGAAATCCTTCAAAGAAATTCAGGAAAATATAATCAAATAGGTGAAGTAAATAAATAAAACCCTTAAGGAAATACAGGAAAATACAACCAATCAGGAGAAGGAAATGAATAAAACTGCCCCAATACCTGAAAATGGAAAGAGAAGCATTAAAGAAAACACAAATTGAGGCAATCTGGAGATGGAAAACCTAGGAAAAAGATCAGGAACTGCAGTCACAAGCATCACCAACAAAATTTATGGAAGAGAGAATTTCAGACATAGAAGATATGATAAAAGAAATCGATACTGTGGTCAAAGAAAATATTAAATATAAAAAGCTTCTAACACAAAACATCCAGGAAATTTAGCACACTATGAAAATATCAAACCAAAGAGTAAAAGGAACAGAAGAAGGGGAGAATTCTCCCAGCTCAAAGGCCCAGAAATGTCTTGAATAAAATCATAGAAGAAAATTTCCCTAATCTAAAGAAATAGATATCTATAAACATACAAGAAGCTTACAGAATACCAAATAAATTAGAACAAAAAAGGAAATCCTCCATACACATAATAATCAAAACATTATATGTACAGACCAAAAAAGAATATTAAAAGCCTCAAGGGATAAGGACCAAGTAACATATAAAGGCAGACCTATTAGAATTACACCAGGATTCTCAACAGAGACTTTAGAAGTCAAAAAGACCTGGGCATATAATTTACAGACTCTAAGAGATCAAAGATGCTAGCTCAAATTACTATATCTAGCAAAAAATTCAATTACCATAAATGGAAAAAACAAGATATTCCATGACAAAACCAAATTTAAACAGTATCTTTGACAAACCCAGCCCTACAGAGGATATTAGAAGGAAAACTCAAACATAAGGAGGCTATCTATACCCAAGAAAACACAGGAAATAAATACTGTCACATAAGCAAAACACACACACACACACACACACACACACACACACACACACTACTACTGCCACCAACATCAAAATTACAGGGATCAACAGTGTGTCATTACTATCTCTCAACATCAATGGCCTCAAATCCCTAATTAAAAAGAAACAGGTTAACAAAGTAAATTTGAAAACAGGATTCTGCTGCATATAAGAAAGACACCTCAGTATCAAAAAAAGACATTACCTTGGAGTAAAGAGCTGGACAAAGGTTTTCAAAGAAAATGGACCAAAGCAACAAGCAAAGATAGTCATTCTAACATATAATAAAATAGATTCTCAAGCAAAAGTAATCAAAAGAGATGGAGAAGAACACTTCATGCTTATCAAAGGAAAAATACACCAAGATGACTTCTCAATTCTGAGCATCTATTACCGAAATGCAAGGGCACCCACATTTGTAAAAGAAACATTACTAAAGGTTAAATCACACTAAACCCTATACACTAATACTGATAGACTTCAATACCCTACTCTTACCAATGGATAGGTAAACAAGACAGAAACTAAACAGAGAAATAATGAAATTAACTGACATTATGAATCAAATAGACTTTACAAATATCTACAGAGCATTTCACCCAAACACAAAATATTTCTTCTTCTCAGCACCACACAGAACCTTACCCAAAATTAGCCATATTCTCAGTCACAAAGCAGGCCTCAACAGATACAAAAAGATGGAAATTACCCCTTGTATCTTATCAGACCACCATGGACTAACACTGGACTTCAACAACAACAGTAACAACAGAAAGCCTACAAACTCATGGAAACTAAACAACTCTCTACTCAGGACAGAAATAAATAAACACTTTATAGAATTCAATGAAAATGAAAGCACAACAATGGGTTGTGGCTTATGGGACACAATGATGAAAGGAGTGCTAACAGGAAGGTTCATAGCACCAAGTGCCTTCATAAAGAAATTGGAGAGATAACAGAAACAAAGAGAAGAAACAATACAAAGAATCAATGAAGGTAAAAGCTGGTTTGTTGAGAAAATCAACAAGATAGCAAAACCTTAGCCAAACTAACTAAAAGGCAGAGAGATAATACCCAAATTAACAAAATCAAAAATGAAAAGGGGACATAACAGACACTGAGGAAATTTTTTAAAAAATCATTAGGTCTTTTTTCAAAAGCCTGTATGGCACAAAGTTGAAAAATCTAAAGAAAATAGATGAATTTTTTGATACATTTCACTTACCAAAATTAAATCAAGATCACATAAACAGTTTAAACAGTCCTATAACCTCTAAAAAAAAAGAGAAGAGAAGAGAGAGAGAGAGAGAGAGAGAGAGAGAGAGAGAGAGAGAGAAGTAGTCATTAAAAGTCTCCCAACAATGCCCCCAGTAAAGCCCGGGGCCAAATGGTGTTAGCACAGAATTCTACCAGACTTTCTTTTTTAACATATTTTTATTAATTAATTTATTCAGATTACAACTCAATTGCTCTCCCATCACTTGTATCCTCCCACTTCTCTCTCCCTCCCACCCTCACCCTATTGCCCTCCCCTAGGTCCATGATTGAGGGGGATCTCCTCCTCCACTATATGGTCATAGGCTATCAAGTCTCATCTTGGTAGCCTCCCTATCCTTTCTTTGAGTGCCACCAGGGCTCCCCACCAAGGGGAGGTCGTCAAATATGGAGCACCAGCGTTCATGTCAGAGTCAGTCCCTGCTCTCCACATAACTGCAGAGAATGTCCTGCTCATTGGCTAGATCAGAGTAGGTGTTTACTACTTGTATTGTCCTTGGTTAGTGCAATAGTTAGAGCAGACACCCCTGGACCCTGATCCATCTGTTACACTGTTCTTCTTGTAGGGTTCTAAGATCCTCTGGATCCTTCTATCCTTCTATTTCCCCATCTCCTATACTTCTCTTACCTAGAGTCCCAGTAGGATGTCCTCACATTTATCCCAATCTCCTGGTAAGTGAAGAATTTCATGGGACATGCCTTTTGGGCTAGTGTCCAATTATAAGTAAGCATATACCATGTGAGTCTTTCTGCTTCTGGGTTAACTCACTCAGTATGATCATTTCTAATTCCATCCATTTGTCCATAAATTTCTGGATTTCCTCGTTTTTTACAGCTAAGAAGTATTCCATAGTGTAAATGTACCACAATTTTTTTTATCCGTTCTTCAACTGAGGGACATTTAGGTTATTTCCAGGTTCTGGCTATTATGAATAAGGCTGCTATGAACATGGTTGAGCATATGTCCCTGTTGTGTGGTGGAGCATTTTCTGGGTATATTCCAAGGAGTATAATAGCTGGGTCTTGAGGAAGCCCTATTCCCAGTTTTCTGAGAAAGTGCCAGATATATTTCCAAAGTAGTTGTACAAGTTTGCATTCCCACCAGCAATGAAGGGGTGTTCCTCTTTCTCCACATCCTCGCCAGAATGTGGTATCACTTGAATTTTTGAGACTTTCAAAGAAAAACTAATACCAGTACTCCTAAAACTTTTCCACAAAGTAGAAACAGAAGAAAAATCATCAAACTTATTCTATGAGGCCACAGTCACCCAGATACCTCAGCCACCCAAATATTCAACCAAGAAAGAGAATTTCAGACCAGTATCACTCATGAACATTGATACAAAAATACACAATAAAATTCTCTTGCAAACTGAATCCAAGAACACATAAAAACATCATACATCATGATTAGCTAGGTTTTATCCCTGGGATACAGGGATGATTTAACATATAAAAATCCATCAATATAATCCATCATATATAAACAAACTGAAAGAAAAAAACCACATCATCATCTCATTAGATGCTGAAGAACGCCTTTGACAAAATCCAACACCCTTTCATGATAAAAGTTTTGAAGAGATCAGGGATACAAGGGCTATGCCTAGCATAATAAAGACAATATACAGGAAGTCAATAGCCAACAACAAAATAAATCCAAGAAATTTAAAGCAATTCCACTAAAAGAAGGGACAGGACAAATCTAGCCATGCCATATCTATTCAACATAGTACTTGAAGTTCTAGCATGTGCAACGAGACAACTAAATGATTTCAAGGGTATAAAAAGTAGAAAGGAAGAAATTAAAGTATCTCTATTGGCAAATGATATGACATAAACATAACTGTCCCCAAAATTCTACCAGAGAACTCTTACAGCTGATAAGGACCTTCAGCAAAGTAGCTAGATACAAAATTAACTAAAAACCCAGTAACCCTCCTGTGTGGAAATGATAATCAGGATAAGGAAGAGATTAGGAAAGAACATCATTCACAACAGACATGGGTAATATAAAATATCTTAGTGCAACGCCAACCAAGCAAGTGAAAGACAGGAACCTTAAGTCTTGACAAAAGAAATAGAAGATTTCAGAAAATGGAAAGATTTCCCATGTTCATGGATCAGTATGATTAGTATATTAAAATGGCCATCTTACCAAGAACAATCTACAAATCAATGTAGTTCCCATCAAAATTCCCACTCAATGTTTTACATACCTTGAAAGAGAAATTTTCAGCTTCATATGGAAAAATAAAAACCTAGGATAGTGAAAGCAGTCCTATACAATGAAAGAACTCCCAAAGGTACCACCACCTCTGCTTTCAAGATGTATTACAGAGCAATAGTAATTTTTAAAAACTATGTGGCATTGGCATAAAAACAGATAGATTGATCAATGGAATTGAACCAAGGACTCAGAAAAAAACCCTACACACCTACGACATTCAATTTTTGATGAAGTGGCCCAAACCATACAAAGGAAAAAAGAAAGCATCGTCAACAAATGGTGATGCTCTAACTGGATGTCTGCATGTAGAAGAATGCAAATATAGCCATATTTATCACTGTGCACAAAACTAAAGTCCAAGTGGATCAAAGACCTCAATATAAAACCAGCTACACTAAATTTAATAGAATAAAAAGTAGGGAAGAGCCTTGAACTTATTGGCACAGGAGACAACTTCCTGAACAGAACACCAATAGCTCAGGCACTAAGATCAACAAGTAGTAAATTGGATCCCATGAGACTGAAAGCTTTTGTAAGGCAAAGGACACTGTCAATAGAACAAAACTGCAGCCTACAGGTTGGAAAAAGATCTTCACCAACCCTACATTCAACAGATAACATCCAAAATATATAAATAGCTCAAGAATTTAAGCACCAACAAACCAAACAATCCAATTTAAAAAATGGGATACAGAGCCAAATCAATAATTCTCAAAAAGGAATCTCTAATGGCCTAAAAGCACTTAAAGAAATGCTCAAAGTCCTTACTAATCAGGAAAATGCAAATCAAAATGACTCTGAGATTCCATCTTACACCCATCAAAATGGCTAATATCAAAAACCCAAGAGACATAACTGATGGCGAGGATGTGAAGAAAGAGGAACACTCCTTCATGGCTTGTGGGAGTGAAAACTTGTACAACCACTATGGAAATCAATTTGGCACTTTCTTAGAAAATTTGGAATAGGGCTACCTCAAGACACATCTATGACTCCTGGGCATACACCCAAAAGATGCTCCACCATCCAACGAGGACATTTGTCTATATTCATAGCAGCTTTATTTGCTTGTTTGTTTGTTTTTTCCCCAGGGTTTTTCTTTTTTAATTTAATTTATTTTATTTTATTATTAATTTATTCTTGTTACATCTCAATGGTTATCCCATCCCTTGTATCCTCCCATCCTTCCCTCCCTCCTATTTTCCCCTTATTCCCCTCCCCTGTGACTGTTCCTGAGGGGGATTACCTCCCCCTGTATATGCTCATAGGGTATCAAGTCTCTTCTTGGTAACCTGCTGTCCTTCCTCTGAGTGCCACTAGGTCTCTCCCTCCAGGGGACATGGTCAAATGTGAGGCTAGATATGATCATAATGAGTGAGTTAACCCAGAAGCAGAAAGACTCAAATGGTATATACTCACTTATATCTGCATATTAGCCCAAGGGGCGTGTCCCACGAAAGCCTTCACTTACCAGGAAACTGGGACGGAGGGGAGGACATCCTATTGGGACTCTAGATGAGAGAAGCATGGGAGAATAGCAATGTAGAAGGATCCAGAGGGTCCTAGAAACCTACAAGTAGAACATTATGATAGGCAGACTTGGGCCAAGGAGTCCTGCTCAAACTAAGGCACCAGCCAAGGACAATACAGGCAGTAAACTTTAAACCCCTACCCAGATCTGGCCAATGGTCAGAACATTCTCCACAGTTGAGTGGAGAGTGGGATATGACTTTCTCATGTACTCTGGAGCAGCTTTATTTGTAATAGCCAGAATTTAGAAGCAACTTAGATATCAAACGAAGAATGGATAAAGAAACTGTGGTACATTTACACATGGAATACTACTCAGCCACTAAAAAGAGGGAAATCATGAAATTTGCAGGCTAATGTATGGAACTAGAAAAGATCATCCTGAGTGAGGTAATCCAGACCCACTTATGTACACATAAGTGGATTTTTAGCCCTTTAAGACAGGATAAACATATTACAATGTACAGACTCAAAAAAGATAATTATCAAGGAGGATTCAAGAGAGGATGCTCAGATGTCACTCAGAAGGGAAACAGAACAGACAGAAGTAGTGGTTAAAGACACGGAACAAGGAAGGAGAGGGAGTGCAGAGAGAAATAAGGGTGGAGGTCAGACCTGGGGAGAGCAGGGGACAAGCAGACAAGAGAGCTGCAGAGAGAGAGAGAGAGAGAGAGAGAGAGAGAGAGAGAGAGAGAGGGA